>CM026170.1:13435108-14635108 GCA_014825975.1 Bombus haemorrhoidalis
ATAGCAATTAAAGCATTCATTTATAATATTTAAACCACTAATTTATAACATTTGAACTATTAATTATCAATATTCAAAACATTTATTTATTACACTTATACCATTAATTTGTAGAAAATCAGTGGCAATGTAAAGTGTAATTGTTGAGCGTCTATGGATGGAATGTTATTCTTCGTGTCCACTCAAAACCAAGGAATCAACGCGGTATTCGTGGAGTTGAAGAAACAAGTACAATTTAATCGAAGACAACGAGATTTCATCATCCATTTATGCGTTCTACAATTGGTAAATCGCGTGCTTTGGTTTCTTCGCTGATAAGTTCAATATTCAAATGCGATTATGTGGAGCCATATACTGTACCTATTGCAATTAATAAATTTCAGTACACGCTACGTATAACGTTATGTAGTATAACGTATATCGTAATATAGTACAATGTATAACGTTATATCGTATTACAGTATGACGTATATCGTTAAATGGTATTACCTTATAACGTATATCGTAATGCAGGATTACGTTAGACCGTTAATCGTTATATGGTATTGCCTTATGACGTATAACGTTGTATGGTATTACGTTATAGCTTATAACGATATATAGTATTACCGTACGACGTATAACGTTATATGGTATGAGCTTATAACGTATAACGTTATATGGTATTAGCTTATAACGTATAACGTTATATAATATTAGGACGTTACGTAGTAATATGGTATTACGTATAACGTTATATAGTATTTCGTTATATGGTATATCGTTATATTGAAATACATTATAGCGTATAACATTATATAGTATTACGGTATATCGTATTTCGTTATATACTAACACGGTATAACGTACAACGTTATATAGTAATACGTTATACCGTATAACGTTATGTAGTAATACGGTATTACGTATAACGTTATATGGTATTTCGGTATGACGGATATCGTTATATGGTATTACCTTATATCGTATATCGTAGTGTAGGATTACGTTATGACGTTTATCGTTATATGGTATTGCCTTATAACTTATAGCGTTATATAGTATTACGTTATAACGTATATCGTTATATGGTATTATCCTATAACGTATAACGTTATATAGTATTACATTATAACGTATAACATTATATAGTATTACGTTATAACTTACACAGTTATGTAGTAATACAGTATTACATATAACGTTATATCGTAATACGGTGTAGCGTATAACGTCTTGTAGTAATGCGGTATTACGTATAACGTTATATAGTATTACGTCATATCATATAACGTTATATAGTATTACGTTAGAAAGTATAACGTTATGCAGTAATACAGTATTACGTATAACGTTATATAGTAATGCGGTATAACGTATCACGTTATGTAGTAGTACGTTATTACGAATAACATTGTATGGTAATACGGTATAATGTATAATGTTATATACTAACACGATATAACGTACAACGTTATATGGTAATAGGGTATAGCTTATAACGTTGTATAGTATTGTGGAGTACGTATAAGGTTATGTTGGAATACAGTATTACGTATATCGTTATATAGTAATACGGTATAACGTATCACGTTATGTAGTAATACGGTATTACGTATAACATTATATAGTATTACGTTATGTCGTATAACGATATTTAGTAATACGGGATAACGTATAACGTTATGTAGTAATACGGTATTACCTATGACGTTATATAGTAATGCGGGATAACATACTGCGTTGTATAGTATTACGTATTATCGTATAACGTTATATAGTAATACGTCATATCGTATATTGTTATGTAGTAACACGGTATACCGTATAACGTTGTATAGTATTACGTTATAACGTATAACGTTATAAAGTATTACAGTATAACGTATTACATAACAATAAATGGGAAAGGATTCTGAGAATCGATTGTCTGAAGAGGTATACATCGATTGGAGTATGTTAATGCAACAATGGAATTTTTTAATTTTCTTCCCTTATTGAATGAAATTTTTCCCAATGTAATCCTGAGTGTTTTTTGTGATTGGAACGAGTACCGTATGCGATATAATTTGAAGCATATTTGCTTATGTAGTGATATTATCTTATTTTCTTTCGTCTATTATATATAGAGGTAAATGTGATTTAAACTCTATCGTGTTTGGACTCATTTTGTCCAGAAAAATCTCATAAATACGTTAGTAAAGTTTTAATTTCGAAATTCAAAAATAAAATGGTTTCATTATTGTCTCATAGATAATTAGTAATTTTACATGGGCGATTTAATTTGGATCAGATTACGATACTTAGCCTCTTGGGGATAACAGCCGATCAATTATGAAAAACATATTGACAAGCAGTTGTAGAGAAAATACTCTATTATCTAATATGTACTAATATATAATATAATACAACATGTAAGATAATAATAGTTAATATTATTTGACGTTAACAATAAGTAACGAGATAACAGACATATGCAGGTATAATTCAGACAATACAATTCAGAATAAAGAAGACGTTAACTCCAAGTAGTAGTATGAAGTTACGTCGCGTGAGATGGTCCGTGCGACGTTCCTCGTGGTCTGGCCGCCAAAGCCCACACACTGTTATATAGATCCTTAATAAACCTAAGAAACTACCATAAACAGAATCTTTTTAACGGAATCTTTAATCTTGCAAGTATTTTCGATTTATGGCTGGTCCTTAAAACAGTCTGTAAACAGCGGGTAGTTATTTAACGGGGAAAACTGATTTTACCTATGAACAATGTCACCTATCCTAATGAAAAGCAACGAATCCGCTTTCTTCATACAACAAACACACCCATCCCGAGCTTTCCTCCGTAATAACAGGATAACAAGCTTCACTTGTTCTCTGGACTTGAGCTACACTACAGAACAGTCACCACATCTCTAGACTCGTTCGAGTTACAAACAATTCGAGTAACAGTAACAATCAAGACTCAGAAGTAACAATCAGTCATCATAATCGCCAAGTCGAAGACAGTCAATCGACAGAAGTCACATCATCAGAGTTGCCAACACGAAAGATGTCTCAGGCGGTACTCGCTCGTAGTTTGGCAGTTAACATACGTACAATTGTACCAAATATTAAAATTATTGGATTGTTGAAAATATATATATTATGATCTATTAATATCAGCGTTATATTTATTCAACCATTCCTATTATCTTATTCGAAATAGGGAATCGATCGATTTGTGGCGTCGATTATTCTAATCGTAACGGGAATTTACGACTCCTGTTGACGCGCTTCTTCGAGATCGCATCTCTCCACGAACGGTCGAAACACATGGTATATTCATAATGACCATGAAAGGTCTCTGCCTACACAAAATATTACATAATATTATTATTATATCGCTTTATTATATCGTTGAAATAACGAAATTAGAAAAAATGCAAACTGGCTCCAAGTAAAGAATTGTATAGAAGTATTAGATTATTGCATAATAAATATCAGAGTTCAATGAGTTTTCGTTTAAATCATTTTAAGATCAAGATATACATTAATTTAGATAATCATTTTCCTCTTATACTGTTTTATTTCTTATCTATTTTGCAATCTATTATATCTTTCACTTTCCTTATTTTTTTGAATCAATTACGTTTTATTTTTCTTAAAGTGCGATATGCAGAAATGCAATTTTTTAATCATTAGTAATGCAAACTTGACCGAAGTAACAGAAAACATGCATCTTGCATTTAGTCAAGGATGTATTACGTTGGAGATACTTCCTATTATTATTTGTATTACATTTCGCAATAACATGGTACGATGATATCTCGGATAATAATATTGACTAATGACCAATTTTAAATCTGATTATTCTAGAAGTAACGAGGAGAACCAGTTTATAAAATGCATAACGAACTGATAAATCCAAATTCTGCAATTCAAGATTATGAGTGCAACGTTGAAGATAATGGAACTATTAACGCAAAAGGAACTATTGCAACAACGAAAACTCAAATTATAAAAAATTAGAATAATAACAACGATTAAAGCCATGAAAAAGTACAAAAGTGAATAAATAACGTTTTTTTAACCTTAATATATCTAATAACATCTAATAAATAAAATACAGAATAGTACAAATAATGGATCTATACGTTCTAAAATTAAAAGATTTACATTCCTAAGAAGCATTTTAAACATTATGAAATTATAAGAAAAATAGATAAACAGAAGAAGAAGAAAAGAAGGGAAGAAAAGGCTGAAATTATAGTAAAAGGTAAATTTTTCAAGGAAAATGTAGAATATATTGAATATATTATGTACATATTCGTTTTTATAATTGGGGAAAAATTTGGGCGAAAAAATATATTTGTAATGAATGTATTTGTTATAGACAATGTTTGTTTATAACGGAAAAGATGGCATATAATAAAAGTTCTATCATGTGAGTTGTGACTACAATTATATATTATGTCAAGAAAGCAATTGTGTGGAAAGAATCAGCCAACATTAAATTTCTAAACTTTCACAATAATATTAAACGGTTTACTTTTTAAGTACAATTTATATTGTTCAGAACTATTTTTTCAATGTATTTAATAGCTATCCTTATTATGATAGTCTGTTTCTGTTTCGTTGAAGTTAGTTCCTTTTCTTCATTTTTTTAATACATAAAACTTCAGTTCCCACTATATATGTATTTCCGTATACCTATTTACATATATATGCACATATTAAAAGTAAGAAATATAATTTCATATAACTTTCTATATGAAACTATTCAATTCACTAACTACGAGGGAGAAATAAACTACCTACTAACAGCCTACTAACTATGCAAAGTGTACAGATGATTTAACAATTTTTTAAAATAAAATTAATTTTCAAAAATATTAAACCATTTTCCACACACCTAATATATACATTATTTTACAATTATTATTCAACCACAATTGTATTTACAGTTATTCTAAATATACATAGTATATAAAATGATATAGCTTTATTCAACAAAATTTGATATAAATTATTAAATACATATCCTTTGTACCAGTTAACAATGTAAAAATATAAAATAAAAGTAATAAAATACATACAACATATTTAGTTAATTTTTATATTTATTAATACTACTTTTCTACTTGTATTACGTATTGTCTAATATCTGTGCTTATGTCATTCTACATACACGCTTTGCACAGTTTTCTACTTATCATCCACGTTCGAAAGCTTTACAACAAACGGTTGTCGTTTCAACCGCAAGATTGCGATAGCTGCAAAGCCAAGGCATTCGTGGATCCAGTAGAAAATATATAAAGTGGAGTCTTGATTTTCTGATTCCCGTTTAACCTTTTATATCCATGTTATCCGAAGCTTTGAACATTATTATAACTTTATTTTTTTCAAAATTTTAACACGAAGAGTACGCAAGTGTAAACAGTCAAATATTGTAAAAGCAGTTGATCAAGCTTTCAACCGATTAAATAATTAATTAAATCTAAATATCAAGTTGTCAAAAAGGTTATTTCGTTTTATAACAATATAAATCATACATAAATAAATAAAATAACATAAAACAAAAAATATTGTGTATCTATCATTTCCTTATAAAGGGAAAGAAACTTTTAGAACAATTTAATACAATTACAATATTAAATTGTCAAAATGTTTTCTATGATTTTATTATGCGATTTCTGAACACTAATAGACCTTTCCGTATTATCTGAGTTTTCGATCACCCGAGATACACCCTGTCCATATTACCTCAAATAATCGACGTTCTATTGTACTACTAGACGTGACGTCAGAAACACTTTTACCGTGACTAAATGTATCGATGAATCTTATCGACATACTAAAAGTAACAAGAAAGTAGGAGAAAAGAGATACGCCGAAAATACGTGTAACGCTTATTGTTAATATTACGATTATATAAAAATATAGCTGATGAAATCTTTACACGATTACGTACAATTATATATAAAGATTTAATATACTTCGCAATTGAGACATCATATGATTCGGCGTACTGTTTATCGTTCGATAACCCACGATTCTAAGAGACATAAACTGCAAGATCATTCATTTCGCAACTTTCTGAATGTTCAAAATTGAAATTAAACATATCAATGTTACGTGAATGTTTCGTCATTATATGCTTGTATAGACATTCATGCATACATTAGAAAATCAAGATCAATAGAAAATATTCTTCATACGTACTAATTGCAAGTAAAGAGTCTTACAATGATTTTATCTTCGCCAAATGTAAGAAAATTAAAATTTAATAAACATTTGATTTAATTTAAAATATTTTAAGTATTTAATTCGACATTGCGGGAATAAAACCATATTACATACCTTTGTCTGTTCATTCCTTTTAATCGACTAACACATATGAAAGCTTATTTTTTAAAAGTAAATGTGAAAGAGAACTATTAAATACTAATTCTCGAAGAAATCTTCACAATACATATTCGCATCGTAGAACTATTCAAGAAACCTAACCCTAACCTTAACCCTAACCCTAATAGTAACTTGTAACTTTTTACTAACTACAAGAAAATTCAATATAGTAGTCAAAATAATAGTGTACAACGGAAAGGCAGTAAAATTAGTAGTTCTGCTTTGTTCGACATAAGTAACATTTAAATAAATAAATTTAAACGATTTTTTCGAAACATCAAAAGTCGGAATTGATAGAATGGGGAGAAAAAGCAGAAACTGTCGAATGAACAAACAGCTTCTCATCTCGCGAGTGTTTACAAACGTAGAACGAGTTAAAACAAAAGAGTGGAGGAAAGAAAGAGTATCTCACGAAGACACAAAAAAGCGATGAGGGAAAATCAATATTGGTGAATGGTGGACAGCCCTCTATCACTTGCTCGACGAGTACAGAGGACAAGCTAAACCAGGGTAAAGACACCTTTAAAATTTAGGAGGTTCTCCCTCATCTATTTCGAGCAGTTGGCCCCTCGTTGGGCATCGATCGCATAGTCGGCTTTTTCCGTATAAAAGACATTAAAATACATATATAGAGAGTGGCTGATTGATACACGCCAATAAGAGAGCAGAGGTAGCAATGAAAAAAGAAAGAAAGAGGTAGAAGGAAGCAGCAAAGATGTTAGAGGAAAGGAGGAAAAGTGAGGGAAGAGACGAAGTCTACGTATATCTCTTGTGAACGAGGCGAGGAGCGACGGAACCGAAGGGTTGCAGGGTCAAGGTTAAGGCGAACCACTCTTTCCTTTCTCTGTCATTCTCCTTCTCTCGCCGTTTCTATTATTCTCTCGGTGTTCTCGATATTCTCAGTGTCATATACTTACACGAGTCAGTGTCAAGGGTCACTGAACTTCTGATTCGGGTCAGCTCTGTTACCGTCTTTGCGCGTGAATACTCTAACTTTCCTGCTGATCGTAAATAATGTGAATGATAGCGCGTCAATTTCCCCGTTTTTGTTGGGGAGATTACATTCTTCAAATTTAACCACACGTGAATATGTTAAATTCGTTAAATGATAGCCAATATAGATATATAGTTGTCAATAAAAGTATATTGTATGCACAGAGACTCGCGAAAGTATTTTAACACTTACAAAGTATTTTTATGAATATATTACTCGATGATCGCTAATGATAATGATCAGAAGAAAAAGAACCTGATAAATAGGTACATTTCCTAACTTTTTTTTTTTTTTTCTTAATGCCACTGTACGTATAATTAAAAGAAATATTTTCATACAAAGTAACTAAAAATGGAAAGAACCCGTTGGATCAAAAAATGTAGTTAATGAAGTTTTATAGAAACCAAAAGTTTGACTCTTAAGACAAACAAAATCTTAATAATTCGATATTTGAATATTATAACAAATTATTTACAAATAATTTTAGAATTTTGTAAAGAAATATACGTGGAAAAATACGTATTTAACTCTAAAATTAAATAAACAGGTAATTTGAATAACGCTAAATTGAAAATAATTGACAATATAATAAATCTGGAAACTGTTTCATTATGAGAAATGAAAACTATGACGATATGATATTCTTTTCCTGTGGCTTGTATGTGTGTTATCATATTACATCAGTAAAATGTTGAACTTTCATGAAACACACGACTGTCGTCAATGGATAACATAAGATTTTCGTCGAATGTAATTTTAGATACGAGAATCGCTCATTGACTATTTCGTTTCATGATTATTTTACTATACGAATAATTATAATTTCGCAAATGCTTCTGCTACACCTATTCTTTTTTTACAAAATAAATATTTTTATTTGTATGTTAGATTCTGAGCGGTTACCGCGTTATCTGATAGAAAGAAAAAGAAAAAGGACAGGTATCTATTGGTCAGGTTTACGTATGGAAATGAGAATAAAGGAGAGGGAGCAGCGCTGAAGAGAGATGGAAGACAAGATGTGTGGAATTTACGAGAGAGGAAGAAACGATAGCGTAGTTATTAGGATGATACGGAAGTATCAAGGCATGTAAGGAAAGAATATCAAGGATTTTCTGGATTATGTGAACACAAGGCTAGAGGAAATGGAAATGATCGTGCGTGAAAAGGAGAAGAAGGAAGGAAGAGTCAGGAAGAGAGCGACTAGTAGTCATGGCAGTTGGAGTAAGAGAAGGATAATTATATAACTTAATGTTTAGTAGAATAACCTAATATAATCTAACTTCGATAACTCGAACCTCTATAACTCGAAAACCACTATAAGACTACAATTTTGTTCATTCCCGCTGCAAAAATCTCTAGAAATAGAAATAAAACTTATTTTAACTCGAATTATTTGCCATATATGCCAGATGCATTATTTTACTTCTGTAACTCGAATTTAGAATAGCCAGATCTCTATAATTCGAACTCCTATTGCCATTGCTTCTACAACTCGAAATGTACTTATAGTTATGCTGTTTATCACAAGTAGAGATGGCACGAACTGCTACTTGTGAATCACATTGTGCATCACATTCATTTTCAATCATGATGATTTTTCAGAGTGATTTGTGATTTTTCGTGCTCGCCACTGATTGTTGGAGAACATAACAGTTCTTCTCAAACATCATATAATCTATATGTTTTATATTAACGATATATTTTTATATTAAAAATATTACGATTTTGAAATCGAGAGGAAGCATTAACATTTTACTTTTTAAGAAAATACTATAAGATAAAGAACATAAAGTTGAAATACTTTTCGCTTTTAATATTGAATAAAGTAAATTTACGTTATATGAAGAAAACATAATTTCAAATTAACATTATAGATGTTTTTATGCAAGCTATATTTTAGAATTTTATAAGAAATAATTCAATCAAGATTGAGAATTACGATTACAGTAAACAAATTCAGTCAAGATAAAAGAATCACGATCACAGTCGTGAATGAAGCTGTACATAATCGTGATTCTGTGATCATTCTGATAAATTATTGCCAGTGATTTTGTACGCTACCTTTAGACACAACATGTGAAATACGAATCATTCGATATTGTCTCCTTTCTGTTAACTGTCATGATTGTCTCAAATGACACAAACCGTATCTCTACTTCTTCGTCCTTCGATCACGTGCATATACATGCAAATTAACCTTTTTTCTTCAGTTGAACGCGTAATTGTCATCATTTTTCACGCCTTTAACTTTTATATTTATATATGTTGAGTAAAATATGTTCTAAGATGAAGCTTAAAATACCAACACTTTCTGAAAGGATGAATGTAATTGTGCCTTCGTACAAATCGAATATTCTATATATCGAATTTTTGTTCGTTAAACTCCCTTTATTTGGAAATTGTGATGAGTCGAAGCCTCTATAACTCAAAGCTTTCAGCTCTTCCCTTGAGATTCAAATTACTGAGCTTCGACTGTATAAGACAATTAGTTTGTAGAACTCTCAGATAGAATGTAGGTAAAGACGTAAATGAGAATGTAACTGGAAGTCATCCGAAGCCGAATTCTAGCATGGATAGAACAAATATAATAATATAATATATTACCTGTGTTAGCTAGCGTATGTATTTATGTATGAAAGTTCGCAGAAGCTTATATCTCAAAATGAGAAAATTAGATTCAAAATGAAATTATTGACATGTATTTTATTGTTAATAGTATTGTATTTTGCTTTGTCATTTTTTTGCGCTACTAAGAAGCAATTTGTCAAAATGCACTTGCATTTGAAGGGTTAAAACATCTTATAACTTCCATATGTATAAATTCTTATATTGGTTTTAAATTTGACCGATGTAATCACAATAATCGTATTTTATTACAGTATTAATCAAATTTCGGAATTTATCTGATACGTACAATATAAACATAAAAATATTTTACGGTTGGTATTCAAATATTTTTGTGCAGCACCATACAATGTACAGTATATGCACGTTACACAATGTATGATTTGTGAGTCAATGACGACTCGTTAATCGGTTAATTCACTCTATTGAAGAAAACAATATTGTGTTTGATCCTGTTGCGTTCTTTAGCTTCTTTTTATAACTCAAGCAAGCAAGCAACAAATTGTCTGTTGTTAAAGAATTTCTTAAGTTTCACAAATGTTATTGACACTCATGCATTTTCGTTTCAATTTTATATTAAAGAACATTGAACATCGTTGTTAAACATTGTACGACTTGTGCTTGTTTAAACAAGTGGAATCAGAATATAAAAATTCAAGAACTCCAGTAGTTACAACCAAGTTTTATTTAAAATTCTAATGTCACTGCAGCTTAACATTTAAACTGACCTTTTATTCAAAATTTTTATTTTATGGCAATAACATTTTGAAAAGAAAAGAAAATTTTTATTTTTCATTCAAAGGAACGAAATAAGCGACGTTTTTCCATATCACCCACATACTTATAAGAATTTTTGTAATTACTATCACAAATTTTTATATTTATTTTGTATCATATAGGAGAAGTATATTTGAAATACCGTTAGCTTATATTTGAAATAGCTGTTTATTTGAATCTTTTATTTCATTTGTTCGTTGCAATACAATACAATGCAATGCAATGCAATACGATGCAATATATGAAATTTGTCAAGAATTTTATTTATAATGGTATATTTTATTGACTAAGAGAGTCAGAAATTTTACAATTTTATGTAAGAATTTTTTATATAATCTTCATTTATTTACATATTTTTGCAGTTAATAATACGAAATTATTTATTTATAAATATTTTCAAATTGTATATAATAGCAACTTATAAACATTTTGCTGAGTAACATTTCTCATTTAATTACATTTTACAGGAGCACTTACAGAATACATATTGCGAAAAGTCTTGTATAATCGCGTAAGGACAACACTCTGCAAATAAAACTTAAAATAGTATTTCATAGGCATTGCAGTTTACAGTTTAATTAATAATAATAAAGTTTTTATTGCGTGAAGCTTTTAAATTTTCAAGTCAGGAGATTCATTCCAATTAATAACTAAACATTCATTCTAGAAATTGTGCAAATAATTGATTGGCACATATATTTGAATATAAGTTAAAAATTCATAATTACTTAAATACATATATTAACTGTATAGTGGATATAGTTTCCTTTCCATTCTATTTGCCAATGTGCGTATATATTTCCTAATTTCAAAAAGTCCTTGAATAATAATTTGATGCTTTGTATTCTAATATTTTATAGATATTTCTTATCACATCGTCTGACACTTCTACTAAGAAAACAACAGTTAATTAGTAATTGTAAATTCTATCGTTACGAAGTACGCTATTCCATAAATAATAACATGTCGACATATGCATGTAACCTTGAAGATCCTAAAGTAAATACTTTATCGTATTCATTAATGAATAATATACTAATTACTTTTTTCTGAAACTATGTTTTCAAAGACTATTAACATTTTAATGTCTCATAGCATCTTACAGTGATCGAAATAAATAAAAGTCTATCGGTACTAACAATAAATAATTTCTAATTTAACTAATTTAAGTAAGTTCAAACTGTAACATGTTAAATGTTAAATGTGTTATGCAATGTTTTCAATATGCGCAACTGATGATTGTCACGATAAAAATAAAATTCTTTCCTGAGTCATTAGTATTGACCATTTACCATCTATACTTTATTAGTTTCCTTCGTATTCTTCTCAATTGTTAACTGAAAATTTCACGAAATTAGCGTTTGATTGTATCTTGGAAATTCGAAATTCATAAATAAGAGATGATATTTCTTATTAACACTTGCGTCCTAAACTCCTATTTATTTCCAATTAATGTCTTCTTACTGACAATAATAATTGGTGGTTCTTCGTTTAATGGTAATTAAAACGTAAGAACAAAAAGATAGTGTAATGATAACGTGAATGCCTTGACCTATTTCTCCATATTGACAAATGCAGTTAAAATGTCATCATTTTTTAACCTATTTATTAGTTTATATTTTGTTTCCATAGTTAAGATTACATGCAAAGTCTTGTTAACATTGTAAAAAAAGCAATCACACACATTAATGATAAACTCAAAACAATCAGTTCACTTCAGCCGATAAATTCTCAATTATGTAAACTGACAATGAAATACGAATTACGAGCGCATACGAATTGAGCGTACGGTCGAGTAGCGTTGTTAAGCAATACCTTAAATGATTGATAAACTGCGTGTATTCATGCATTCATGGGCAATTTTTAAGCATGAAAATTCTTCAACTGCGTATAACATATAAAAATATGCAAAATGTCAGAAACTTCGTATTCGTTTTAATAAGTCTAGCGGGTGAAACAATCTGTTTAGGTTTGATTTTGTATTTAATTATGTTCACATAATATGAATTGTGTGACGATGAAAATAACATCTGCAAATTTTTGATGAACATATAAAGAATAAAAGTTCACACAGAATTGTGTAATTTATTTTTAGAACTAAAGAACATTTTATTAGAATTTACGGTAAAAGCAAAAATATATATAAAAAAGAGTGGAATCTTTTGCAATTGCAGTTCAAAATTATAGCACTCTATCCTATCCGTGCTGACTGTGCTCGTATTTCTAAGAAAAACGTTAACGTTTTGAATGAACAATGTCTTTAATCCGTTACTTACACCAATTTGTTTCACGTACCAGGAATTTTGTATTCTGAGATTGCTTAAAATACATTCTTGACTTTCATATAAATATAAATCATTCAATTTTGTCTATTAATTCTTGGTATTCCGAACAAATTGTCTCATCACGTATATATAACAATATATGACAATTGTTTTTTGGCAAATAAGGTAATTCGAATTAAATATTATTTAATGACCAATTCAATAAAAAGAAAACTATATACTATATAAAAATTGTAATTAGTAAAACAAAGTTATGTACAACTTGTTAAAACAATTTCCTTTTTCTACGTGACATGAAACGTAATGTTTACTCTGATCGTGATATATAGCAAAATGATAAAACTACTTGTATTGTCAATATCGTAAAATATAAATCTCTTGTAGTATAATAGCTTAAAACGTGCACAATCAGATGTTATGCTTTTAAACTCTAAACATTTTGGTTGTTCATAATTCTTTCGTATTTGTAAAATTTCATCATGCATTCCAAAATGCTCAAGTATTTTATCCTGTGTTATCGCGATATGAATATATTATGTAACAAGCTTAGAACATGCATAAAATATTCGTTCGTGAAGAAATATCAATTCAAGCTTACGAAGCAAGTACTTATCGAAGTTATTTTGAATTCATATATTAGGTTTATAAAAATTGTAATAACTTTAATTCCTGACGATAAGTTTATATCTTTTGTAAGTTATTTCTCGTTTATTAATATTTTCACAAATATTAAATATTTTACTTTCTATCTCAATTTATTTATTTCTTAACCTATCTGTATACTAATTGTAAGTAATCTATCTACACATATATTTTTTAGTATTTTATTTTATTGCACAACAAGAAATGCTACTAGATGATGTGTTAAAACAAATGTTCGTTAAAATATTCTTATATTTTTGAAAATTATGCCTATATTTTATTCTTATTGTTGCTAAAAATTGGAATATGATTCTACAGACAATAAATAAAAGATTAATTCTTATAGAATTTTTTTAAAGAACGGTGAATTATTTCCTCAAATATCAAATAAGAAAAGGTTAGTTTTATTTAATATAATAATATTTCGAGGAAACATCAAGGCAACATAATGCATTATAATATATTTTAGTGTCATTTTAGTGTCATAATTATTATGCAAATTATTATTTTTTTTATACTTAATCAAATCGTAGTTGCTATGAATTACAATGTAACAGTACGATAAATATGATAAATATTATAAAGTACAGAAAAATAATACTACGTATATATATTTCTAAGAACTACCATTCTCAATGGCAAGGTGCCATTCAAAAATACGCAAAGAACAGAGCGCTATTCACAATATTGGGTACAGTAAGTAGTATATCGGTCTAGTTGAAAAGTCAACAAGTCATTCAACAAAGCGTTTGGTACCGTTCAAATTTGAAAGTAAGATGCGGCTATCTTATGTTAACGTGTACACATTTAGTTCTCAATGAATAAAAACGATCTTTTTTATATTGTTCCCGTTAAATTTCCAAGAGAATACATAAAAAGTATATTTTACTAACAAAATACTTGAAACTTGACAAAATATATAGTATTTTGAGACATCATACAAATTTCATCGAAAAATGGTCTGTTGGCTAAATATCTGCATATGAAATACATTTTCGCCCATTGAAATAGACATTTTTGAAACGAATTAATGCTAGGTATTCTTAATCGGTAGCTAACCGTCAATGATCAAATAGTTCCTATCAGATCTAACAATTTACGAGAATCATAGTAATTTAATGAGATTTCTAATAATTTAGTAGAATTATAAATAAATAAATATTAAAATATGAAATTATTAGAATTATAAAGAAATACTCATTGCCAGAATTATTTGTAGATATGCAGACGAAAACCAGAGAAAACATTAAAAGATAAAAATAAATTTCGTTTTTATACCATTAAACTCTCATCGAAAGATGTTGATAAAAAGAAATGCGCCTTATATCTGTGGTAGGATATCTGTGTGATTATATATGTATGTACAAGTCATAGAACTTCAAACTCATTTTTTTCGAAAACGAAACCTTAAAGAAAAATTATTTTTTTTTTTTGTTTTAACTAATTTTTGCATGTAGAATTACGAATCGACTGCTTGTACCATGACTTCGAAGAATCCCTATATGTATCTGTTCGGAATTTTGGGTGACCGTCCGTTTATGGCACGGACAGGCCCATTCCCTTCTTTAGGAAATCCCGAATTATACGTCCTCCCCGAGCTGTAAACCTAATGACTCCAAGGTCAGATAAAAAGACCCCGGAAAAGGACCAGCCGGAAGGACACAATGGTCAGTCGAAACCTATCGGTTGATAGAAAGAATGAGCAATATAGGAGGACAGTTCATCATCAGACATCGTACCGTGAAATACTTCACTCTCAACAAGATTTTACTACCGCCGTGTTCATCATATCACATGTTACGTTTATACAACAAGTTCAACATAGCACTAGATTACTCCAGCATTCGATCTATTAAACCTCCTCCACCTTGAGCGTTAATTCATTCGTTTGACCTGACTGATTGCTCTGTAGTCGATAATTCGTATACAGTACGTATAGTATAGAGCTAAATTAAACAGATAGGAAGCATTTCTATTAACAGAAATAATGATGGTAACCTAACGTTAACATGTAGACGTAAACATACAATAAAACATTATTTACTTAAAAATTCCATATGTTTAGTTTTTTTCCTTTATGTTGCTATATACACATGTAAGACGAATATTTAATTACTTGTTATGCATATGTAAGTAAAATGAATATTTATTAATTATATATTGTAATAATTGTAATTGCAATATTGTACATTCCACTTCATTATAAACTTTTAATGAAATAATTCAACGGTATGTTTATTTTCGCCATATTTCAACGCCTCGTCTCTTTCCTTTTAAGAAAATACAAAATAGTTCTTTGACAATATGGAATAAACAAGAAGATGTTTCAAATAAATGTCATCAAGTCACGTAATTGACATTCAAATCACAAAAAATTGATGTACTATTTCATTTAAGAAATGAGGAAGAGCCTTTGTTTCTCTAGCAATTCTCCATCTAAAATTTGTTCCACCTAAATGATTAACCCTTCTAGTGTCAAAGGAAAGAATTGTATCTGAACGGAGAATATCAAACCAATTTGATATAATTTGACAAAGATCGAAAAAAGAATCATAAAAAAAAGTAAGAATGATATTTACAAAAATCAAAAAGAAATGTATTACGAAATAAAGGAAGAATAAATTAATGCCAATTGTATTTCAATATTTGTTGAAAGTTATAATAATAGTACTTATTCAAAACCATTAGGAAAAATGGAAAAGTCAGTTTTCTTTTATAAACAATATTTGCAAATAAGCAGAATCATCGTTTGGTCATAATTTGATGTAGAACAGTATAAAGCATAAATATTGTATTCTCAACTATTTATAACAAAATTTCTAATATCAAAACACAAAACTAAATGATAATCCCATGATGCGCAGTAAGCGTCAAGAAGGTTACTTGCTTCGAAACAAGAAATAACATTCTAATATTATCATAAGCATTTATAGCTATCCAGCTATTGAAAATGTGCAATGTTTACTTATTATTATTCACAAAAATAATTTACTCAACATTGATGGTGACTAATGTATACATAGTACAATCCTATATTGCACAGATACACAGACTGTACGTAATCTATGCACAGGCCCACCAAAAATTTTACTCTCGTCTTATTGAGATAAGATTATTTTGTGAAACATAAGGAGATATTCTGTTTTAAGTACTGTTATCTAAAACCTGTGATTACGGTCTCAATCAAATCTCCGATGCCGAATTTTTGTCCTATGACACTGGCGTATACATAGTCTCGATATCAACCATTGCGGAATATAACAAAAAGCTAAATCAATTAAGAATTTTTTCAACTTTAGTATACATTCACAGTATATTTTCAGCTAGCCTAAGGACTCTCTATAAATCCTAGGACTAATTTAGTTAAGGTTCTTCAAACGAGCAAATTGTCCAAACAAATCCCTAAATCCATCATTTACTACGGGAAGATAAGAGAAATCTGCTTTTCTCACGTACTATGCTTTCCGCTAGCAACTTTCTCTCAAGGGCGGTTAGCATCCTTGTTCAACCACCAGCATAGAAATTAACCAATTAACAGTAACGTCCATTTCCCTCACTTTCCAAACGAAGGTTTTCCCCGACGAGTCCGATAATCTCGTATCCTTAGACATACCCCGTCATAATTTCCCTCTGCAGCATCATTGTAACGGAAAGTCGTTTGTAACGTTAGACATCAGTCCTAGTCAACAGTTGGTAGTTAGCAGTAATAATTTATCCAAGTTTCTCAATATCTTAAGCAATCATCATCCGAACTTGTATCGCGTATCGAAACGCATCGACCAGAAGTCGAACTTGCAATCGCAAATCGTGAATCACTAATAGTAATCGCGAGTTCTACGCAAAGTGTACATATAGAGTATATGTTGATAAAAATATATTGTTAAATATACTCAATTGTTTCTTCCGTACCTATCACGATCTATCCACCTCAGAATAATGCAACGATATATCATTGTACGGTACTAAAAGGATTAATCCAATCCATTTAATTAAAATAAAAAAAGGAAGAAAAGTAAACCTTTTTGAAGAAAACATCTTACCACGCTTTATATTAGTAGCTCACCTTGCGTAGAATGAAATACCATAACTTTCTCTCCTTAGCAAATGCATTAGCTTACTACGGTCGTTTTAAATCTCGTAATTTATCGGAAATTGGATTTCCATTTGAAAATATAAAAATACAGCGGTCACCATTATGAATTCGATCGAAACTAAATCTTTAAATTGCTCAGAGTATTATTGAACATAAATACTATTGCGTTAGTATCGTTATTATTATATATTATATTATAAATTTCATTATTATACTTTTCGAAAATTTCGATATGAACTGTGGAAACAATTGTATTACAGGCAAACGATTATAATATGAAAGAAGATGAAGTATTCTACTTCGGAGCTTTAAAGCAATTTACAAATTATTAAAAAACTCAGAAACATACCGAAAACAGATCCATTTAGATCTAAAGCAACAAATTCTCGTCAGAGACACACTATTTTTTAAAAAACCGAAAGAACGAATTTTTCTTCGAAACCAAATAATTATTTATATCCATGTTATTAATCATGAATATTTATCAGTTAATAGAACATTTAAGTCATAAAAAATTGAAGAGGAAGTTACCATTTAAAAATACTAAACTTACATAAATTTATCATAGCTTTTTTTTTTAGACATTCAAATAGCTAAAAATTACGTTTACGTAATTTATGAAATAAATAGTAGGAATGCCTAACAGTCGGAAAATGAGCAAAGAAAACATCATTATTTGGACTGAAAGATCAAAATATAATTTGTGAATAAATGATTAAATAATCAGAGTTAATTTGTATATAATGTAAGAATAATCAAATATAACAGAGTTGCAAAAATGTTGCCAAAAACTGAAATAATGGGGCAAAAAAGCACTAGACAAAAAGAGAAACTGAAACACCCAGCTACGGTGCAAACTACAGTAAATCGGATATGGAAATACCAACGCATCATATAGAAAGATCTATAAGAAGAGGACAAAACAGAATAACAAACTCTACTACAGCGTACGGGACGTACGGAAGAATTACGAGCGTAACAAGAATGAAAGCAAGAAACTACTTGATCCTAAGTATACTCCTGTATTACTGCAGGTAAAGAATTACTGCACAGGTAAAATTAGTTGGCAAGTTGGAACAACGACGGGACAAGAAACGAAATGTAAAATAAGAGAAAATTGACCATGTCAACTATGCGACATCAGAAATATAAAACGTGGTAAATAGAAAACACATACTAAGCAACTGTACAGAATCCGAACCAACCACACTGAGAAATAAGGAATGATTGGAAATAGTGACGAAAACAACAACTAAAAAACAAATATGGGAACTGGCAAGCTTCATAAAGGGAAGTTGAACGCTTTCTGCATAGACGAATGGAGAAACCAAAGAAGAATGAAACACAAAAGATTGATATACAGGCTGAGTCACCTAAGAGTTTAACCTAAAATATCTTTGATACTATTAATTGTATCGGAAAAGGTTTCAGATAAAAGTTGAATGGCTTCAAGGAGCCATGTTTTGATATAATTAGTTTTCCTGTAGCTATACTAAAAAGATATATGATTCCATTTGAAAAAAGTTGATCTTCGCGTGACCTTTACACGACCACTTACAAACACCTAGAAAAACTAACAACATTAAAACACGCGCCCTTCAAAACCCTTCTATTTTTATCTGAAATATTTTCCGATGTGACTAATATTTCAACTTAATCTTTTAGGTGATTCACCCTGTATACTGACCTATGTAATAAACTAACAATAAGATATAAATCAATGTACATACTTATTATTAGATAAATAGGGGAGCAAGATTTAAAAGAATGATTTAAAGAATAAACTAAGATAGAAAGAAAATGTAACAAGCTGATACATACACAAAATAATTGTAATAGGCATAACCCTCGATACAATAAACGAATATAATGCAATAATTGAGTTTAATAAGTGGATGAATAAGCAAATTTGCAATGATAATTGTTGGTGAAAATTTCATATTTCAATAAAAAAAAATTCCGATAAAAAATATTCGGTAAAATGTATAAGATAGAAAGTAAGGTAAAGTAAAATGTAAAAAAATCATATAAATTGTTTCTAAAACATTGGAAATAATTTTTCGTACCTCTTAAATATTATAATGCAAAGTACAATATAAAATTAATATAATGCATACACATATGTGAAGTGCACATTTTGAAAAATCAAATTTTTTTTCTAATAGTTTGTTTTATGTTAGTGATAATTGTGTGTAGTGAAGATTTGTAAATTTAATATATTTATTTTTTCATTTATTTTATATTTGATATCTTATAAGATGATATTAGTAATAATAATAATAATAATAATAATAATAATAATAATAATAATAATAATAATAATAGATTATTTTCCGAAACTGGTTTACAATTATTATGACGAACACCTTCAATTTTTCACAAATACATGATTAACTTCGTTTAAAGAAGAAAAATTACACGCACACACAGTAAAACATTATACATTACTTTGCATAATAAAAATTTTCACTTTTTATGAATATAAAATAATAAATTATAGTTAGATGCAATTCTTGCAATCGCTAACATTTGTCATTATTCATACACTAGAATTGCACAATAGAATTTCAATCACCATTATCACTATTATTACTTCAAGTATCGGTATTGCATAATTATTATATATCAAACATATAAAACAGAAATATCTTACTGTCACTCTTAAAATTAACAACATAAAATATTTCCTTTCTTCTCGTGTAACTAAACTCAACAATAAAAAAAAGATAATTTCACAAGAAATACTGGACAGAATGTGAGATCGTGGTATATGGCAACATTGAAGTGAACATGAGTAATAATATCACAAATGGTTGTAATCTCAATCGTGACTTGACATAATTTTATTGTCAGTCGATAGCGTCATGATACTGGTGACGTTGAATGACTAAGTATTGATATGTTTTTAATTAACGCATCTATTAGTGTATAAATAAAAGAAAAGTATAACAATGATGAATTTAGACACAGATATTTCTCCCTTTTACGATATGTACATACATATTTATAAGTGCATCAGTAAAAATAAGCTTTGAAATTATTTCTAGAATTAACTGACGAGTGTATAAATTTGTTCAATTCTCCTAAATATTATTTCTGCAAATAATAAAATAGTGTTTTAATAATAGTGTTATGATCGGATATGTTAGTTAATTTAAAATTACTACAACAGCTTTAAATCAGATTGAATGAATGACCACACAAACCACGTTGATTGCACCATTACGCATAACATAACAGATGAATCACATTACGTTACATGAGAAATAAGATTATTACTATTTTTATTTTATTTCACTAAGGAGATTTTTTTTACGTAGTAATGTACTGCAGTCCACAGTTTCGTATAGATATAGATACATACATTACGTATATATATATACGTATACATATATGATTCGTATAATATATGTTTCTTTATATAATCTTCTACAATGATATATGATTGCAAAAAAGTTAATGTTCTCAGTAAGAAAGAAATTTCATGTGATTATTATTCCTTATAATATTTAACTATCCAAGCTGACGTTAAAATATATGTGTAGTTCAAATTCTACTCCTATTTTTTATTTTATATTTGCCAATTTATATAGTTAAACGTAATGCAATTATTATATTATTTTCATTGTATTTCTAAAAAAACTTTTTGAACTTTCACAAAATCATTTGTATTTTTATACATTTCCAGATTCTTCAAATTTACAAATATAAATAACGATCAATGTTAAAAAACTATAAATTCTTTTTTTCTCTTTGACTTGTTTTTACTTTCGACAATGCATTTAATTAAAATTGATTAAATTAATACCAGTTAGTTGCAGAAAAAGCTCCTAATAAAGCAAATTCGTACTGATGAAGTTATATATAGGATATGTTATTATACCAAAATATGTTAAAATATCATATCAAGATAAGATAATCCACTAGAAATTGAACCACCTAATTATCTATAGATAATTGAATATGATATATGTAACTTTAATATTCAAGTTATTAATTATTTATTTAATTATTAATAATTAATCAAAGATATAAAATTATTCCGTGTAAAGTAAATTTCAAAACAAGAAATATCTAGAATTGTAATATTTTATCAAAATGTATGATAGCTCCTTTATAAACTCAGAAGAAAGGTTAACTTGATTATAAATATTTTATTTTTTAATTTGTCTAAGTATAATAATCAAACAAATATTTCTCGATATTAAAGTAGCCAACTATCTACATCATAAAACAATGAAAATTAATCAATAATTATAATGAGATAATTCAATTAACTTTCTTGTCTTTGGAATTTAAAACCAAAGCTATCTTAAAGAGGGAAATATGAGAATAAATCCATTCGGCGAACAGTTAGTATCGTCAATTACCCTTGAAAATATTAATTTGTAAATAAAAGCGCAATATAAGTAACTTAAAATATAGATTTACATAGATAAATATTAAATTGGATCATAAGGATAAATATACGTAATTGTATGGTAAATATCCGGTCAGAAGTAATGAAATTTTTATCGAGAAGCAGCAATGAATCTTTTATCCAAGTTCTCTGAATAAAATTTTGACTTTCTCCCTATTTTAAATTCCTAATAAACGTACATCTGACAACAGCAGATAGATATTACATTTCCATATTTTGTTTTTTACACACTTTTTGTTAGTACCTGTCGTTACAAAACATGCGAATGTACGATTTTGTAATCTTCGTTGAAACTCTAGATTCGACCATTAATAACCATAAATAATAAATAATGTGACGCGCAACATATATATGAAATATAATGTGAGAAAATAAAGTTAACAAAATCGTGATGAATCGTAACAGAGTGAACGATATGTACTTACGATGTGTGAACAATATTTTTGCACGCCTATAATGATTAGTAAACTACTAATGTTTATGCATTTTTACGAATTACGGCGATTTATATTTTTACAAATACAATTAAAGCAATAAGAAAACAGAGACTTGCTTCACTTATTTAATACTATTCGTATAATATCAAGTACGTTTTTGGACCTGTATATTTTCTAAAAGTACTGTACATGAAAATGCGCGCATTGACGATTATACTAAAAACTGATAATTAAACATTAAAACGTACCTATGAGAATTATTTAAATTGGTTATTTTTGTAACGATTCATTGCCTCATAAATATCTTTCGTGTGATATAAAAATTGCGTCAGAAAAGCACGTGCTTAATTCACACTCGGTGAACCATACAATCAACGTAAACAACCGATATTATTATATTAAAAGGAAAAAAGATGCAAAGATAAAGATAAGTTTTTGCTAACGTTATTTATAAAATATCAGGTTCGTTTTTTATACACTTCACGACGAGAATTTTAAGAGAAGAAATGCTCAATTTAGAAAGAAAAGTGAATTTTAATAGATACTTAAGTATGCATAATTATAATAACTTCATATAATTTTATATTTCTTTTTCTGCCAGTTAATGTTAGTTAACATTAGGTACACGAGTGAACTGAGATAAATTACCAATCCGTGCCCTTATCTTCGTTAATTCGTTCTTCAAGATAGTCTTAACATCCTTTGATGATTAATCGAATGTTCAGAAATGTTCTTAAATGGAGAAAGAAATAAAAGAGTAGACACGAGTAGATAACGAATAATCATTACGTACTTTGAAGTGATTACACATTTACCTATATACATAAATGTATGTATTTTAAAACATATATGTAAGCATAGTCATAGATAAACACGTGAACAATTTCTGTGAAAGAATTATCATAATTCTAATAAAATAATAAAATCCTAAAATGAGTTGCTAATCTAGAGATTAAAAATTTTAACCCTACAGTAATTTTTATTTTTCAATACCTCGACATTGCTTACGTTACAACTGGAAAAGGAGTTTTAACATAGGGTAAAAACTGTGAAATATCTTTAGTATTATTTCTTATTTTTCTCAAATTTAAAAGATTTTCTAATAGAAAAATACGATTTGGTCGTAAATGATCTAAAGAACAAATGAATTAACTTCAATTTTAAACTCCTTCGCAATTAATTATTTGAATCTTAAGTAATCATTTCAGTATCATTCCTTCGTCGATTAAGTCTTTTTATTTTAGTCGAAGATAACAATTAATACACCCATTTTAATTCTTTTATCTTGAACTAGTGTATGCTTTTGTAATTTTTCACATTGATATGTAACTTGAAGTTGAAGAATAATTTTAACTTCTCTTTCTCCTGGTTATCAATATTGCAACACTGAATTGCAGATAACTACCTTGTTAAATATTTTTCCAAAATAAATTATCGTTATAGAAATAATTAGTATACTTTCAATTCGCACTATTCCAATTCGGATTGCAATTAATTTCGTTAGTAACAAATATGTGCTACCTTATAATTAGTGTTTTTACAAATTTGTTTATTCCATGTTATGTAAACTTTTCAAAGTAGAATCAGCAAACTTGAATCATACACGTTATCTTACAATATACATTATTTCGTTTCGTATTTTAAACGACACGTTTCCAATAAGAATAAGTAACTATATACATATTTTGAATTGCATCAAGTATGAGAAATGAATATTTCCTCGGTAAAAGAAAAGAACAAAAGAAAGTAAATGAATAATTACTTTCATAGTTTCTAAAATTAGTAATTTACGTCAAAGTGAAATGAAGTGAAGTTTTTGCGACCTCTCAACTAGGTGACGATGAGTCAAGTTGCAACTGTTTTTCTACTATGCTTATGATTTGTATGTTTATACTAAATACTTCAAATAAACATACAAATATGACTAAGAGTAATATAAGTAAAAGTAAGAAACGTAAGCGAAAGTGTATTGAATATGCTTGTACTCTCCAAGCACCTGGTGTGTACGTTATTGTGGTGATGTCAGTCTACATGTGTTTTCGTCAACATTTTCTGTGAGGTGAGAATCTGAGTCTGACTAATCCTGCGAATGTTAAACTGTCGTAGGCGTCTCACACGTGATGCGTCTTGTGCGTACCTGATCGAGGGAGGGTGCGTAGCGTAACGTTCCGTTAGCGGTGGTCTATCTCATCTGGTATCGAAGTTTATGACATGTCGCTTGCTGTCGAGAGGACCCGTCGAGCGCTTAAGATGCCAATTAACTTGTCGACGTGGTCCGAATTGCAAACTTTATAATGTGCAATCTGGAAAATTCCTAGTTCCCAAAAAATAGCAGATGTGTCCGTATCGTAAACTGAGGATAGTATTAAATCCTCAACAAAAGTAGCATATTAAAAATACGTTGAAAATATTACAGATATCAGGACTATAATGATCTTTATTTATTATATAGATTTATTTATTGCGATTGCGACAGAGAACTATAACTATTTAATTAGAATTTAATGCAGTAGTGTGATAAAACTAAAGACAACTAAGTTGTTAGTTCACAACTCAACTTACAACTTACAATTTACAACTAACAATTCATAAATCATGAGTAACGATTGACCTACAACTCGTAGCTTCCTCGCAACTGCAATTAGTCACAATTCAGTCGTAAATCCAACTACACCATTGACTAATGACTGTTGATTATTGACTAGTGACTAGTGACTAGTGACTAGTGACTAGTGACTAGTGACTAGTTACTTAGCATATTGCCCGCTAGTTAGCATATGGCCCATCAGGATTTCCCATCCTTCCAGGCTTGTTAATACTTTTATTGTTTTCTACCTGTAGTTCATCGAGATTTCCCAGTTTTTCCTCAATACTACAATATTATTAAATATTCTCTCAGGTATGTTAATTGTAATAGCTACAATAAAGATTATGTTTAAATGATCTAATAAAACCAAATAAATGAATTGTATAAGAAATACAATTACCTAAGTCGATTTATCTAATTGAGAATATAACGTATCTGTAATATTTGCAACAGCTATGAAACTTTTTTCCTAATATAATTAAAATAAAAAAGATCGTAAAAATGATAAATTCAAGAAGATCTCAATAACACCGTTTTATAGCGCTTATTTAAAATGAAACAAAATTTTAATTACAAAGCTTTTTTATAAATTGCAAAATTGAAATGTTTGAGGATGTGGTTGAGGATTTTTGTTGTGCTTCACGAAATAAAATTTTGATCTAGAATAGGATATTAGAGATGAAACTTAGATGAAAAATTCGCCACGCTATAAAGTAAAAAGTTACAATAAAGTATTGCAATACAAATACAAGCAACAAATGAAGAGCCGTTTTCATAGGAGAAAGTTACAACACAGGTTTTAAGTTTCAATGACTTAATTTAATTACTGCTTTAATCGTAAAATAGAAGAGATAATTGCAAAAAGAATGCTTACTCACAATTTACGCGTATCTCGCATTCAGCTGTGTCAGTGACATTGTATCAGACTGCTCTATGATTTCGAACGTGTTCTCGGTTCTCGCTCTGAAATGGTTACACATAACCACGTTTTTGACTAAAAAGAATCATTACGCACGCACAGAATGAAATTACACGCACTTTCCTTATCTAAACAAAAGAAAAATCACAAGTGGAAAACATTTAGTCATTGTAGTTACATATGCGTACATATTGAATTACAATGTAGAATTTAGATAAAAAAAAGTTGAATTGAATAAACATATGCTATTTAGTGAATTATATCTATTTGGTGAAGTAACTGTATTAGAAATGTAAATTACGCTGAAAATATGTTATATATATATATTTGTAAATAGTACGTTTTTTAATAGAACACTGTTTATTGTTTTACATTGATAGTTTAATTTACATAAAATTAAGAAAACATCCAATCAATTCATAATTACTAAGTTAATACTAGATATGTACAATTTTTTGAAAAAATTATGACTATAGAAATTATAGATATCAATGATAGATATAGAATCATTCTAAATTTTAATAGAGAGTCTAGTATAATGAATTAATAAGAACTTAATAGGTATCCGATACTTGATAAGTAGTAATTATACATATGTATAGATACATATGTGTCATATTATAGTAGATTTTATCCTAAAAATATGAAGATAAGATATAAAAACGTGATGTGTAGAAACTGTTCTGGTTGCAAAATATTTATTCATTTTAATATTACGTTGATCCAACGAATGAGTAGTAAAAGCCGTAGTCACGCTGGGTATGTATGTAGGTAGTATGTAATAATTATATATATAATACAATAACATAAAACTATAGTACATATTTTTTCCTTTTATTCCATCAAACGATAACCGATTCAGGTAGAAGAAACAAAAGTATCGTAGCTGAAAGCGATATATGTATGTAATGAGGAAGTCAATTAAAGCATTAAACGGCTATACCGACTGATCTAGCCGCATTCAGGGCCGTACACACTCCGTGACCAGGGTTGCCAGAAAATTATTTACCGCTGCGCCGCGCCGACGTACCTACTTCAAAGAAAGAAGCAGTTCTGAATTGATACGTTACGGCCCTGAACAAAGCTTGAGCTCCTTATCTCCCCTAACATGCCACAACTTACGTATGTTCGGTCTTCAACCGCGTAAGCTTACGATCTCACTACATATATAACTTCCAGCTTAATTGCTTTGAGAAAATAATCTACCACTATGAAATAACGCATACCTAAATCCCAGATTATTTTATTCCAAAACCTAACTTGATCTTCAATTTAAAGAAAAATTATTTCGGATACTAAATCTTTTGAAACTCAATATACAAAAGCTGATAAAATAAGTTTTACAAGCAATAATATATAAACGGTATTAATATATAATACAATATAATATAATGTAAATATATATTTAGGAAAATGATTAAATCTAATACCATAGAAAGGATCTAAATTATTATTATAAAATATTTATTCATTTGTTAATGAAAAAGCAAAATCAAGTTCTTTTAAGAAGCAGAAGAAAATTTTATTTACATTTATTAAATTTTAATTAATTTTATAAACATAAACTAATTCGCTTTGACTTTACGATACTTTTTAAACTGAAGATTAATTATATGTAAGGGAATTTGATACAAAAGAAGATTCAAAATTACATAAAAGTGATATGATGTAATTATAACCTATAATGCACAAAATTTATTTTTCAATCTTTCCACGCTTGTACATTTTCAATATTAAATTATCTCAGACACTATCTTACTATTGCTTTCTAGGAAAAACTCTCTTATGAGATTATTAAGTCAAGTTGGTGAAATTATCGAAAAATTGTAGAAATATACCTACATTGGAATACATGAAATACACTAGCCTTCATCTTCTATTGCACTTTATTGAAAAACAAGCTTCGAGAACGATCAACCAAGATACATGATCGCTCATTTTTCACTGATCGCTTCTTATAAACTATTTTTTCCGTTTTTACCACCCGCCCTCCTTAATTATGCGCAAAGCTCTCGTTTTGTTGAAATATGTATTAGCAGAATTAATAATATAAAATTTCTTATCGGTTTGTTACTTTATCCTACGGTTTCTTTAACGACTTGCACAATTAACCTATACACTTATATTCTGCGACATGTATTACCATGTGAATGCTTAAACCCCACTCGAGCATTTCCCAATCATGGAGGGAGATTCTACGATATATAAAACTCTAGCTGATACGTAACATCTACTCAGTATAAATTCTGTTCTTTCGAAGGAAACATACAAAGCATATTTACTGCAGTTTGATAATAATTCAAGTCGACCTCAACTCGTAGCTCAAAGTTCAATATACAATTATCCCGTTATACTTTGAAAGTTTTCCATTCGAACGAATCGCATATCACCGATTTTCCGAAGACTCGCTATATTAACAAGGTGACGAATACTTTTCACTCGATTAATGTAATAATCCATATGGGAGATTGATGTGTGATTATAAAAATCGGGAAAATTTCGTTATATCAGTTCTGTTTGATGTAACAAGTTTCGAGCTCTCGTTATTACCACGACCAGTTATATTCATAGTAAGATTATACACAAAAAGAGAGATAAAGTGACGAACGAAAAGAAGAATAACGATTTAAAAATGTAGCACATGAATGTATCTACGAAACTCTACGATACTGTACTGTATTGATAAGGAACAATAATTTTTGATAATTTCTAATGTAGAATTGTTTTTTTCTAATATTGAGAGAAACGCTTGCATTTCGTGTTTTTAACTTTGTTACATATAAATGTTATTAGTAGTCGGCAAATATAAACAAGTTCATTAACAATTTTATCGCAGAATGTGACACTTTTTTTTTGCAGAAGTATTAAATACGTGGATAAGACATCGAATCAGGAACGGTGAAAGCAACGTATCAGGCGAATCTAATCGAATTCCGCGCCGACTTCATCTCCTGGATGATCGAGCGTCACGTGACTCGAGATTAACCGAACGAAGCGACGAAGGTACCGAAGTTATAAATAACGGCTACCAGAGAGTGGGGAGTCTCTTTCACTTTCTACTTCTACACTGTGCCATAGTGCATTTGCTCCGCGCTCGCCTGGCTGTTACGTTGTGTGCTGTGCTAGTGTAGGGTTGGCTCGTGCGAAATCAAAGTAGGGTATAGACTGAACTTAGGACCGAACTTCCTCGCTTTCTTCAACTATTAACGACGTCAGACAAACTGAACGTGTCAACAGAGTTGCAACACGTGGCCGAAGCATTTGAGCGTAGACGAAAGAAACCAAAGGCTGTATCCACGATCACGAAAAGAAAGAAAATGCCGGAGACCGCACATCACATGAATGGATACGCTAACGGGCACACGCCGCCCGAGCTACAACAGGATACCAGTTTCCTCTTTACTTCAGAATCCGTTGGCGAAGGCCATCCAGGTAGGTAGCCTAAAAAATATGCGTTCGTTTCATGACTCTTGTGTATTTTGTCTAGCACATCGTGCTAGTTCGTATCGAGTTCCATGTCGGTGAGCCGCGTGTGCCGCCATGAAACTCGATGAACGAACCACACATACTTACATATGTATATACCGTGTGCGCACGCCGCGATTCTACCCTTTCTTCGCGCTTTCTTACTTTCCTTAAAAGCTTCGAAATGCGGGGATGGTGTTACGTTGCGATTTATTTGTTTCTTCGATTCTCTTTTTTATGCCTACCAAATACAGAATCAATGCGTTTAAACAGCAGATCGGGAGCACATTTTTCCAATTGCTATCAGAGCAGAAGCAAGAACATCGGCGTCGCCATGTGCTCCTGAATATCGCAATCCACTATCCTCTTCAATATCTTCCACATTTCTCCCCTTACATTTAAATTCTTCATTCTTTCTCTCCTATAATCATATATTAAACAGTTTTCTAAATTCATTTATGAATTATATACAGAATTCGATTAATTCTTTTATACCGAGTTATATCGAGTTTCGTTTCACACGTGTAAGTGCTGAACATAGTTAATACATATTTTCTTTTAGTCATGAGTCTTGATTGGATTATTGTAGTCCTTCCAATTATTTATTATTTTATGTATTCTAAAGTAAAAATCTAAATTTTTATTCAAAAAGTAACTAAATATTACTTTCGGTTGATTTATTACAAAACCAGGCTTGCAATATTGGTTCGACCAAATATCTTAACAATATTTTACAAATATGTACGGAACAAGTTTAAATCAATTAGCATATATTCCATTTTCTGATTATGCAATTGTTTCTACAAATATATACTATTTATTTCAAAATTCATACATCTATATTGAAATTACATATGCCAATAATTCGAGAGAAAGTTAGCTAAATATAAATTTAAAATCACTTCTATCCTATAATTATAGTCTGTTTAATTTTTTGTCTTCTTTTTTTTTTAGATAAAATGTGTGATCAAATAAGTGATGCAATTTTAGATGCACATTTAAAACAAGATCCTGATGCAAAAGTGGCTTGTGGTGAGTTTTCTAAAAATGATCTTAATTTTTCAAATAAATTGAATCAGTGGTGTCATAACCTCTATTTATAAGCTAGTCAGTATGACCTTGAGTTAATTTTGAACCATAGAACTCTGAAGGGATCTAGTACTTGATACAGTGTCTATAGTTTAAGTTGTTACTTAACAGTCATCAAATGTTTATGTTCATTTCTAATTCTTATTTTTATATGTTATATTTTTCGATTATTCAGAGACTGTGACAAAGACAGGAATGATACTTTTATGTGGAGAAATTACATCAAAAGCTGTGGTAGACTATCAAAAAATTGTTCGGGACACTGTTAAGCACATTGGATATGATGATTCTTCAAAAGGTAACAAATATTCTTATTTGTTCTTCGTGTTTCCTCTTTTCAGTGATGTATGTTTGTTAAACCCTTTCATTCCTCTAAAATTTTATTAAATTTATTTTATCTGTACATCTAAAACATTTGAAGTTTTCCTTGCTAACATAAAAGATTTCCATCTTCTATGTACACATGCCCTGTGGCCGGAATGATATCTTTATTATCTTATCCCTCACAAAATTCGCCTCATTTGGTTCTCCAGAATCACATTTTATACATACACGGTCGAATCATGGCACGAAAGCTTCCGACACTAAATATGATTTTTATTATACCTACTGTCTTCACTTACTAAATTATTAAAAAATATATTTGTATAATTTAAATAAATATATATTTTCTTATAACAAAGAGATGTGCCTTACGCTACATACACGTTAGAAAAGTGTTAGAGAAAATTCCATGACTCGATCGATTGGATGACCAATATCCTGCTCATTATTTTTTGGAAAAAATAAGTAAAAACACGTATGAATATGTAACGTAAGCATATCATGATCGTGGCAGGATTCGATTGGCGTACGTTGAACCTTTTGGTGGCGATCGAACAACAATCTCCAAATATCGCTGATGGTGTTCATGTGGACAGGGAAGAGAAGGACGTGGGTGCAGGTGATCAGGTACATAACCCATTCTCAGCCCGTGCCGCAGAGCAGCCATATAATTCAATAACATTCTCCTTTTTTTGCTTTACCCTCTCCCCTCTTTCTTATGATACATTCTGTAATTTTTATAACATACACTTTCCTCGTGTTATGCGTGAATGTGTGAATCTGTGTATGCAAACAAGTACTGTGTTTATTCAGATACAGGAAGTACATGTTTTATAATATAAGAATTTATTTTATCAGGAAGATTTATATATAAATAAATTCTATTTGTATATTATAGGGATTCTAGGTTAGAGAAATTCATCACTGCATAAAAATCATAATAATTGCCACTATGAAATATGTAACAATATTCTATTTCATATAACACTATTTCATACATTTTATGTATTTTAGTTAGGTTTTGGAATTACACAATATATTGGCTAAAGAAAAAGATTTTATATGATATTATACTTAAATAGGTCAGAATAAATTTATTTTTAACTTTTTTTAAAGCAAGGAAATTCATTATCTTGAAACAGCAGAGTAAACTGGGATACAAAACAATGACGCATCTGTGTAATGAGAGTATTGATATTCATAGTAGCAAACATTTATATCTCATTCGTATAATTTCTACAGGTTTTGACTTCAAGCTTTGCAGTGTTCTGCTGGCGCTTGACGCCCAATCACCAAATATTGCAGCGGGAGTTCATGAAAACCGTAGTGATGAAGAAGTTGGCGCAGGAGATCAGGTCAATTAGCATTCTGATCTGTTCGTTTGAATTTTCTGTTCTTCTTTCTGTCTTATCTAATGCCAGCGTAGTTACTCCTTCTTAGCTTTCTGAACAATATATGCATATTTAGTTACTCTTTTCTTACTCTCGTTTTGTTTACCTCATTATTATCGTAGGCATATATTTAGTTTTGGCAATGGTATTCTGTAGCTTATTTTTTTCCTCTTTCTTCCCATCCTGTATGTAGAATAGTGTTACATAAAATATTAGTTTCTTATTAATATTATTATAGTATTGGTGAAGGCGTCTTTAAGAATCTAAATCATTAAAGCTTACTCCCATATCTAATTTTCCTTTCTATTTTCTTTTTTATTCTTTATATCTCCTGCTGGATTTTAATGCATTTTTTATCCTTTCACCAGTTGTTATAACAAACAATTTTCAAGTGTTATTTATCATTGTTTCTTTGTTAGAAATATTCATTAACATTTGCATTATGTTATATGTAACTGTATCTAAATTTGTTTCTGCATACTACAGTTCCGCATTTTTATTCTGCAATAAATATCATGAAATATATGACCAATTATTCAAAATCTAGTCTTACATCTGTATCTAATTATTTTAGTCAAGTTTGGAGCTATTATCTCCATAAGTTCGTGTTATCATTAAAATATGTTATAAACAAGAATATAACAAAAGCTACTAAACAAATTAGTGAATATAGTTGACTCAATATCATCTTAGTAATTCTGCTCTGTATGACACCTCCCTCACATATTATTTTAAAAAATTTTCAGTACATCATAGATTATAATTCCTGCAAATTCTAAGTGTTAATTAACACATAATTTTTAACTGTATGTTGTGTGCACTTTATTACTTTATTAATGCTTAATCTCCTGTATTACAAATTTACATAATATTGCAAATTAATTAAAAGCACAATAAATCTTTCTCATACCTTATAAATTTTAGCTAAAATAACTTAAATTCTTCTCCTAGGGTCTGATGTTTGGATATGCAACGGATGAAACTGATGAATGTATGCCCCTAACTGTTGTATTAGCACACAAGTTAAACCAAAAAATAGCAGAATTAAGACGAAGTGGTGAATTATGGTGGGCAAGACCAGATTCAAAAACACAGGTATGACTTTAATTAATAAATTACACAATTCTGTCTCCTTCAAATGTAATAAAATTTGAAAGTATTTATTAAAATGATTTATATTAACATTAAAGGTCAGTTAACATTATTCAATGATGTCGCATAGTATTTGCTACTCTTGAGTGCCATGATGTTAAAAAGACATTACTGAGAATAATTTGTAAATGATATATTGATATTCTCAAATACAATCTTTTTTTTCTGATAACATTTTTTCCTGTTAATATTATACAATAGGTCACTTGCGAGTATGTAATGGATCGTGGTGCCTGCGTACCTATAAGAGTTCATACAGTAGTTGTATCATTACAACATAGTGAAAAAATTGGCTTGGAAGAATTACGCAAAGCAGTCATGGAGAAGGTTATCAAAGAAGTTATTCCAGCAAGGTACCTAGATGATAGAACGATCTTCCATGTTAATCCTTGTGGATTGTTTATTATTGGTGGCCCACAGGTAAAATACACATTTTTTATGTTAAATTTAAATCAACTTTCTGTGAAATGCTTTTAATAATATTTATACTTCTCTGTTTATTTGTAGAGTGATGCTGGTCTGACTGGTCGCAAAATAATAGTCGATACATATGGTGGTTGGGGGGCTCATGGTGGTGGTGCATTTTCTGGTAAAGATTTCACAAAAGTTGATAGATCTGCTGCTTATGCAGCGAGATGGGTTGCTAAATCTTTAGTGAAAGCTGGTCTTTGCAGACGATGCCTTGTACAGGTACAGATTATTATTATTCTCTGTTATTTAACATTCATTAAAATAACATCCTTTTCTTCACTACATCTTACTTTTTGATGAAGACATACATGTTCACAATGAATTTTTAGGTTTCTTACGCTATTGGAGTAGCAGAACCTCTTTCAATCACAGTTTTTGATTATGGTACTTCTAAATTATCTCAACACGAACTTCTAGGTATAGTCAATAAAAATTTCGATTTACGACCTGGGAAAATCGTTAAGTAAGTAATATTTGTACCTTATACTATATTTTGAACATAAATAACCAAGAATGTTATATAAATAGTATTATAATTATTTCTTAGGGAGCTGAATCTTCGTAACCCCATTTATCAGCAAACTAGTACTTATGGACATTTTGGCCGAGAAGGATTCACTTGGGAACAACCAAAAACTCTAATTCTCGATTGATGAGAGCATAGATCCTAAATCAGTTCGACGTTTCTTACTGTAAAACGTCTATCAAGTCGTTCTCAATAATCATATATCTCGTAAACGTTTTCCGAGATTTTCCGACCTCCGCGTTACTTCGCCGAGTCCATCAATTCCTTTTGCCAATTTAGTAATAGCCGGAAAAATGACATATTAGATTTTTCCATATCATGAAGTACTTGGTATTATGCGATATAGTACAAATTTTTTTGATTCAGCATATAGGCAAGAGCAGTTTTTTTTTTTTTTTCTTACTATTCGCAAACTGAGTTAATATTTATCAAACATTAGATATAATGAAACTATCGGCAAAGGGAAAGGTGAACTAAGCCTGTATGAGTCTGTTACTTACATGTGTACTTGTAACAGTCACGTAAGATTGTTTATTTACCAGTGATACAACTCATTACCATGGCTTGTAAGCAGTGTGTGTTGGAAGTCAAAATGGTAAAAGAACAATAATACTTGGAATGATAAACATTCTGTATTTGGAAAATGTATAAATTGGCAACATCGGGCCAGGGCGTGCCTGTAAACAAACATTTGAGATACAAATATCTCAAATTTTTAGCAATGTTTTAGTACTGTGTATAAATGTACATGAAAGACCAATTTGCTTTTAAAATACTAACGTAACATTTTAATACCTTGTGTTCATCTATTCTAGCAAGTCTCGTTAATAGTAACTATGCTTTCATGTACGTTTGTTCATTAGAATTATTTATCGTTCGAGTGCAAATATAAAATGGTAATAATTATGTACATTAACTTTTAGCAAAGTGGGGAAACGAAGCAATTAAAGTGACCAATTATAAACGAAGTTTCTTTTCATATTGTTTAAAACTTTCATGACATAATTCAATATAATATTGACGAGGAGTTAATAATATCGCATTTATTTAAATCTTCTTCTTAATTAAAACACTACAAATTTTTCAATTACGTTTGAATTTAGGTAATTGCGATATTACTATCTCTCATATATTTATATATATATACATGCATTTTCCCTCTTTGCTTCATTTGAATAGATAATTATAATAAATATTATCGATCTTGCAACTGTATAGCAAATAATGCAAAATCAAATGTTAGACCTTATTTTATGGAGGTCTAGTGCAGGTTGCGTAGCGGAGCTCGAAAATTATACGATTTTTCCAAGTTGTAGTGTGAAGATCTGTAACACTATCGTATTTTAAATTAACAAAAATGTAAATGAAATTTAGTAAATTCGTTCCATTAGATTGATTTAACGATCTATCGTGTAATGGTTATTGGCAGTGTAAAGATGCACAAGATCATTATATGCAAATCATAATAAAAAAGATTTTTTAATAAAATGCTAAAATGTCATTCATTTTTTATTATAAACAATTTACAGGTTAACAATTCCCTTTGCACTTCCTCATAATGATATTCTGTAATTTAATATGTACATGTAAAGCTATGTTTAATCAAAGATTCTTAAATTAGAGCTCTTTTTCGCAGCAAATTGCAAGTAATTGTAATCAGAAAAATTAATAAATAACTTCTGCATTTTCATAAATATTTGACTTTTTCGATGATAACATAAAAAATATAAAACGAAACTTTTATCTTAGATGCAGCTCGCATATTGCTATTTTCCAATATATAAAAAGTTATGTATGATTTTGCTATATTTAAAGAATTAAGAATATATTAATACATAGCATAATTATAGCAAAATTCATTATAAATATAGAAATTTAAATAATATATATTCTTCATTTTATTACATATGTATTATATGATGCTACATATTTGGAAATTGTATAAAAATAGAGCTTGGATAAATCCTTACTAATATACTGTATTATTAGCCAACTATTATTATAACTAACATTTCAATACACTCTGTCTAAAAAGCAGATAAACTCGAACAAAACTTTTAATATAATAAGTAAATGACTAAATTGTTATTGCACAAATTCATGTAGTTAATAATCATATATGAAGTATAAAATACATTAACAGAATAAATTTCATAAAAATCTAATCCTTTTCATGACAAATTATAATATCATTTAGAAATTACAGATATGTAATAATTTATTATAATAGATCTTGTAGATGAATAGTTTTACATAAATGACAAAGTGTTGAATATTAAAAGAGAATAATTTGTGTTTTTGTCATAAATTTTATGAGCATTTTATAAACATATTATGTTGGAAAATTCTATGACAAATGAATTATAATATATTATATAGATAACGTAATATAATATTCGTGTTATTATATTCTAAAATATAAGAAAAAGTTAAAGAATTAAAATTTGTTCATTAGAATATATTTTGTTTTTTAAAGACTAAGAAACAGATGCTAAAATATGTTTTTGAACAATTTATTATATAAGCAGAGCAAACTCTTTCTCTTCCTCTCTCATAAAATTAATAATTAAATATCTATAATGTATGTATATGCTTAATATATAGTATATGTTGAATATATTTATCAACAAGTAATATATACATATATATATATATATATTTAAAATTATATTTATATTTAAAATACAATATATGTTGAATACACTTATGAGTAAGTAATATATATATGTATTGTATTTAGTAATATATATAATTATTAATTTTATATTTTTATTGTAATGTATATTATGTACAATTTTTATTATTTTACAAATTTAATTGGGAATGATCAAAACAATATGGAAAGACATAAGATATTTAATTATATTCTTATAATTAAAGTTATATACATAGAAATACATAGAATTGTATACAATATAAATGTCATGAAAATATGTATAAGGAACAAATTTTTTATAAAAAAATGTTTCGCTAGAATACTGTCACTGATCTACATTTTAATAAAATATAACTTATTGAAATGTTATAGCAATGTGTAGTGTATATCAGATCGAAAGATGTATAAGTTCCATTGCATATTTAATAAAATAAAAATATGCTGCAATTTTGCATTTAATGTATTTAAAAATAACATGTAAGCGATACTATTAATGAATCATTCAATATACTCCAATCAAACAGTTTTAACATAACTAGATGGAAATATATTTGGAATTATTGAATGAATTAGTGCTAATTATCAGTTAAGATATACTTAATATATCGTATTAACAGTAAGAAATAAGAAAGCTATTATCATACATGATTAAAAAAAATTCTACAGAAATGTTTTTTTAATTTAATGATGACCGATTTTGTAAACAATAGGATATGCAATTCGTAGAGGAAATTTAATTTGTCATTATTTTTTTAGGTGCATGGATACGACTGTGCCTTAACAGCGAACTTTTATCAGTGAAAGATTTTTCACATTCTACACACTTGTATGTTCTGCCAGTATGTGTAACTAAATGTCTGCTAAGTCCAGATGCATGACAAAAGGCTTTAGGACAAAGTTGGCAATGGTGTAACTGTATATCATTTGGATCCAACTTTTGATGCCTTCTCATATGTACCTTCAACGCTTCTCGTTGAGTAAAGCTCTTGTCACAATGTTGGCATTGGAATGGTTTTTGACCAGAATGAGTCATGAGATGTCGAAGTAAAATTTCTTTCTGTGCGAAGGCACGATGACAAATGTTACAACCAAACGGTTTTTCACCTATATGAAATATACAAAATATAACTTTGAAAGTTAGAAATTGGACGTTCATTTTTATTTAATCTCTTAATAATTTTTTTCATTACCTGTATGAGTACGTTCGTGTCTGACCAAAGCTGATCTAGTTGGAAACCACTTTTCACAAGCTTGACATGTAAAACCTCTTTGTGTAGAGTGAACAGACTGATGACTTTTCAACATTATTCTTCGGGTAAATGCTTTTGGACATTTATCGCATTGAAACACTTTTAACTCTTCACTAGTTTCGACTATATGAAACAAAATATGTTATGAATTTGTATAAACACTAACATTACACGTTGGGAAATCATATGTACTATTTACCCATGGTATCTCCAATTGGTTGTAATTTTAAGGATTCTCCTTGACCTGAACTGTTACTCGTAACTTCCATCATATAAACATTTTTGTGGTCAGCATTTGCAATTGCTCTTTGTACTTCTTCCGCTTCATCTTCAGATTCCTGTTCTTGCTTAATACGTGTTGTACGTATTGTGCAACGTGCTTTTGCAGTACGTTCCTCCGCAGGTACTAATGTAATGTTTTCTGGATCTTCCGACATTGTTTCTTCCATCTCTAAGTTTTCTGAATTCATACCTATATTTGATAAGGTAAAATATTTTAATAAACATTAAAATAGAATCATATGAGAATTAGAGCCTAATAGCAAATATTTTTTAATATGTAAATTTAATATGTAATCCTAGTACCTAGAATGTAACCACCAACAAGTTCTTCTTCCGTTACTTCAATCGGATCTCCATCTGTTTGTCCACTGTCACCTTTAGTCGATACTAAATCAGCTAATAGCTGTTTAACTTGTTTTGATTTTCCACTGGTAGAATCCTTTAATTCTTCCCTGTTACTATCCTGATTTTCTCCTTCTTCACCTTGACCAGTTAATTGTTGAATCAATTTCATGTGCTTACGAAGTTTAGCATCAGCAGCTTCACATTTTTTCTTAAATTGGTAGGACTTTTCTAATTGATATTTGCATGGATAACAGATCATGTTTGGAAGACCATCTTCTTCATATACCTACAATATAAGAAACATTAATCATTACTCAATTCTTTATATATAAAATTATAAGAGTTGAATTATAATTCAGTTGAGATTTTTATTACTCACTGCTCTATGTAAAATAATAACGCGAATGTGAATAACGTTACTCTGTAGTACTTATGCTTTTGACGTATTTACATTTTATATTTCTTCAAAAATACAAAAATTGGTAAACAAACATTTTGATGTCGTTAAAATTACATTGCGTACGAATTTCGAAATCTGTAAGCTACTTTAACCTAACAATAAAGAAATGTCAAATGTTTGAGATGTCAAAATAAAATAGTAGATACGTGAAAATCTTGTTATAATCGAGCGAAAAGAAATGTTTACGATATAGTGAAAATATATCGGGTATTTTGACTTATTTAAATTCATCGCAATGTAAGATATAAAGGACTGAGAGGAAAGAGGCAGAAAGTTCATGATTCGGCAGATATAAAGTGAAAACTGAGAACGCTAATGGCATTGGCTATAACATTGCAGATTTCTATAAATTCGTAGGGTAAACGATCTGTAATGCAATGATATGCCTTGTCTAGATTCCTGTAATGAAAGAGAAGGTGGCGTCAACGTATCGTGAACGCAAAGTCGATAACTCGGTAAAGCCGGTAGTTGCTTTGCGCAGTGTGTCGAGCGTTACATTAGAATTAGGAACGAAGTATTCCCTGTATATTGCGACGAACGTGTGGGTGACGCTCTCACAAATACGAAGCAAAATCGAAGAGTGGGGTAAAAGAGGGAGAGATAGAGACAGAGAGAATCTCACGCAGAGAGATAAACTAGATTCCTATTTTTCGATAAGCTTTCGATATACGCACGAAAGAAAAGCAATCGACACTCCTCTAACTTGAGTCTATCGTATACTCGTTCTGCCAAGTCTTCCAACTCACCTCTAGATTAACGCAAGCCATTATTCGTAGAGATAATGGGATAGTTTCGTCGTCGTAAATCGACACCATCTCCTCCTCCTTTGCCAAGCACAGTCGGCACAGCTCGTTCACATGAATGATTACGTTGCTCGGGCTATCACCCTTTTTTCTACTGTATGTTTTCATTTTGACGTTCTGCAAGCTCTTGTGCGCGTTCGTCCCGTGTTTATTCCACGCTGAACGTCGAGGAGAAACAGAAATTTCCCTGGAAAGCCCTGGAGAATGAGACTCAGTCACACACAACGGAATCTATAATGGCGGCGGTGGCGGCGGCGGCGGCAGCGACGGTTAACCAATGGCGGACGTGCGGCGCTGTAGTTTAGCAACATGAAGAATGCAATCGTGAACTTTCTACGCGTCTGAAAGAGAAAGATGGTTAAGTATGAAAGAGAAGCTGTATCGTTCAGGGCCTTCGTCATCGCAAAGTCGGTAAGGCCGGTAACTATTATTGATTTTCCATTCTTCCCAACGGCGGGAAATGATCTTTCATTCGCTATCACACTGTGGCATATTCGAATTCCTTTGTATATAAGTCTGTAGGAAATTATTCCATGTTTCCTTTTTTGTATCGGACTGTTGTTAATTGTAGCAGTTTATTCGTTGTTATTGATTGCGATGATGAAGAGAAGGATAAACATATTTAATAATTCTTATTATGTCGTAATACTAACCGAAAAAACGGGCTTTGTAATGGACTTTATTCAGACAAGCTTTGGTGAAGTATCGACCGTTCAGAGGTATGTGTAACAACAGGTACGTTTGATTCTTTTTTTCTTCTTCACATTATTGCGAATAATAGAATGAAACGCTTTTAACATGGAAAATTATCGTTGTTAGACATTAAATATGACGCAATTTCTGTGTTACCGCTTTTAATACGTATAACAGTATTATTGCATTTTAGTTATGGATATTTTAGTTATCTACCTCTCTTGGTAAAAAATTAAATGTCGTACATAATGCGAACATTTAAATATTATATTTTACACACATTTACAAATTTTTCTGTAAAATTGTTTGTAAAATTGTTTAAATATTTGAAACATACCGAACATGATTAATATATAAAATTTTATTTATTTATTAACGATTCACTTGAGGAATTACTTAATACTTATCAAACAAGATATTACATCAGTATACCTGTAAGATTATACAAATAGTTAAATTGCCGTTCTCTTATAAAATCTTCATCAAATCTAAAAGATTCATTAGAAAAAGGAAATTACATAAAAAATAAATTAATTATTTTTTATAGTATTGCGTCGGTGTTGTCAAATAGAAACTTTATTAGTATTTTTATATAAAAAATTCCGAGTTCTGTATTCATATGATATCTTGTAAAATTAAATACAATTAACTAAAACATTGAAAAGTTGCATACCAATCGATACTAGTCATAGAATGTGATCTCGGAAGTAATTTTATAATTTAATTCTAGAGTATAGAGTTAAATTTTATAATTATTTTAGTTATAATTTAATCGAGATATTTTTAGTATTGTCAGAAAAGCTAAGATTTTCACGAATTTTTTACAAGTACGCAAAAATCTCTTACCCGCTATACTTTATAAAGCTTTCCTAAAAATACCAGCGAGGAAGTGTGTAGATATCTAAAAATAAGCTTCCGTTTTCTCTGTGATATAAATATGAAATTTCTATTGTAAGCATATGTCTGTATTTCATATGGTATATTTCAGGCAGAAGACATCAATTTTTACATGCCCGTTCACTAAAAGGAACAAGAAACAAATCGTATAACACCGAATATTATTAAACAAATTACACGAAGAAAATATTATCACGAGATACACGTGCGTCATTTCGAAAGAAGATCGTCCTTATCCATGCGTTTGATTGCAATAGTAAGTAACAAAGTCTGTTGGAGAATGGTCAACAATTTCGAAAAAAGAGAATTTCAGGAAACGCAAAACAGTTTCCTACGTTTGCCAGGAGCGTTGTCGGCGTTGGATATTAAGAGATTGGTGGAGAACGGGGGTCGAAAATAACTAACAAGTCAAAAGAGGAAAGGAGAACGATTCGACGGCTCTTCCGAGAGGTAGGGGGTGGTTCTCGCTGGTTCTCTGATGCTTTCGCTTTTCCGAGTCCAGTGTGTTTCGCCACCCAAGAAACCCGCGTGCCTTGCGTTCGAACGCGAAGGTAGGTGCTCGTCGCTGTGATTGTCACGCTTCGCATTTTCATCCTGTAAACTTAGAAATTTCGTGATTCAGGGGATGATTTATTTCACGAGCGAAACAGAGAAACAAAAGTTTATCTTGGATTCTTCGAAAAATCGAAATACGTACCTGCGAAGGGATCGTGTTGAAGCAGCATAGAAAACCGAGGAGTTTTTAATTTTGATTAATTTTCTCTTCAGTTTTTATTTCAATCAATTTTTTAATAATAATACCTAGTATTTTATAGAGAAAAAAATACACGTGGTATAGGTTTGAAGTTTATCGCGTTTCGACGTAACGACTTGTCATAACACATACGCGCCAAGGTTTACTACAATTTACAACTTACAAAATAACGTATGATATGTGTTACTATCTGAAAATTTTCGGTGATGACGGGAATAAACGAGAGTTCACGTGTCCGCATATTTCATGCTAAGCAATACTATCTGACATTGAGGAGCATATAAACTACAAACGATATTCGTACTAGGATAGAATTATATCGTACATTTTACCTATTTCATTGAAAGAATAAGGTATTCGATTTTATTTATTTTATTTTTCGTAATAACTTTTCACGTTTATCATAAAAACATAAGAAAACTCCCGTTTATTTTATTATCGGACGAATCGTTTATCGTACAATTTAAGGAATATTCAAATATTTGCTTGAAACGATAAGAAACGTATTCCGCCTGCGCCATTAACTTATCTACGTTTTGCTATCTTTTTCTCTATACTACATGGCAAATGAGGAAAATTTTGTTTTGCTTCCGCCTTGTACTTTATTTCCTTGAAAATGCCGTGTACCTTAACAGAGCTTCACATTTGCTATAAAAGGAAAAATCATTAGTAGTCGACATCCATAACACGTGATTACGAAGTCGATCGAATATATTGTATATATCAACAATTGTGTATCTAGTAATTGATTTTTCAAGCGGTTGTTAGTAACATTCGTTCCAAATGATTATTATCGACTACGACATTAGCGATGTTATCCGTATTAGACGGTAGACTCAAAATCGAGAAACGTTTTGTCTTCTCTTTTATCAATATTAAATCTCGAAACATGTACTTACTTACAATTGCCTCTAAAAAACATAACCTCTTCATTGCTATCGCTTTCGTTCGTCCGAACTCGAAATAAAACAACCAGAATTCACGTATGTACTTTATTTACGATATGTATTTACTCACAATTTCTTCTAAGAAACATAACCATTACATTGCTATTGCTTTCATTCGTTTAAAGTCTAAACAGAAGAATCAGAGTTCAAGTATTTATTTTGTTTGAAAATGAAATTTCAATGTTTGTCAATTGTTTTGTTTGAATTTTGAAGAATGCTGTTCGAGATTTGAAAAAGTTCGTTGCAGTATGAAAACGTAGCCAAAAGTTTTTATAGGCAGGATATTATTGTATAGTTAGCGCTAAAATAGATGACACGAACATATAAGTAACTACACAAGTCACACGGTTGTTTAGAAAACAAGGGCAAAGTTCCAGTTTGTTTCGAACATTTTTGGTCACATTGCCAGGCTAGGTAAGATATTGGGAAGTATCTATATACTTATACACATATATATAAAAAAAATACACGATCAAACATTTTTAGACACGAAACTATGTATCTAGGAGGTTTTTTTGAAAACTGGCACGATTTGTTACTGCCCGACGCGACGTGACGATCGAAATCGAATCTCCACCAGCAGGCTGCAATACAAGCATCGTCTAAATACCAACGAACGAGCTTGGAATAGATATCAGTTATGTAAAGGGAACGTAATGTGGATTGTACGTGTCTCGAAAAACAGTGTTCGTCACAGATTTCCGAGACTAATTGTCGCCGAATCTTTCGAAAGGCTTGGCCGGCTTTCCGGTATCCGGTAGCGGCTATCGAATCCCCAATTCCGCTGTAATCTAATACAAGAAGTACCATTGGATGCTCCGGGTCACGAAGTGGAAAGAGGGAGATGTAGAGATTTTGCGGACGATGCAGATATATTCGGAGGAATTTCGTAGCAAAAATAACTACGGTAGACTACCGGTGGCTGCTCACTAGTGACGCGTCAAAGAGAATTTGAAACTTTCGTAAGATAAACGTGAGCTTTGCTCGTGTTTATTTTGCTCTTTGCTCTTCGTTTTTTAATTCTTCGCTGTTTTCGTCCGAGTTTCCGGTCATTAGCGACGATATAGGTATAACCGAGTTTCAAACTGACATAAAGATTCAACTAATAGAATACGAGATCCTTCCACTCTGACAGATTCGAGTCATTGGCTTTTATGTATTACTGAAATTTACCTATTCATTTCATTACTAAATGTTAGATCGAACTGTTTAAGATTTTATCCTAAAACAGGTGGTTTAAATTATGTTCTATTCTTTTTTGTGTAGCTCAGATGCACAAATTATATTCGTTTCTTTCTTCCTTAATAAAAAATATATTAAAGACATTTGGAAGTAAATTAATATTTTTTTATTATTTATTGCGGTAGCAATTCCATCAAACTCATAATTTTTTGATTATGTAATCAGGTTTCTTCGTTATTTTGTGTGCGTGCGTGCGTGTATCTATTGTATTATATAATACATTTCAAACCTATTCTTTTCATTTTCACTATTAGTTACACTAGTTATTGATTCTTCATTCGTATTCCACTTATCGTGTGTTATCATATTATTTTGTGATGATACAACTTAAAGTTTTCAAAATAATTATTGCATTTGAGAGGTTTTATAAATGAGAAATTATACACATGTACAATAACTAGAAATATGAAAATTTTTATTGCATGATAAATTTTACTTTAATCGTAAGGGTAATCCAATACTTCAACTTTTAGAATGACAAAGAGCATAATATTTTTTAATTTTAACTTAAATCTATCTTTTGTCTTTCATTTTTTTCAAATAATTTTTACTTTAAGGGCAAAATCAGTATATAAGTAAGATTTAGAAATAATTCCTCCGCCATTAAATATTTCTATGTGAAATTATCGCAAGTTTAATGGATATTTAAATGTAAAAATTAAGATATTGTACAATGCTGTTACCGAGGAATCACAAATATATGAAAGACTTTAAGCATTGTGAAAAAGTAATGAATTTTAAAGAGATTATTATAATTATCAATTATACCAATATATTTTATACTTATTGTATCCTTTTTTTATTTTTTGTTACTGTTTCTGCTATAACAAAATAACTATTATAAACATGTTATAAATTATACACGTTCTTTGCCTTCTTTTTTTCAGATTTAACCACGCATCAGGATAGCTGCTATTACATCCCTCACAAGTGGTTGTGTACACGGTAAACAAGACGTTTCTATTTCTAAAAGTCATATACATATGTCAGTGAACTCGAAATATACGTGGCGAATTGCGGAGGAAATTAGTACTATGACATAGCGAGTCAGAAGACGAAGATGTCCAATGACTACCACTTGCTCAGATTTTGCGGTTCTGACTGTCTTTCGTTCCGCACGATGACGATACATCCCTGTATATTTCTTGGCATGAATTTTCCAACAACGATCACCTCTGGTTTGGGTATCGAATATCCAAACACTCAGCGAACGATCCCGAATCATCGTGGTGCGGCGATGATTCGTGACCTACTTTGTTGCGAAGTTGTTTGTATAATACTTGGTTACAATATGCGTTCAGTTCGACAATGAATCATCGTTGGCTACTGATATTTATGTTACGAGATCTATGGTCTATTCGATTTCATTCTTCCAATTATTCGCGTGCCAATCCAGGGTAATGTATCGTTGAATCGAGATCAGTAGGCAGGTAACTAATTACTGGTATAATTTCGACTAACAAGAACGGCAAACTGTGCGAGAGATTCGTTGAATTTACTAAATTAGCCACAGATGTTAAATTAATGTTCGATTAACAGAATGATTTAATCGAAATCTCGTGTTGGTTTGCCAAACGATAATTATACAAATGCCCCGTTCATTCTGCCCAATTTGACCTACATATGTAAGCAGTTCACGAAGGATACTGTGATACGCAGATTCGTGAATATCGTTCGAGCGACAATTTTAAGGTAAATAGTTAGCGTGACTAGTAGCCATATCATAGATGTTAATTATGCCTATTTTTACTTACAAATAGTTACGTGCACATTTCTTTATGAAGGTTAATATTTGCGCATTTTACAAGTCGTGTAGCGTTATTCAAAGAAACGGGCTTTGTTTTATATTTCTGTACTTTTAACAAGGCAGACTGAAATAGGTAAACGAATAATTGTAGCACAGATTAAAGAACAATTTGTAATTATTGTTACAATACGACGTCAAATTTTAATTCTTTGCAATATATTCAAAATGATTAAATATCGCCTAAATATTACAAGATACGGCTATGATATATTTTACGTGTATCTTATTCTTCTTTTTTTTACTATTTTCTTTCCAATAAATATATTTTCCTAGCTGTGCGTTAAAGGGAGCAACTATGCGTCGCTTGGACTTTTGAGAGGATAAATATTTTGAACTTTGGGGCTGTGCGGTTGAATCTCTCTTTGAGGAGCTAAATCTTCGTAAAATTATTTTTTTAATATTCATATTTTTCTCCAAATTCTCATTTGTTTAAATTTTACTTTATACATTCAGTTCCCTAACATGTTTTCTAGGCTACCGAAGAATATTCAGTAATAATAACATTTCACCTACGACACCAATTTCGATGATTTTTTAATATATTGCCAGAGACATGATTCCGAACATCTTTTTCTTATACATGTAACCTGCGGTCGAGCTTACTTTCCGAGATATTCGCAAAGAACTGTCGGTACCAATATAGTGGAGTTTGCCTATAGACGACTTTTTGTAGACAACACTGTAAGTACCAAACATCAGATTTTTTAGATACGAAAAACAGCTCCTCTGACTAAAAATTATTTTCAAAATTTAATTTGTTTTGACTATTGTAAGATCTTGTGTAAAATAATTCAAATTAAAAATTTTCTGTTTTTTTTTTGCTCTAATGTAATCAAAATTCATCAGCAGAAGAATTTGTAAAAAAGCTTGTATGTTCTACTTCTTAGTTGTAGAGAAAAATGAATGTGTCATTCATTTAAATTCATTAAATTTTAATAATTTTATACTGAATTCTATTTGTCCCTAAATAACTTATATAAAAAAAATATATTTTACCAAGATCTTTTTATTTTTATTATAAAAGTATATTTTATAATAAGAACTGAAAAATAATTATTATAATATAAGTATTATTATATTAATTATAAATTTGGTGGTATTTAGTGTCCATGTGTTCTAGCATGTCTATTGTTTAACTTATAGCTTTATACAGATGCGATGTTGAACATAGCAGTGGCATCACCTTTATTTATAATCTTTATTTACATCCAATTATTTACAAATGCAAATTGCTCTTAAAATCTGTGCTATAATGTTCCCATTGACATGTAGCAGATATGTACAATAAAAAGCAACATTTTTTCATTTTTGCATTTACATTGTTGTCTACAAAAGATCTTCAATTGTTCGTCCGTGACAGCGTACGCGCTTAATAATGCTGCTTCATAACGGCCGAATAATGTAACGCCCAACCCAAATCTAATTCTTATCCTTTGTTTATAGCTTTTGTATATAGGTTTGGTTAGGTATCAGTCGCTGTGAAGCAGCCGTCAACTAATGCTAACGCATATATTGTGGTATATGTAGTGATACCGACAGTTTTTTGCGAATATCTCGGAAACTAAGGCCGAGCTGCGGTTATATGTATAAACAAAAGTTGTTCAAAATGTTGATTTCCGCAACAGTCTAACTAAAAGTCATTGAAATCGGTGAGGTGGATGAGGTATTAATAATTACTGGATATTTATATTATTGATGTCAAATTTGATACGGATACGTTTACCGATGTAGAACCTTTTATATACAATACATTGTATACAGAATATATATATATATATATATAACATAAATATTTTCACTTTTAGATACATACAATAAGTTACAAAGTATTGGTACACTCTTTATAACGGAATAACTTTTTTAAAATTAGACCAAACGATTTGATTTTTTTTGAGAGGTTAGAAAAATTAGCTCACTAGATAATGTGTAAAAAAGATGTTGAGAAGATTGAAATTGGAGGAATGGCAACGAAAGTAGGAAAGGTCACCTTGTATAACTTTTTTGTGAATCTACAGTGAAAATTTCAAAAGTACATTTTGTAAATTTATATTAGTTATATTCATATTAAGAATTGTATCGAAATTGGTCAATTCAAAAGCAAGCTAAATTTATTACAGTAATAAGTTGAAAGTTCCGAAAAAAACTACGATTTTTACCATTTTTAACTGTTCGTAGCTTATACCAGTGTTAACTGATTTCGATAAAATTTTCAGCATGTATATGACTGAAATAAATGTTCAGAATGTGTTGTTTAAATCTTTATTACAACAGTTGTATAAGGAGATCTTTACTATCTTCATTGCCATTCCTACCAATTTCAATTTTCTCAACATTTTTTTTACACATCATCCAGTGAACTAATTTCTGTAACCTTTCCAAAAATTTCAAGTAGTCTGGTCCTATTTTTAAAAAGTTATTCTGTTTTAGAATGTAGGAATATTTTTGTGACTGACTATACATATATAGATACATGGTATGCTCTCTCTCTATATATATGTACATATATATATATATACTCTGTAGTCTATACACTTAGAATACAACATTACAAACGTTTAAAATATTTTCGGGGCACACAAAATTGTAAAATTTAAATATTTAATATTATATCAACTACAGAAAATCTACAAAATTATCATACGTGAGTTATTTCTTATTAGCAAAATTCATAATCAAATGAAAATACTTATAGATTTATAGATTAAATAATGATAACAGTAGATATGAATATCTACTTTCTGTTCAAATTTTAGAGTTCTACATAACTTTTTACCTAATTTTTGTCTTTCTGTTATTTTTCAGAATTAAAAGCTGATTGCGCAAAAGCACAGGCATGTCTGCACAGAGGGCAATGTTCGTGAACAAACAATTCAACTCTCCTATCAATTTGTATTCACCTCAAGCAATACAGGAAACTTTGGATAGGCAAACTCAAGTTCTAGCTAATGGTGCAGTTGGGTAAGTCGATTTTTCTATATTCAAGGTTGATAAGTTTAACAATACAAATTGTGCCACCACTTATCATTTGTGTCGAAATCCGATATGCAGTGTAACTTTTGAAAATATCTTCTGTTCTCTGTTCTACGTTACACATGCCAAAAAGTAATTTACGTGGATTTGGTTATATAACTATTAATAGAGAGAAAAAGCAATCCAATTTCAATTTCAGTATGTATAATCTATAATATACATTTCTCAGAAACAACTATACAACCATACACTTCAATAGTATATTTTCTCACACACTACATAATGCACTTATAAGGTAGTACACAATTTATTTAATTATCTTACTTATAATATAGAATTCGTTTTAACTAAATATTATGTAATACAAGAATGTAAATACTTTCGTTTTCATGACACATTTTACATATTTTCCGAGGTATTTTACGACTAAAAACTTTATTTTATTCGTTGTAAATTCTCTAAATGCTAAAAAATAATTGTACTGCTGATTCACAATGCTATAAGCATGCAGTAATGGAAAGAAACGCGTTGAACAATATCGACAAAAATAATTCTTCCCTCACCGAGTCACTTAGATCGCTGAAATAGAAAATCACACGTTACCTCGATAAAAATCTATAATTAGTTCATCCTTTCTTTATCTTTACAACTTTTCATAATATGTGTGTACAATATGTCGTTACCATTTTTATTTGATTTCTTCTTCTTCTGCACATTATTTTCGTCGAAATTTTTGTTTCGATTTATGCAATCTGTAGAATTTCTAGAATTCTAAGAATTTGTTCAAGTTTAAAATGATCCCATAGTTTAAACTAGCAAACCAATTTAGCAAAGTAATTATAACAAATAAATAATGAACAATATATAAAAACTGATTAATCTAAACATCAATCTGTATTAAATAAAAAGCCAGCCAACAATTTGTGCATTACATTTAACCAACCGACTCTAATTAAAATTGGCAATTTCGTGGCGCACGACAGAATCCGGAAGTGTCTCTAAAGATGAATAGTTAAACACGTTGAGAAGATGAGAAGACAGAGGATTCATTGGCACCGCGACCACCTTGCGTCGATCAAGATAGACTGCACCTGGTCCACGTGTGTCGTTTGACGGATTCATATCGATCCTCCCGTCAACGTGTGGCTGCTGACCGGTTGCAAGTCGATGAATCAGCCTTCTCGCCGTCATTGGCGAGTCGACCGTTATTTTCAGAAGACCGAATCACACGAGTTAGAAATAAACCCCTCTCGAATCCTATAGCCGTTGCGCAAAGTTCGCGAACGCTGTCGTACTTGACTTAGTTTCGCGTTTGGTGGCCTCGGTGTGCATGGTACACCACCGGTTTTCTCGTGCAACTTACAACTTGTCTTCTGTATCGTCAACCCTTTCTTTGTGATCAGCATGCTCGCCCAAAGCAGGTGATTCTAGCCGCGTCTATTCTTTGTCATATAATTGTGTCGAAATAAATAGGAGGAACAAGTTTGGTTCGGTTTGAAGGAATTGGTTGAATTAATTGTGAGAAAGAATTACAGATATCGTAAGGTTAATCTCGATTCTTTTCTTCGACTGTATCGTGTGCTTGTTTCTTTTAATCTTTAATATGTAAATGTGAGTCTTTTCGCTACATAACTATCACTACACTCCGTGTGTTTTATTTTGTACTACGTAATTGTATTGAATATATCGAAACGGATAATTGTTCGTTAAAAATTTTATAATAATCTTAATTTAGAACGTTTGGAGACGTTATAGGAATTTTTTCGAATTTGCTTAAAGGCTTTTACTCACTAAAAAACGCGCCGAACGTGAAAGTCCTAATTTATACTTTAAGGGTACTACGTTATAAGCACGTTCACTTAGGAAGAGTTAAGTATTTTTAGGAAGAAGATTAGAATATAAAGAAAAGGTTCAAGGCTTGCAAAAAGTGCAAATAAGAGAAGGTATGATAATAATGTATGTTCAGTGTCGAGCATATTATGTTTAGCCATTAATGAAGGTTTCAGGTGAAAATTTAAACTTAACTCTCACTCATCTCTCTTGTTAATTCGTCACACTTTTCCGGTAGAAGATTATACTATTCCGTCATTTATAGAACAATCTTCCCATACCTTTGACCTGCGGACGAAATCCGATACCTCTGAAGGAGAATTAATGTAAACGCGTGTGAACGACAAAGAGCAAAATTAATTATTTATCTTTTCGTTTCATTCATATTCTGTCTAGCTGATACACGAGGGGCACATTAAGTTGCGAAAATGGAGGACAAGTGAAGGTTAAAAAATAAAATAAAGGTTATCGATAGAGATTGTGTTAGATTCTTCACGCTTTTGTCTGTATGATAAAATTTATGTACATATTCTTATTAATTTAATAACAACTTTCTTCTTAGATAACGATATATAGTTTAAACTAAATATACTAAATATCGAATCCACAAATTGTGATAGTAAATAATACAGATGAACTTACTAATTTGAGCATACAATGTCCCACTTATTCAGATATAAATAGCTATATTTTATGGCAGTTCCATTTGTACTTTGCTTGCTAAAGTTATTTTTACTATCTAATATAAATAGAAAGTTTAGCTGATATTTATTAGTGGATAATAAATGTGAACTTTAATGAATTTTTCAGGATCGATTTCAATCAACTCACCAAACCAGCGAATTTACAAAACAGTGCGGTCCTACGAATGCTTGAAGAGGAAGAAGCAAGGCAGCGAGGTGGTCAACCCAGTAAGTAAATAAAGATTATCCGATTTCTTTCCGAGAAGTCGTTTCTTGCTACTAAGTCAGCGTCTTTTCAATGTAACGTTATCTGTAGAATAAGACAGATAATATGTACGTGTATGTACATTGTACGTAGTCTGGTAAATGACCTCACGTGATCATGTAAAATGTAAATGATCTCGTATAGAACGTCCTCTATTACTATCTAACTCTAGAAAAACGTCTGTTATTTGCCATTTTTCAGTACACTGAATTCTCTCGAGACGAAGAATAGGTTATAAAGTAACTTATACAGGGTGTCTCCGAAATCATGGTACAGGCATGGTACAGGGTCAGATGATGAATTCACTTGCAAAAATAAGTCGGAAAACGAGAGTAATATTTTTTCGTTTAATGCTTCGTTTTTGAGAAAAATAAGTTTAAAAATACGTCAGATGTCTGTGCGCCAATTGTAAGTTTCGATCTTTCCATTCCTGTTGATATCTATAAACATGAATAATGTCACAATTTGCTTCCTATCATTACTGTTATTTTATTTTCACAGTGTCCGTATTGGAAATGATTTTATAAATAAGGATATTACTCTTTAAAAATCGTTTTATTAACAACGTAACAAGTGTTCAAAATGTCAACCGCCCTATACATAGCTCTGCCCATCTGACTAAGTTATCATCGATACAAGCAGAAAGAGAAGTCGGATAATTCGAAACTTACAATTAACACACGGGCAGCTGACGGATCTCCAAACTAATTTCTCTCGAAAAAGAAGGCTCATTATATTCGCCTCTATTCTTCTTTTTCGATTTATTTCTGCATGTAGAATCCGCTGCTTGTATTACGATTTCGGAGACACTCTGTATATTAAATTTATTTTACAAACGCTTTCAAGTTGTTAAAAAAATCGTTTACTTATAGTTACAATTATAAGCGTACAGTATATTAGAAACTCAGTTCTCAAGTGTTTTTCAATAGAATGCAAATAGTCATTAATCACTTCGTAAATTCGTCGATTAGTTTCTCAGAATTTGCATATCACTGTAACGAACAGTGTTCGTTTATGTTCAACATAAAATAAAAGTGTTATTCTCCTCGTTTCAAGTATTTGGCTAAATGTCAAAATGCAATGCAAATAGATATTTCTTTGACAGGGTGGATTCGAAATACAAATTTGAATATTTTGTCAACTGATACCATAATAATTAACGATCATACAATTGTACGTTTACATACATACATATAATGTAATTTAATATAATTCATTCCCAAGAAACGACTTCAGACCAATGTACATAGAAAAAATAACATATGCATTGTATAAAGAGAATTAATCGAAAGATTTCAGCCACCGAAGCACCAAGTCGCGCATTAACCCAAACGAAGAAGACTAACAAGAAGCGAATCTTATGCTGCAACTGCTAATCATGAACCAGGGAGACTAACATCACTTTCAGCCAGTTTAACGTATCTACGGAGAGGTGAACACTAACAATGTCACTTGCACGACAAAACTTTGATCGGCCCTTCCTTAATCCTTAACTGCTATTAACAGATTCTCAAGTATTCTAGAAACATCTTATTATGAATATTGTCATAAGTATATTTCCAAGTAATACATGACATTAGATGGCGGACTGGAAATCACAATGATGTACTTATGTAATTCAAAATTCTGAGAATTTGAATTTAATCACACGTATCTCAATTCTTAAAAATGTTATCCTTTCAGTTCCATAGTCGATTAAGTTATAATTTTACTTTCTGCTATGACATATTTTCATGTTTTGGAAATATGAGTGTTGAATAATGGCTTTGTGAGTTTCTTATAATATAATAAATTAGAATACTATTTTATACAAGAAAATTATGAATTAGCTTATACTACTATGTTTCTCAAATAATCAAATGTCTTAGTAATTCCCAATTATATAATACATAAACAGATGTATATATTGTAGCTTAAAGTATAGCTTTATAATTTTAATTTCTTATCGATATATGTTACAATTTCACTAGAGAGTTAACGCATTTCCATTTTATCATAGCAGTTAAGTGTTAAGTTCTGCTTGTTATCCTTGCTCTGTGGCTCTGTGGCCTCTTTGCTTTTGCTGTTTGCCATTGATTAAAAACAGTCTGTTTCATGAGCAGTGATAGTAAGTATGACTACAAATATTGGTCTTCTTCCCTTCCTCCGATGGCCTTGTCACCTGCTTTTTTCACAAGCCGCAGATAATTATCTTGTTGCTTGAAATTTGCTGATTTGCTAGCTTTTTGGTAATTACAAAACAATCGTGTCATTATTACTTATCTACAATTCGGTTATTTTCTAACAGTTTATATTGCTTGTAATTATAATTCTCCATTCTTCCTTTATGGGATTATAGAAACATGCATTATATTGTACTTGTTTTTCACAAAACAACTATCGACCATCTAAAACAATTTATGTAGGAAATTATTATGTCTAGACATTATTGCAAAAATGTGTTGATAAAGCTATAATTATTTTCACCTGTGAAAAAGGTCAGAGTTCCTTTGCTGCTGATAATCTTATCTGTCATTTAAATCGTTGTATAAAATGTTAAAATCCTCAAAGCTAACTTGGGCAGCTATCTCCATCTATGTATATCTTGTCTTTAATTAAAGTAAGTTAATAAAAAAGCAAGAGTCTTTTGTCGAACAGTGATCCTTCTGGAATTCGTAACATCTTCTCATACGTGTTAATGTCAATCCCCCACTTACTGGCCAGTTACCAAGAATCCTCTAAAATCGGTGACTAAAACGATCTACAATAATGAAAGGTACAGGTGACTTGGAGGTAGCATCAGTTGTTGGCGAGTATCCGTTTTGGCAAAGTCGTATCCTTCTTCTTTTACTACTTCTTCTTCCCTGTAGCTGAGTGAACTTTTTGTAGAAAGACGTGTGAAACAACGGTACGTTTTACGGAGAATATTTCAAATTTCCGGCTGCCAGTGAAAGTTTGACGTGTGTATACCCGACGTGTGTGTATGATTTGTAATACTGTTTCGTATGTGTCATGCAATTTTCATGATTTTATTGTGCCAGGAATTTACAGTGTTGTAAACTGTGACTTGTGGAGTGTCTATTGAATACAAGGAAATTACGTTTTACAATATAACGTTTTACAATATATTACATGCATATAAGTAATTATACTCCAGACTATTTTTTTTCTTTTTTTTTTTAGAAAGAGAATTGGCGTTTGTTATTAACAAAAGCGTGTTTTGTGAAACTGTATTAAAACTGTGTATTCGTCTCATAAAATTACGTGGAAAGTCGAAGATTCTGCGAACTAATGGAATATAGGCAATGTTGCTTCAAGTGTGATTAAATAAACAGATATCTTGTATATTTGAAATGTGATAGCGAACACCTGTCAAGATCAGTAACGAGACAAATTTTTTACTAACATAAGTTTAGGAGTATATAGTTGATTTTCTTTCATAAAATCTCAACGAAGATTGTATCTGTATCGGAATAATACATTCAAACATTTAATCAATAGGAATAATTTCACGAGAAATATTTGACGATTTTACAAGCAGTCTACCAATACAGTAATATTAACAAAATAATTTCAAAATAGAAACTTGAACGTGTATTTTTCGTAGCGAGCACTTGTTGAAGTCTTAAATTATTTAGATTTATATCGAAGTAAATTAGTAAGAAATTCATTTCTATTTCTACAAAATTATTTTTGTATCCATGGTCTCGCGTTGATATCCAATATTCAAGGCTCCAAAACCAAAGAACCTAAAAATACAGCAAGGCTGGTCCGAAATTGTGAAAATTCTTCAGCAATAATCGCGTAAATATAAACTTGGCCAGTACCACGTTGCGGTATAGCAGCGTGAATAATAATTCGTTTTATTGACGTAATAACGACTCTTTTTCACGCTTCTTTTTTATTAAGCACGGGGAATGAAATTTGATCCAGCGTTCCCAGCCAAATGCGTCGATACACTTGTTAAGTATGAGATACGATGACAACTAATGACGATGATTTGTACAAAACTTATACAAGTTTGTACTACAAATATCTAAATTTCTGGAGAATAATGAAATTTTAGTACAATAGGGTAGTAAAATGAAATTTTAAATATCTACATTTCTGAAGAATGTTGAGAAGTAGAATGAAATTTTTGAAGATGTTAACATCTATTTTATAAATACACGAACATTTGCATACGTCATGGCTTAAAATTAGTTAACACACAACATGATGCATCAATGCACATGCCTTCTCGGTCAAGTCACCTTGTATAAATTACAAATAAGCTTTTGTCAACTTCCCAATAGCTTTTCCTGAAGATGTAAATATGATGCATTTATATGTTGGTTACTTAAAATTACACAATGCCTTCTATAATACATATTTCAATCTCGAATCAGGCATTTCGTCATTACCATTCGAACTCAAATAAAGAATTAATTTAAACTTATTTACATAAATCTAATTATTATACAAATATAATACATACTGATCTTACTGATTATATTATATTTATATATAAACTATGTGTATATTTATTTATAAACTATGTAGAATATATATATATATTTGATGAACGAGCATAACAAATTTCAATCTGGAGAAATAGTTAACGGATTATAGTGAATATATATAGTGAATATAAACAACAATAAACAATATAATAATTTTAATAAACGTCCCTTTAAGTTCAAAATCGAAAATTGATTTTCCTGTAGCGTTTAGTATTTGTCAATTTGCTGGATAGGAATTTAACAGTGAATTTTCATAAACTTTTCACTTGTTCCTTTTCTTTTTAGGACATTCGATTAGTAAAGATACTTTTCACGTTAAATACAAACAAGTTACACATGTCGTAAACTAAACGTAAATACACTGTTTTCTTGTTGCAAGTATTCCACAGTGTACAACTGTGTAATTAATATAAACAAATCGCCACATGTACATGTATCTTTTTATAGATTAATGTAAATAGGTAAAGATAAATTCTTCAACTCGTATCATAATAAAAGTTATTTAAATTATTTGCAGGACTTAAGCGCGTAGCTTGGCCTCCACCTCCAGAAGATCAGGATTTGGATTTCGTGGAGCAAGGACCCGTACAAGCGAAGGTAAATTTCACCATTTGTAAGAACCTTGTCGAAACTATACGTATGCTTAATAATCACACTGAATAGAGCAACTAGCGTTAGATACCAGCGACTAGTGTGTTTCTATAGAACAAATTAGCGATACTACCGAATCATAGTTCTAGAACTTTGTACATACTATATGATCTACAACTTTGGAACGCGATTCTGTAACTACAATGACACTTAGATATTTATCGCAACGAAAAACGATAGACTCCTGCACCTTTGTCCGAATTACATGTGATTTTTGTCTCATTCTTTTACCCGCATCGTCGTTGCTTGCCCGTGCATCTGTTATGCGTGCATCAAAGGTTCCTCATTTTATGTTCTCCTCTCTTTTTCTTAACGAATGTGAACTGTTTCTTCGTGCTTGCTGTTACACAGTAAACCTCCGCCCAGATTAGTCAAGTTACCTAAACTCAAATAGCTTGCAGTAGCTAGGAGAACTATTGCCACATCGTTGTATCTGTTGCATCTATATGTATATACATTAATTAATTAGGTCCAAATACGTACGTATATTAAGTTCAAAAGTTAATTGCTAAGTAACATCTACTTCTTTTCAACTTTACACTCGATCACACTTTAGTTAAACGTATTATTTAGAATGGTCCAACTATGTACTTATGCACGATAGTATACAATATGTCTCTGTTAGGTTTATAATTATAATTGATAATTGACATTATAACTACATACCTTCTGTTTATTTTCCACCAAGTATTTAAAATTACTTTTGACATTAGATTGCTTCAACTCAAATGCCTTGAATTCAAGTAACTTGACTAATCTGCACGAGGCTTAAAGGTGAGATTTCCTATAAATGTTAAACGTTTGCGTGTGAATTTTGGACACTGCAAACCAATCACATGATTACAATATACTTAGATGACGCGAGGAAGACTTTCCTGTAACGTAAAAACATATGATTCGTTATCCAATCGTTTTGTAAAGTATAACTTTCGAATTTACAGTTTAAATACGCGAAAGTTGGTTGTTTCAAAAAGCTATGACACTTTTATCTTTATTGCAGATATTAAACGGTCGTATAATAAAAATAAGCAATAAAAGACACAATAATCAACTTTTTTTAGCGGATCATAATATTTCAATTACAGAACAAGGGACCGATACGAGATCAATTTTAGTACCATTTTAGAACCAATGCAAAAGCGACAAAATAAATAAAAGCGATACAAATACCGATATAGGAAACAGAAATTTCGTTTCCTTGTCTCGTGACAGGTCTTTAGCCAGTTGGTTAGAATGTATGCCAAGTTTGTTACTGCGTGCAAAAGTCAAGAGTCAGAACTGAAGAGGACGAAGCCATACGAGCTACTGGAATGAAAAATAAGGAAATGGAGTGGAAACATTATTGATTGTTATCCGTACGCACACGATATCCACATTATCAAATTTGCTGGTTGACTCAGCAGAGCCAGTTGCAAACGTAATATAGATATTTAAAAAAGAATCTTACGACAATTATTCAAGATAAAAAAAGTCTACTTGTCTATTGTTTTAACGCTTGGCTGTGAAATACGTTAAATCTCTGATAAAAATTTTACAATTTTCTTATTTTATCTTATAATTGTATCTTACAATTACAAGGTTCGATTACATTGAGGATTACCAAGATATTTGATCTTCTGTATTACTTGAGTTACTATAACGATACTTGCAATGTTTTAGATACTTTAGAATCCTACGGTAGCGAAATATCGAGTTACAAAAATGAAATGGAATTAAAAAAATGTATAGTATCGAAATGCATATCGTGTGAAAGCTTTTCCCCTAAATTGATGATATACATTACTTTATAAATTAGCAAATAATTAATTTTATAAATCAATAAGTTAAAATTTATAATCTAAGTTATAGCTTACCTTGGAAAGAATTGGATAAAGAATTATATTCAGTGTTTTACAAAGTGGGCAATTTTGTGAGGCAAGTTTATATAGGAAATCTCAGCGTAGTCAGTTTATTTGCGACTTCGTGCACGTTTCCCGACGACTGTGATACACGTTACGTCTGCAAACCATATACATAGTATTAATATACATTTGACGACGCGGTTGACTACACCACCATGGATATCGAGGCGGATATCCCGAGACTATTTCTCCAAAGAAACATCCCTCAGTACCGCGCTCGAAACAATTCGAAAGGATGATTAGAGCCGGGCGAGCAAAATTCAACGTTCCATGCCTAGATTGGCGATACCTACAAAAGCCTCTGTTTTCCCTTTTATTTTCCCTCCGAAAGACTCGTGGAATCGGTGATCTCGCCTCGTACCAGAGCAGTCCCTCGTCAGGTTCATCACCCCAGCCGCCTTCGACGATCGCTCGTTCGTCGACTCGAAGCGCCGTTCCATCGTCTCCGTCGCCCGTTAGTCCTGGTGGAACACTGCGACAACCGTCACACTTTCAACTTCAGTCAGCGCCAAAGGGTTGGCGACCGGTAACACCACCGGCTACTTCTCCCATCTCGCAACAACCGATACAACCGAATTGGTACAATCAGCAACAACAACAAGATCATCGTGCTCAGGTAAGTGATCGAAGCATAGGTGTCGGCTTCCGTTACATTATGCAAACAGTGCGTTGGAATTATTCGAAGAGCGAAGAATTGTATTTTGTCGTAGGAATTATCGAAAGGGCAAGTCGAAAGTGACGAGTTCGGTTAGTAATTAGTTTCGTTTTTGGAAATAAAGATTATTGGATTTAGTAAGAGCAAGTGATACAAATCTGCAAATATTCTATTTCTTCTCGTATAATGTTTGAACTGTGTAGAACTGTAATGTGCATTTTGGATTGATACGACCTATGTTCCACTTGTTTCATAGTATCTAGGTATAATATTTAAGCTATATACGATTACACATTTCATAGCATTTTTACTACTATTTTTTGCGAGCATATTTTACCTGATTTCGCCTGCTTTAAAATGGGCAATTGTTTATTTTCCGTTGATACCTTATTATAATATTCGACGTTTTCAACAATGAATATAGGTGATAATACAGATAGAAAGATTGTAAATTGTGGAAATAATTGTATTTGTGAAAAATGCTTTTGCCTCTATGAAAATGATTAGATATTATTTTAAATTCAAAATTAAAACTAGTTGAGCAACCACAGAAATGAGAGGTAGCGTACTTTTTAAAGAAAATTAGAAATAGAAAAATAAAATTCAAAATATTCTTCATTTCTTTCAACTTAATTACGTATAAATTGATAAAATTTTGTTCAAAGTCGACACCTATGTACGGTTGAAAAGTTCAACAGGTGGATCGCTTCGCAGAAGACGTGTACGATAACAAGGAACTTACTGTAATTTCCGAGTGTTTTATGTGTACCTTCCTCCACTGTTCTGGAAACAAGCGTGTAGTCAACGGCTGTTATAATACGAGATGTGGATTTTGAATACTCGATACGTTCGAAAAATTTATTGCATCACGATTATAGAATTTATAAGATTAATCTGATCGTGTTGTTAATTACAGCAGCATCCTCAAGATTATAGTTCGCCACGACTGGCACAAACTCACGCCCCTGCCGTTTTTGAAGCACCACCGTCCACGATTACACTTCGCCCGGAGCCTCCAATCTCACAGGTAATGCTTTTGATTAAAATATTTCCGATTAACTCTTTGTACATTCGTATATACGTACATTTTGTACGTTTAAACTGTCATCATAAATAGAAAATTATATTAATCGAGACTCCTTCTCGGCAATCAGTTGTCGTGTACAGAACTGGATTATATGTAACACATACGATATTTTGCCGAACTTAGAAAAGGATAACGCGAGTGAAAGAGAAAGAGATGCGAAAGTCGACTTGGTGAAAAGAAACACGTCGGTTAGACAATGTTGATGCAACAACGGAATTTTTTCATTTTCAATCTTTATTGAATAAAATTTTTACCAATGTGATCGAGAGGTTTTTCTGATTAAAACAAGACCAAACACGAAATGATTTGAAGCATATTTGTCATGTTTGATCTCATTTTAATCAGAAAAATCTCACAAATACATGGGCAAAAATTTCATTTTGAAAAAATCAAAAATAAAAAAGTTTCGTCGTTGTCTCATTGACAATTTGTATTTTTTCATGGACGATTGAATTCGGATCAGATTACACTAGCCGTTCAGCTTTACAGTATACCAGCGGTAACCTTAAATTGCCTCGAGGAGGTCTTCTCTCAGTAATAGAAAATATTGTAATAATATCGATAATAACGGATATGTACAATAATGAATGAAAGTTTAACACGTCTATCTTTTTATGAATTATGGCGTTATACTGTAAATAATGAATAACCAATAGTCCGCAACTGTCCGCTATTAAATTCTATTCTTCAATAACGCCATTTCCAAGTGTATTGTTCGTATTTACCAGGTGTATGCATAAGTTGTTTCCGGTTTAACTAAGAGATGTCGCCATCGAAAATTGCGCAGTATATTAATTGGACACATACGTTATTTTGTTCGTCTGGCATTAATCTATAAACACACGCAAGTTGAGTCCGCCAAAAATTAGCGTCTTTGTTTTATCGTTCATTGATCATGTCGAATTTTGTGCCTGAAANGCATTGCTTTTCTTATTTAATCAAAAGAAAAAGGCTGTTGAAAGTCATCGTGTGCTGGTAGAAACATATGGTGAACACGCTCCATCGATTAGAACATGTGAGACATGGTTTCGACAATTTAAAAGCGGTGATTTCAATGTGAAAGACAGTGAGCGCTCTGGTAGACCACAAAAGTGCAAAGACGAGCAATTGCAGGAGTGAAAATTACGTCTTTTCTTTACCAAAAGAACCGGAAAAAACTTATGCATACACCTGGTATACTGCCCAGTGCTTATGTGCCTGAGCAGAAGCAATTCCCAGTTTCCGATTTTTACGACTGAGTATCGGATTCGTCCGAAACTTCTCCGAGGCCGAAGTCGTGAAGATAGCCGCGAACGGTACTTACACAAATATTCAGATCATTTGTAGACTTCGTAGACTTCGTTTTAAAAATCAGTAACAGTTCGAAAATAATCCTTTTCGGGTAAGCGGTGAATGCAGTGGTTCATCTTTGCTGTAGTTTTTCGGTTCATCGTAATAGCATCCATTCTTTGCTAATTTTATAACTACCATGCCTGCTTATGACCTGCCTCAAATGTTTCTATGATATTTGCTATATTTCTACAAATGTCTTTTTCTTCTTGCGTAGTAATGTAACCATTCTTCTATCTTCTGAGCATAGATTGCTTTACCCACGGTTTTCATTTAAATTTAGAAACTGTTATTTTAAATTTAGTATCTCAAGTTAAATAAACTTATTATCGTTCGAAGCACCACTGTGTTTGAATTAATTAATTAATGTTCACAGTAAATACAGCATGGAATCGTTTCATATTCATCCTCTCAAGTACATATTGTTCATGTTTTGAAAGTCGCCGTTCGTAGCTAGAATGTGAGTGTATATGTAATAGCAAGAACAACTTCGAACTGTTGGTTATGTAGCATCTATAAATATAGTGCGATAATCTATCAGAAAAGTAGTCATCTTAAAATTTGCCTGCCATGTATTTTGTTACCATGTATGGATATTTAAAATTTAGATATATGTATGTGAAATAGAGATTTTTCATTTCGAATAACGAAAACAAATAAAATAAAATAAAGAAAGAAAGAGAAAAAAAGAAACAAAATAAAAATGGCTATTTCATCCACGCACGTTCCTTATATTAGATACATTTTAGTTATAACGCTATAATTTGCGGAACTAGTATGAAATAATACAGAACGCCTGGCATGAGTTCAATCCTGAAATATGCGCTACTCTCACGATTTTCGAGGAATCGTTTATAAAGTTTACAATCTTTGGTTCCTCCGTTATAATTCACTTGCGAAAAAATAGTTCTAATAAATCTGACGAATGTTTCAAATATCTCGAATCTTGTATGTACAAGAGACATGAATTATGTGCGCGAATTTTTCCATCTCTTTCAATCGCAATTTTGAAAAATTATTTAGGTCGTAAATACGTTATTTAATTGTACGTAAAATTCTCAAGATAGAGTTCATTTTTGCACGCTGCGCTGATGTAATCCTGCAAATTATCTTGGGAAAATTATCAAAATTGCTTTTTGATAAAAGAATTTACATTTGTTTTAAAGACATCAATCTGTAAATGCTTTAATTCTTCCAACACTTGATATTTTTTAGATTATGAGATAAATCTTTCTTATTAATTTATCCAGAGATTCATCTTATCTTAAATAAACGACTTATACGGTTCCAAAAACAAGCTACATTACTTCGAAAAATGAAACGATCGGAAGCATTAACGGAATGATTCTTGGCCGGTTTGAATCGCTTTCATGGAAATACATGTCTGTAATAATAGTGAGCAATTTGGTCAATATCTCTGACTTTTTTAAGCTTTGATATGCTAAGGAGGGCTATCTAAATAAGCAAAATATCACAAAAGAAGTGTTACAGACAGCTGTACGTATGTACTTTTAATTTTACTTTAGAACTAAGCCTAACCTCAATCTAGAAGAAATCGTAGAAAATTTCGTAATTTTTATTGCGCAATTTGCTCGCTGGAGCTAGATCTAGCCCTAATCCAAAAAATTTCTCAACAAGCAAAACTGGGTTGTATTAGCAGTAGTATTAATCAAATACTTCACTGTTTCAGCTTACTGATATCCAATGAATTTATTTTTTGAAGTCATTAAGTAGTGAAATGCTGGTTGACCGTCGCAAGGCGACTGCCACTAATTCAAACTAACTTGAAAGCTAAGGCCGAGCGGGAGAACACTTTTCATTGACAAGTTTACCGATTTAGCCCTGATAGGCGAATCGCAAAATAACGAAATTATTTGGGGTTTTTGCTAGATTGAGGTTAGGTATAGGTTTACCTCTAAAGAAAAATTAAAAGTACTTATAATTATTTACGACATTTTCTTGTGATATTTCGCTCATTTAAATAGCCTTTTCTAATATATTGAAGGTTGAAAAAGTTGGAGATATTGACTAAATGGCTCACTATTACCTGTCTGTCGACACGGTTGTAAATAAGTAAGATATGATTAACTTCCCAGTATAATTCCTTAATGCCGTAAGCCGACCAGGTTTACCTTTACATGCACTTACTTTAAAAATAGGTAATGTTATTACGAGACATTAATCTTCCAAAATTATGTGACGATACTCATCTACAAGTCAATATTTTAAGAGATTATGTCATTGAGGCGACTATTTACTTCGGATTGCACTTTTATTATTGATCGGTGTGATGCAAGCGAAAAAGTCGTTATTTCTAGAATACCTATAATCCCCTTAGATTTATCGTTACAATTTAAACGTCCCCAACTTTCTACCAAAGTTTGCTTTGCAATGAGGAAATTAACTCCAATCGCAGAGTTAAACTCTGAAAGTGGCTGACGTTGCGGAATCCGTACTCGCATGTTCAATTATACGTAACATATTCACACATGAATTCTAGCTACAGTCTTTACCTACTAATGGTGAAACTGAAAACATTGTTTATGAGAAGGCCCTCAACTAAAAGAAAACTCTCACATTCTTTGGTAGAGATATGTCCACAAGATATGAGCAAACACAGTTCTCACGCATAAACATTTTAAATGTGTTTATTTACTTACTTTAAATACATTAAAAGTTAAAAGCATTCATTATCGACTATATTAAATGCTGTCCTCAGCTTAAAAAACATATCATGCAAATCATGTAATCCACGTATGTAGCCTCGTATATAACATAGATTTGAAATTATAGCATTAATGGACTAAGCTGTATCCTGATATTTATAAATAACGAAATATTATTTCAGGCACCAGCGCCAGTTTACCAAGCACAACCTGCCGCGACAAAGGCTCCAGTAAGCGGAAACATGAGAGGAGACTTGAAGTGGCCGCCAGCATCGGTGAGAGCTCAAACGGAAGCCGAAAACAGAGCTAGGATGGAATTAGCGAAAGGTCCTGCTGTTAGACCTCGCAGAGTGCATAAGGACTATAGCGGATTTTTCGCTCAACACGCTTTGAACAGTACCTATCCTGGTTATCGAGCTCCGCCAGGCACTCAATACTTCACCCCTTCTTATCATAATTAGCAAATTTATCCAAGAAATGTTTACTTTTCTCGTAATGTCATCCTGAGCTCGATTTTTCACGACATTTGTAAAAACCGTAATTTTGAGATCAAATATTTGAAAACCTGAAATACTACAAATTTTTAAATTACAAACGGAAAGAACGTTAACGTATATATTTCGGTTCAAATTTCTTTATATATATATATATATATATATATATATATATAATATGTACATAGGATTTAGGACTGTACACGCATGACAAAGTGCGTGTTCCGCTCTTCCAGTTCTTAGTCCAAATTAGTACTTTCACGAGATACACAAGTTACTTTTTCCAGGTTCTTGAAACGCTTCCTGTTCGCATTTTGAATTTTAACATAAATATTTTTGTATATATTGAGACTGATGCAACACTTGCTTTTTCTCGCCGCGGTTCTCATTTGCGCGTAAAAATTAAAGTAATAGTTTAACTTTAAAAACATATCCTTTTTACGTAATAAATATAAATAAATATCGACATACAAGTGAAAGTTAATGTTTTTGACGGAACAACGTATATCTCGTGAAAGAATCACAATTAATTCAAATATGTGTTCCGATGGAATATTGCTACCATAATGAAAAATGTCGATTAATGCAGATTTTTCAACGACTAACGAATATCTATGTCCGAATAAACATCGAATAAAATACGACAAATTTTTATGAATAAATCATTAATATCGAATATCGAATATCGAAAAAGTTAAAAAAAATTGACCATGTGTCTATTGACTAATTAACGAAACTTTTTAATAATGTAATATATTGATGTGTATAAATAAAAGATATTTACAGATTTAACTATTAAACTTTTGTCTTTTTAAAAACATTTATTTCACGATACAATTTGGATATAACGCAATAGTTTTCTTTATGAATAATCATACAAAATATGTTTATTTATTAACATTATGTATAAATTATCTCATATGATTTATAGAATAACGTCCAATTCTAGAATAAATCACATTTCTATTTATTATCTTGTTATTAAAAAAGAAGCAAATAAATTACTTAAATAAATGTCAATGATCATCGAGTTATACAAGTACCGATTTATTTTTTGTCAAGTAATTAACATATTAAAATAACTTAATCATATAATATGTAGTAGTTCTTCAAAAATTAACACACTAACAATCATTATCTTTGATTTATTTATTAATAATTTTCCCTGAGTTTTCTTACTTTTGGGATTCAAATGTAATGTAGTAATTTAAAAAGTACAAATTTTGTTCTTTTAAATAAATCATTAATGAAATTATAAAATTAAAGTTTAGAAATTGTAAATAATAATTTATCAGAATAACGTGCATAATACAATTTTTGTATTCTCCCCCTGAATTACTGTATGTTGTACTGATGATTTGAATTTTATATGTACAATTTTTTCAATATTCGACTAGACAACATAGATAAATAAATTGTAGAAAAATAGAACAACAATGATGTAAATATCTTATTCGATACTGAAATATATAGCCTCTAAAAAATACAGAATGATATAACTTTGACTTTTTAATGTAATTGAATACTTAGATTTATAGCCGAGAGAATATTATGCACGTATCGCATGATTAAAGTAGTAAATTTATACTAAAGAAAAGCCATGGGTTTGCTGAATTGCTTGTAATAATTTATATCGTAACCTTTCTCGGGTTTGATATCGTGGTAAATCAAGTAAATTGAAACATGTATGAGCAACGGGTAGCAAACGTTCATCAGTCATTGGTTGTATTGTAATCTAAAATAAAAAGATACTAAAATATTGTAAAATAGGAAAATATAGATTGCACTAGAGGCTATGATACTATCAAAATAAATTTTAACCGACTTACCCTAATCGCTCTCATGCCTTGTATAGGTATTCTATCACTTCCTGTTAAAAACAACAAAAACTTTTTCTTTTCTTCTAATGTAAGTTCGCGAAACACTTGCCAAAATAGTACAATCGTAGGGTCATCTTTTGTATATCCTTCTTTATAACTTGCATTCCTTTCTAATTCCTCCCAATCGTAATCTTCATTTCCTACTACAACGGCCATAAGTTCGTAACTGTGAAATAATTCCAATACACGACCACCACAAACTTTATGAAAACCTTTATAAAAAGCATGAAAATGAAGTTCCACAGATTTGTTTAATGTATAATCTACATATAAATCAACAAATTGTTTCCTGTAAAAATATTTCTGTTAAAACACAACGTTTAAAATAAAAATGCCAAAAGGGGATTTTAAAAGATATCTGCATACTTATTTTTCAATGTAACAGGAACTTTACTACCATTTGGTGTAAGTTCATATATCTTTTTTTCTCCAAACACTTCCCTGACCACTTCGAAGTGTAAACCAAAAACTTCTTCAAAATCTGCTTCTTCGTAATCAAGTATATTTTGCATACTCCTAAACGATTATTGAACATTGTATACTATTTTGCATTGTATAATAATATATCTGTTCAAAAAATATATATAATATGCAATTTACTTGGCAAAAACTGGTGACATATCTTTGATATCATTTAAGGCAACTGGTTCATGTAACAATTTCTTATATAGAGCTAATGGAAATGGTAAATCAATAATTATAAAATTATAAATAACTAGTCCACAAAGGATTCCAATTAAAAAATACATGTTTTCATCCTCAAGTGAATCTTCACTGAACCAAATAACTCTAGTTTCTTCATATTGTTTGAACATGCCATATTTGGGATCTAGAATTTCTCTTAGTAATAACATAAAAAACTCCTTTCTAACTCCACCTGCATCTTCTGCTTCCTCGCCGTAAAATTTTACCTTTATAAAATAATGCATTTCAATTATCTATCTATATATAAATATATATGTCGGAGATGAAAATACACCGGACCTCCCCTTTGGAATTCTTAGAAAAATCCGTAACACTTTAATCTTAGTAACCCGACTATAATTGTCCGACATTTGCGATAATGAGCTTGGGCTCGAGGTGACAACTAGTCGCCGAACGTAGCCGCGGTCACGGGATGAACATTTTTACCTAATAGAAGTATAGAATAATTGTATAGCTCTCCTCAAAAGAAATAGTCGTAGCGACACTTGATACTAAACATTCCAATGGTCTCTGTCTCGTGGCTCGCCATACACAGACCCTATTTTTCGGGCACGATAATTATCAGATGTCGATGCATCTCCACAGGACATGTTCAGCTAGCCTGAGGACCCGCTATAAATCTTATGATTTAGTTGACTAAGGTCCTTCAAACGGACAAACAATCTTTATTCTAACAGTCCTTAAGTCCACCAACCACTACAAGAAGGTACGGAAAATCTGCTTTTCTTACGAACGACGGTTCCCGCTAGCGACTTTCTCTCAAAGGCGGCTAGCATCTTTCTCTAACCATCAACATAGAAATTAACCAATTAACACGTTTTATTTTAATCGAGATTCAAACTTAGACCTTGGAGGAAAGTGTATTTACTATCCCGTTGACCGCAGATTCGTTATCGAACCTAAGATCATCGTCATCTGTGCTTAATCACCGCGGTTATTTGTCAATCTCGTAATATCCACACTTGTGTTAATAAATAATATCTCGATATTATAATAACAATGGATAGTTCTGGTGAAGATTCATCACACGCCCCTAACGCTAATCCTAATCCTATCTATAACGACGACCCGACATATATCTATATATATATAAATTTGTATTACACATATAATACAAAACAGTACACTGCTTTTATGACGAAGGCAGGATATGAAAGTATTTTTGAAAATATCGACATTGAAGGGGGAAAAATGAGAAAAAACTTTTTTTACGTGATAACCGTATTTCTATGTCCACTAAAGTTCGAAAAATGAAATTCCGTATATAAATTTCTTATTAAAAATAAAGAGAGAGTGTTTGAGCAATTTTCGAAATGCAACTCTTAAATATAATAGAAGTGTTTAAACAAAAGAGTGATAAACATAAATTCAAATGCTGTGCGGTCGAACCTGTGAGCGGACAGTTAGTCTCTTATAAATAAAACATTTAAATATAATTATAATACTCACTCGAAGAGGCTTTTTTAAGTCACTAGAGTCATATTGTGCCAATTCTCGTAAAGTATCAGCAACTATATTTTCCCGTGAAACGTTTAATATTACAAACTGATTATGATGTCGTGGGTCTATAGAAAATGGATCAAGAAATATTTGATTCATTACAGCTCGGGTGGCTGCCTCATTCATTGCTGATTGCATCTAACATAATATAATATAATATAATATGACAAATATAATATAAAAAATATATAAACGTACTTATACGTATATAACACAAATTCATGCTTTACCTGAAGAGCTTGGTCCGTTTCTAGCAATATAATTTTAGCATTTGCATCAAGGAGGAATGGATAATTACAAAACACGTTCTGATACTGAAAAAAATTTAATTAAAAATGTAAATGTTTAATTAATACTAATAATGTTTAATAAATGTTAAATTAATTAAAAATTAATAATTTTTAATAGCTATTAAAATAGTCATTATATTACATAACATACTGAAAAAGGTCCTTTTTCTGAAATCCACTTTATGTAATCGGCCCTTATGTCTATAAGCTCTACTAATTCTGGCAAATGAAATGTAGAATAAGGTACTTTATTGCCTTCAGAACCTTCATTGTTCAATTTATTTAGCAAGTATAAAGAATCTAATATAACTTGCAATGTCACATCCCATAATATACCCTATATAAAAATATTCAAAATATATAAAATTTTTAATTTTATTTCTTTAAATGATAAAATAAGTATTCATGAGTATTACCTTATTTGGTTTAAATTGTTTTACATAATGCAGAACAACTGACTTATGAACTCTAACTAATCTCTCAAAATAATGAGGCGGTGCTTCAAGCCACCAATTTCTAACAATTTCAAAAACTTCTGGTTGTAATGCTAAAACAGCTTTGCAGAATGGCTTATGTAATAAATTACAATTAAGTGGATTTATGAAACCATGATAGAGGGGTAATATTAAATAGATTCTTAAAAATTCCGGACAAACTATTTTAGGTGATAAGTTAACAAAGGAAGGAATTAAGCTGTCTGATATGCAAGTAAATATCTAAAGAAAGAATAATATATTTATTGTAATTTTATGTATGATAATATCTAAGGTTTGTAAAATTTATTTTTTTTTTTATATACCAATTCTTGTATTGTGCTGTTATCCAATTCTCTAATAATTCCGAATAATTTAGTTGCTTGATCAAGATCCACTCCATGATGCTTACTTGAACATCCATAACGAGCATCGTTTTTAAATAAGAATGATCCATTTACACAGGATAGACTTTTAAATACCGTTTCTAAATATCTATAAGTATATTAATTCACAAAATTGTATGAATGTCATTATTACTTGTTTATAAAAAAAGCAAGATGTGATGAATTGTCAATTGTCTTTTTTAGATTTCTTTTAGATAGCCAGTAAAAAATTCGTTGTATTATATACTTCTATAACAGCCTTAGGTACTAACTTTTCTACTCACGTCATAAGTTCATGATCAACAGATGAATTTCGTGAAATTCGTTGACACGCCATTAATTGTTCTTCAGTTATTGTAAGAATTTGAGAGGAGCTTTCCAATATTCTACAGTCATCTGGTTTTATATTATCCTGAAAACAATTAAACACACGATATTTATATTTATATAATAACATAAATACTATTATTAAGTTATATGAGTGTATAATAAGAATAGTAATTAAAGAATATCTACATTTTGTGTAACTACTGTAGCAAAACAATGATCTCCACCAGTGAAAATATGTTTAACGACATAGCCAACTGTACAAGAACTGAATTGTTTATCAAGATCCATCATTGAAGAGCCATTTGGTGCAACCCATGGACCATGTACTACTTGTGGAGTTGTTATGCTTCGAGTAGAATTGTTACCTAACTGGCCTGCACCACCCAAGCCCCATGCATAAACTCTACCTTGTGATGGTACCAATGCCAAGGTATGTCTTTTGCCGCATGAGATCTCAAAATAAAATATTTAATATAGCATAAACACATGTTAATAAACAAATAATGCACCAATCTATATTTTGTGTATTATACCTGTGTAACTGTGCTACCCATAAGTTCCATAACTTGACGAGGTAAAATTTCATTATTATTACTCCCATGTCCTAATTGACCATACATTCCTGCACCACATGTAAATACTCCACCATCCTAATATAAGTTTTACATAACATTATTGATAAAGCTATTGAATGTACAAATAAAGATACTTACAATTGTTAAAAATACAGAAAATTCTTCTCCGCAAGCCGCATAACATATTTTTGCATTTTGTAATGTTTGCAATTGATATGGCAAATTTCTATTTTTTGTATCATTTAGCCCTAACTGCCCAAATGTATTTTTCCCCCATCCAAATATAGCTCCTACAGAAAAATTTAATTATTTCTCTAGTTATGAAAATAATTTATTTCATAACTTTTATTATATTACCTGATTTTGATATAGCTATACTATGATATCCTCCACAGGCAATAAAAGCAATAGGAATACCAGCTAAAGTATTGATAAGTTTAGGTTTTATTTCATGTCTAATATCAACACCTAAACCAAGTTGCCCTTCATTATTAGAACCCCAGCTGTATAATTCTCCATTATTTGTTAATGCAAGAGCATGTTTCATACCACAAGCTATTTGTACTATAATACTTGTACCTAAAGTCTTTACCATACGTGGTGAATATTCCATAAAATTTTTGGTATTTAAACCTATAATAAAGATAAAATGTAAATTCTTAAAAGAACAGTAATTGGAAACTTTGAAATATAATATTTATAATAATAAATATCATTACCTAGTTGACCTTCTGAATTAAATCCCCAACTAAACAATTGACCCCATTCGTTTACTGCTAAGGTATGATGTGCTCCACAAGCTGCTTTTTTGAATACAAATGCATCTAATCCATGTATTAATTCTAAATATAAAATTAGATATTTAATCTCATATAAATCTAATTTACTGATTTATGTTATCTACTAACATACTTACGTAACCTTTTCCTTCCTTGTTCATGACCAAGTTGTCCATAGTCATTATTTCCACATGAATATATTTCACCATCATGAGTAATAACCACTGTATAATTTTCACCACAAGCAACTACAGAAAGAAGTTTTTTAATCATATAAACAATTAAATAAAAATCTATATACATAAACATATATATGCATGAACATGTGATTATAGATGAGCTTACTTTGCTGAACTGCTGAAGCTTTTTTAAAATCAACTTCACATGGTACTAAAATAATTTCATCCTCTATACCACCTAAACCTAATTCTCCATGTCTAGTACTACCCCAACAAAACATATCTTTTTTTTTAAGTAGAGATTTTTGCACTTCTATAACAGGCTCACAAGCCAAGCGTCGTTTTTTATTCCAATTTGCCTGCACAAATAATAACATAAAATAGTAACATAATATAATAATCTTGTATTTATTCAATGTCTGTATGTATTTATTTATAATATGAATAATCAGACACTTAATTATTTACATATGTTCTTTTCAAAATTCAAAATATATCACAACTAAATATAATATTATAGTAGAATCATTCAATTGTTATTGTGCTTTTATTGAACTAATTTCTTAATACTACAGTTGTTAAGAACTCCATGAAAATACATTAGAAATTATATATATGAAATACAAGCAATAAGTAAATAGATCTACAATTATGATTTAGCCAAATGATACCTAACATAAAAAAAAGTGAAATTATTTACAGTATATGCTATAATTTGGTTTATTTTATTTAGTTATATATTATTAGCTTAAGGGTTAGTCATGAAAGGAATGACTGAAATTTAGCTTGATAGATTTCAAATAAATAATATACATGCTTATATATATGTACATACTTTTATAGTATTATACATTAAAATATTAAAAATAATAATTAATATTTATAATAACTTTTTAATGAAAACATGTATCAATAACTAACCATATTTTTCTATTTCTCTCATATTGAAAACATCAGAAGTGTGGATGGGACATGCTATTTATGAAAAACTTGTGGTATGGCCTAAAAATAACAGTCTTTATAATTCTCTTATATTTAAGACTTTGGAATACAATTTATTAATAATAAAATTATTTTGATATAAAAAGAGTCATACACTGACTAGTTATATTGTTATTTAAATTTCTAATGTAGAATACAGAGCATGAAAAAATTGAATAATATGTAAAATTAAATTCAAGCAAATATTTCAGCCTATTATCGCTAAAGAAATTGAAAATAATTTAATTTACGTTAAGGATGACTATGCAGATATTATTACACTGAACACAATGTCATGTAATAAATTTTTATTATACCTGTTTGCCCTGTCATAAGTAAAATTTTATCAAGTTAGGTTAAGAGAAACGGAAGAAATTTGGTAGTTTAGTATGTGATAATATTTAACGAGTCAAGAAGTAACAAATTAAAAATGAAGGAATATACAAGAAACTGAAACGCAGCAAATTTCACTTATATGTCGATAAGAATTTATTTTTATAGTAAAATACATATTTGTATCGTAATTTTACCGTTACTTACATTTCTCCCGAATAGAGTGTATTTGCGTACTTAAATATAGATACTAGAAAAAAGACAAAATCTGTATGTACATATATTACAATCGCGATTACAATATACTTATAGTATAGAAAACCTTTCCTTGCTATGAACTTTCATTACTGCAGGATCACAATCTTGATAATAACAAGATTAAACATACAGATCCAAAACAAAACTTAGGATTTATAAAATAATAACGAAACTTATATAAAAATATCTGCCTGATATACTATTCTGATATACATCAAGTTCTGATAATTGTTATTCAATTTTTCAGCACACTATGTATTTTATAACATTTACATACGTACATATAACGTTATAATCTAATTTTACAGATTAAGAATATTTATAGCACTTCTCTGATAGTACTCTACATTACAGTAAATTTTAATAAAATAAAAGTGCTGGAAAGTAAAGCTGAAAATTATAATATATTCAATTATAAGTAATTGAATAAAAGATAGAAATAAAAATAAATATCATATATGAAAAAATAATGAAGAGGTTTAGAAGAAAATAAGTTAAAAAAAAATTGAATATATTTGTTGGCTGTATCTTTAAATGCACTTTACAATTTTATAGTAGACTATTTCATCTATCTTATATACGTAGTTCATGATTTATCCCTTCTCCAGAAGAAAATTGTGCGAGCGGGTGGGCAGGCGGCAGCCATATTATCAGTGAGGTGTCAGTATTGTCCGAACGTGACGGGATTTTTGGGTGTGGATCATACAATTTCCTGTCGTTTTCTCTAGCGGGTATAGTGCAAGTGCAAGTGCCACCGGCCTACTGTGAATGTGTGGCACATGTGTCATAGAATTTATATCTTATAATTACAATAATGTAAGTTGTACATATTGAATTGGAACTCGGTATTAAGCAGTTACACATTTTATATGTATAAATCTTAGAACAAATATTTTTTTAACTATCTTCGAAATATTACTCGTTTCAATATTGTTAGACGTTTTTATCAAATTTCCTATTTCCTAGTTCCTATTTTTCCCTTGAGAACTACCTTGCTATTACTAACCTAGATACAGGTTATTTCTTTAAGTTATAATGTCATCTCATAATACCATAATACCCTTAAGAAATTTCTAATGAGAATACATTTTTTTTTTTCCATTGACATTTTGATTTTATGTGTTCTATTTATATAATAGATTTATAAATATATTTGCTTCATAATTTTAGTCATTGAAGGTGACATGCTACATTCCAATATCTTTTTCGTACAAAGGGCCATGCAGTAAACACATCAATGAAAATAAAGATTCTGTAAATGTAGATAAATAATTAATCGTTATATATGTAGAATAAAATGTTGTGATAATTGAATGTTACAGCTATCTAGACACGAATGATACTATAAATGTAATGTGAAATGCTCGGTCTCTCGTGAACTGTTTAGCAATCGTTTTTTCCTTTAAAGCAAAACGAGACGACAGAGACAGTATGACAGGATTACAAGCTTACATTTCTGTTAATCCTACGCATTTCTAGTCAATCTCAGCAATTAGCTTACAATATTTTACGCTATATACTATATACTATATACCTATTGTGTATGCATAATGAAGTCTTTCGTCTTTTTCCATAATGATCTTTTTCTTTTATTGAATATTTCAGTAATTAAAATATCCGAAATAGTTTAACGTGTGTATATTATAATAACATACATACATATATATATTTTTTTTTTATTCGATTTTACGTAAATTATAGCAAAACGTGTACTATTTATATAATAAAGGTATATAATCGATATGTAAATTACTGTTGAAATGGTATGTATGTATTTGTCGTCAATGAATGACCTTGGAAGAGATTTCGAAACACGAATCCCTTTTCATCATAACATTCCTTCGGTTATGTGAAAATTTCTAATGTGTAGCACTTTCTGTATGTATTTATGTTATTTGAAAATTTGTTTTTATCTTCTAGTACATCTCAGGTTTAAAACGTGTCGTATATATTTCAGCGTTTTCCGTGAAATCGTGCCATAAATCGAAATAAAAATTTGAAATTTACGCAGCGAAAAACGTGTTTTAGCCATTCACGTAAACATAGAGATTTTGCGACGAGTATTTTGGACTTCGGACGCAGTATGTAGTCGGAAATGGAGACTTTATTAATAGATACTTTCTATCTCCATGCTACGTGAAAAGTTGGACGGATACGTCGCGCTGAGCTTTTTTACCGCCATTGACAAAAAGTTAGAAGATACCAACGGTTCAATGGACGTAGTGGTCCTAGATAAAAGGGGAATGCTAGACACAGTGCGCAGGCACTCCTTACTCCTTATTGCGGACGGATGTCGGTCACGCGGATTTACATTATAACCTGTCTCTTCTTCCAATATGGAGACTTGTATGCAGTTCTCGACTATGAACACGCTATGTACATGTACTTCTGTTTTTTTTTAACAATGATCTTGCAGTAATTTTAAATTGATCCGTCACTACAGAATAATATTAATTAGGAATGATGTTGCTTCTTTCTATTATCATTAATTATTGTTAGTTAGTATTATAACATTATTAAATATTTCTTAAATACCTTTTCGCATTTTTTATAGGATTGTGGAATATATTACAACGTATTATTGGAAAAGTACTAACTCATTAAAAGTAATATTTAAAAAATGTTAATAATATTCGCGAATTCTTGTTAAACATAACATTTCTGGATAGTTTATAATATTTGGAGAAAGTTTTATTTCCATTTTTTTCATTTTCTGTGTATTATAGTATTCAATGTATACGGATATTACAGAATTTATTAATAATGTAATGTTTTATTAATTATAATTCATTTTTGTTACAGATTGATATTTTCATTGTTTGACACGGGAAGACGACCAAAGGAAGCTACCAAAATGCCGAAAACGGTAGGTATATTTTATAAAAAAAGTATATTCTTTAAAATTAGCTTTACATTAAATTTTATATTAGTAAAAATGTGTATAATCTTGTACAGTCTCTAGCAATAAAAAGACATTATTAAAAGTTAATGATAATGAACATATTTTACTTACATACAATATAGTAGTATTCTAGATGAAACAGTGTTATTATAATAATTAACAAGTTCAGTAGTAACAAGCTTCAAGTTATATGATAGATCGATAAAGTTATTCCTGTTGATATTATTGATAATTTTAATAAGTTTTAATAAGTTTCTAATCTTCATTTCTTAACATATTTCGTATTAGTTTTGAATAATTTTAGAGAATAAAAAAAGAAACAAAAATTTCATACGTACCTTTCAAATTGTGATGACGGTATGCTTCCATTATGGTATTTTTGAACAAAGAAATCATCGTTCAACGAGTTGCGGCGATAAAACTATTTTACAAGAAGAAATAATTAGGACACAATATAAGTAACTATTACACAAAAGTTGCTTCGATTATTTTAGAACGTTTCATTTTGAAGAAGACCGATCATGTCGGTAAACGTAAACCGTTCTCGAAAAATTACTTCCTTCTGTACACCCGGTATTTTAACTAAACGCTGATTGGCTCTGGCTATGCGCATCGGTTTCCTCACGTGATCACATTCGTTCTTCTTTCTTGCTCTTACGAGCCCTGGCTATGTTTCGGAAAGAGAAGGACAACAATGCATAGCTTATAAAGGGAAGAAGTGGGGGGAAAGACGCTGCCGGCTGCACTTGCCCCATAGCATAGCAGCCCATTGTATGACTTGAGACTTAAGATTTTGAGACCGGCATAAGTCGACAGTTCGACAGACAGACGGTTAAATCTTGTGGTATCGAGTGTTCATTCGTCTTGTCCAATACATCTATAAATTTCCAGTGTTGTATTGTTGAGATTATTCACATTCGGGGCCGCAATACTCAGTCACTTATCAATTTTGATCGTTTTAACGGATCTCAGTTGAATTCACGTTTACGTTCTCGTATCATCGCAGTTCACAGCCATGGTTGCCGGTGCTAAAATGGTAAGCGTTCATCTGTAAGCTATTTTGTCCTTTTTAAATTCTTTCTTTAGCGATATCTTCAAAAGCAGAAGAATATAGGTTAGAATTGTAATATTTCATGTGTTCATAAATTATTTTCTCTTTTTCGAGAGAAGGATCTGAGATTATATACACATGTATGAAAAGGGTTAGAAGTGGCGTCCTTCCCTCTACCGGGTGACATCTCAATTTATTTCAATGAATTTCCTATTTTTGATTCTTATTTCTTATTTTATATGTAAAGATGAATGTCAGGGTGACGACAATGGACGCCGAACTGGAGTTCGCGATCCAGCAGACGACTACCGGGAAGCAACTCTTTGACCAAGTTGTGAAAACGATCGGGTTGCGTGAGGTGTGGTTTTTCGGACTCCAGTATACCGACAATAAGGGCGATCTGACGTGGATAAAATTGTATAAAAAGGTAGGATGACTGGTTGTTTATTGCGCTATATAATTCCTTTAACCGTACATGATGCCTCTTTTTCGTATGTGAAATTGAGCTACATGTATCTGCAAATATATAAAAGCTTCTGTAGTTGCTTCGGTGTGAAATACGCTCTGTATTTAATCAATAGTCAATATTAAAGTATTTATTAAGTACTTATGTATTTACTACTTTCTATAGATAAAATACATTAGTGGTATATGGATAATATACTATTATCCATCATAATTTAGAAATAGTGAACAATTGCTTTCACGAGATAAATTTTTGTAAGACACGTGAAGCAAAATATGTAATATATAATTTACCATTGATCATTCAATATAACGGCTTTATAAGATTATTTAACAATTTTTAGGAGTTAAAAGTGAAAAAATACTTATACTATTATGTAAATGTTAAAATTGAGTTATTTATTCTGAAATGAATGATTGATGTCGATTGAATTCAGACATTTACATGTGTCATGTTGAAAAAAAAAGTAACTTAGGGAGAGATGTGACGGCGAATGCTGATGTCATCGACTTTCGTAGATTCGTTACGTTCAACGATTAACCACACGTTCAATTTTACGCTCGATTCTTATCTCACAATTATAGGTTACAGCATTCATTCTTATCTTATATTCAACCGGCATTTTATTCTTCCTAAAAAGTAATTTGTGTTTATCATAGAACAATTAATTAATTATTCATTTGTCTAAAATTTCCATCTTCGGAATAACTTTTCTAATGCATTTATAATCTTACATCTATATATGAACAATTGTTTGCAAGAAAGCAAAAATATAGTAATAATTTTAACTACAAAATTACTTTTTGTAGTTAAATTTATTTTACGCTTATTCGTTAAATTAATATAAATAGAAATAATTCTTTCCAATCCTAATCCTTGCTGTTTATACGAGATTATAAATCATTAATTTTTTAGAAGTTAACCATGAAAAATGATTATTTTGATCATTTCTTTTAAAGATATCGTACTTAACACGATATTCTTGATTCGGATTCTTTTAGGTATGAGATGGAAACAATTTTTTTTAATCTGGTATATTTGATGATTTACGTTTTAATTATTAGTTTTGAAAATATAACAGACAGACACGACAAATATAGGAGAAATCAAATAATCATGAGAAACAATCCCGATCATTTTTTTTTTTTCAAAGATATACTTGCCATGATATTCTCGATTGCGTTTTTTTTTTCAAACGGAGTTCAGCCCGGAATCACGGACTTCCGACGCGTGATTTCAAGTACAGTTACGAGTTACGACCAAGTGGATGTTCCATTTGCTTTCACCAAGCGGTTGGTGTAGACGCGCCTTCACCTTGACACAGTCGCGTTCGCGTATATGTACCTTTATTGTCTCCTTGCCGACTTTTCTTCCACGGGTTTCAACATTTCTGCGAGCCGACTAAACGTGACCAATTTTAGGCGACCGCGGCTCATCTGGCCGTCGTTTCTTTTTTGCCCTTTCCTTGTTCTCATTCTTAGAATAAGACGCACGAACATATTTTCCAATGGGGAAAATGAGAAACTCGTGGAAATCAAAACGACTTGTGGTGGCCAGGTGAAATTCGATTTAACTACATATAGAAAACTTCACTTAACTTAACTAACTTAACGGATAATGATCTTGTAGGAAGCAATCGGGAGTGGACAATCCATTTGAAACATATTTCATTTATATGGAATTATCATTTATCATTTGGTCTATCGAAATATTCTAAAATCTTTTATTTGAAAGATATTCTCTAATTTTAGATTTAATTAAGTATGATTAATTATATGTAATCACATCAGTGTTGAGTTTTCGAAGAAAAATGGCATTTTCGTGCTATTGTTATGTGAAGGATAAATTTATATTAAAGCTCAAATACTAATGGTTACATATCTATGTTTTGATAAAGACATATCTATGTTAATAAATTATTACATTATTTCGTAGTGCAACCAGAAGGAAATTACGTAATTACTCTCTTAATCACGATTTTATAAACTTTATTCAAATTGTAAAGCATGCTACTTTAGCATGTAATGATTTAAAAGTACACGTAATTATGTATTTATATTTCCAGTAACACGATTAATTAGAGATTAAGAATAATTACTACAACTTACGCATCTCTAATTAGGATAGAAGTTTCTGTAAAGATATATGTTTAGCTTGTATTTAATTTTGCAGGACAGATGTGAAAATTAGATAACGTAATTATATTATCTGCAGTTGCAGATAATAGCAAGTATTTCGATCGTAGTATGTATGTCGACCTAAACAATAAATGGAAGTAGCATTGCTATTTTAGGCCAAATTTCGTAGAAATCATAATATAATAGAATGTATTATCCTGTTATCTTGATTATGTAGAAAATGAAAGAAGCGATACATTTTTACATTTGAATCAGTGTCAATTAATGAAAAATTGAATCTAGGAGATTCAGATACAAAAATAAGTATTGGCATTCTTTGGTTACATTTCATTTCTGTTGTAATTAAGTTGATTTTCTCGAATATTATTCGCAGAAAAATTTTAAAATACATTGTTTGAAAATTTTTTCACTTTGTAAAACTGAGGCGAACTAAACTTGTGTCATACCTAAGGGATCGGCCTTTTTTATCTCTAAAATTATCGGATTATATAATACGTGGAATTTCGCAAACAGTTTTGTAAAATTGTAGGGTAGCATCATTAATTGGAGTTTTCGTACTAGGAATGTGAATATAAATCATTAATATAGATTTTGCAAAGAATTTTGAAAGCATTTAAAAAAGATATTGTAGAACAAAGTTGAAAAATTTCAACAACTACTGTACGTTTAATAGATATGTACCTTGCTGTTGAAGTTCAGTTGAACGTAAGAAGATATAATAGGCTTTGATAAAGAGATAATGTTTTGTGAGATCAGCTTTTATTTATAACTATCAAATTACTTACAACTAACAAATTATAAATTTGTCACTGATATTTTTATATCTCATTTTAAATTCGTTGTCTGTGTTATTAAATAATTATAAATTTAATCATAAATTAAAAAAATACAGTACGTGCATGTTAATTATATAAATTTCCAAATAAGAATTTTTATACTGATTTTTATACACTTTTGAGGATATAGTAAATATTTTTTCGGCTAAAAATTTCTTTAAACCTAACTTTCAATATTTAGGTCGATTCATGTTTATCTACAGTTCTGAAATACTTTTCTTGCTTATAGTCACTTTTTAAAAAAGCAATGAACGAATACTCTCCCTCTTATCTAATCTAATCAATTGAGTACTTCTTAATTTATTACTCGAATTGTATTTCTTAAAAGTGTTAATTTTAACACATGTTTAAATGCAGTTCGTGGTTTGAGAGAAAAAAGTTCATTTTATTAGTTATTTCAATACCAAGTAAATTAATACATTCTTTAAACAATTTTATGGTATAGTACCTTAATCTACATCGAATACTAGTAATGTACTTAGATAATTAAGTTCATGCAATAAACGATGAAAATGAGAAATTTTGGCATCAATTTTCAGTATCATAAAAGAAAGCACGTGACCTATCTTTTAGGTGTGACGCTCTTTTCCAAGCAACGTTTGGCGAAATGTTTTTAAATTAGATATTTGAAAAAGAGTATCGTTAAAGACTATATCTCCCGCAAACAATATTATGTTTGAATTTGTCCCTCCTAAGGCTTAATACCCTATTTTGATTTATAATAAATGCCAGAAATACTCGATAAATACAGAGCATAGAGTACTGAAGCAATCCTATCATTTGTAATTACAAATATAAAATTTCAGCTGAAAACATTTCACCAGAACTATAAATATCTTGTTGGAATTATAATTATCTTATAATTTAATAAATTACAAAATACATACATAGTTTCTTATTAATTACTTATAATTAAAAATTTAAATGACATTCACGACCAAAGTTTCAATTTTCTTTTCGCTTTTTTAAACTGGTTTTTCAAAGTAAAATTACATACTTTTTCTTAATCAATTCCAAGCATAACAATTACTTGTCAATCAGCAAAAGCCTGTAGTTATCAAAGATAACGATTTTCCTTAAACGAAGCAGTTATATTTTTCACAGATCTGGCGAAACTAACTGTAAAAAGTGAAAGAAGAGCAAATGGTCGAGAACACATTCTCAGCGCTATTCTTATATTGTACGCATTCCATACAATGGAATTTTTCGTTTGATATCGAAGTTTTCTAAATCTGTTTTCTCTTCATTGTCAATGAAATTGATATAATACCTGAGAAAAGTTCTTCAAAATATATCTTTTTTTAATATTTTTGCAGTACAAAGTTTGGAATATAAGTGAAAGATCGAATCTAGATCTACGGCTGGAAACTTTAGCGTATTGCGATAAAATGAATGTAATAAAATATAGAAACGAAGCCGGTTTATCGGCTCTGTGTATTTCTGGCAAGTAGTATACCGGGTACTAAAAGGACCAACGACGAATGTATCGCTGACTTATCTTAACCGCTAGGCGATATCCTAGTATGGAGGCAGCTAGTCGATGTCCGGTTGGATTGGTTGTTTTGGTAGACCTTTTCTTTAACAACCCATGAACGATTGCCCGCAGCCGGAAAATGCAATAACGAGGGTGGTGAAGAAAGAGGTGAAAAAGAAAGTTCGAAAGCTGAGAGGTCGCTCCGACTCGGACACGGACGACGACGAGTTTGAAGATGACCTGGTAAGCCACGGGAAGAGGGACTTGCTTTTCTCACGTTCCGAGATTCTTCGGTGTAGAAATGGGGGGGTTCGGATCAAGAGAAACGGTAGGAAAGGCAAATAGGTCGTCGCTTCTCAAATTTCTTTGATGACAGACTGTCTATAGCTATAGTGGCTCGCTAGAAAATATAGAAGACTTTTATACGTAGCTATATACATATACATGCATATATCTTGTGTGTTTTGGGAAGCATTTTCAAATTTCATTAGCGCTATAACGAGACTGCCATGTTTATATTGATAAAATTTCTAACTAATTGGAAATTGTATGTAGAAATTACACGGAGAATATATTTTTTTCTGCAATTTGCATTGATTGAATATGCATGTTTTTTCGATTCTGTTGTTTAAAGAAAAAGAAAAAAAAAGAGGAGAGTTAGAAAGAGTATCGAAAGGAAACTCAGTTTGCTCCGTTAAAGACTTCTTGCGGTTAAAGCTATATAAAACATAAACCGCAAATTTCTACTTTTTTCTTTAACTGCCTCTAGAATTGCTTCATTTTTTAAGGCATTTTTATTGCGGAAGAAGATTCGAAGAAGAGAATGATGTTTATTTAAAGTAGTACAGTGTTTGAAATAATCAGACCGCGAATTTTTATACATTCATGCGAAATGTAAGGATGCAAAAAGGCACAATTTGAACGAATCTTAATAAATATATATGTAGATAGATGTTTAATCTTTGTTGGTTTCGCTATGAGGTTTCAAGCACTTGATCTCGCTTAACCTGCTTATCCTTCTGAATACGTAACAAATATTTGCCATTTATACGCATGCTATACAACATATAAATGTATAAAACTATACAATAAACACGATGCATGTACAAATACTAGTTGGTACTTCCATACTCAGGTTTTGTCCGGAACATTATATATTATATAATCTTTTCTAGTACCATGGTTGACAGTTTTGTGAATTTCTATTGGATTGCTAGGCGTTCTATAGTCCATGAAACTAGAGATGGTGTGTAAGATCACTAACGGGTGATCTATCATAGTGATCGTAGAATCACAATCATGGTCTTGACCTAACTTCATTCACGACCGTGATGAATGAAGCTTTTTTTTTATCTCGCATGAATTTGCTTAGCAATTCTCGATTCTGATTGAATCATTTTTTACAAAATACTTACATATAGCTTGCATAGAGATATCTGCAATTTTCCTTTCTTTCAAAGAGTAAAACATTAATTCTTCGTCACTATTTTAAAATCGTAATATTCGCTTGATATCGTTAATATAAAATGTACAAGTTACGTGATTCGTGCGAAGGACAGTTATGCCCTTTATGAATGAGAAGCGATCAGGAAAAATTACAAATTGCTGTAAAGAATCCCCTTGATTGCAGACGAACGTGATCGAGTCGTGATTCACAAGTAACAGTTCACGCCACCTCTAGTCTCTGACTCATATTTTACATTTCTGCTTCCTTTGTCGTATCTTAATGTTTCACACGCCTAAACCTTATTTGATAAATGGTGAGAACCGCATAAAAATGCGTTTAACAATTCTCGAGATTAGCTGTGATATACAGACGCTTGCAGTGAAATTTTATTTTATATTACGTATACATATAGATACACAGTATACATATAATACCATACCATACTTATTCATCGAATTTTCGTAAAAGAAATGATATTTTTTTCAATAAATTTTTCGCGCCGATTTATACGTGTCAAGACACGGTATAACGTTTATTTCAATCATTTTTAGATATCTTTTGTCATTTACTTGTTGATTTCTTTGAAGTAAAGAACATGCACAAACAAATTATGCCTATATTTCTAGAAACGTCTAACGAACACTTGTGCAAAGTTCGAAATCGACGTGTATCGGTTCCTTTGTCAAGTCCAACCAATACAATAGCATATACCATCATATCTTACGAAGTCTAGACTCTGTACGATACAATACAATTGTACAGAAACGAAGTATATAAATGTAAGTACGTGTGAGCGCACGTAATGCACAATTTACATAATAAAATTTGCATGAAAAATATATATCCAGGTATACATATACAATACGGATTATAATTTTTAATAGATACAACGAATCTCTAATTAAGTTCTATGTTTCTTCGATTGTGGAAATATAAATTCGCATAAAAATTTGCAGTCTAGAAATAATTGAAAACTATGTTAAAGAGGAAAAGTGATAATAGAATAAAACATATCTTCTTTAGCCAAACACCTTCTTGTATGTATGTATATATATATATATTTAATTCGAAATACTACGACATTCTGATGCAGGAGAAAGAAATCGATTGGAAGAATTTTATGCATAAATTATTATATATAGGAATTTTACTGATTTTTTAAGTTGATATTTTTCGCTGTTTTCTTCATAGAAAGGTCTGAGCAACGTTAAAATTGACATAGGAATTCGTCATGATTCCTTCGTATTTATCTAAAAGAAAAAGTAACAGAGAAAATAACAGCCTTGTGAAGATACAAGGAATTCGATACGTACAAGTAGTGCAATTCTGTTAAGATACTTTGTGTGTTATTCGAGAAATGAATGGAAGAAACTGTTATATAAACAAGAAGACTGGTTCTCCTTGCTATATTAGATAAGCATTGATAATTATCGTCTTTTTGTAAATTGCTCTTAAAAAAGACGTCCAACAAATTGCGAGAAGGTTCATAATTTCGAAATGGAATAAATTATATTTGTTGGGTTAGTGTATATGAAATGTCTTTTTGAAATGAAACTTTAATAGCAGATAGTTTCTTCAAGAACGCCATGTATCTCAAACAATATAAATTTAACTAGTTTTATTATTGTAGATTTATCAAATTTATCAATTCTATAATTTAAAAATTCAGATTAGACAATTAATCAGGTTTTCTCTAATTTCTTCCAAACGACAAATTTATTTTTTCAACAGCTTTCATGACACGTTTCGTCATGCAAGAAAATTAAACGAATATTTTGATTATTCACAATAGCTAATAAGGTTTTCATATCTATGTTATAAATCTTTCTAACATCGAATATACCTAGTTTATAGCAAACTTGCCTTTCCTTTAATATGATCTTTTATTGACGATAGTATAAAGTTTAATAGGTGAAATAAATAAAAATTAATAAATTATACAAATTTAACATGGTTCGCGAAATTGAAACTTTAAATAAACATCATTCCATATGTACAATCACCATACGTAGAGAGTAACGAAACAAGTCGTTGCTAGAAGAATCAAGAAACTTGGAAAAAGTAAAAAAGACTTCATGTTATATTTATGTTATTGGAATATTTTCATATGCATGAAGCGAACAACAACCATAGTTATGCAGTAATGAAACAATTTGTTGCTAAAAGAAATAACAAATTTCAAAAGAGACAACTTTATTTTATATCTATGTATTGGATAATTTCACATTTTTGAATGTTTAATGCTTGAAAAAATTATTTATATCGTGGGAGACTGACCTATAGAGTGAGTCTCTCGTTATCGATTCCGAACATCTTAACTATGTATTTTAATCCGTAATATTTACTTCTGAATATTTACATCTACGTATGTATGAACTTTGTATCTTGCGAAACAAGTTTTTCTTAAAGAAATTATTAGCAATAATCGTCTGTAGCATTCAAGCAACTGGTTATTATATAACGGTAGAAATTATTAATTTTACGGTAAACATAAGGAATTGAATAATGAAAGAATTGGAAGAAAATTTCAGTGGTGAACGGTGCAATTTTGGGATTGCAGCGATGGTGATACAACCGATAAGGAGATAACTGTTTATGAGAGAATAAATCAAAAGTGCAGAGTAATGATTTTACGTATGAGAATTCGTTTTCAGAAAGAATGATTTACTATTTACGAATTACAAAGAAAAAAAAAAAAAAAGAAAAAATTAAGTGACGAAGAAAATTGTCAATTTCTATCATTAAAAGCGTGTCTTATATTATAGATACGCACGTGTTATTGCTCCATCTTGTTGGAAATAGCCTTTTGTTAATTCAACATCTGTTGGCTGATTTATAAATCCGTTAATTATACATATCTTATTAATTAAGTCCTCACAATCTGCCAGAAATAACAGCTTAATGAGAGAATTAGCACTGTTAATGAAACAGCACATCACGCTACAATCTTCTGTTTATATATAATCTCATCTTTTAGTATCATATGGATTTTCTCGGTACATGCAGGATTATATGTATCTATCTATTATTAAATGAAACAATGCGTCATTCGCGATTATTCATGTTGTTCGAGATCTTATGGAAATAATAATTCTTGGACTACGGACACGCGATACGAGAGTACTTTCGTCTTTTTAACGTCTCCTTGACACGAAACGATTCTGATAGCGACATTCGTAATTGAAGACCTTGGCGCAACAATTTTTAATTGTGAGAAATTTGAATGAAACTAAATGAAGTACAACTTGTTGGAGCTATTACACAAATATTTTGGACCTAGCAAGGCATTAGTATGACGAATGATATAAGAAATGGTACTTCTTACATTTTTAAAAAATGTACCTGTCTTTCTCAACATTTGAACTTACCTGGTTCTTGGACCAAAATGCTGAGAATTTGAAGTGAAACATTTTGTTTCTTTATATCTTTGCTTTTGCTTGGCTTTCTCTCGTCTTCTACAATCAGTTTCCTAGATAAACCACTGACATCCGGCTGGTCATCTTTTGTTGGCATATATTTGCTTCCCGATAGCTGATGTGACTCTCGTTCGTCCGAAGACTTTTCGAATCGACGAGAAAAAAGACGCGATTAACAGAATATGTTTACTAAACGTTTGAAACACGTTGGCTGACAGATTAACGCTACATTAACGCCACCATTAACGCTATATTTTAAAACAAAAACCGGACAAGTCCTGGACATAGCTGATTCTCCTTCCCAAAGGTCACAGTGGGTAAGTCTAAAAATTGTTATGAACGCATTGGACTTGTCCGATTCTTGCACCGATCGATCAATAGTGTATAAAAATATATAAAACTTCAAGAAGTGAAATTTTTGTAAAAAGTGGACTTGGATTTTTACACCTTCAATTCCCCTTTTACATCTTCTATCGTAATTGCAATAATTTACATATTTACTGAGAAAATTTGCCTTTCCTCGCCTTCATCTTGTTCACTAATTTTCAAATACAAATACTTTAAAAATATGTTTCCACGCTTTTATGATTTCTGGGAAATGTACATATACTTGTACTAAATATATACACGCATATCTCGTCATTTCTACTTCTATATATAGCGTGTCCGGTTTATCTCGGACCGCTCAAATGTTTCGAAAAACATGAATGATATGAAAAAATGTTTCAGACAAAAATTGCACGATATCCACGGAGATATACTATGTATCTTGTATATTTGACCTTACGATGATCTTGAAACTTGCTATGAAGGTAACGTTATAATTTTTAAATAGAGACCTCCATCTTCTATTACATATTGTTGTAGCTGACAGTCAAATATTTTTAAGAAAATACAAACTTGTGTATTTCCTAAGTATTACCTAAAGGTGTTTGTTCGTACTGGCTGCTTCGGAGACGTTACAATATTGCGGCCTTGTCTATCTACAATGCCATACGAATATGTAGTAGAGTTGGGAATTATTCGTATTGTTTCGAATAAATATTTATCGAGGATAATTATTGGAATAAATTAGTATCAGTGGAATAATTATTTGTTATCTGTGACAATTATTTTCTATATTTATTCGAATGATGATTGCATAATTGTTCGCATAATACGAATAATTGTTCTATTGAATTTTGTATAAGTATAATCAGGTACCAATTCTTACTATTAATTTATCAAGTAATAATTTACAAGGAACGATACACTTTCTAATCTGGCGTTTGAAAAAAGTTAGTTAGAAAAACCTATAAAATATTACAACAATGTTACCCTTCACCCTTCATGTACCACACAAATATTAAAATATAGTATAATACAATAATAACAATATGTAATTAATATAGTGAAAGTAATATAATTATAATAATATATATAAAATAATATAATGTAAAATATTAATATTAATATGTATATAATTCTATCTGAATAAATTATTCGATCAAATTTTTATTCAGGCAGATTCCTGCACGAATAATTTCTTATTCAGATAGGTACTTGCACGATTCATCAGTGGCGAATAATATTTGATTCTTTATTTTTGTTCGTTTTCTGTTATTCGAGTAAAATTTTGATCAATACTGGCACGTAATAGCATCACGAATAACGCCTTTATGCATAGTGTATATCGGGCAACGCTAATGCCGACAACAGGTCGAATTTTAAAGTTAGTTTATTAACAAGTTTAATGTACAATCAAATCATAAAGTTACAAGTATGAGTTAGTTATAAGGATGGTGATAAAGGTAAGAGTTGGTAGTGTTTGGAAGACGTCAGACTGTTAGCTACAAGAATATGCAATAAAGGATGAAGTTATCTATTTAAAAACCTTCTGTGTTTCACAAAAGATTTCAACGTTACTGCAAGGTCAAATACGCGAGAGCATAATAGGTCCACCAGAATATCGTACATTTTTTCACATTTATTTTTTTTTTTTAATATTTGAGTGGTTCGAGATAAACCGGATACACAGTATGTATATCTTCAGATTTACTTCGAACAACTGACCAACATAATCAAGATAATGATTGACAGTGTCAATGAAATTTTCAAACGTGTAAGTATAACGCAGATAGGTAATACTACTCATAAAAGTCAATGTCTACAAACGTTCGAATACTGTCGCGAGCCGGTGTATTTATTTATTTACGATCGAGTCAGCCACGGTTCGATCGGCATCTACGATGTAATCATCTTCCCGTAAATATATCGTGCAGAAGGCAAGATCGTTATCGGGCGAAGCGCAAGTCCGTCAGGAGAGTTTGAGTTATCTGTACGTTCCGACACGTTATATCGATGACGTTGCCCTTAAGAGTTCCGTAAAGCAAAGAGCTGTACTACAAAACGAAGAGATATCGGCGACTGTTCTTTAGCAAAGTAGCTTAGCCAGCTTATCAGCTAGTGTTTTATAGGCGTGATAAAAGTGAAAAAAGAAGGACAGAGCGCACACAGGTTGTGCGTGCATTGTGCTCGAACGAGGTGCGCTGCTGGTTTTGTTAAAACGGCCCAACCGCGAGTATGTTACGTCAATTGCATGAAAATAACGCTGGATGGATGAGTCATTACGTCGACACCATTTAAGGAAACAAGAAATCCGTCCGCCCGTTCACTTTATCCCAAAGACTAGTCATCTTTATCATTTCTTGGCCTTGCCAAGCGTGCTACTGCTCTGCGTGTTATTTATTGGACAAACAAGAGCTTGTCCACCAACGTACAATCGTTTCGTAAATGCTGTAATTTTCCTCAACTTTGTTAACACTTTTGTATCTATGCACCAAGTATCTCGTCTGTCTTTTTGTACATACATGTACAGTACTATGCAGAAAATATTAGGTCACCTAGCAAATAAATACACCGTATCTTAGAGCTACAAAACCACCTAAAAATTTCCAGTTCTTATATTCAACAAGTTCCACGTTATACATATAATTGATACACTGAAAATTTCTGTGGCATGTGTTAAATATATACGTTTAAAATACGTTTTAAACTATTCGTTTTTAAACGCAAATATCTTAATAGCTTTTTTTTTTTATAAAAGTAAAAGTAACTTTTAAAGACATTTAAAAAAATATCGATAAGCGTGAGAACTCGAGAAATTTTGAACCAATTATACGTACTATATCACAATGTTCGTTCTTCTAAAAAATTAGTTTCGTCTTCAATTCATTTTTTCTATCGGTAAAAATAATCGAGATATTGATAAATTCAAATTTTTCTTGAAAAATCGCAGGTGATAATACACATACATAGGTACACGTTTATTTTATCTGTTTTAATGCTACATCCCAAATTTTAGAAATTAGCAAAATTGCTTTAGTAGATTCAGTCGTTTAAATGGTCTGAGATTTTCCGGGGTTATTAACGGAGATTCAATTACGGTAAATGATCTTACGATAAATTACTAGCTAGACGTTGGATTTCGAAAAAATTTTAATAAAAGACAAATTTGATTCCTGCTTAGTATGCGTTAAGCCCCAAGGCTAGTTGATTCGCGTAATGTCTATGAGTTTTTGTTACCATCCATTCAGTCTTGCCCATCGAGCAACATACTATGCTTTCTCTCTGATTCTCGTTAACCCTTTGATATAGGAACTATGCGCACGAGACAAGAATACGATGAATCATGAGTATCGCACGCGGCATTCTTATTCGAATTACTTTGCACATATTATTCCATGGCATGAGTGACGTTAATGCCTTATTTTATCAACAGGCATCATTAGCTATATTCTTAAAATAAAATTGTACTTTTAATCTTCTCTATGATGCTTATACGTAAACACGTGTTTTTTGTCTCAATGATAAAATGATTCATTTATATGAAGATCGCTTTCGGTATATTGTAATCTTAATTATTTTCATTCTATTTCTCTTTTTTTAGATTACAGATTTAAGCTGTGTATTAAAAAACAGAGACGAACGAGAAATAGCGTAATTTGGTCGTATAACACAATATATTTTTTAATTTAATTAATAATAAAATAATTTTTGAAGAAAAAGCAAGAGTATTGCAATTTTTCAGGGAAATTTTGTTAAATTCACAGAACATATAACTATACATACATATAACATATTCACACAACATATAATCGTAGAATATATATATTTCCATAATAATATTAAACTATTTTACAGGTGATAGTTCATAATGGTGTTTATAAGTATTTATAGAGAATGATTAATTGCATCATATTTTGAAAAATTATATAACGAATCTAAAAATAAATTATGTGAACTATTTGTATTATATCAGGCTCTTTTTTAGCAGTTTAATTAAAATCCTGCATTAATACATGATGTAGGACGTTGATAAAGGAAGAAATAATTTGAGTTCCTATATTAGTAAAAATTGAGAAACTGATTAATCAAATAATATAAGAATTTACATAAAGTTAGACGAACAAAAGAAATAACAATGAATGTACAGTTTTAAATTAAATTTTAAAACCAGACATTTGACCACGCCTGGTAAGATTAGTGTTAAGATCAACTATTCATGAGAGGATTTTATCTAATTAGAGAAATCTACTTGGAATAATATTTATATTTTTTGAAATCACGTTTGAATGAAAGCAATTAGACCTGTTAGCAAATAAGCCTAAATAAATAAATGTATATGCCAATGTTTTTCAAAAGATTAATATTTAAGCAAAAATTATTTAAGCTACAAGCACAAGATCATCTGCACCTTATACATACATATATAAAATGTTCTATATAATTTTTTTAAGCTTTTCTATTCACATATGAAAAATAAAATACAGAATATAACAAATTATTGTCGTCAGGAAAATACATATTTAGGTATATTTGTTTTGAAAACAAAATTTCAGTTTCTTTCGCCCGCAAAAGATCAAGTTTCATTTTCATAAGAATTCGATGAAAATATTTAAATGGTTCTAAAATATGCCTTTAAACATCATTTAGCGTAGTTACGATATTACGTTGTGCGATTATGTAACGGAGGTATTTTAAATAAATTACCACAGTATATACATAATAGATAGAAATGTATTTATAAGTAGAACATTTTTTCTAATAGATAACAAATAATATATGAAGGCAGATGATGTGTTCTATCGTAACACTTGATATTTTCACTTACTCAGTGTTTCGAATCTACGGAATAAAATTTGCAAGACTTTGACAGAATACGACATAATCAAAAAATAAAATATTAAGCCATCAATCAAACATTTATCTTGAATTTATGATAGGTATATATCATTTGGGTCAAACGACTTTGCAATTTATGTGGAAATGTGTCATTCTTGGACTCGTAGCTTGACAACTTATCTGTCATGAATCGAATACTCGGATGAATTTTTAATCGATTGCTATTAATACTCGTTTCATGAGAAACGTTGTACATGGAATTCCTACGGTAATTATTTGATTGCAAATTTCCGTACAGCTGTAGAAAATTTGTAGATGCAAAAATATATCAAATATCCAAAACATGGTATTCTCTAGAATATTTAATAGATGAAGTAACAGTCAAAGTTTCATTTCTCAACTACATCCGCGAAAATATGAATTTACACATCTGCAGTGATTACGTAACAATTGCTTCCATGCTTTACAATTGCAACTTGTGAAAAAAAAGTCCTTTAAGCCTAACTTCTTAGATTCGTATCTCGAACAATGTTTATCCTCAAATTCCGTGTAATTTTTTACAATTATGCCTTAAAATAATACTTACCAATTAATAATTCTGAATATGTGTTTTGATCATATCGTTGCATTTGCAAATTGCAACCAGTATCATAATAATGTGTATGATATTAATATTAAAATTAATATATATCATATTAATGTGTTGTAATATTTCACTTCATATTTTATTTAAACGAAATTACGCAATGACATGTGCTTTTAACACTTCCTGCTCATTTTTAATGATAAATCTTCGACTAGATGATATAATCGAAACTTTTCAAGAGACTTGAAAAGTTCGAAGAGCTGGCAAATTGCTGACGAAAAATTCCGTGAAAATTAACTTTATCCTTTATCCGGTGCTCCGCAACAGGCCACGAATCAAAAAGACTACACAGGTGCGCGTATTCTCTTACTCGCGAACTGTCGATCATTACGTAACACGTTACAGGTTCCATTAGATTGGCAAACATTGTACCATCCGCAACTGTGCAGCCAACCTCATTCGCGTTTCTTCGATACATTTTTTTTTATCTTCTTTGCTGCTACTAATACTATAGGACCGGTCTGCACTGGAAGGACATTTTTGATAGTCCAGAATTTCCACATATCCACTGTTCTGTATTATCACTCTATTATTACATACGTATATTCTTGCACCGACTGCGATTAATATAACTTTTTTCCCATTTAATCTATCAGAGATATTTTTTTGCCTACTTTTATAGGCATGCATAGATAATACATATATCCTAGTATATGTGACATGAGGTTCGAACTAGGTTCTTTCAAAAACGTACATAACATGTATTTATTATAATTATTACAGTTTCCCACGAAAATGTTGCTTCTTTATCATTCTCGTTCATTTTAGCCAGTGAAAATATCCTTTCTTTGTGTTCCTGTTATTGACTCATCTCGTATAAATAGTAACAGAGAGCAGAGTATGAATCAACGGGAAAAATGTCGCGTATTTCGCAATTGCATTACACCGGGAATATCTACTTAGACATTTACGCAAGCTACAAATTTATTTAATTCCATAAGAATAAACAGTTTTCGAATTCTTATTGATCTTTAACGTTATCTAAACAAAGAAAATCAGTGTAGAGGAGACTAGAAAGGTACAGAATTATAAGGATAAAACTCGCTGGTCATAGCTTTATTTATGTACGGCAATGTCGAGACGCGACGTAACGGAAATTACAAAAAAAAAAAAAAAAAAAAAAAAAAAAAAAAAAAAAAAAAAAAAAAAAAAAAAAAAAAAATAAAGAAAACAGACGAAAAATAAAAAGTCAAAGTATTGAATTAGTCGTATCACAGAAAGAATTTGTAGACATGATATTTATAGTTGTACCATTATTCTTAGTATTTTCTGTGTTTCGTTTTATACCTTCAAGAAAAGTTTATTAGACATTTAATAATAGATACACCTCATCTGTAACGTGAGATTATGCACATGTCTTGTGTTTCAATCTTCTCCCCTGCCCTAAAGTAACGTATCAGCATTCCTTAATGTCGTGACTTACATCAAAACTGCAGTCTTTTTCATCGTTATAGAGATATTCGTTCGTTAAATATTGTTTTCATTATTTGCACTCATTTGGCAGGAACGTTGATTATTGAAAATTTATTAAAGCCACTAAATCGGTTGATATATATATAAATTTAATTCTAAATAAAAAAGCTGACCTATGATACATATATAGCAATACATTTTCTTGTTCGATACGCATATGCTGCTTTTTGCTTATTTTCAATTTGCGTCAGTGGTTATGTCTCGCCACGGCCAGTCAACTTGTTGAAGAATTGCGGAAGAAAATTAGATATATGAAAAGCGTAAATATAATTATAAATAATAAGTAGGTATATAATGAAACATTTATGTGAAATATATACGTAAAGAATATATTATTCTTATGGAGCAAAGTTAAACTAAACTGAAACCTGACGCGTTACTAAATTTATGCAGTGACTTAAACATTTTTAAATGTAGTTTTAAGACGATGTATATATACAGGGTGGTCTAAAAATCAGTCCCCACGATCATTCAGGCTCTTTCGATAACAATCGGGCAAAAAAGTGTTTCGAACAAAAGTTAATCAGCTTTCGATCGATTACGAATTGCAATATTAAGGACTTAAAAAAGATTTTGCTCCAATGAGAAGTTAAGGTCGCCTCTATTTTTTTAATGGAATAATAGATCTTCTTACATACTATTATTCTTCAATTTCCTACAAGAAGATATTAAAATAGTTGGATTGAAAAATTAGTTTACAAGATATTTTAGTTTCAATGTTGTAAAACTTATCGTATAAAAGTCAAGGAAAGATAAAGTAGTAAGTACTTGTTTTCCTACTCTTTTATACTAGAGTATAAAAGTTTTACGACATTAAAGCTAATATATTTTCAAAAATAATCATTTTTCAACTCAAGTATCTCAATGCCTTCCTGTAGAGAATTAAAAAATGCATCGAAAGGAGTATAAAGAAATGCATTGTTCCATTTAAAAATATAGAGATGATCTGATTTTTCATCGAAGTGAATTTTTTTTTCAAATTCATAATATTGCCATTTGTAGTAGATCGAAAGCTGATAAACTTTTGTTCGAAACACTTTTTCCTGACTATCGCAAGTGTCTGAAGAATTGTGTATTTTTAGACCACCTTGTATATCGGCTTAGTAGCTCTGTGCTACACAACAGCAGTCTAAAATCTAAACTGTTTTTCTTCACTTTCAGGTTATTGACGAATTAATTTCGTCAACATTTTATTTGCAAAACATTAGTAATTGAGGTATTATTTTTCCTAGAAATCTGATCATTTGATGGCAAGATCAAAGAATCTCAGCATAATTCCTTAACCTTAACGTAAGCCTCTTTTAGTTCAACTTATATTTAATTTATATTTTCATGAGATATATAACATAGCACTATGTATTGGTTAAAATTCTATGTACGGATCTGCAAAAATAATGGAAAATGCATGATGAAACTTTTCCATTACAAGAGATTCCGTCTCGAAGAAGAGTTATATGTTTATCTAATAGGTGTTAATTGATATCTAGTAATGAAGAACCCACGATGAAACTGGAGATTTAGGATAAGTCTTATTATTTTAGAAATTGTTAAAATAGTAGGCTGTATATTTTAATATAAGATGTCACAGCCTAAATTCCTAAAGATGAGTGTATTAAAATGAGCAAGTTTGCGAGATATGCCCGTAATGTACAGTGCCGTGGATAATTATAAACTCAATTCCATTTTTAGATTTTTCGTGTTAAAACAAATAAAAAATTTCTCCTCCCGAGGTCTGGGAAAAAATGAAATTTTCTCTTAAAATTGTGAAGAAATATAAACTTAATGTTAATTTTGTTACGTCTTCGTTCGGTATTTTTCTTTATTTTTTATTATTTCTATTAATCTGTTAGATACACTACTTGAAGTAACGTCTTGAATATCAGCCCGAGGATTTTGTTCTTTTTTTACGTTCCACGATATTTTCTAGAGCTAGCTTGTCCTGGTCGTAAACTTCTCTCGCTGGAATTCTCCATAGGTTCTCGATCGAGTTCACATGAGGACTCGATACTGGCCATAGATAATAATTCTAATCCGAAATCTTGAAAGCAAATTTTTATAGCGGCGGCTGTATAAATAGGTGCATTGTTTCGTTGAAAAATTGGTTTTTCGTCTTCTATTTTAGTTACGAAAGGCAATAATTTGCTATGTACCATCTCCTAATATATTCTATAACGTTCAATTTCCTCTTTACAAAGACAATTTCACTTAACATATGTAGGCAAGATTAGTGGTTTCCTGAAGAGATAATGCAGAAAATATGTTTGAGTCTGTAATTACTCACGATGCTGTATGTATGTACATATATATCACGGGTATATGCATTAGGTGGTTAATAAATATATGTAGCAGGCAGCTTTGGTGTTTTATCCTCCACAAGGATGATTCCAAGCGCACGGACAATTTTTGAAATTAATGTGTTCTTCTATGATCTTCTATTTACTCGTCTAACCATTGTTTCATTTACTTATGCGACGAGGTTGATACGTGTTACACATTAATTTTAAAGACAAGCATGTGACCGATAATTAACGCTTGTTCGTATACTTAAACTTTATCGTATTTTCATTCTTTGAACGCATGCCAACCGCAATACTAACAACTGGAAGAGTGGACTACTTCCGTTCTTGTCTAGGGTAAGTTACCACGAGTTTAATCAGCGTGATAAATCATGTTGCACATTATGTTTTCGAATTATACTTGTACGAGGGCACTGTTAATTATAAGTTCAAGATCACTCGTTTTTCTTTTATGCTTATACGATGCACGAACAATCATAAATGTTACTTAATCGTGATCGTCGTGATAAGTTCTCAAGCAATTCGCGTTTAACTATGTAGTGAAATAATAAAATTGTTTCGCAGTATCATACTTGGATTATACAATTTTTCATTAATATCAGGAAATATTTAAATACGAAATTCAACGGAATTAAAATACAGGTGTGATCTTTGTTATAAGATAAATAATAAACCATCACTGATATGTACGAATATGAATGTTAATTTTTCACGTAAAGAAATGAATGCTTCAGATTTATAAGGAATTTTTTATTTTTCAAGTAGTTGCGGGTAATAAATATTGTTCGAATTTGAAGAATAAAATTCCAAATTATGTCTTATTTTGTCCGAAATGAGCAAAAGGAGTTTCTTTATTTTTTCGGCATTTATATCGTTTATCGCTTAAATTTCTCGATTAGAGACATAACAAGGTACACCAAAATTAGAATTAAACCTAGAATAGATTCCAGCTGTTAACCAGTGTAATCATTAGTGGAACGTCGGTTTCCTGTTTTTAATAGGCTCCCTTACGCTTTACGACGTTCGTTCTTTCTAATTTGTTTGTACACTTATATTCGATAGGACGACTGCAGAGGAGCAGCATCATTCACGTATTGTCATTTACCGTATATTCTAATGACATGGAGTAATTAGTTGTTTACACGTACTTTTGTTATAATTTCACGGTACTACAGTATAACGTTTTCAAATCATGACTAGTGTGATTTATCGATGTCCTTGCAGCACGTTTCTATCGTACAACAGCGTATTTCACTTCAGATCGGAGCGGCATGTTTTGGAAAGCATATCGAAACAATTTATAACGACACTGTTATACAGTTACTTTTCGTAGTTAGCGTACAGCTTGCTTCAAATTGAAGATTGAACGATTATGAATTTACATTTAAACGATTATGAATTCACATTGAAATGATTATGAATTTACATTGAAACGATTATAAATTCACATTCAGATAATTATGAATTTACATTTAAACGATTCGAATAATAATAATATAATGCTGGAACACTAAATAGAGGAGAAACATAATTACAATTGTAACATCAAGTGGCTGTCCAAAGTATTTGAACACTTATTGTTAGGTACAGAAAAACACACAAAAGTTTCTACAAATGTTACGATACTTTTGTGAGCCACTCTATAGTTCTGGGGTTAAGTTAGTATCTTGATTAATGATGAAGGTTTGGCTGACAACAGTGCAAACATCTTTTCACGAAGTTTGATATGTTAATTATATATAGAAAACATTTAGTCATCTTTTAGTTGTTCTAATGACAATACATACCTACTTTGTCGATAATGAATCGATTTAGGACGAAGGTAAAATTCTAATTTCTGAAAGTTTTTTGTTCTTTGTGTTCCTACAAATGAAACTCTAAGGATTGAAATTAAAGGTCATTCGAATCGTAGGATTGAAATTAACGAGATATATAATTTTACGCGAGCAAGAAATATTATTAAGCAACTATAGGAAATATCTTATTTATAATAATTGAGGACGACTAACGGTAAGTTAAATCGATGTCTTATTATTCCGTTCTAATTATCAAACAATTTCGAACCGTCCTTTATCGATTTCATTTTCGACGTCAATGAAATCGCAAGACAAGAGCAGTATTTGACAATATTGGCAAATAATTGCAGGTGGTTCCGTGTGGCCTTCGAAAATTCTGGCACGTAAGACCGCAATTAAAGTTTTCTAAACCCGTAGACGCGAACCGAAAGATAATTGTCCTAGCGCCTAGATTAAAATCCTCGAACTAAACGATAACCTGCTGTTTCACCAAACTTCCGCATTACGCAATAACATAAAAACATTAACGTCTTAGCGTTTTGGAATGGAGAAAAGATTTTCGAGTGTAACACGTTTTCGGGAGATTGCTCGATATTGATAAACAATCCCTGCTTGTTTAATCCATTTATTTTATTCCCCGAAGTAAACTCTGCCTTGCCAAATTATACTTGCATTATTTTAACCGATTAAAATTTAATTGCTCCTATTTTTTGCGTATAAATGACTACGTTTGTATATGATATACGTTACATAGTTTATATATGTATGACGAGCAAAGTAAAAAGTAAATTTTTTCTTGTTAAGAAATACATATCGATATCGATACGTATGTGAGACTTGTTCAACGGTAAATTAACAAAATTAATCGTGGATTGAAAGAAATTGATCAATTACAGACACATATATTTAGTTCATAGATTGATATGAATTTATAGAAACAGTTGATAATAATTGATCGAGGATCGATATCTCGGCGCTTAAAGAAACGCCTTATGTGTATATACCAATGCAGGTTAAACACTGCAATTTGCTGCTTTTCCCATCACGCATTCACGTCGAGGGTTTGTTATTGTCATCGAATGGAAAATAAATGACCATGGCCTGCCAATTGACAATTGCTGTGGCAAATTACTCGACGAACATTCATTTTCTGAAGAATTAACACATGCTTCTTACTTTTCATGCGAACAAACTATCTTGAGTGATTATAATTATCGCCCAGTTTTATTATTTATTCTATCTGTGTTATTTAATTCCAATAGGAATAATTAATATAATTAATAAGTCTTATTAGATAATTAACAATCTTTGTTAATCTTTAAATGCATTTTTTATCTTTATCAAAATCAATTTATTTTCGTTATAGCAATTCAAAATGATTTGCACATTTATTATAGTTATCTTGTACGTATAGATATAGAACACGATAATGTTTAATCTTGTTGTTCTACGTTCATTGCACGTTAAAAAATTTAGTTTCACTAATCGTCTGTTATTCCGAATATGACAACAAATGAACAATATTATTATATTATAAATTACAAGGATATTACCATAGATCGCTAGAACTAAACTATCAGTGTAGTTGAATTCTTTTTTCTTAAATGAAAAATGGCTGTTTCTTTTACGATCTTTGATAATTATTACGTTACTTTTATATTTTTGTAGTCTTATATTTCCATCTCTTAAGAGTTACAAACATTATAAGCACATGCAGAATTATGTCCCGATTATTTTGCCAATGAATTCATTGAATACAGCGAGAATGTAGTTAATAATATTGATTTATAAAGCTATTTTTCATAGACTAAACTATTGTGTAATTCATATCATATTAATCGTTGAAAAAATTACAGTGCTATGTAAATTTCAATTTTTCGAATAGTATAATCAGCACCTGCGAGATTGTATATATATATATATATATATACATGTATATAAATTTTGAGTGAATTTTTTTAATATGTCTTTTCTAATATCGTCATTTAATATTTAATATTTAATATCGTCTTAATTAGAATTTTCTTCTAACTTACGTAAATATATGACTATGATAAATATTGGTGTTTAATAAATGCATTTTTAACGATAATCATTATCTATAAAGTTTTAAATTGTCATTAGAAAGAAGTCGAGTGTATTGCGAAATACTTTTTAAATCTTAAATTTCTGCCAGTTTTTATTTCCTTAATTCATCAAGGATACCAATACTGCGTTAATGTAATATTTCATTTGTAATTTTTGTTTAGTTAATTTGCATTATTAAATTCGCTTCGTAAAATTGTAGTTATGAAAGGGAATTCTATGAATTTGTTCGATGCTTTTTCACTGCATTTTCTTTCTCCATCTAGATACCTACAATTTTATCAAACTGATTGAAATTTAACTATTTACAATGCCATGATCAACTATATTTCTTAAATCGTGGACATTTTTCTTTTTCATTTAGTTTGTTAAATTTGTTTGTTTGTTTAATTAGTAGAGTTTTTCATTTACTGCAAATTTTAGAATATCTAATATCTTCATACATTTCTGATGTTCCAATAATTTGATATGTATGTTTTACATACGAGCATTGTATTACTATATCTTTATATTTTTTAATAACGTTACACAACATTTACATTATGTATTTCTGTACTTTGCTCTTAATAAATTAACAATACGCACGCGACTCTCACAGAGAAAGAAATATCATTTAAATACATACATGTGTTATAAAATCAGTATTAAATATTTTAATAAATAGTTTCTAGATATAACTCCATATATTCTAGATATAAGCCATAACATAAGATCATATGTTTTATATTCAAGAGCAACGGTAAACCTGTGCAGAAGTAAATGATGTGTCACAATATTATAAGGAAATGCATTTAATGATTAACTACGGTAGACGTAATTATTAGGTTGATGGAAAATAAATAGTTAATCGGTATCCGCATCTATAATCATTGTTCCATTTATACTTTCATAAAAAAATATTCATAATAAAATTGTAACTTACGTGTTTTTCAACTAATCGTAGTATGAAGAAATTTTTGGATTATCAAATTATATAAAAATCTCGATTATTGTAACATAGTTGTAACAACGCTACTTTCATAAGGAAATTTTTCCAAGACGTTTCGAAAAATTGCCAAAACTTTAAAAAATGTAACAACACGTAGAAACGAATAAAAACTTGCAAAATTACATTTATATTTCAATTCGATTAAATTTTCTATAATTATATCTCGTAAGGAAATGCTTAACTCGTTTCTTTTTTACCAACCTAATGAAATCAGGAATGAAAAGAAATTTTCCATTCAGTTCTTAGTCGATAAAGTAAATAATTAATGGTAAAGATAAAAGTATAACAGTTGGTATAATTTCGTTAAACACTTATAGCATTATACTAGTGTAGCATATAATAATAAGAAATCGTTAATTAATATATATATAACGAAATACAATTTCCTCTGTATTAACTATAATATTCGTGTTTTCTATTTTTATATTTTACCGTTATTTCCAATTTCACTACTTACTTCTTATCAGCACAACAGGGGTCATCGCTGATTTAAAGAATTAACAACATGTTATCATCGATAATTCCCCTCAAAGTTTACTGCACGCTTATACCTGCAATTTCCACGCACTTCTCAATGTCCATCATGTTGTTTCTTTTTCTTCCTCCTGTTGTTTGCCAGTTCCTTCTTCCTATCCGTGAAATTATGCAACCGCGCAGCAATATTAGTAATAATAATAAAAAAAGTCGCGTTACACCAGCATTGAACTGCGACGTCAGCCGCGGTCAAGGCGGCCGTGTCTACAGATTCGATTGACACTTCCGTATATGAACTGTCTAACATAAGTCCCAAGCGGATGCGGTTCCGCATTCCCAACGCTCGAGCGTGTGTTACGAGCAGTTACGAGAGTCGAGCATGACTGGAGACCGTGTCTGTTTATTCGCTTTACTGCCAACTCCTATAATTATTCCTCATTTACATACTAATGCTAGTTTCGAAATAGAAAAATTTTAATGTTTCGATCAGATGAAAATTAACGATTGACGATTAAAGTGCATTCTGTTTTATTCGAACGAAATTATGTACAGAATATAATATGTGTAATAATAAATATAATACGTGTACTAGGTATTATTTCAAGTAATTTAATAATTCTGAAAGATTTCAATAATTTCCTAATTATTTGTCAGGTTTACTCAAATTTTCATAGATACGCAATATTCATGAATTTTTATTCTCTTTCTTTAAATCTTTAAAATTTGTTAAATCCAAAAATACAGTTTCAATTTGTTTGCTTTTTAAAATTGAAAGAAACAATTTGTTACATTTTGCGTTAAAAATAGGCATACAAGTGGATGATTCCACTATCTGACAGATCTTTTAATAGAAATGTGGAATAATATATATCCGAAAAAAAAATAAAATATAGAAATATGTCAGTATAAAAATGAAAAAGAAAAGATATACAAGCAATGTATCTATAGAATATAAGTATCTAAAGGATTTATAGATATCACAGATATAATTGTATATTATCGCATCTATAACGGATCTTAAAGTTTGCGACAATGTTTTACCTTTATAAAATGTTTGTGTAGTTGTCGTAAAATTTGTTTGCAAAAATTACGGAATCAAATAACAATATTGAATGAGAATCGATTATAAGTTTGATTCGAATAAATCGTTTTAATATTCTAACATCATTCGTATCCGTTTGTTGGATTTTGTAATTTTAATTAAAACGTGCAACCCTTTTTATAAGTAGTAGATACAATGAATTTAATGTTGATATTAAAATGTGCATTTTTACTAAAAATTAATATAATATCAATATTGGTATAGATTTACCTGTTCCATTACTTCCTTTGACTGTAGCTAACTGTTTCCGCTTTACCAGTTAAATAACGAGTGTCTTTGTGCTTATTGATTATTGACAGATAAATCCCACTTCAAAGTGAATTTGTCAAGTATTACAATAATTATTTTAATCGAACTCGATTCTCATCGTCAATACAAAGATGCGGATAATATTACTTAACGATTTTAAACGACATTCATTAGCAACGCTTTTAACAGGATTGTCTCATTTTTAATTTGTGCTTAAGCTTTTTCATTTTAAATACAATTATTCATTTCCTTTTCTTTTCTTCTTTCGCATTTTTAAATTCTTTATAAAGACAATTTAATTGATATTGAAGTACATAATTATAATAAGTCTGCAATATTTTGTACTATGAGTTACAAATATTCAAATATATTGTTTAACAGCGTCAGTTACTTATTTTTATAATTAAAAGTCGTTGCATTTTGTTTGTTTTCTTCTTAAATTATTTTTTCAATTTAAAGTAGAAGCTTTTGTTTTATTTTATTCAGACATGCTATTGTCTTTCATAAACGTTTCACCTACATATAATCGAATGGTACTCATTGTAAGAAATACGCATACGTAGCATAAATTGTAACGGAGACACTTTGATTAAATGACATTTGTTAGCTTGAAAGTCTGTGAGGAATCTCGTCAAAGTTAAAGGTATTTATTCTGGCGTATCTTTTCTAAATTTGTTACTTATACTTTCACTTGTCTTTAATAACGCAAATATTCAGTAAGCATGTACTTTTAAAACAATGACAATGCTCGCACGTTAGATCACATTAATCAAAATAATGGACCCCAGTTAAAATATAAATAAAGATAGTACTTATATAGAGCTTAACATATTTAGAACCAGAAAATGTAATGAATCGAATAATACGGATAACGAATTCTATGATCAGACAAATTCTATGATTAAGAAAGAATAATTGAAATTCACCTGGACAATATTATACATTTTCTAGTTTTTGTTAATATTTAATGTCAGTTGGCAGTTCGAGAAGCATATATGTTACTCATTGCCTTTCATTGTACAATTCTTATTTTTCTTTTACATGTTGAGATAAGATATTCGCATGCCTATGCGACTACAGATAATCGTGTCAATCAAAGCGTCAACGTTATGACCATTCTCCATTAATGAAATATCTCCATCAATCTCTATCGCGTTTGTATCTTTGAACGAGTAATAAGAAAGAAATCGAGTAAAGATTTCACGCATACCACATATTTTCTTCATACAAGGTCGTTAAATTAACAAGAGAATACACTATGTATTTCGGATAAGAGTTACCTATTCCGGACTATAATAAATAAATATATCGATCTCAAAAATGAGAGTTCGTAAACCAGATATCTCAATGTCCGTATTATTTTGTCACAAGTCACACTGCTTACCTGTAATACGATAAAAGGATAGTATCAATCACTTGCCGTGTTATTACGTTAGCGGTTTCGTCATCTATTATAATTATGTTATAAGTAGACTATGGATATTTATGTAAACACATATCTTTATAAATATAATAAAAGCGAAGGACTTGGGTAAACATTTATTCCATTCCATAAGTAACATCGTTTCTTATGTTTCTTATGTAAATTTAACTTTGAAACAGCTGAAAACACAGAGAGCAATTAAAAACTGTCGGACGTAGTTCGAGAAAAGAGTAGATATATGCACATTATTTATTAATGTATATAATAAAATTTGTACATTTTAAAAAATGTTTATTACATATACACACGATATTACTTATAGAATGACCTTATATTATTTTATAGATTTTTACATGTTATGTATTGTATTTTCTACACATTTTTATATCTTTAAATCTCCCATAAAAGTATAAAAATCCGTATTCTAATCATAGGATTTTTATCATCCTTTATGTCGCATGCAACGGCACTATATTCCATCATGTATACCGATGAGAAACACACTGCATTGCACGTTTTCAAACGATGGGGTGATTTCAGTTTGTTATTTATTTATCGAATTTTTTACCTTTATGTTTCTTGTGGAAATTTCTTCTTATATTTGTTCTTAATTGATTCACGAACGTTTTAGGTGATGAACCAGGAAGTCAAGAAAGAGACTCCCCTGCAATTCAAATTTCGCGCCAAGTTTTATCCCGAAGATGTTGCCGAGGAATTGATTCAAGATATCACGTTGCGTCTCTTTTATCTTCAGGTATGGCTGAACGTAGTATTCATCGAAAGGAGTAAAAAAGTGCTTAAATAATATAGAACCTAAACCGAATTTTATACAAGTAAATATACAAAATTTGTATGTATATGCGTACTTATGTATATACGCATGTAAACATAGGAGTGTTTGTGTATGTACTACTTTCAAGTTTTAGTTATAGAGGGCAAACTGTTCGGTATTATAAGTAGAATTGCAATACAATGTAACAAGGTTGAGTACATAAGTGCATATTATCATTCAGATAATCTACGAAATAGATCAAAGCGAACGCAATCGTATCATATAATGCATTATACACGGGCACATTCAGCATAGTTCTATGTAAATCTGATTAGTTACCTTACTTTTTTGTTAACTAAAATTTATCACTATCGTTATCATGAATTCTCACTACTTACGCTTATTACCATCATATATGTTTTAAATTAGACTAAAGATTGCAATGAAAATGAGATTTTTGATTGTACTAAACATCGATCTGATCTAAAGATATAATTTTTCAAACAAAAAAAAATATTGAAAATTCCAACTACCATAAACAATGATGATATATAAATAGGTCTTAATCGACAAAACAATCAGAAAATTGGTCAGAGTTTAGAAAAATCATACTGAATACTAATATCATAATACTATGATCATAATATGAATGTGATATATTTGCATTATTTATACATGACATCATGACAATTAACATTGAAATTTGGAAGTTGAACCTAATATATATATTATTATATTATGTGTACTACATTTAGGTGAAGAACGCTATTCTGACGGATGAAATCTACTGTCCTCCAGAAACATCTGTATTGTTAGCGTCTTACGCAGTCCAAGCGAAACACGGAGATTTTCAAAAAGGTACACATACTGCTGGCTTTTTGATAAATGACCGCTTGTTACCGCAACGAGTCGTGGATCAACATAAAATGAGCAAAGAGGAATGGGAGAGTTCCATCACCAATTGGTGGCAAGAACATCGTGGCATGTTACGCGAAGATGCTATGATGGAATATCTAAAAATCGCGCAGGTAATGATTTAATAGCTTTTTCTTATTAATTTAATACTTGATCAATATATTGTATATATACGTTTATTTTTTGCATAGGATTTGGAGATGTACGGAGTGAATTACTTCGAAATTCGTAATAAAAAAGGTACAGACCTGTGGCTCGGTGTTGATGCTTTGGGTTTGAACATTTACGAAAAAGATGACAAATTGACACCAAAAATTGGTTTTCCATGGTCTGAGATAAGAAATATCTCATTTAACGAGAAGAAATTTATAATTAAACCAATTGACAAGAAGGCACCGGATTTCGTCTTTTTTGCAACTAGAGTTAAGATCAATAAACGAATTTTAGCATTGTGTATGGGCAATCACGAACTCTACATGCGTAGACGTAAACCAGATACAATTGATGTACAGCAGATGAAGGTATGTTTCTGCGGAAGTATTCGATTATAATGCATTTCTAATGCTTAGTTTCTTTGCTATTTCTCAATCTTAAAATTAATCATTTCATAGATAATGAATTGGGTTTATAATCACAAAATGAACATTTATAATTTAAAGGCGCAAGCAAGGGAAGAGAAAATTGCAAAACAACAACAGAGAGAAAAGTTACAGCTAGAAATAGCTGCAAGAGAACGTGCTGAGAGAAAACAACAAGAATATGAAGAACGACTTAGAAATATGGCAGAAGAAATGGACAGGCGGCAAGCTGAATTAAACGAAGCTCAAGAAATGATCCGACGTTTAGAAGAACATCTTAGACAGTTACAAGCTGCAAAGGAGGAATTAGAGGATCGTCAGAAAGTACGTATAGTTTAGTATAAAATATAATTTTCCTATAATATATGTCTCTACGTGTCTTCTTTCTATACAAAGGAACTTACGGCTATGATGGAAAAACTTGAACTTTCACATGAGATGGAAGCAGCTGAGCGTGCTAAACTTGAGCAAGAAATACGAGCTAAGCAAGAAGAAATACAACGTATACAATCTGAGGTAGTAGCAAAGGATGCCGAAGCAAGGAGGCTAGAAGAAGTATTTGAAGCTGCTAAGTATGTAATTTTTGTTATGCAACTATTCGCCATTTAAAATATAAGGAAAAAAGTCAACTCTATTCTATTCTACACCTGTATCTATAGATTAAGGCAGGAAGAAGCCGATCGAGCATATCAAGCTAGTACAACGCCGCATCATCATCATGTTGAAGAAAATGAAGAAGGTGAAGAGGAAGGAGAAGACGAAGTTTCTCATGGTGATGTTACTAAAGATCTTGCAACTGATGAATCGATAATTGATCCTGTTGAGGAGCGACGTACCTTGGCAGAAAGAAACGAACGCCTTCACGATCAACTTAAGGTAGTGATCTTTGCTTATGTATAAATTTATTGCACCCTGAGCAATTTTTGTGGACGTATTTGAATAATAATTATATATTTCAGGCATTGAAACAAGATCTTGCACAGTCACGCGACGAGTCAAAAGAAACTGTTATGGATAAAATCCATAGGGAAAACGTCAAACAAGGTCGCGATAAATACAAAACGCTTCGTGAAATTCGTAAAGGCAATACTAAACGTCGTGTTGATCAATTTGAGAACATGTAAATTATATATGCATTTGCCTATTTGCCTGCCCATTTCACCCTGCCTTCGAATTCTCTTTCAATATCGTGTACACATGGAACACTCAGTAATCACGTATTTTACATATGTATATGAGAAGCGTACACAGGTTCTCTAATTGATCTATACAAAGACAATTTGTAAAACTTCAAATATATTGTTTTATAATATTTTTTTGGAGATGTTTCGAGGTATAAGTCGCTCCCAATTTCTAGCGATGTAAAGTTTATGATATGTATTACTATTTTTCAAAGTCGATTCTATACTCTGAGAAACAGTTAATTCAAAAGAAAATAAAAAGCTCACAATTGGCAAGGAACGCGACGAGCGACCAACTTGCGCCGTCTTCCATGTATGCTTCCACGTTGATCACTGTTAAGCAGTTTTTCGTAAAGCAAAATGTTTATATATTTTTTCATAACAAGTATAGATTTTCTTGCTGTTTTAGCTATAAAATATTTAACGTTAATTCATACTAACTTTGTTATTTTAGCTATATTATTAGCTAATGTTGTTTTTTTTTCTAACGATATCTCTTTTTGCTAAAATATCAAGAAAATGTGTTACATAATTTGTGAATACTGTTTTATTTTTTGTCCAAGCATTATACACAAGATTTTGAGTGCCGGCGCATCAGTATTTTTTTTCCAAGTATTACTGTCGGTCACTAAGCGTAACGCCACATATGTGACTTCTTTTCACTGATTACTTTCTTGTCGCGGTTCTTATCATGTTGCGTCTTATCCGTCCTTGATAAGGATTTGCTCGAGAAATACATTGTATTTTTATTTGCGTCATCACTTATTTCTGCAAATGAATTAAGATTACTTTTGTCAATAGCGGTCGCTATACACTAATGTATACATATCGGTTGCAGTTTTATTCTGATGTATCATTTTGCTATTTACAGTAACAAATATAATCCGAGTAATAGATGAATTAATATTTTAAAACAGTGTGGAAGAGTCACCATTATTTTTTAGTGAGTTATAAGTAATCTCTAAATATTAACTTGAAATAGGTTGGTAATGTACAAGCGACCGCTTAATTTATGTAACACGAAATCAACGATATCCGTCTTCACAATAAATATAGCTATGTAAGCACGTCTTATAAACTTTGCAAAATTATACATACTATTTTAGTACGAACGAATTTCAACTACTGTTTAGTAATTTTATATTGAACACACTCGTGGCCTTTATTGATATACGTATATTGAAATACTAGATATTAATAATCAGTAATATAATATATAGAAATGTAGGAATATCGCGCGTCTCTTTGTATTGCATACCTTCAACATAAGGTAATTGCGCGGTTCCTATAAAAAGGATAGCTATCAATATTCTTGAAAGTATGAAAGAGTGAATGCGAGCGAGAGTGTTATGACAAAAAATAATACGTACGAAAGGTTGGATGATAGGAGAACTATAATATGTGGCTGTCTGGTACGCCACATAGAAATTTTAAAACAATTCTCTTTTTAAAGAAAATTATATGGTGCGACAATGAAATTTAATTAAACTGTAATGAGGGAAAATATAGCCTATAAATGCTGCCAATTTTTTGACGGAATGCAAACAAAGAGCGATGTTGTGAAGTGACACACTTTTTGCAATAACGAAGTAGGAAAAATGATGGGAAAGTTTAAAAACTGATCATTGTATCGGAATTCATACTTTTGTGCATTATCATCATTACATGTTGCAGTAAACACGAAAGGAAAGTACAGGAAAAATAACAATAGATATTTTTTGATAATATTTAATACTACAATTTACAAATTAGTAGTGTTATATTATTATTATTATTATTATTATTATTATTATTATTATTATTGTATTATTATATTATATTATAAATATTAATATTTACAATCTAGTAGCGTTATTATTATTGAAACAATATTAAATGAAAATTGAAGCAAAGGATTTTATAGTCGTCGTGTATTTGTACTCTCGAAACAAGTAGAATGTACATGGCAATAACTACATACATATTTTGTACAATGTGACGCTCTAATGTTCAAAGATAGACAAATACCATTTTCATAATAACTCGTCTGGATATTTTTGTCGTTAAACGTTTGGTGAGAAAGCTACTCTTGAAACATTCCAAAAAACATTTGTAAAATGATTTTTTATCTACGTTGGGGTTTTTCGCTTTCTTGTAAGATTTATAAAACTATTGGATTGCAAAACAAAAATTTTTTCCATATACATACATATGTCTGTAATGTACTTAAATACAATTATGTATATTTAAAACTACAGTATTTTGTTTATTGTGTTTATTGTAACATGAAAAATCCACGAATAACCCTAACGTGGATCATTAAATGATTTTCGTATTCCTTATGAAGGTAATGAATATAAAATCATCTTTAATGTATTTCCGCATATTATTACTTAATATGTAAACTGCTATATCAAATCTTTGAGCTGACAAATTTTAATAACATCATTTTACATATGTAAATATTATTATATACTTTCATGAGGTTATGGAAAATTAATTTAACAATGCACATCATGTTATAATTTTTCTTTTCAACATGTCCAAGCGAGTAAAAACATGGTAGGAGAATATGCATTTCTAGTTATTAACAAATTTTTATAACTTCCAATGCTTGATGGTATTTCCTAAATTTTCAATAATGTTCAAAATACGAATGTTCCATTTTTATATTGAGAAAATATCTGTGTAACAGTATTATTGATTAATTGAAACCATATACATAAATCACATAAGATAATGACCACAAGGACGCATAGACATTGTATTTTATTTGGAAAAATATTTGTTGGTGCGAGGATATATGAAAATCACTTGTACTTTGCTGAAAAAGTTAAATATTGTTTAAATAAAAGAATCATATCATACATGTTAGATATATACTGACCCTAATTCATTCTTTTTTAATGTAACTGATCTTAATTACTTTCAGACACATAAAACATTGGATAATACTTATTTGAATTCAATTTCTTTCTGTATTTCGGAGTAAATAAAAGTACTTTTTTATAACTTCGAATTACCATAATTTACATTATTTCAATATAATTTTTTTCTTATTATTGTAGAAATAACATATTGAAAGTATTATTATCCCAAGGATGTAAAAGAAGCGACGTGTTAAATGTTCTACAAATTATTTATACTTATTTATTTATTTCTACACTATCCATATATTTACATGTTTGTCAACTTAATATCATTCATATTGATCCGCTTTTCGTATTCGGTTACTCGTCCTCGCCGCTTCCCGTTCTTTCAAATTGATCTTCTCTTGTCCTAATCATTGTTCCGTATATCCTCGAGCTAGTAAATACTTATATATTTAAGTATAAATTCATCTTAGCTGATCTTATATCCGATAATTATAAATTCGTAAATTGTAAATTAACTTGTAAGTTCTATTTATGGTCTAAATATTTCTGAATTCTCTCATAAATAGAAAGAATAATTTATATAATTATATTAATTATATTAATTATACAGTTGTATAAATCTTCCCTTAACGTCTTTATTGAATTAAAAATTAATGATCCAGGCGCCATGGTAGCCGATTTGTAAAGCACAACTCCCGATATTAGATCCTTATCCCCACCACCGGAGTTTTCAGACCTTTATATACGACCGTGGATAAGACCTATCTATTAGTATAAGCCTGAAGCTGAAGTACTAAGTTTGAAGCAATACATACAAAGTGAGTACGAAACTCGGTTTCTCTTGTAACCATTATAGAAATAATTCTGTATCCACATTTAGAACATCTTTAAAAAGTGTTCTTATGGAACATATTGTAAAACAGATATTTTAATATTATTATGTTATATTTCGTATTAGAAAAGGTTCTATAAGATAAATAAAAGTACTGAACTATAAGACATTGGTGTTATTTAACAATATAATATCGTATTATTCATATGTTTCTTTAATAAAAGACATTTAATAAATAGAATACATAAACATACATCTACATATTATAATATTATTTAATTTTTTTTATTAAGCATAATAATATTTAATAACATCCTGACTTTCCTATCCGTTGATTTCACAAAGAAAGACAAACTAGTTTTGAAGTACATTATTTACGCGAATATCGAAAATAAATAACATGTTCAGGATATCAATTTAATTGTAATAATTATTTCATATTGTTGTAATGAATAATACTACAACAATGCTAAACAAGGAGGAAAGGGAACTTACCAAGAATAATACTTAAATTAATAAAATCTTTTTATGATTTGAATAGATTGAAATACATAGCAATTTTATAATATGTATGCTCTACATAAAAGTACTAACATACCTATGCCCTAAACTTATTCATTAAGAAGTTATCGAAGCTAAAAGTTCTCTGAATTATTTCAATCTTGTAATGGAACATAACGTGGGTACTCCGAAACACTTGTCGGGAGACTAAAATAATTTAGAGAACTTTTAGCTTCCTAATGAATAAGTTTAGGGCATAGATATGTTAGTACTTTTATGCAAAACACAAGGAACTACATCGATTGGTGCAGTTAAAAATATAGGTTTCCATTTGTGAAAAAAGGACAGTTACTTCTTCCAATGTACCGATGCACAAAAATGCACAAAATTAGTTGCATATTATGCATCGCCTGATACTATTTATTTCACTTATGACATCTTCTTCTATTCCTAACCATTTAGGAGATACAGCCTGTTCTAGTTGCGTGGGACACGTTGTATATAAATACGTAAGTAAATCATGTATATGTTTAATAACGTCCCAACCTTCATAACTGTTGATATCAAAGAAAAACACAAAATAGCTTCGAACTATGAAGTACCTATGAGAATATTATAAATAAATAGTTAAACTATTTTTTTAATAGTATTACAATAATATTAAATAATTGTTACGGTTAAATTGATATCTTGAATATGTTATTTATTTGTAATATTCTCGTAGGTAATTCACAGTTTAAAGCTATTTCGTGTTTCTCTTTGAAATCAACAGTTAAGAAGGTCAGAACATTATTGAACATATACATGATATTTATGTATTTGTATATATGTATTATCTATATATTATATTATAAAATTGCTATGTATTTTTCAGTTTATTCAAATCATAATAAAATGTTATTTAGGTATTATTCTTGACAAGTTCTCTTTTCTCCTCAATACTTCTTTTGAAGCTATTAATTATTCATGTTATGATTTTCATATCTTTCGTTCAATAAACATATCAATAATATATTATATTGTTAAATAAAACTAGTATTTAATAGTTTGGTGCTTTTATTCATCCTATGGAACATTGTTTAATACACGTTCTAAAATAATTTGTTTATATGGAACTTTTGTTATACAGTTTTTAAAATATCTGTTCATAAATATTTTCTTAAACAAATAATTTGTTATAATTATGTTGTAAAACTCGACATTTTTTCATTTCACATTTTTTCGAACAATTTTTTACTGTACATATAAGGACTGGATTCGTTTAGTTTTTGAGATATACCTGCTTATGGCATGGCAGCCGGAAGAAATTACCTATATAATAATATAATAATACCTATATAAACCACAAACAAAAGATAAAAACTATGTTTGATTTAGACGTTGCTTTATGCGCCAACCGGAAAAATTGACTTTTATCCGAAACTTATGTAAACCATACACAAAAGATAAGAATTAAGTTTGTTTAGGGGTCATTTTATTAACCCATTGTAAGACGTCCGGCAATCAATACCGATGTATATGTTACCACAAATGCACAATTACGGACTGAATTCACTGTAGCGGTACCGGTTATTTTTCATGAGTATCTCAGAAACTAAGCCCGTTCAGCCCTATATTAATAAATCGCGGAAGGTAGTTATTTCCAAAGTTTTACCTAAATGAGGACAGAGCTTTTTAGAAACGAAAGATAATTTTTTTATAATTTTTCCTCCTTCTCTGAAGTGATTTTATTTACTGTTAATATTTAGAATTTCTTTGGATGAGATAAATTCTGCAAATATTAGGTTATCCGAAAAGTGTCTTCCTTTCGCAAACGTGTTTTTTATAACAATACACTTTGGTATAAACGTGAAAACAAGTTTGTGAAATGTCGCGATGTTTATCCTAACATAACAAAATGGATCGTACATAATTCGACAAAATAATATAAAATAAAAAACGTTGTGCGTCTATTATTTCCTCATAAAACGAAAGAGACTTTTCGGACAACATAATATTTTGAAAATGATTGTGTATGACCTTAATAGCAAACACTTTATCTTTATATTTTGATCTTCATTGATTCTTTCAGTCTTCCCACGAAGATTATCTCCTGAAAGGAGAGGATATTTCAATTAGAACATTTTGAATTTTGTTGTTACATTTAATTTCACCTGAAGTTTATAATTCTTGCTTGTTTTGAGAGTCATCTAATGTATGCAGGTAATGTATAACTTGTGAATATTCACTCACTAATGACTTATCTTTTTTATCCTAATTATATATGTTAATGTGTTTAATGTTTCATTTGTATTAGAATCTAGTATTTCAAATAGGATGCAAATAATTTCAGGCACTATTATGAAATATAAATATTATAAATTTTATGATAATAATAACCTGCTGCCTTAACCGTTTGTCCCAAGCAGCGCGATCGCGCTATGTAGATTTTGTGTCGATAAGTCCCAGTACATTTGAACGCTACGGATGACTGACGGTATTTTGTATTTCATTGGTATCCTCTCAATAATTTTTATTGAACAAAATTTGAAATATTTATAAGTTAATAGTACGCATATATAATAATATAGACGTATTTCATAAAGTAATAAATATGATGAGTGCTATTGCGCTGCTTGATTCTCTTCGCAATCGATTAAGACAAGCGTTATCACGCTGTTCGGGATTTTTCAACCTTGTTTTTTCAATGACCGCTGGGACTCAAACAGTTAAGGAAAATAATCATCAGTGTCATAGCATCTCAACAAAGAAATTTTATAACAATTGGTCAATGAACTTATCTCAAATACATTGTATATATTGTCAAATATATTGATCTTTATATATCTTCCTGTGCATTATAGTCTATATTCATTAAATGGATTTTATGGTTTAAGTTTTCTCCTATTGTCAAGATGTTAACTGCCCTATATTACCCAATGAAAAATGTTTCTTTGATTTTTTGATCCCTTTTTCTTTTTCTCATTCCTTTATTTTTCTTTTTTTAAATTCTTATGTCTCATTCTCTATTTTTTCTTTCTCATGCCAACAGCACTTGATCACCCATTATGGGTTAACTGAGCCCAACACAGCTTGACTTCGATATTCTTATGGGTATCCGGTTGTTTTTGTATGGCCAAGACTGGCAAATAAAACCAATTACTATCTTATGTAATAATTACATAAGTTATGCAGTCTTTTCTTTTTCTATAAGAGATCATATGTGTACAACCATTGATACTTGGTCCATCTGCTATGAGATGTTTATCTTTTAAAAATATGATCTTTTTTAAACATTTATTAACTTTGGAGAATCTGTTTAATTACTTCGTTGTGGCATGTACATAATGAGAAAAGGATGATTCTTAAATATATAGATAATAGCTTTTGTACTTTTATTTATCTTATAGAATCCTTTTTGGTACACATTCTAAAATAACTTATTTTCATGCAACTTTTATTATACATATTCTAAAATATCTGTTCCATGAGAACACTTTTTAAAGAAGTTCCAAATGGGGATTAAAAATTATTCTGTAATGGTTTATATAAACATGTTGACTTTGTACTTACTGCTTACTGCTTTGAACTTGAACACTTAAGTTTATGGCTTATATTAATGGAGGGGCCTTGCCCATCATCATGGCCCTGACCAGCCTGTCAATGTGTGGTCTAAACTCCTGAACCTAGAAATATGAAGTAAATACGAACTATTTTAACATAGTATAACTATACATACTGTTACATATTGTTTTCCTTTTTACATAGTACAATGTTACCATATTAGATTACAAACTGGGAGTGTTGAAACAGATGCTATTGCACAGTGAAGCAGGGATTATTAAATATTCACTCTGTGCATGAACCAATATAAAATACTCCATTTTCTAGACTTGGCCCAGAAAATGGTAAGAGAGCATGTATATTTACAAATATGCTTAAGGAAAGTGACAGCAACAACCAAAACTTATTAGCTTTGGGAAATGTCATACCTAAACTAGGTAAAAGTAGCGCCCCACATGACCATATAAGACAATTGATCTAATCAAATTGTTATAAAAGATTCTTTTCATGGTAATGCTAAAATACTGATGATCGTTTATATCAGTGTATTATTATTAACATAAAATTTATAATATCTTATAATTCATATTAGTGTTCCAAATTATTTACATCTTATTTGAGATACCTTCAAATCCTAATGTAAATGAGACATAAAACACATTGAGATGTACATTTAGAGAGCATGTAGAATAGAAAATAAATCAGAAGTGTTTGAATATTTGTAAGTTATATGCTGTCTGCATAATATAGATGATTCTTATGGAAAGCACGAAGAATATAAATCGCTTCAAGTTAAAAGTAATGACAAGTTCAAAATATTATTGATCAGATGTTTATGAAGAAAAGTCAGAGTTCATTTTGCTTTAAGTTAAAGGGTACAACGAAGTCCAAAATATCAATAAATTTATTATTATTAAGGAAGATCATAATATACAAAAATTTTCCAAATATCTATGAATTGATCTTGTCCAAAGAAATATTGTCCAAAGTTATTTTTTCGTGTTTCCAAACTTATTTATGGCTGTAAAGGGTATAAGATTAGAAAAGAAAATAGCCAAATTAAGGAAAAAGATATCAGTGCGAAATAGGATAGATAAGATGAAAGCAAAGTAAGCTGCTAATAAAAGACTGATAGTAATGAATTAAGACTGTTGACCCTGATACTTTAATTAAACAATAATCAATTTTGTCTTTTTATTTTATTTTTAGGAAGTTCTAGATTTGAATTATGATTTGTTTTGTATATTTTTCAGTTTCCAGATAAAATACAAAGTAAGGAAAATTTGAATCCTAATACTATAGAAAAGATCCAGATCTATCACCATTTAGCAGTTGTACGTAAAATCTCTTGATAAGAGAGATTAGCCTTTACACTAAAAACGTTACTTTTTATATCATTAATTCAAAAAGTTGATTAGTTTTCAAGTCAGATAAGAAGAATTCTAGGAATTTTAAAATGTAGATGCGCATCATTGCAATATCAGATACAACAGTGCAATTACAACAAGAATGAAATTCTATGCAGCAATAAATACAAATGTAACAAACATCAATATCTAAGCAAAGCTAAATATAAATGTAAGTTTGTCATTATAATGATCATCATTAATTTATAATCTATCATTGTTGTATGATTATTTTTGTTAAATCATGCATTCCTGGTTTAGCGAGAAGATAGTGAAGAAGAAGAAGATAATGAATTTCCAAAAAAGCTAAGATACATTTAAATTATATTTTTATAACTTCATCTATACAATGATATGTTGTTAATAGTTTAACTTTTTTGTTGAAACAGGTTGATGGATTGAATTTCCTGGTTGCCAATAGCACAAAGTCCAATTGTCTAAAAGTGCAATTTTAATAAAATATAACATTTTATGAAGAGATAACACTTTTTTTTGACATTTATTTATTTATTTCCATGTATTTTTCTTTATTTGTGATCCACGTCTTCTGACTTTAGATAGTTTCTAATCATATCTACAATATTTATTAACTTTATGAATATATAAATTTTATTTTATTGCCAATGAGAAACAATCTGAATTTGTTTAATATAAATAAATTCAGATGGAAATATTACCACTCCAGGGACAGGCTGTCCTGACAAGCATATAGCCTGATCTCTCTCGTGTTTTTGGAGCGACTGAAAAAGATTTAAAGCAATCAATGTTATATCTAATATATAGATAACGATTTTGTATTATTTAGGCATGTAATGTAAAAACACTCACAACTTTTTGTTTATAGCATTCACTGCTTTTTTTATTGGTTTATTTAACAGTAGAAAAATTTTTATAAGATACCGTATGAAGTATGAAAGATGCGAATTTGCGTCTCAGGTCCCCAAATTGTTAATATATTTGAAAGATATTATTAATATATTTGAGAATTTAATAATGTAGTATGAGAATTATTAATATATTTGAATAAAGATACTGAAGAAAGAAACACGTCATAAAAAAGGAACAAAATTGCACCGTTTGTTTAAATGGAATATTTTAAATGTACAATAAACATAAATACGTATAAAATATTAAACATAAACTATAGAATGTTCTACTTAACATGCCATTCTTCATTGGATAGCGAACTTAAAAGTAGCAATGATTGTAAATGTTCTCCATATATTTAATCGATTTCGTTTAGATGGAACGGGTGTTGCACTTACTGCTAAATATTTTTTGGTTAATTTGCTCAGAACTAAGGAAGATAGAAGTGAATTATTTCATTGGACAATTTTAATATTTATAAATTAAGTATCGATATTGGGGTATATCGTTATATTAAACATCGATACTTGAGTTGAAAAGTATCGATATTCGAAACATCGATACTGTATCGTCCATCACTACTCAGTGGATGACTACAACGGTGCCTTGAGTGCAATGTATTTGTTATCTAAGAAGAATGTTTCGTTATGATATACAAAGTCATATTACAGAAAATCCATTCTCAGGTTCATCCGACGATGATAATGGCTATGTTAGGTAAGTTTGTCAGATGTTCGTTTTACCACGTGATTCGAAAAACTTACAGTAACAGTAATACAAAAGTACCACCGGTAAGAATTTCGATTGGAGCAATATCTACGTTTTGTTTACATGTCATTCAACATTTTTTCGACTTTTAGTACTTAAAATAGAATCGCTGGTATATTAGTATAACGAACAATATAGTAAAATACAATGAATATGTTTATTACCCATGCGAAACGAGTGTCGATCTTGGAGTTACGACATTTATCAATATATGGATAGTATATTTCATGCATTGAGACTTGTTCGTGGCAAAGTGTCAACGTTGTTAAAAAATGTTTTATAGAGAAGCAAGCCTCTTTTCCGTTTGTCAAAATAGATATCTGTTTAGTGTGATGCGATGCGTATAATTCCGTTTACTATACTCATAATTTTAATATTTATGTCTGCATATGCAACATTGTAAAATTATTACATGTAACGTAAAATTGGTCACTCATTTCATATACTCATGTATTTAATCAAATAGTTATTTATTAACACTTATTTGAAACAAAATTAATAATAGTACAGGTACAGTTTCTTAAAATACATGATAAGTTTTTATTAACCTGGTTTTGATTGTATTATTTTTATATATGATTAGATTATAATTTATTTAATTGTTGAAAACTATTTGACAAGTACATAGAATAAAAAAATAAAAAGTACAAAGAATAAAAATGATTCATTGATTTACTTTGACATGTAATTAATATTTTAATATAATTATTTTATTATTTTTTCTACATGTAATGAACGTTTTAATAATAATAATTTAATACTATTATGATATTATACGTGCTATATATCGTAATTCTAAGTACATATATATATATTCTACGTACGTATCGTTTTATATACATACGTCAATAAACCGACATAATTATGAAATTAAAGTTATTTAAATTGTTAAATATTTCAATGAATATTTTTTATATACAAATGTGGCAACAAGTATTTGAAGGATATTTTTAGCGCTATATGTTTATCATTGAACTTTTTCAGTAATATTATTTTATATGTATGGTAATGTTATTTGACGATACAAGTAAGTTTTAATTTGTAATGTTTAAAAATTTCATGTATTTCCTCCGAATTTTATTTTTATTTGATCTATTTTAGTAGTGCATGCCTTTTTCAGGAAAAAAGGTTCAAGCTGTCCGACAAGTGAATTCGATGATTCGATTCAAGCAATGTGCGATATTTATGGGCAGACACCACCGAGAACTCGACTTAATCGAAAGAAGCGATACATGAGACAGAAACTTAATGGAGGGTAAGTTAATTAGTGTTTACTTGTTCTTTTTATACGCGAAACGGCTCAAGCGTTCCTTCATTTTTCCCAATATATCTCTACATGTTATGTTAAATTTTAATAATTGTTTTCTTAATCAATAGAAAATTTGGAAATACAATAAAAACAATAGCCTGAGAAAAACATTTATAGAACCGTACATTTACATGTATTTACATATACGTATGATCTTTAATCTAATTTGCAACGATTGTTTTATAATTTGTAAATTGTAAATGTATATGTAAAATTATATCAAAATATTATTATTAGAAAAGATATCATTAATAAAAATATATTTATAATAAATGTTATAATGATAAAAATGTTATGATCGATCTTTATAATATAATTTTATCAATTTATATGTAAGACTATATATTGTATACAAATAATAGAATAGGATAAAATAGAATTTTTATTTCATTAATTTTTATTAATGTGGACAAATAATAATAAACATGTTGTCTTATTGCAAAAGATATAATGGTAAAGGATAAATAGCTATGTAGAAGGGACAATATTTAATACGTTTTTTAAAAAGATTGCTTTTTTAACGGAAATAGTTAAATGGGGCTTAATTAAATAAATATAATATAATGCAGTAATACATAATAATACAATATAATTATAGTTTCTTTAATATTTCATAAGTTTTTTAAAATCATTAGTAAAGAAAAAATAAAAAAGAATTGTTGTAATTGGTATCTTTAAATTTTTAGAGTAGTTTATTAAAAATTAGTATGAATTTAAAAAAATTCATCATACCTTGTATCCATTTTTAAATGAATCAAAATGAAGAATTTGACTAAAATGATACTCAATGGATTTCAAAATTAATATGCTGTTACAAATGTCCATGATACATTACAAACGTAGATCAGCATACTCCAAAAGAGTATATTATAAATCATTTCTGTTTATCAAATAAAATGAAAGAACAAGTTTTTTAAGCGATCATAAAAAATTTTTTCGTAAATTTCAAATTACATATGTGAAATTTTATTAAATATTAAAATATAAAAATATATTCCTTTACAATTTCATATACGTATTCATATATGTTAAAAAATATATTATACATATTTTTTTGAATACCATATTTTGTCATATATTTAATCGTACACATAAATTTAATTAATTTTAAGGGAAACGAAATCGTTAGAAAAAGACACACCGTCGAAAACAGCGATCCGCAGGCGCAATACTCTGGACAACATTATTTTTAATGAAATGTGTGACAAAGCAGATAAGGATTGTGAAAATGAGGTGAATCAAGATATAGCAAAGGAAGGAAATCGAAAATGTAAAAGGACATTGAAAGTGTTACGTGGAACTGAAAGGGATTTAAAACTGGATATGGAGGCAGCTTATAATTATAACGAGAAATTTAGTCCTCATCAAGCATCTACTCCTAATCATATGAAGGTATAAAATAATGATAAATAATTTAAATTGTAGAAAATTATTTGGCAATTGTCCAGACGTAAAACTAATTGAAAATTTTTATAGATTGAAACTCGAAATAGATTCCGAAGCTTGCGATCCAAACCTGTTGATGTAGAAGAGAGAAAGCCTAAAGTTAAACTTACCGAGCAAATTCCAATTACTGATGATAGGGAATCGATCGTGCAATCACCAAAAACGTTGAGTCTTAAAGAACGGGAATTATTTCATGATACATTTTCTTTTTTAATTAAATTGGTATGCGAATATTCTATTACGAATAATCTCGTACAAAATACATTTATATCATAAATTTGCACATACTAAAGTTTTGTTTATATTTTGTAGGGAAGTACGGAACGTAATTGCCGTCGGCAAATCAGTCATGAAGAAACGCGGTGGCAAAATGAATTGAAAGATCTTATATGGCTAGAACTACAAGCTCATCATGCTGATCGGAGTCCAATGGCTCAAGATGAGTATTTGTGCAAGCAACGTGAGGCTGTAGAAGGTTTACTTAAAGAAATAATGGAGTATAGGTAAATTATGTAAGAATTTAATAGATTCTTACAGTTATAAAATCGGAAAAGAATTTAAATAAAATAATGTTAATTTTTAGATATGATCCTATTGCGAGTGTAAAGAATGATAATACCCCTTGGATTAATATTAATACCACGCGTACTGATCGAATAATAAACGTAGGATCTAGTCCAAATATAGAATTAGGTATTTGTCCAGGTTGTCTTTCGATGTATTGTAGAGCATGTGCACGAGCACAAGGTGAAGCTTTACAACAAATAGAAGGATTACTGTCTAGGCTAGAGGTAGCAGAAGCACTTTATCCTTCATCACAAGCCTTTGGTGCACATTATCCTTTATACAAAAGTACAGAATTTATTGGTAGAGTGAAGGCAATGTGTCTTTGGTATAATATGACTAAGCATCATCGACTCAAATTACAAATACTGGGGAAATTATTAATGATGTCGCATACAAAGAAAAAACACGATGATACTGGGGATTCTGGAATAAGGTGTCAGAAATAACGATATTATCATAACAAAATACGATAGTAAACAAGGAAACTTAATTTTTTTTTTCGTTTTAGTTCACGATCGTCCGATGTGACCGATCATTTAGAGTGGAAGCAAACTTTGGTACGATTTGAAGTATCAAATCAACAAGATGAAAATTCCAGCCCTTCAGATAGCAATAATAGTAATAATTCTTCTGGTTTATCTTTCGTACAATCCTGGCCTTCTACTCCTGAATCGTCATTTACATGTGCAGAAGATGATAAAAACGATCGATTTGACTTTTACCTAGTTGAATTCGATCGGCAAGCTTACAGGTGAATATTATGATAAAATATTAAAAAATCCTTTTATGTTTAATGAATAGATTAATTTTTTATTTTTTCTTTAATTCCTAGGAAGTATATTGAAGATGTATTAAAGACTAGAGGTTTAAGAAAAAGTTTAAATTTTCTTGAAAGATTACATACTTCTGTCTTAAGGAAAGCGAGGTTGACATTAGAAAAAAGTGATATAAGTGAATCTAATAATACTTTGAACGAGGAGTATGAAGGTGATGAAGAATTGCGACGATATGGCGTGTGGAGTCCCGAAGCAAGAGAATTAAATCTTCCATCTTATAGGTAAAACGTTCGTATATATATATTTTGTTTATATTTTATTCTAAAACTTTTGCATTAAATAACAAAAAAATTTTTAGGGCTGCTTTTGTGTTTTTGTCCCGAGTTCCGTTAGATGTTGTTCATGAGTTTTTAAGAATGAGATTAGAACAAAAACCAGAACAACCTAGTCCGCTATCAGTTCGACAACTTATGCGTGAACTTAGGGAAGGTCTTAGAATTGCATGTATCCATCGCGACAGATTTGCAGCTCATTCTTGTGCAGCAGTTGTCAATAATAATGATAGTTGCGAAAATTTATTTCAAGAAAACGTGAAAGATTTCGACGAAAGCTTGAAAGCTGTTTTTGAAGTATATCTTGATTACCTTCAGCAGTGGGTAGATATGGTACAGCATGACAGTTTCCACAAAAATTTAATTATGGACGAGTGGATGTTTGTAAAATCAATAGCAGGGAATATATTAAATGGATACGAGATTGCGGGAGTTAAATTCTGGTGAGTTACATCATAATATTTTTGTAATGTATATATTCTTCCGTGTTTTATTTTATAGTGAAATCGCAAAAACTATGATTGAACAAGTTAAAGAATACCTTAACGAGAGACCACGAGAGATTCAGGAAAATTTTGAGGATTGGAATGATGATGATTGGTCAAACAGGTAAAATTGGATTACTTTATAAATTATTCTATAAATGTTTTATTCTGTCATATCATTCAGATTTCAGCGAATGTTTGTACGACGTGAATGGCAAGGAATGTTTGTAGAAGCTCGGGAGAAGGTGGTTAAAGGTGTTATGCTTGCTAAGTGTTTGAAACGTGATATTGTAAATTGGTCTATTTTTGACAAAGAATTGGAGAAATCATTAACATCTTTGAAGGTAAAAGTTATTATAGATTAAGCTAGAATTATTGCTTTACAAAGAAATATTCCTTATATATTTAGGATACAGTTATGGATCTCAGACTTGATATCACAAACGTTATTGAAAATTTTCAACGTGATCTCAAAAAAATAGAAGAATCAAATTATGAATATGATCGATCTGCTATACGTTCAAGAATAAGGGAAATACTTCATCAGGCTTATCGAATGGGTTTTGATTACCATAAAGAAACATGTAAACTATTTGCACTTGAAGAAAAAGCTATTTTAGCTGAAAGTCTGGTTTCTTTCGCTTTTTTGTGGATGGAGTTTGTTAGAACACGATGTGAACGTGGAAGAGGTTTACGACCTAGGTGGGCAAATCAAGGTTTAGAATTTTTAATTACAGTATGCGAACCACATAACACCAAACATTTAACTGATGAAGAATTTGAGGAATTAAAAACCTGTATGGATCGTTGTATTTCGCACGTTGTTGGAAGTGCAAGTACTGCTACAAACGAAACAGAAAGTGAAGTTCTATTTTTATTCTATGTTTGAACATTATTTATTCTTTAATCAGATGTTGATCAGCTGTCTTCATTGCAGATTTAAAAAGGTTACCTCATTCAAGAGCGTCTTCACCTTGTCATACTAGAAGCAGAACTGCGAGTTTAAGTCTCCCTCAGAAATCTAAAGATAATGTTAGATCTCCAGATATTCCAACGAGTTCTAGAAAATCCTTTTCATCAAGTGTGGTTGATGGAAATGTAGGTATTACTATAAATAGTTCTGAAGGTACTATACCCAGGCAGGAAAGAATCAATCGGGCTATAAGAAAAGTTGAATGTGATATTGACGAGAGATTAAAAGGCCGCGAACTTATAGGGCAAGTTACTGATAGAAAAGCTGTTGATAGAGTTCGTATTAAAGCAAGAAGAGTTACCTTTACTTGGCAAAGAGGTATCAAAATAGGTAAGCTCAACTGAATATGAAAATGTATTAATTTTTATTTTAACATACATTATACATTAAAATTCCTCCTTATAGGACAAGGAAGATTTGGTAAAGTATATACCATAGTCAACAATCAAACTGGTGAGTTATTAGCTATGAAAGAAGTTCAGTTTCAACCCGGGGATCATAGAGCAATTAGACGTGTTGCAGAAGAGCTACAAATATTTGAAGGAATTCAATACAAACATTTAGTACGATACTATGGACTAGAAATTCATCGTGTAAGTTAATATGTGTGTAGTAGAATCTTCATATTTTTACAAATACATATGGATAACGTTGATCTTATTGTAGGAAGAAATGTTAATTTTTATGGAATTTTGCGCTGAGGGAACGTTAGAAAGTCTAGTAGCGGGCAGTGGAAATGGTCTACCAGAGTCATTAGTTAGAAAATATACACATCAACTCCTTTCAGCTGTAGCAGTACTCCATTCGCATGGAATAGTACATCGCGACATTAAATGTACGTTTTATATTGTAATATAACAATAATACATTATCCTGTACGTATATTATTTGACCACAAATCATGAAATTTTTATATTTTATATCTAGCTGCAAACATTTTTTTAACGGATGAGGGTAATTGTTTGAAACTTGGTGATTTTGGAAGTGCTGTGCAAATTAAAGCACATACTACTATGCCGGGTGAATTACAAGGTTTTGTTGGTACTCAAGGTTAGCTTCAGCTTTTATTGATGATTACAGTAATGTCCACGGGTATGCACATTCATATATGTGTTATAGAAATAATTGTAATAAATAACAAAAGTTCCTGTACCTCATTCTAATATTTGTGATATTGTGTTTTTAAAAATAATTTAACATTTAATATTTGTACATAGCTTACATGGCACCGGAAGTATTTATGAAGTCAGAAAGTAGTGGACATGGTAGAGCTGCTGATATTTGGTCAGTTGGTTGCTGCGTTATAGAAATGGCGAGTGGACGAAGACCTTGGTCAGATTATGATTCTAATTATCAAATTATGTTTAAGGTATGTGGTAGTAATCGCGCTTCCCTCCAGAATGTTTATCTTTTACATTGTTTTATTTTATGTATTAATTCTTTTAGGTGGGAATGGGTGAAACTCCAGCATTGCCCAAAAATCTTTCCATTGAAGGAGATAACCTAATTAGAAAATGTTTACAACATGACCCAAAGAAAAGGTTGACAGCAAATGCCTTACTTACACTTCCGTTTACGCAAGCATACGAAGATGTTAACGCCGACTTGTTGATACTGCGACAATAAGCATAATAGGGATAGTCAATTCGTATGTAGATTCTTTCAGTTTGAAAGCATAAACTATCTTATAGCATCGTTGTTACCTGCATCAGGTTAAATATATTGATAGTTCATATACTTTTACCATACCAGTTTCCTATCTCAGATTATTTTACGGTTGTTTTCTCGTATTTATATTCTAAAAAGTGGGGAAAATTAGGCATCTAGATAGTAAATACAAATCTGGTTATGCAGTATTAAGGCGAAAATATTTTAAGAGGGAAAGTTATTTTCTAACATAAAACATGTATTTTTAATACTATAGCAACAAAATATAATGCCGTTGATGTATGTAAATTTTTAACATTCCTACCTTTGAAGTAGGTACTTACATTGTGTACATATATATATGTATAATATTGTTGTAAATTATTTTACGATACAGAAAATAAATTGTTTGTTTTTTGTAGTTGAACATTGCACTGTGATTAATGAAAACATCGTATTGTTAAAAAAGAAAATAAAAGTGAAAGGTGGTGTCACAATAGTGTTTATTTTTGCACAAGAAAACGTACACATGATACAACATACTTGCCGCAAATTAGTTAATTACAGAGGTATGCTGTGTATACTTTCCATATAAACAGAAAGTGAAGTGTGCTTACAAGTTTAACATTACTAGATATATATATATATATATAAATATATATATCGCATACGAAGACGACTATTTCATAAAGAATCTTTTTTTTGCAATTTTGCAATTGTCACCTATCATTACCAACTGTGTTTATTATTTTATTACATCTTATAAGATATATGATATAATTTCACATCAACGACAGCAGTCTTCGTAAGGGATATTTGTATTTTGAAATAATGTCTGACTGAATCTTTATATATACGTTATTTTAGCCCACAATCAGTTGACTTTATTTCGTAAGTAATCCTAATAAGTTTAACGTATGTTCTATTTGATAGAGTCGTCGCTATGTTGGCTTTCGCCTGATATGCGCGATATTCTTGGCCGCGAAAATACGATCGCAACAGTTTTGCGATCCGCATAACTACTTCTAATGGTGACATCCTGTTTCATTTTAAATTTAATAGGTATTTGCAGCTTACGATTAAAAATAATACAGAACACTTTCATACATATATCGTACACATATTCGCGAAAACAGATATAGATTTTTTTATATTTAAACGTTTCTTGATATGTGCGTATATGTACGTGTATAGAGTTATATATGTATAATATTTATATATAATTTTATTTAGTAACAGTATAAGGAACCACCACAATTCCTCGCATTATTTAAAGATTCACTCTATGTTTAAGTCAAAGCAAACAATTGCTCAGACCATGAATATAAAATTTCCGATTTAATGTAATACGCAACAAATTCACCACTTAACGACAATATATGTATTAGATAAAACACTATTTTCAATAGAACATTTATGCTTTAGCGCAAGAAAACTTTGCTAAGCCTTAATGATAACTCTAAAACACGCGTGTTTTGCACATTGGAAGTATGTAGTTTATAACAAAGCTAACGAACAGCTTCGTAAAATATGAATAATGTCAACAGATGTGTTGTAATATGTAACGTGTGTTACGCTATGCATATGTATAGGTGTATATATGTTTATGTATATATATGTGTGTATATGTATATGTATATATCATTTTTATTTGATTCTAAATTACGGTAAATTAAGATAATTTGATACAATAGGATGAGAATAATGATGCAAGTGACAGTAGCGCCGATCGTTAATATTTCTATCCTTTCAAATGAAAATCGAATTTTTCACTATCGACAGAGCTTGGTATATAAGAAAAGTAGCGTTAGTTACAGTAGTAGTTAATTAGACGTAGAACATTAATGTGATAGAGAGATAGAGCTATCATCAACGTTTGCCTGTCTATCGAAGAAGGGCAAACCATTGACCTACCTAAGAATTGGACAAGAGTTTACTGTGCGGGCGCCAAAACACGAACGATTGGCCACGTTTAGAATGTGTTGCGACAGACGAAGTCCGTGCGCTAGAAATCTTTTCTCTACCTTACCGAGTTATTTAGTATTTCAACTTCTATTCGTGTACTCTGTCTCTTCGTTGCCTTTACTGTAAAGGTATCAAACTATAAAACAAGCTTAATACCGCGAATGATATATTTTTACAGCCTTTACGATTGATATTTTATGTTTCATACTCGAAAGCAATTTTATAATTTTGATACGATATAAATAAATCTTTCATTTAATAACAGTTTAGTGAATCTAAAACACGTGTTTAAGATTTTGTACTTGGTTTTTAAAGTGCTTCCGTTATGAAGAAGTTTATATCGTGATGCTTCGCGATTAAATTGTTTTGCTATAATTATTTAATAATATCTGTAAAGTATACGTCAGATTATGCAAAATATATATGTTCGCTTCTTATGACGTAAAAGTAATCAAAGTTTTCAATCGTTTAATTGGCACGTATTATTATGTATTACGTTTTTGCTGTTTCATGTCGAAACATATCATCCTTGTCAAATAAGGCAGTTTGTTTCAAAATTGTCTTTAAGTCTATTGCATTCTTTAAATCATTTTTGACCTAATAGCGTTTTCCTATTCTTAGTAAATAATTTTGGCTTGAGAAAAATATAACAGGAATATAAAATATTAACAGGAAGATTTGATACTTCCTCACACGAGATAGTTGAACCATCATAGGACTGAATAAACGTATTCTCGTTTATAGTTTTAAACAATGGGTTATTATCAATTTCTATCAAAAATAATTGTGGAATGTTAATCGCTTATAATAATTGAGCTATAAAGTTTACTTAGAGTGACTCGTGAAAGTATTTGAACATCCTTTAAAACAGAATATCTTTTCTCACATTGGACCAAACGACTTGAATTTTTTTTGAGAACATAGATGAATTAGTTAACCAGTTTACAAAAGAAATTTGAGAAAATTGCAACTGGTCGAAATCACGAAGAAAATAGTAAAAGTCATTTTTACAATCTCCTTATCCGAGCCCGTAATGGAAATTTGAGGCTGTGTTTTGTAGATTTGTCTTAATTATATAAATTTCACCGAAATCGGTTGATGCAGAAACAAGGGACAGGCATCGAAACTCGTGAGATCCATCTAACTTGTCAAGACGTTTAGTTCGATGTTAAGAAAATTAGTTCTGTTTTAAAGGATGGTCGAATACTTTCATGAGCCGCTGTATGTGAAGATAAAGGTACATCGATACTAAACAATGTTTTGTCAAACATGATTAAATAATGCTTTCTGCTGAGACAGAATACCACATTTTGGATGCCTTTTTCATTCAATGCATACAGATTCAATAAAATGTACGCTTCACAGTGAAACAACTAACAATAAAATCTACGCTCATTGAGCTAACAATAAAAGTAAATGTCATTGCTTCCAAACATATCGATATATCTCATTTAATCCTCGAATTACTCTTAAATTATTTGAATTTCGCAACATGAAGCTACATGTATTAACATTTTCGTAGTTTCTAAATATCCCTAGATATCACTAACTAATCGTTTGATTACATTTAAGGTTACATGTCACTATAGAACATCCAATTCACGTGGCTAAACCCGTTAAAGCACCGATAGTTTAACAATACAACTAATTATTAGAATTAGACGTCAACGGCCCTCTTTAATCGTGAATGCACGATTAAAACCAAGCGATAGGGAAATAACGAAACTTCGCTTTCGGTGGAAAGGAACTTCCAGCGCTCGGACATAAATGTTCGAGGATCTTCGTAACAGGACTAGAGTTTTATAATGACCGATCGATCTATATTGCCTACTACACGCAGCGACTACCGTTTAAACGTTTTCGTCTCAGTTTGTTCGGCTTTGGTCGTCAATTATCTGATAAACATTTGTACGCGTGTACCTACTTAACAACATGATGAGATTACAGTGTCCAGTGATTTGCGAAGAATTTTTTAAGTTTATTAACGATTAGATGAGATCGTTACGCAGTTTTTTCTAGATATGTATATCAATAACTGTAATAACAAGTAAGATGAACGTGATATCTCTATATATGTATTGCTCGTAATAGAAGGCTTCCTTCGTACGGTAATTTATAATCTTTGTTAAAACAAATTGTGCCATTTGATGGAGAGTTCTTGCATATTCCTTGCTGTTTCGTTAATTGAAGTAGTTTATTGAAGTTTAATTCTGTAATATAACATATTAGTGTCATTGATACGATGATATAAAATTTTTATAATAGATCTCATCGATCTTAGTAATATATATATATATATAGAGAGAGAAAGAAGCAATTATTTTAACTGAATTTAAAAAATGTTATAGTAACTTAAAATTAAGGCAACAAATCGTTTCTTACTTAAAATGTTGTATTATATCAACGTAAATATATAGAGTATATAATGCGAATTATTTTAGAAATTGTTACATGTAAATATGTAATATTGAATCCGTTTTAATTGAGTCCATTTTGAAAAAAAAAAGACATCTTACGTTACTCGTTTCGTATATATCAAAGATTTCGCTTATCCCGATGATAAGAATTTTGTCGTTCTTTAATCGTTTAGTTTTTAATATAAGAATGTAAAACTGATATTAATTCCACATCTTGTTACAAAGTTTTTGCAATTTTCCTCTCTCTTAAAGCTTGAAGAGTTTGACTTAATACACTCTGGCTCTGGGAACATGTATACCTCTTCTAATTCTAAAATAAAATTAAAACAGTTTCATTAAGATAACTATAGATTACAATTTTTTACAAACAAGCTACTATCTTTAAATATCAAAAAAATTATCAACAATATTATACGATACTTAAAAGAAGATATTAAATATCGAATATTTAAACTGGGAAGAATATCGAGAAAAAAATTCTTTCAAATGGCACAATTTCTTTTGGTTATTCTATTCGCATTTGCGTTATTATATCACGAACATGAATAGACGGAACAATCAAATACAAAATTCACGATGATATGTAGAATTATTAGCTAAAATGCATTCATTGTTCGAAATAGATATAGAAACGATGACAGTCGCTGACAAAATATTCATCGTGTTTCTGCATCGGTTCTGTTCTATTTCTATTCATGATTTTAAAGAGGAATCAAATCAGCGATATCTAGTAAATTGTGTGAGTTCTAATGCGAACAGTTCTCTTAAACGCTTACTATTCGTACTACGCTAAATACTTTCACAGACGAGCTCGAGTATATTTCCTTTCGATATGATTTCAGATTCGTAACAGAGAAATTATCATTATTTCTATCTAGTATCTTAATACTTTGCTTTGGCGCAATTTTATCTCTTAGTCGCCAGTTTATCTCTGATTTGCTCTGTTTAACATGTCCGCCATGTCCCGTAAGCTTTGCTTAAGCGTTTGAGCGAAACGCGTTGCGTTCGTTCTACCATCGCTATGAAAAGCAGATACAGAAAATATGATGCCGTTGTTTCTCAGATTGTAAGCGCAACCGTAACCGTCTGGCACTACTGGACCGTAACCAATGATCGCATCGTTTTTCGAAGTTACCTGAAAATTGGATATTTTTTGTTAGTCGATATTTAAAGTACGGGGGAGATTATTAAAATAGGGATTAGTAGAAATTAAATTATTAAGAAGATTATTAGAAGCAATAGAATTTGAGCAGAAATTTGATTGATCGATTTGTTTGATGTTTCGATGTTACAAGTAAACGTTAATCTATTAAGTACTAAAATTGTCAAATTGTAAAATTGTAAAATCATACTCTTTATGCAGCAAGAGTCTTTAATCAGCAGTGTCGTGGATAATTATAAACTCAACCCTATTTTTAGATTTTTCATAATATTAGAATGACAAAACATTAAAATTAACAAAATCGTTTATACAATTTCATATTATAATATAAAATAAAGCTGAAGATACAACAAGCAGAAATCTTCTTCTTTCGAAGTTTGGATGAAATGAATTTTATGAATCAAATGAATTGTGTTTTTTGCTCTGAAGAAATATGAACTCAATGTTAGTTTTGTTACATTTTCATCCAATATTTAGTGGCTTTTCTTTTATTTTTTTAAGGCGGATTTTATTCTTTTTTTTTAAGTTTAATATTTTCTATAAATAGTTCCTCCTAATCATAAACTTTTCTAGAATTCTCCACAGGTTTTCGATTGGATTCAGATCAGCACTCAATGCTGACTAATAATTCTATTCTGAAATCTTGAAACCACTTGTTTGTAGTGGCAGTTGTATGAATAGGAGCACTGTCTCGTTAAAAAAATGTGTTTTTGCCTTCCATTTCAGTTATGTAAGGTAATAATTCACCATGTAACATGTCCTAATATCCTGTAGCGTTCAATTTATCTTTTACAAAAACAATTTCACTTAACATATCCAGGCATGATCAGTGGTGTCTTGAATATATTGAAAAGATAATGCAGAAAATGTGTTTGAGTCTATAGTTATTCACAGCACTGTATACCTAGTAATTTATTAGTTTGCTAACGTAATTAGCTAGCAAATTACTGTGCTCGGAGACTCTAATAAATGATTATATTAATAATCTCATAATCAATTTGGACATAAAGATGTATGACTAATAATTTATGTAGTATGCAGAATCAATCTGATAGATAATGATGATGATGATGATGATGATGATGATGATGATGATGATAAAGTGCTACAGATCTGTTTGGTCATCATGTATAATGACCTCGTGTGGACAACTTTGAGGTGTTGGAGAACGAAAGCCTACATGAAAGTGGCATACATGTGAGAGTTTCAAGTATCAATCGTTGATCATCATTATTAACCTGTGACGTTGAAAGAGCAAAATGATTGACGATCTTATAAGCCTGATCAGTGAAAATATCCGGGATTGGCTCTCCAGCTTCTTGTGCGGCGTAACGGAGGCCCATTAAGTGGTTGTCAATTCCATAACCATTTATGTTGTCGTTCATTTCCTTAGTCTGTCTTTGTACCGCCAAATCAAACAGCTCCTTGATTCTCTCTTGCTGAAAAAGCCATTGCAAACGGACCATTTCAATGGTGAACGACAATAATATATATATATATATATTCTATATTTATATACCTACACTTTTGTAGTAATTCGTTAGAAATGTTAACATTAAAGAATTATTTGTACGCAGAAAATGAACATATTTAATTTCATGTTAATATATGCAAATGTATGCGTGTAGGCATATATATATATACACATATATATGTAAGTACTTTCGTATACATGATGCCTCGCATTTTGTTGTACATATTCATAAATATTAATTACTAAGAAAAATTAATTTCGAAAATTTATTATGCGTTTGAACGAATTTGATTCCTGCACAAAGGCAGAAGGTACGTTAATGTGCGTCGTGTATTATATGTCATATATTATAGCGTCATATATTATTTACTGATAAAAGATATTAATATATTTATATGTAACGCATATTTAATCGAAGCACGGTTGGCAACGTATTGAATTTTCCAAGTGCTTTATTATAAAAGACAGAAAATGTGATTTGTCATACTTTTTATCGGTGGTCTTCGTGTACTAACTCTGAGACGAATTATAGTTCTACTTTTAGACGAATTAAAGTTAGAGAATTTGAAAAGAAATATGTACAGTGGAGTCTCTCTTATTCGAATATCCTAATATCCAAACGCTATATTATCCGAACATAGTATTTCTCAGTATTCCTCTCTTCATGCAATTTAGAAAAAAAACAGCAAACGAAAGTGACGATGAAGAGGTGCCTTTTTGTAAAAGATTTCGATAGTTCGAAGTACAAAAAGAGATTCTTCTGTATGCAGTTATTTATGTTAAAAAAATTATGTGATTCGGCAGTCAACAGGATATGGAATTCATAAATATTTAAAGAATCTGTCAATTAATCTTAATCTGTATTTGAATAAATGAAATTCCACATCGGGAGAACGATCGTTCCATTATCGGAAAATTCCATTATCCCAACAGTTTTGTCTCCTTATTAGTTCGGATAAGACAGGCTTTGCTGTATTTAGATAATACTGATTTATAACTTATAAAAGCTTCGTCTCAAAACGATACGGGGAACCAATTTATACAATAGAAAATCGTAGAGCTCCACTTAAGGGAAAGTGGAATTGTATCGGTGCATTCTTCTTTATAATCTGTTCCTAACTATAACTTTTCGGTCCAATAAAACTACAGTCCGTCCCAGTTGTTAAAATCATTCTGTATATAAACTATCATAATTTAATTAGTACTCATTTGTTCACCCATTATCAACTGTTAATTTGACATTTGGGCACCTAGTATTTCTTTTGCGAAGATCATTGAAAACCAACTTGATTGGAAATGAAGCTATGCATATAAGAAGAAAACATTGTCTGGTTGTGGCTACATACGTACATAGATATTTTTAGGCGACCAACCACCGCATTTTCTGTTATTAGTGCAAACTACGAAACATTCTGTATACGGTAGACGAAAACGAGTGTAGCTACGGAAACGTATGGGCTCGTTAGTCGTTAGGGTAGAAAACTACACGCACGGAGGGAGTCAATTTCATTATCGTGCATTTTCGATGAACAGCAGAGTAATTGCGGGATAGAGGACGGCTGAAATAACATCGTGATAAACGAGAAACAACAGTCAGCTCGTCGTGCTACTTTCCAGACGAGGGTGAACCACGGAAAGAAAGCAAACGGTAAAACCCCCATGAAACTCGCCCGAGGCCACTCGAGAGACCAGGCAAACACTCCAACGGGAAAAAGAGCGAACACGGTCTAGTTTAATTGATTGCCTTTTTCTTCAGGAGTTTTCCTTTCCTTTATTATTTCGTTATTTTTCCCATCTATATAGACTTGTTCCCCGCTTGTCGTTTTTGTGGAATCGTATTTATGGTCTCGGTTCTTCTTTTCGGATTAATACTGTGTACATACACTTCTGTAGATGAGTACGAAAACTTGCGAAAAGTGAAAGAAACACGAGAAGCTCGAGTAATTTAGGTGAAACTGTGAAAAGACTGACTAGACTTTGATTTCGATGATTTTTGGATATATTGTAAAACTCAACGTTTTGAGCTACTTTTTTCTGTGCATACAAGAGCTGGACTTACCTAGTTCCCGAGATATTCACAAAGAACTGAATTCTGCATACAGCATGGTACAGTGTATAAGTTGTACGATATCAAAGAGGACATAATCTGATGTAATTAGATTCTTTTGTTGATAGTCAAGTAGATGTTATATGAAAATGACATATAGGTTTCTTTAGATAGAATCATATTATTTTAAATACAGTAATCGATCCGCCTCAACATTCTCTACAAAGAAAGTATTCGCCTAATTGTGTAGAAAAATCATTAGTTTAGAAGATATTTTAACTTTGATTTGTAAAATTTAATATTAAACTATCAGCTTGCGTCTTTCCTTGTCCGTCATACGTTAAATTAAAGTTAAAATATCTTCCAAACTAATGACTTTTCTACATAAATACTCCTTTGTAGAGAATGCTGAAATGGATCTATTACAGTATTTAAAATTATATGATTCCACTTAAAAAAAAAGTATATCTCCACTTGGCCATGTACGAAAAAGCTTATTTCACTAGATTATGCCTTCTTTCATACCATACTACTTTTGTTTGAAACATCTTTTTGTATTTTTGATACCTACAGAACTAACCGTGTTTATACATCTAAAACGAACATACTGTAGTTGTGCCTCTTTGGCAACGTATGCGTCAATATTGGTTACTGGATGTCTCATGATCAGCAGTCGGATAGAATAACTCCTAAGCCAAACCTAACTCTTTTGCTTATATTTTATCGGATTAGGTTAGGTGTCATTTTACACACTCGGTAATCAATGCTGACGCATACGCTGCCACAGATGCACAATTATAGACAGAATTCATCGTAGCAGTTTTTCGCGAGTATTTCAGAGACTAAACGAATTCAGCTTTTATACGTATAGGAGAAATTGTTCAAAATATCAATTTCCAACATATCCTGAGATCATCGAAATCGGAGCCTAGTTAGTCTTTCTACAGTTTCAGCGTAATTTGAACCTTAAGCAATCGGATGGTCGTTATGTTTTGAAAATATTATCTCGTCTATGGGGAGTATCATGTCGCTACAAACGACAAACTCTACGAAATACAGCCAAGTTTCAGTTACACTGTAAATGGTGAACTGAACTCTTTTGGTGCCTTCGTCTAGGGTGTTGCTTTGCTGATTCGTGGTTTGGCTTTCGGGATCTCCTTGGCACATGGCCTTCGCCCAGGCCAGAGCTTCCGGGCTGGCTGCTCTGATGCAATCGATTCTTCCTAGTGCGAATCTTCGAATGCCTGCGCTCTCGTAAGTTGCTACTAAGTTTCCATGCAATCTGTTCCAAACAAAAGATTGTAGACATAAGAATTTATTGTTAGCCTTTTTTACAATTGTTAATAAATTCAAGGTGAACAATTCTAAACTCAACCCTATTTTTAGATATTTCATAATATTAAAACAAACATTGACAAAATTGTTTATATAATTTCATATTATAATATAATGCAAAATTGAAAATACAACAAACAAAAATTCCCTTCTTTCGAAGTTTGCAAGAAATTAAATTTTCTCTTAAAATTATGTTTGTCGTTGTGAAAGAATATAAACTCAACGTTAATTTTCTTATGTTCTCCTTCAGTAATTAGTGGATCGCTTTTTATTTTTGATTACTTCAGGCTCGTCAAGATTAGTAGAAATACATAATTTGAATAAATGTCAATAATTATAAATTTTTCATTATTACCATCGTTACTACAATGGTGTGACGAAATTAATGCAATATAAAACATATAAAAATAGTTTCATTTATACATGAAATATAGACCTATTATTTGCTATTATCATATCAGATAAATTGCTCGAGGAACTTTCCTCTCTGTCTTTGGAGGGATTTAATAAAAATGTATCGTCAACAGAATTACTTGACGCATAATCTCCATTTGAAATTATATTAACTTTAAAGACTAACTAAAAAATAGAAAACATGAAGTGCAAAAATTTGTGTAGCGTATAAAAGTATAATAAACGCTCTTACCTGATTGTTAGACGCTCTCGATAAGAATAAACTCGTGGAACAATTATTTAGCAACATGAGATAATTGATATTCGCAAAAAATAAGCGAATCGCACTTCAGCGCCACGGGGGTCACTGGTGACCCATTATATATATCGCATAATAAAAAATGTATCATGACGCTACGGGCAATCCTTGTGAAACTAGCGTGGCATTCAACGTGTTGAAGATTAAAACCTCCAAGATCAATTCTTTCCTTGTACGAACTAACTTTGCATCTGAGCATGTGGATACTTTTAACAATTTAAATTTGTTCGCAGTGAACAATGAAAATGGAAAAAATGGCAACTATTGAATATAAAATAGGTACTCACCTAAAGTGTGTAAATTGTAATGCTAGTTGTATATAAACATCCGGACTAATCTTGTAGGATTTTATAAATTCCTTCGAATATTCTTGAAACCACAAAATACAAAGGTCCAGGTCCTCCACTAGTCTATTAATACAATTATTATTATTATTGGCTACATTTCATTAATAATTGTGTATTATTATTATCTATTATTGATATAAACGGGTAAAATATTCGATCAAGTTTGTTTCTTATCAATGTTTAGCCCTTAACGCTCCAAATACTCTTTCAAATCTGACACTTAAAAACTTGCAAGTCAAAGTATGATGAGAATAAGTTGGAGTTGCCGGTCGATATTGAAAATTAAAAGGGCGTTAAGGGCTAGCATCGTCATCGATCGTGGGTGCAGAGATCTCAATCTGCATACGAAATACAATCTATATGCAAGTGCAAAACTAAGATACGTGAAAGTAATATATTCCATTACTCAAAATATGATGAAAGTCAAGGATAAGAAAATTGCTTTGCTTCGTTTTTCAGAAGATCAAGACTTTAGGAGCCGGGCCATAGTATAAGATGTTGGGAAACGTAAAGTTTAACTAGGAAGTTTTTGGACAATTGTTCGTTTGAACGTCTCGACGGCATTGAATACACGTTTCATCGTTACTCACGCGTCGAAAGATATCATTGCATCTCGGATATCGCTGAGGCTTTGTTCGCTTAGGTGCCATTCCAGTTTTTCTGGCGCAGGTAGATGCGAAGGTACCGTGGTTTCCTCGGATGGCGACATGGCATCGACCTTCTCTGTTAGTTCCTCGAACGTGATGAATATTGCTGGACCTTCGCCGGCCGAATGTTCGTAGTTCATGCCCCACATTCCGTCCTTGGTAAGCAGACAAGCGAAATAGAGTGTATAAATAAGGTGAGAAAATGAAACGCGTAATAGTCGATCTAACGCTCAGCCGCCCTCGTTTCAATTTGACACACTTTTCCGGTAGAATATTATATTATTCATTTACAGAATAATTTTCCTGAAACTTGCTGACTTTGACACGCGAAGGAAATCTGCCACCTGTGAAGGAGAACTGAAGAGCGCTTGTAGAAAACACTGTAAGCGCGAAAATTGGAAAATTTTATATATCTCATAACAGTTGGTTTTTGGTTTCTATAGGAAAAGTGTATCCGTGGGGAAATCTGTATATATCATCCGTTAGTAAGGAAAACTCGATGTCCCATTCATTTAGACAGGTAGCATGAACAAAAGCCAAGAAACGCACTAAGTGCCAAACATCAAACTTTTTAACAGAGAGAGAAACCTGGAACTTATTTTCGAAATTTCATTTGATCTGATTATTATAAGATGTCAAATGTACGAAATAATGCAAATGCGTTACAAAATTTTCCATTTTTAGAACTAATATGTTCGTCAGAAAGGGAATTGTTTTAATAGAAAAGCTTGTATCTGCCTCTTAATTGTAGAAAAATGTGTCATTCGTTTTAAATTTGCATGCATTGTAAGTACCAATCCTGTTTAGCTCTAAATAACTTATATAAAAACAAAAAAATATAGTTTTTCAAAATGTTCGTTTTATTTTGATTATTAAACTATATTTTATAACGTCCCGAGTAAGAATGGCACATATATTGACTGCAATATTGTTTATATGCAGAGACAATGTTATTTAAACATAATTATTTATTATATTTCATATTATTTATTATTATTATTATTATTATTATATGAATTATTTATTATAGTAATTATTTACAAATAGAAATGATCTCTTCAATTTTATGCTGCAGTGTTCCCATTAGCAAGTAGGTCATTACATGTTAAAAGAGTAACAGTTTCCATTTACAGTGTTGTCTACAAAATATCTCCAATCATTTCCATCTTATCGATGTTCCATCATTGTGTAAAATTGACACACGAAGGATACCTTAAGTGGTGAAAATGAGTTAGTCGTTACTGATTGTTACGAATTCGGTGGATCTAGACAGGATATTGCATCGGGAGAGAGGATAAAGCGATCAGGATGCTTCATTGGCTCAAATAGCGTGAAACGAAAGCAGAAAGAGAGAAATTACAAATTATCATGAAAACGCACTAGCGACCATAATAGAAGCAACGATTATATTATCATCCAAGTAACCACTAGTTATGTACGTGTACATATGTTTTCCAAGTTTTCTTCCCATTCCTATGCGGAATGACAAACCGACCTAGGAACTTGGATGGGAAAATGAAAAAGATCGCTCGAATAAGAATAACTCTCGAGTGGGCAGAAATAACGTTGCACAGAGAAAAAGTTGTTGCTTCAATGTGAAACTACAATTTTTCTCTTAATCGGATATAGCGTGTAGTTGTAGGTAGGTATATACCTTGCCAAGAATAGCATGGAAAGTTTTATCGAACCAACGATTCGCACCCAAATGTCTGGAACCTCCACCGTGGAGAACATGATGAAGCACGTTAGCGTAATCTCGGTCGCCGATCCATCGATCTTCCTTGTTCAGGGGATTATTGAACGTTGCTGGCAGTACATCGTCGTCGATGCATACCACGCACAGACATCTCTCCAGCAATTCCAGATTGTGCCGATTTTGCTCGTCTGCAAAATTCTTTTGCCTTTATTCCTTTCTTTTGGTTATATTATCGTTTATTATTCACGTAATTATAATGTGTAGTTTCCTATTAGAACATGTTTCTTGATTGTGTATTTAGTAGGAGCGAGGGAACATCGCGTGCAATTGACTAGCAACGATTCTTCCAAGATACATTGTCCACGTTATAAAAGCGCTTAGTGATGTATGTAACTTTGAAATTTACTGCTTCAGCAAAGTCTGAATCTGAATTAATTATAAGCATATAGAATATTTCTAAATTTTTCAAAATTTGCTGTTATTCAATAATATTTTTTAGTCGACTCGTTTGAGCTCAATAATTCGCTTCACTCTTCGTTTCTCGATTCAGTATGCAGAATGCTTATTTACAAAAATTTGCCAACTTGTGTACGAAAATTCTAGCAAACATAATAACGTTAATATAACACAATTTTATTCGTAAAACGGTTCGTGAAATGTTGCATTTTATTACCTTTCAAATTAGAAATAGCTATAAATTACCTTTTTCATTTTATTTTTTGTCCATCTAGTATGAAGTTGTTCCAAATCAAACTTTAATGCAGTGAAACAAAAATTGCAAATTTTATAATTACTTTATAATCATGTAAACTAGAATCTTTAGTAATAAAACATGGAATAGCGAACGAGACTATTGCATACATATAGATAAATCTACAAACATTTATAATCTTTTCTTTCTCAAGACAAGAAGCATAAACTCTAATTTGTAAAAATTCTAGAAGTGTCGTTTATTGGCTAGTCACGTAATAAAATTTTTCGGTTGAAGATAAGGACCTGATGAAGGGTTAAAGATATTTGCTCTGCGCGACGACGAAACAAACCCACGTATCGTCGTTAGCTTGTTACACCTTCATTCGATTTATAGACGTAGGTCGTAGGTTGTCGTTGGGTAAGGTCGGGTTACGAGGATAATGGGAATATTGCGAATATTGGCGAGAGCAGAACAGCCGGTTAATTATACCGTGGGAGGGTACGTAACAGCAAGGGTTGCCGGAGAACTTGCAACAAGATTACTCTAACTGCTTGGCAATGGTGTGAGTCGTACCTTCGCTTGTACAGAGTATATCGACATCAGCAAATGGATATAAACGTTTCTTGTTTTTTTTTCTTTAACATTTTATAATATGCTACAATCTAATAAACTCTATACTTCTAAAATCTCTATAAGACTACAATTTTATTCATTTGTGCTGCGAAAACCTCTAGAAGTCGAGATAAAACTCACTTTAACTCGAATGATTTGCCACCTGTCCAGATGCGTTCTTTTACCTTTGAAACTCGAATTTGCAATAGCCAGACCTTTGCAGGTCGAAGTTTATCTCTGCAAGTCGAAATGCGCCTATAGCTATGCCGCGTATCACAAATATGAGAAACCAATCGTTCGATATTGTCTCCTTTCTTTAGGATCACCTCTAAGACGACACAAGCCGTATTCTTACTGCTTCTCTCTTCGAGTACGCGCGTAAAAGGCTAATCGTTCCTCAACAGTCGAAAGCGTAAATGCCATCATGTTCCATATCTGTAGCTTCTGCATTTGTGTACGTCGAATAAAATGTGTTCGAAGCGGAAGCTTAAAATACTAAATTGTGTCTTCGTACGAAGCTTCTGTATGTCAAATTTTCATTCGCTAAACTTCTTTTACTTGGAAATTTCGGTAAGTCGAAAGCTCTATAACTCGAAGATTTTATTTTTAGTTGGATGTTTTAGTTCCTGTATTAATATACCAGTGTGACTATTGCAAGGGTGTTATATTGGTAAGTTAATCGCATAATTACTGTTAAAGAGAAAATTATAAACATACGTACGTCTGAGTAATTCTTCTCTAGCTTTTGCCCAAGCTGGTCTTTTCATCGTTGTGAGGATACCGACTGGCGGAGTTCTAGCATCAGCTTTAGTTGCCATGATCTTTAGAATTTGTTGAACTAATTCGGCTTCAGTTATGCGTCCTCGGTCGGGAGCCCTAACAGGCACGCTATAAAACTATGAAAAATAGATTTATACATATCCATTGATCCGAGTATCTCGTTAAATATTAGAGCGATGAGGCAATAATAGTAATAGTAATAATAAAATAAGATTTTGAGAATGTCAAATCAGTTTGCACACTGTGGTATTATTGCTTTATTCGATTAATTAATGGAAGAGTGTTTGTAGAAAACATTGTAAGTGCCACGATTGAAAAATACTGATCTTTTGGTGGAAAATGTTCCACATATTAATTAGAATACTGTGGTATAGAATTTAAGTGCAATTTTTCTTTCTAAATAGTTACTAATAATGCCAAAATATGATGTCACAACGTCACCTCTATAAGAATGGAACATTCTTCCATCTATTCCATCTATCTAAAAGAATGGAACATTCTTTTTTTACAACTAAAAGGTGATACATACAGGCTTTTCTCCTGATACTATTTTTTTTAATGAATTTCGACTACGTCAATGTGTAACGTCGATAAGATTTCTTTTACTTCTGAAAAATTTGTTTCTTAGCACTTACAGAGTTTTTTTACCAGCACTCTTCGATGATTCATATTGGAGGTTTCGAAAATTGACTTTGAGGGCTGTTTTCAGTCTTTTAACGTGCATGACTGCTGATAAAAATATATGTGTGTAATATGTTGACATATAGTTTACATCTATATATATTCTATAAGTTTATACATATATTTTTATTTTTGGCAGCTTCAAGTGTTTCTTCGTCACGTTATGTATGTATCTTATATACGTAATACATGAGTGGATAACTTGTGTTCATCTAATCTTTCAATTCCAGAGCCCGAAATTCAATTTCGCAAAGTGCATTCTTGTATTGTTTATATTTAGCAATCTTTGAACTGTATCTACTAAATGTCTATCAATGTTTTCATATTTTATAATCATATATGTACATATAATATACGAATACACAAAAGTACACAAAATATACGAATTATGCATATAAGAAAATTTGAAACAGCGATAAAAAAACTAATACCGTATTAAGAAGATAATTCTTTTCAGATTTATAATTTCCAGTTTCAAATGACGAGATCGTTTAAAAATTTTGTCTTCTTCTCCAACTCTCAGAGGCAAGTAGTTTTAGCTGAGGAAAACGTTGGTTGAGAAACTTTTAATTACTTGATCGAATTATATTAGAAAATAGTTATATTATTAAATAGTATTACGAAATATTTGTGCACTTACTTAAGCTTGCATAACTTAAAATAAGTAAAGCGTAAAGGGGAATCAAATTGCACGTGTATGAGTGGAACAGCTGGCGTGAAATGGTATTTCTGTAAAATAAATATGAAACGAAAAGAAATAAGAATGACAAAGGAGAACAAAAGATCTGCAATTGGATATTATTTGAAAAGATTTGTTTTAATATGTACCGACGTATACGGTAAGTCTGCGCAATTATTTGATACGTAAGTCTAAAAAGTACAAAAAAATATTTCAGACAAAAGTTGTGTGGTATCGAATGAGACTTAATCAGGTGTAATCAGTTTGTAGAGATGTCATACAAAAGTGGAATCTAATCTATAGTTTTAAATACAATACAGTTTTCAATGGAATCATTTAGTTTTAAATACAATAGTCAAATTGATACCATACAACTTTTGCCTGAAACATTTTTTTCATATTTTTGATAATTACAGAAATAATTGCATATATATATATTTAAAATGAACAAACTGTATGCGTATGTATGGCGGATGAAAATTTTTAGATATATATATATATATATATATATAGATAAATGTAAAAAGTCAATAAATATGTGCATGTATAAATGTAACATCTGAATATAAAAAGGATCTATAGATATAGAAAAATACACTAGACGCAAAGCATGCGTATTTGGAGAGACCAGATTCTTAATAAATTTTTATTAATTCCATCTTTACTTGGTCATTAAATATCACGATATCTTCAAATGTACGTTTGAAATTTAAGTATAAATTCCATCTATTAACATAGCCACGAATCCTATTACCAAAAAAATCGATATAGTGGCGAAAAGACCTAGTAAAAATAATAGAATGTATTTACTCATTACTAAAGGTCCTTAGATCACATCGCTAGAATTTCACGTAAAATGTTTCGTTTTAAGTATTTAGAAATATACCTGATTATGGTGAGCAACGATGATATGATTGCCCGATGTAGTTCTATCAAGAATAACTTGCTCGTCACCGTTTGATCCTGGTCGTCGATACATTCGATACATTTGGTAATGCTGGGCCATGCACAGAGGTTGCATAGTCTTCCCATCTTTCGACTTCACTTGTTCAATTTCCAAACCGGATCTGCGATAAGAAAATATTGCACTTGTATAATTGTAATAATCTCACTATCGTAGCTATCGATCTTCCTCTTGAAAGAATTTTTGTTTCTATTTGCTTTATCGTTGACTGAATAAAAGTTCGTATCTTTTTTTTTACGAGACAGGTACATACACAAGAGTCAGTCAGATATAAAGCGAACTTTATATTTCTTTATATTTTGTATAGTTTTATTTAATAATTTATTTAAAATAGCTTTATTTAAAAATATTTTATAGTTTTGTATTTCAGTAAAATATTTCAGAAAGAACAATCGAGTTATTTTTTGACATACGTTGCATTTGTCTCTATATATTTTTGTCAGAGGATCGGTAATGTTTTCATTCCAGTTTCGTAGAAAGTGGGGGGCTGAGTCAGAAGCCAATTGCACGCGAATTACTCTATTTCTTCGTTGCTGTTGAAACGTCGTCCTCCTGATTCTCTTTTAATCACGATCTTGCGGAATCCTAGCACCTTTTGAATGATGCAAACCACGTTTCCATGACTAATATTAACTTTCGAGCAGATTTCGTCGATTGTTATGCGTCGATCGTGCTCGATCAGTTCCCCAACAGCATCGATGTTTGCTGGCGTTACACTTGTCTCCGGGCGTCGCGGACGCGACGTGTTTTGAACGTATCGACGTCCACTGGAAAACGATTTACGTCACGCAAACACTCGGCTTCTTGTTAATGTTTCAACCCCAAACTGTAGTCGCGATTTATGCAAAATTTCAGTGAGTTTTGCGCCCTCAACGGCTAAAGCTTAATAATTATAGCTTGTGCGTCAAAAGACGGTACTACTGTCTCGCTCATTGTGTTATCGACCGAAGAAACAATAAACAGAGCGTCACGCAAAGTGGTGTCAACGTCTTTAAAACACGCCTGTTTGAACTTCCACGCAGTCCCATATGCATAGGCGATATTGTGTAAGTGTGCATTCTATAGATATGTGGTGTACAAATGTATAACTCTAATTTTTCAACGAACCCAAAGTTTACTTGAGAAAAGATACAGAATGTTATTCAGTCAATCTATTCGCCGTTGCTTTCTATAATTTTGAGCCATCTATCAGCGAAACGATGAATTATGTCGAATGTGTCTTTAGACGAGATCTGATCTTCAACAATTTATTCCATCTGATGATTAATTGAAAAAGTGGGCATCGAATAAATCATGTTGCAGTGATCGGAACTGGTAGTCATCCAAAGGAATAATGTCTGGCGAATAAACTGGCTGCAGTAGCACGTCCCAAACACGACTCGTTGCCACGTCTTCTATCGTAGGAGCAGTGTGATCCAGTGTTGTCATGCAGCGATTTCATAGGACGTTCTCCTTTGTTTTGAACGTTCCATTCTTCCATAATGAAATTCATCATTAAGGTCATAGAAAACAAAGACAAATACTTTGTTTGAATAATAATAATAATTTTTTAAATAAACTTTCAGCTCCATCGAAAAATTTTGATGATTTATTTGTATACATCTAATAATATACGATTAATACATATACAAAATGAAATCTGACTCCTTATTATTGCAATTCCTTCAATCGCCAAATCGAAGGAAAAGAATTGCAGTAATTTTTCTATAATTTATCGCCATTATGTTTCTCATAACCGATCGATCGTCATCTCCACTATTGAGTGCTGTTGCCTTCCACAACTATGAAAAAGTTAAAACTGAAATGTGTAACCTGATCCGAATTTAATTGCCTATGAAATAATGCTAATTACCCATGAGACAGTGATGAAACTTTTCTACTTCTGATTGTTTAAAATACAAATTTTACTAACATATTTGTGAGATTTTTCTAGTTAAAATGAGACCAAACACGATATAGCTTAAATTACATTTACATACACAGTAAACAGGCGGTAATAGCAGAAAAATAACCTCTCGTTAACTGCATGGTCGTCATCCCACCAGGGGGAGGAGGTTTCCCTTAACGCATCGAGAAGTTCGACAACCCGTGGTGGTCGAGTGGTGTAACGTGATCCAATGTCAGATATCGCTAAGACGATGTACGTAGATACTAATTTAAATATGAAACTTTTATATTTTCCACGTTTTTTAAATTAAACTTTTATTGCCGTATTTGTGAGACCTTCCTGATTAAAATGAGACCAAACACGACATAATTATATTTATTATACACTTACCAATGTATTTAATTGCCATGTATAGAGTAAGCAAATATGCGTCAAATTATATCGTGTTTGGTCTTGTTTAATCAGAAAAATCTCGCAATTACATCGGTAATAGATTTATACAACAAAAATTGAAAATAAAAAAGTTCCGTTGTTATATTAACATAGTCCAACCGATATGTTCCTTTCAGTCGACTCTTGTACCACTTTCTCTTATTATTTTATTATACAGTTACCATTATTATATAATTATCACAATTATTATCGTTATAAAATCGAGTTCTGTACACCGATAATTCATCGCCGAGGAAATTTGATTTTCGATCGATTATAGAGAAAATACTGTACCTTTTAAAGCAGCAATAAGATTCACTGTCAGTCTTAGTACATCTCGGCGAATTTGCGTTACTTGCCGAAAAGAAAGAGGCACTCGCAGTCGGTGGTTCCTTCCCGTCCGGATACAGGATACCGAGGGCTTTGAGGCTTTCTATGCAGAAGTATCCTTTGCGTTTCGCTCGCGTCTCCACGAGTCTCTCTTTATGGCCGCGTTCTATGGATCCTACAAGCCGGATTTCCTCGCAGACGTGCTGCTCCCTCGCTAAATTGATTTTGCTGTGGCTTCTTTTTGTCCTCCGCTCGAATCACCGTCTCAAATGACGAAGCTCTTCCTTCGAGTGCGAACCCCGAGTTTCTTCCACGTGTGTTCGCCTTCTTCCACCTTGGCTGTAAGCCTCGCGTCGACGATTAGCTTATCGTTAGTCAGCCTCTTCTAAGATGGTTCGAACCGTATCCGGGACAAGGGTGTTTTTTTAAGAAACTCCTTTCGAATCTCCTCCCCCAGTCGTTCCGTCTCCATTTTTCTTTCTATTTTCTTTCCTTTTTCCACTACTTTCTGACTTTTATACTTAAGAAAAATGTGAGAGAAAGGCGACCATTTATTTACTCAAGCATTACGTTCTTCATAACATTATCCATATTCATAATATTATGACGACTGCTAATGCAACGCTACTCGTTTACGAATCTTCTTACCCATTTGTTATTCTTACCTTTTTAATTTATTTTAATGTACACATTTAATATATCAAGTTTTGTACAGAATGTGTGTAGATTACAAACGTGGTTTTTGCAATTAACGCGCGTACAATTACGATATGTATATTCTTCATGTTTCATGTTCGATTCTTTTCAAATTGCACGGGACGACTTGAGCTTTCGCGAGAAGTTAGAGCTATTAGTTTATTAAATGACGCGTAAAAAGAGTTTTTAGAAAATTGCAATTGGTCGAAAAAAGTAAGAAAGTTTTTGTAACTTTCTTATCTGGGCATTTTATGAAAATTTAAACAGCTGATTTTGAAGAGTTATGTCAGCTAAATGCACGGTGAAAATTTCGTCGAAATCGGTTGATGCAGAAACAACTAGTACCGAAAGATGAGCAAAAATGTAGATGTATTATTTTAATCTATATTTTTATTTTTATTAAATGTTATTTTCATCATCTTTAACTGTTTGTAGGCCATAGAAACTTCAAGCGATACCCACGAAATTTTCAGTGCGTATATAGTTGACATAACTCTTTAAAATGTGTTATTTAAATTTTCATTATTTTTTAATTGCATAAAAAAGTTACAAATAGTATCCTTTGCTCCTTTCTTCGCGGTTCTGAGCGATTGTAACTTTTTCAAAATTGTTTGCTCAATTTGACAAAAGTATAAGAATACCTTTGTCCGGTACTGTATACAAAAGTTGTGAGATTTACAATATTATACTGAAATGTTCTCTTATTGAAGTTGTCTAAAACGTGTCTCCATAGGTACGTTCGATTTCTTTGAAGAGATCATTTTTTACCCGCAATACTTCCTTAATTAGGTTCATATATATAATTTGTGAATTCCATCATTAAGTATTACGAAGAGACTATTCTTACCTATCTAATACTTCTTGATAGTTTAGCAGCTCTGCTAAAAACCTGGCGAGGAACACTGCAGCTTCTTTCTGGTTGCTAAATGTTTTGGGCCTTGCCGCAAGGCCAGGGTTACTATTAATTGGTAAAGCCAGGGGTACAGACAGGTACATGTCATTTAACCACCAATCGGTTGCCTGTTAACAGATAAGAGAAGAATCTTTATTTAATTTATTTGTTTCATTTATTTTTATTACTTTATTATACAAGATGTTGTTTCTAGTCTTTATAGTTTCCAAAAACATACTTAGATTGAAACATATTGTGTGTAATAATATATACAAAATATTATTTTATACGTTTTATATTTAAAACGTATAAAAAATTTGACGTAAAATATTATTTCCACATGTAATCGTATATTTGTGGAAATTTAATAAACGAAGGAAATATACGTATCTGCTCGAGTTCTACGTTTTCATTTGTATTCATAAAAATGTGAATTTGCACAATAATGTGTAATCTACTAATAGCATTAACTTTACCGATTAATAATTAATAATATGCAACTATGCGTTTTAAATGAACAAATGCGTATTATTATTTAATTGTGTTTACTAACGTTAACGTATAACGAACAACTTTTTTCGTAAGCCTTTTTAATCACTTTTGTGATATAATAGCGCCGATAATTAATTACGTTCAAACGAGGCGAAAACGAAAGTGTCTCGCTCGAACGACAATCCATTGTTTAATCCGGATTTAATGACGCGTCACCGGAATCCTCATTGAACTTTTAAAAAAGCGTCACAGCTGACAAATTCTGCCAACAGCGATTATCTTTAAATTTCCTTTATTATTCCCGAACGGATTATTTGGAATAATATTAAAAATATATTTATTATTTATAAATATTTACATAATCCTAAATAATTGTTCAGCAAAACCGTGAGACATTGTTATTAAAATTCTAATATTCTAAGTAAGTATAATGCATACAGTAAATTATGATTTAAAAATACACAAAATTTCATGTGCATGTTATGCAACTATGGTATAAATTGTACCACTTTCATTTCTCTATTTTCTCGAAATTGCAAAACTAAAATTGATCCGAGAACACAAATTACTAGAATATATTCTGTAAAAAAAAAAAAAACAACAGCTACAGACGATTGAACAATAAATTAAAGTTAGTAGCCGATGTAAAATGACTGCTGTACTGAAAAGATAAGCATGTATTTCCCTATTGGAAAACTCGATTGTTGGAACAATCATATCGCTCTATTAATGCAAATAACGTAGTAATATGTATCATGCATGTATAATTTAATATGCATACTATGTTGCACGCGTATACATACATGCATGAATTGGCGTTATGATAGGAGTAAATTACTATTGTCCGGAGGAATATGAAGGGTTAATTAACTTGGAACTGAAATGCAATTAATTCCTTAGACGTTATAATCACGTCCTATTTAACCGAACTATGAATTGCTTGATTATTGCATTTATTAACAAACTGTGAATATTTGAATTTATTTTGGCATCAGCTACAACGCTCTCCAATCAAAAACACATAGTATCATTTGAAAAAAGTCAAAGTGATTGAACTTTTTGTGAAAAAAGTATAGTTTGCAAATTTTTTCATTACAATGTATTACCGACATAAAACTGAGTAATTTTTGTTCAGGACATTTTTCCGTCAGATTATCGGAAGGGCTCGAAAAATCGTGGTCATAATTACGTGGGACAGCCTGTATACGTCTAAACGCAAAAGAGGTGCGCGAATGTCGGCGAGTCACACGTGGATGCGCCGCTCAAACCGAACCCGCGAACAATCGCGTCGAGAAAGTACGGTCGAACCTTGCGAACGATTGCGCCATGTGCACGTGCATCGCTTCGCAATGGGGATGCGCCCGCAGCATCGCGACACACGTATACACGCGCAGATCGAGCAGATACCGGTGCGCGGTGATTCGGAGGGACGATTACGATCTTTCGCACGTTCCGGCTCGCTCCGCGTCTCTTACTTGACGTGGGCTCACGACTACGGCGCAGTTCTTTCTTCTGCTTCCCCTCGAAGGTCCTTTAACGACTACACACGGCACGTTAGTCCCAACACTTTTTACGCTGACGATCGTCTCGATGATCAGCGACGCCTTTTCGCAGGTCTTCTTCTCTTCTCAAGAAGATTTTAGGGGATGCGTTGAACGAAAGAGCTTTTCGCTTGCAACGAGGTTTTATCGAACGGGGAGGGATACAGTAAGCCAGATGACGAGCTGCTACGTGGATCATGGATTGGAGGACAAATGGCTTGGCGGTGTTTTTTTCGTTTTATCTTTGGAAGCCGAGCAATTTCGTGGAATTAAGGCTTAAGTTTTTGTACCTAGTAATGGAAAGTATCTTTGTGATCCTTTCATCTATTTATGTGATGCGTAGTATATACGTTCAGGTTAGGAAGTATTGTAATATAATATTCTCTGTACCAGGTGCATAAAATATTGCTAAAACCCTGCGTCGGTTGGCGTTATAACAAAAAACCGCGTGCACTAAGCCATGAAAATAAAGACGAGAGAAGAATGGGAAACACATTTTTACGTAAATCCAAAAGAAACACACATGAAACGAGATCGCTTATGATCTTCGCAATTCCTCATACATCCTCATCTTATTAAAAAACAGGACAAGGTAACCTGTGAATACCGCGTTATCAACAACAGCATCAAACATCTAGAAGTTGAAGAAACAAATTCGAAGACACACAAGACGCAACTTAAAGATACCCAACAATATAGAATTTAACAATGCAATACAATAAAATACAATATGATATAATATACGTTCCAACTAATTAGAATTACTAGCGATGTAAAAAATTTCTAAGCGTCCTAGAAAAAAAAAAAATAGATCTTTTGCACTGCCTACAGATGCATACAAACCGTACCAATTTGCTGCTAAATGATAACTTAATTATTTACTAAATAACCTAACTAAGACAACTGTAACAAACTAAGCATGTAAATGACATTCATATAATGTTTATTTATACATCATTTTGCTTAACATCTATATAATTTATAGAATACATGACGATAAACAATAATTAAAAAGAAGATATTCGCCGAGTAGTCTATAATTTTTTAATTATTGAATTTAGATGATTCGCACATTCAATCGCTACATATTTCTCCTATATTTTAATAGGTTTTACGCATTTATAAAATTGGCCGCTACATAGACTTCTTAGTTATTCAATTAATTATTAGCAAATTACTTATTAATAATAATATACATATATTTAAGATATAAATATCGTGTAACTGTATTTTTTATACACGTCGAATTTTCTATATTGTTATGAACACATAAAAAGGCAGCAATATTAGTAGCGTTTCTCCTTAGTGCGAAATGTTCGAAGTAGATTTACGAGTAATGTACGACGCTGTACTCGGATTTTTTCACCGTCTCGTGTTTCTGCAAGATGCGTTAGGCACGTTGGCCGGAAAGCACGTGTTGAGGTTGAGACACATCTTTGGTAACGTGTTACGCCAGCAGAAGCACGTGCAATGCTCTAGCAAACGAGTAAGCAAAATGTAGGCATGTAATCAGAGCGTTCTCAAGAGAATGTAAATATTATGTGTTGCAGATACGAGTAATAGATGTGGTGTACGATCGATAATGCGCTTGATAGAGTACTCTATGTACGTATTTGCTTTTCTCATACTCTATAAATACACGAACTTGACAATTTATCTACAATCTTTCCTTTTTTCTGACTTGTGCTTCATGCAATTTTTAGCGAATCATAGAGCTTTGAAAATCTCCTTCTTTTGTAACTTTCGTTTATGTTATATCAAGATTTAACAAATTTTCAACAATATCATTGTAACTTAGCTGGCACAGAGTTTCGGAGAAATTCTATTTCGCATACGATGTATTTTATCCTTTGAATGATCTTCCTCGCTGTTTTAATTAGTCTGAGTTTCTGGACCTATCTTTTGTAGAATGTAATTATTTATCCACATAGCGAATTATTTTTAAGTACAAACGTATGCGTCATATATTATCTGTGAGATAACACACAATTTTAATATTCTAATTAGACATTATCATTACGTTCGCGTGTATAATACGTGTACATCACTTCGTTTGAACGTGTTAAGTATCTAAATATAAAGTACCTCGAGTCTTATAAATTATACAAGACTTTCATGTCCACCACTTTTTAAAGGAATACGTAAGTTAAACAATCGCGTGCGAAGAGATCTGCGATAAATCTCCTGACACAAATTTGCATTTGCACCAAGTGTCACAAAGAATAAAATACATAGGTACCTACAACGGTAACGAAATAACGCATGAGGCAATTAAAAATAGAAAAAGGGTAATATCTTAACTTTACTAATTACTTTTCGTTAAAAAATTAAGCAAATTTTCACAGTGAGTATTTTCGAAATTACCACAATAGTCCAAATTTCTAGGGTTTAATAGGTTTCATCCTACTAGTTACAAGTTAAAATTAAACATGATATCACATAATTACGATACATAAATCGTACACATTATATATTGAAAGATTCGTGACGCCAAGTTGAGACTCGGGCGAACTTGTAGAAACGTATCATTCTCTCTGATTTCAATGATATTCGAATATGTTGTAAAGCTCAATATTTTGAACAATTTCTTCCTATACATATAATCGTCGGTTTCGCTTAGTTTCCGAGATATTCGCAAAAAAATGCAGGTACCGCTATGGTGTATTTCGATCTACAGTTGCGCGATCGTAGCAGCGTGTACGTTAGTATTAGTTGTCTCTTATTTTCTGTTTATAAAGGAGTTTACAGGATCCATGCACAACGTGCACGTACTAAGATGCAAGAAACGCCTGTTACAAATTATGACTCAATAAAAAGTAAATATCATCAACTTATTGTGTCTATCTTTGAGTTAGAAGTTCTGAAAACAATAAGGATTATTTTATTTCGTAAAATAATATCAATTATTCGTTAGCCTATTATTTTTATAATTAATTTTACGCAAGCGTCGTTTGCGATTTAAAAAACTAGGCTAAACCCAAACCTAACATATTGATGATGCACATTTTTAAATGAATTATAATAGATATTTCTGCAGTGGTACCGGCAGTTTTTTGAAAAAGTTTCTTGGAAACAAAGGCCAACTGGCGGTTATATGTATAGGAAAAAGTTGTTCAAATATTTTTGTATTCAAACGAATTCAAATATCAACGAAATTGGAATGGTCCTACAAGTTTATCGAGACTGAAATATATTAGAATCTGCCTTATCCGAACTAATAAGTTAACAAAACTGCTCGGATATTGGAACTTTCCGATAATAGAACAGTTACTTTTCTGATATGAAATTTCATTTATTCAAATACAAGTTCGGATTAATCGAAAGCTTCTTTAAATATTTATGAAGAGTCACCTTTTGTACTTTGACCCATCGAAGCTTTTTCTTAAGAAGGCACCTCTTCATCATCACTTTCGTTTGCTGCTTTTCTTTTTAATTGCGTGTTTAAGCTCGTGCGTAGCTTTCACGGCTATTAATGACCACGTTAAGAATGGTCAGAGGGACGAAAGGAATCTATAGCGAGCTGTATAAACCAATGTCTTTAAAAAAAATCTGCTGTTCGTTTGCTGTTTCCATTGCTGTAAAATCGTCATTATTATGGTCTTTATCGTAATGAAACCATTTCATTACCTCGATATATTTAAGGCTTTTCTACCATTGGCACATAATTTTCTCAACGTTTTCAATATCGTGGTTTTTCCAACATCATGTATTTTTGCTAATTCCGTCCCAGTTACACCATTTTTCAGTTTTTTTTAGTTATTTCGTATTTTCTTTCGATAGTTACGACGCTATCTCATACTAAAGTTACATACTAAATTCTTACAATCAGAATTCACGCTATCGGTTAAAGCAACGAATATGAGGTAATAAGTATAAATATAATTACAAAGTAAAGATCATAAATAAAAAAAATATAATATCAATAACAATACAAAGGAGCGTTCCATATGAACGTTTATAAAGTATGTAACACTTTACTAATTTCACGTTTTGTATGTAAATATTTGAAACGGGTAAAGACATCCCTTACTTGAAAATGGCACAGTCGAAAATATCGTTCGAATATTAGGGTATAATAACGGATAATTGGTGTTCGGATAAGGGAGGCTTAACTGTGTAATTAACGTTACTATGCTTTACGTGAAATGACAGAGTATAAACGACTGAAAATAGATATTTGTCGAGTATGACAACTTTTGGAAAGAATATATAATAATGAAGATAAATGCACGATACTAATTGCTTCGACATTGTGTAGAGATAATTTCGAGCATTATGAAGTGAAGTTCTAAAAAGATTCGTTATTTGCGTAGTGAGAGAAAATAAAATTCGAATATTTCCCAATTTGCTCAATGCACGCTACATTTTGCTATATTTCATTTCATATCAAGCTATAAATTGTCAGAAATATGTGTACTTAAGAACGTTAAGAGGCTATAAACCTTAATAATATTTCAACGCGAAAAATATGATTAATAACGATTTACTAGATAGCTTTCATAGCATGATATTTATATCGGCTATAAAGCATTTCATACTCACTCGAGGAGATCCATAAAACAGCATTAAAGTCTCCACGTAGATATAAATTAATCGACATAATTTTATACGAATCGTTAATATCTGAACTCATAAATCAGATATACATATGTAACTTGTCGAATCTCGTTATGTTTGCCACTTTATGACATTCCAACATTTAGAATTGACTAATTAACCACGGTTCTTCAGAACGAGATAAGAACGAAAGGTTTACGTAGACGTTCCTTTCTATTTACTGTTTGTCAGTTTAATTAGCAATCAACAACAAGTCGTGAAAATATTCACACACTAGCATAATTTTCACTACTATGTCCCATATCTGATATAGATACACGATAGAGCAATAAAAATGTTTGACAGTATCTCGAAGTATATGGATATCAGAAAGCGTCTTTCGCGTCTCAAAGTTTCATGTCTCAAAAATAATTGGAAATTTATAATTTCACGTTAATGAAATTAAAATGATAATTACTTATGAAAGTTTCATATTTTGTACGATACCAATTTTGTTTGATGTCACGTATTAAGTTGTTTAATAAGATAAAGATTATTTTTTATTAGTAATCTAATTTATCATTTTTCTTTAGCTTCTATCGCTTTTTTTTACTAATTGTACAGTCCAGGTAGAAAATCTCGTTATCTCAGTTTGATAACTTAAATTTGTGGTTTATATTCTTGCAAATTAAAAATGCATTTTTCTTCGGTTTATCTTGCAATGCTCAGACAACGGTAATTAATTAACAAATTTTCTATTTTTGATAAATTACAAATCAACAGATTTTTTATTTCTCATATCTACAGACCGTATCGTCATACTTCATGTCACACATGTAAAATAGAAGAAAATGAATTAAAAATTTGCGAGAATATCTCAATACATTACAAATTTAAGTTATCAAAGTAAGATAACGAATTTTTTTTACAGAATTATTATTTTACGATTAAGAAAGAATAATAAACGCTAAAGAAAAACGATAAAATCGTCCAATAGAGGAATAAAATACAGCATCGACTACTAACAAAAATTAATCTTCAACATATAAAACACATTATTGAAAAAAAAGGGTATTATACTTCTATAAAACAATTGCCCTTTTAGCTTCTTAACGTCAATTTATATAGTGTCCGAATATTTTTGACATTAGATTTATTTATATATATAAATTAATTATATTTTTTATACACAAGGAGATGTTGGATAAAATTGAATTTTGTCCAACAAATCCTTTATTATTTAAATAACTTATATAATTATACAATACTTTAATATGTTGTAAAACATCCGCGCTCTCCCACTGCCTCTCAAAATCCCACAACCCACCAAAACCAAAAACAAACTATCGAACTGCCCTGTTTTTGCGACCAGGTTTTCAGGACAGAAATAAGAAAAAGAAATCACAATATATATATAAGCATCGCTCTACAGCGACTTAAATCCAATCATAAATAGAAACATTAAAAAAAAAAGAAATGTAATTCCTACACACAAAATATTGTATGGCTATGTCATACTGTCATCGGTATTTTTGCCTAAATCACACCACAACCGAAACTCATTGTTTATTGTGAATAACAGACACATGTAAAACCCATTTTTCTGGTCAATAAATATTATAAAAAAAAAAAATATTTTTGAGAGTGACTGCAGATCTGTTCTCAGTTCGACCTATCGGTTTTATCTTCCGGCCTCGGAAGCCACAGTGCGTTACGAAATGGTACGTTTCGTGAGGATTTGTGAGCATCTTCTGTGACTTAATGAGACGTCGTTACGCCTGACTGATACCTTACAGCTCTCTCACGTAATATGAATTACCCGGTCGACTACTTTGCGATACGAAACATACGATCCTTTCGATGTTGCGTTGCTGGCTTTCATCATCGAGCTGTAGATAGTTACCAAAGTTTGACGTGCAGTGACAGTCCAGACAAAGGATAATGACGAGCATCTTTGGGAATATTACTTTCGTTTTTACTTTCTGTTTTTTTCTTCTATCTATACAGTGTTGTATGATCTTATTCTCTTTTATCTTACACGCGTCGATGTATCGAGACAGCAATCTTTTTTAAATTAAATTAAATATATTATAATATAAATATATGAATAAAATTAATTAAATTAAAACGAGATTACTTAAAATTAAGGAATTTTAAAATCGATAATAACAAAATTCAAGGAAATTCTAGTAAATTTTTTATTGCACAGAATGAAACGTGTGTAATTTTGTAGACGTTCCTGCGTGACCTAATTAAGTGTAAAATAAATAAATGTAAAATTATCAATGTATAAAAGAATGAAACGAAAATTTTCTTTAAATTAAAACGATATATTTGTAGCAATTTTGTGAAGCTCATAGACGACGAAAAAAGATGTATATAGATACTAATTGTATATTTAAATTACTAATTGTAAGTAAAGAAAACAGCACGAAAATTTATGTTACAGCCTAATACACATGTAACTAGTTTCTACAAGACTATCTGCCATTCTATTATTATTCTGTTTACTGTTCTATTAATACTTCATTCTGTACATCGTGCAAAGTATTTTTAACCAACGTAAATATGACGCGGTCATTAATCTTGATTGATATTGCTTATCATTTTTTACTCCTTAAGCGGATGTTCTTTTAAATTTCATAATCGCTTTTAAATGCGTATCCTTCGACAATCAGAAATCAGTTTTTATTGTTCGTAACATGCCTTTCTTCTTTTCAGATGTGACATTTGGCATTGAAATGTCAAAGAATACCACTACATTCGTTTATCATCGAATCAACTGAAAATGGAACGACATTGAAACGTCAAAGATAAATCTTACGATCATTTATCTTCCAGTTAAACAGGAAATGAGAGGCGGAGAAAATTGTTCGGTCGTCTTTTTGTAGAGTACGTTACCTTTCTAGCTGTTAGCCAACTGTTCGACTAAAAGTACACGTATACCTACATGAGTATAGTCCAATGTGTATGTGTAGGTCCAAGAAAACAATGTTTTCTTCTTATATGCATAGCTTCGTTTCCAATCAAGTTGGCTTTTAATGATCTTCGCAAAAGAAATACTAGGTGCTCAAATGTCAAATTACCAGTTGACAATGGGCGAACAAATGAGTACTAATTAAATTGTAATGATTTATATACAGAATGATTTTAGTAACTGGGACGGACTGTAGTTTCATTGGACCGAAAAGTTATGGTTAGGAACAGATTATAAAGAAGAATGCACCGATACAATTCCACTTTCCCTTAAGTGGAGCTCTACGATTTTCTTTTGTATAAATTGGTTCCCCGTATCGTTTTACGACGAAGCTCTTATAAGTTATAAATCAGTATCATCTAAATACAGCAAAGCCTGTCTTATCCGAACTAATAAGGAGACAAAACTGTTGGGATAATGGAATTTTCCGATAATGGAACGATCATTCTCCCGAAGTGGAATTTCATTTATTCAAATACAGATTAAGATTAATTGACAGATTCTTTAAATATTTATGAATCCCATATGCTGTTGACTGCCGAATCACATAATTTTTTTAACATAAATAACTGCATACAGAAGAATCTCTTTTTGTACTTCGAACTATCGAAATCTTTTACAAAAAGGCACCTCTTCATCGTCACTTTCGTTTGCTGTTTTTTTTCTAAATTGCATGAAGAGAGGAATACTGAGAAATACTATGTTCGGATAATACAGCGTTTGAATATTAGGATATTCGAATAAGAGAGACTCCACTGTACATATTACTTTTCAAATTCTCTAACTTTAATTCGTCTAAAAGTGGAACTATAATTCGTCTCAGAGTTAGTACATGAAGACCACCGATAAAAAGTATGACAAATCACATTTTCTGTCTTCTATAATAAAGCACTTGTAAAATTCAATACGTTGCCAACCGTGCTTCGATTCAATATGCGTTACATATAAATATATTAATATCTTTTATCAGTGAATAATATACGACGCTATAATATATGACATATAATACACGACGCACATTAACGTACGTTCTGCCTTTGTGCAGGAATCAAATTCGTTCAAACGTATAATAAATTTTCGAAATTAATTTTTCTTAGTAATTAAATCGATCAACGATCAACGGTTGATTTAATTAGTTTTGACATAGTCCATTGTATTCTACATTAAAAAATATCGCAATTGTTAAATAAACTTGGCGACACGGGGTAATAATTTCACTTTCGGAAATGTTGCTTTACTTTCACTTACAATTATTCATCAAGAACGACAGAGTGTACGATCGCTGAACTGTCTTTTTAATTATTAATTGTAATCTATTTGACATATTTGTCTTCCCTCCTTTCCACCTTCAATAATCACAAACAAATCGATCAATGGACGCAAAGATCTATTATAAGATTTGGTATCGTTCCTCTCCAGCTATTATACTACGATACTATTATGATATAATGACACGTTTAAGTCATTACGTAATCGTTTTGTAAAAGCGGTTTCAGTTCGTTGGCTAAACGTATTGTCGAGCCATTTTCGTTACGAAGATTGCAGACGAGCATAAAAGCTTCTTTGACACATCCGCCTAACAGCGACATAATGAGAGAGATATTTCTCTGCTAAAAGTCGTCGTGAGGTAATATTGAATAATGTAGGAGAATTAACGCGCTTTCAATGACATTCTACGTAACACTACAGAAATTACGAAAGCCTTTCGAGTCAAAGTCGTGCGTTTCTTTAATAGGAAACGTTAACCGCTTTACGGAATTAGAATTGTTTCGGAAGTTAACATTGGTAATTGCGTACCTCGTGTGAGTGTTCATTTCATCGTTCATATGTAAATAATTTGTACGCGTTACTGGTGCTAGCTTTAGTTGTCTTTTTCTTTATTAACAATATGCAGGTACCGCTAGAATAGAAAATATAGTTTGCAAGAGATTATCGACTAATTACGAGTGTGTAAGTCCAGACTGCGAATATTTATACATTTCCGGGAAATTTAATTTTGCAAGAATTTACAGGAAGCACGTAATGCGCGAAGATATATAAAATAATTAAAACAGAGTGTGTTGGAATTTTCTTTGGATGTCTTTCCTCTTTCAAGGCTTTGGGTCTTCCTCGCTTCATGATCAGAACCTCGAAGAATTAAATTACTATTCTTCACATTAAATAGCTTTACATGAATATGTTTCGAGACACACGATAGCTGTGTGATTTCCAATTACCATCCTCCGTCACTTCGTCTCATAAACACTCTTCCAGTTGAAAGCAAAACATAGCTTTTCCTGCGAATAAGCAGCAAGTCCGGGATCTGTTAGTTGCCTATTACGAGACAAATATGCCAAATCGACTTAATTTTGTTCTTGAATGGAACAAAAAAAGAATACAATTGAGCAGTATATAATACGTCAGGCTCGTTAATACCGAAGCGAGACAGCATTGTACATAATTTCATTCGTCTTCTACTAAACGATCTTACTCGTTCTTGGACTTCTTCCTCTGTCGGCGAATTCGAATAAAGAGGAGGACGTAGTATGTCGTTTATTTCGAGGCGAAACTATAGCGTCGAATTAATTGTCTTTGTCTCAGACTCTACAAGGTGTCGTCGTTAACAGGCATATACAAGCTTTTATCTTTGTTCGTTTAACAGAAGACGTTTAGACATTGTCAATAATATGTCAGGCGTCAGGGATTTGTACCAGAAGAGATGTGAAAGCGATGTACATATTTGTTTACTAATTTAGGCAACTTCTGTTGGAGTGTAACATAACCGGAATCGACTGGGAGACATCAACCCCGTTCATCGAAGTTCATGGCGAGGGTGTCAGGTTACGGAGATTTCAACAGGAACCCGAACACGATACTCGACAGCATCCCATCGAGCTCAAACGCACTTTCTATCCTCTTCCATATCCAATCACCTGCTATCCAATCCTCTTCTATCTAATCTTCACCCTCTTCGTCCAGTTTCCGTTTTTTGTTTTACAATATTTATTTTTCTCCTCTTTTATAGACTAGCGTGACTCATTGATTTTTTTTCTTAATTATTTTTTCCTTTTTTCTTTTACGATATTCTATTTATCGTCTCTTTTTTTCACACGTACGTGTATGTAGATTGTACGTGTGTACGTACATACGTAGAATCTGTTTAACTCGCCCTGTGGCTCTCTGTCAGCGCAAACTCGGCGTTATCGACCACTCGCTGGAACGCAACCGCCGACGTTTGTGTATCTCCGTGCCAGTGGTTTCCAAAGTGCACCTCTGCACACCTTTGCACACCAAAGAGATCCAACGCACGTAGAATATTCTGGGAATTTTTTCGCATTTCCTCGCACATTTCCTTTCTTAGGCTCTTTATGGTTCCAGTCGTCCGCTGGCTATTGAAATCATTTGGGGTATTTGTTCTTAATTAACCTTTCCCAGAATTCCAAGTTCTCGCGAAGCGTATTACCGAATTTTGACGACCACTGTACCATGAAAAATACTTTTTGCACAATCTTTTATTTTCACGAAAAATATCATCGAATTTGGAGGAAAAAATATACAAATATTTGGCTTTTCTACGTGCAATTTCCTTTTTCAGAATTTCCAAGCTTCCACGAAGTGAGTCACTTAATTTGCAAAGCGCCCTGTTCTTTTAAAAATATTCACTTTTCTCGCGTGCAATTAATTTTTCCCAGAAGTCGCAAGGTAAATTATTGGCTCTGCGAACCACACTATCCCGTCACGGTTATTCCTTCTCTTTTCCTTAATTAATTTTCTCCAGACAATTAAGCTTTCGCGAAATAAGTTGTACAATAGCATTTGCAGATCGTCGTATTATTAAAAGCAATATCAAAAATATTCCTCTTCCTTGCGTGGAATTTGACTTCTTTTCAGAATTTCAGGCTTTCGCGATGCAACAAGGTTTGGAAACCACTGTGCTGTCAGAGATATTCGGTTTTCTCGCGTGCAAGTTCCACGAGTTACTCGTTGGTGCCCCGTGCGCGATGATAGGGGTCGATCGGTGCCGTAGGGTTCGAGCGAAAGCGATGTCTGGATCCATCAATTCTGCGAAACCTTTTGTACGACACAACTCGACCCGTCGTTTTCACCGTAGCTAATGAAGTATCGCGTTAAACGGGAAACTCGATACCCCGTGGCAGAGAGATCTGCGAGAGAAACGAGAGAGCGAGTTCTGTTCGGCAAAAAGGGTGGCCAATACAATTTGATAAGCCAGGGTTGAACACAAATCCATGTTTGCTATCGGCTGCTACGAGGGACAACTACAATAGTTGTTAATAATTTCACCCGCTACTATTGAACAAAAGGTTACTGTTGCGTTATTGTTAGGTGGACTGTGAATTTCATAGCACTCATTTCACTGCTTCCAAAATTCAATTGTTTACGCGCCTGTTACTTGCAGTACACTAAACTAAATGCAGACTTTTTGTAAACAAACATGAAATTTATTAGCTTCTCTGGCTTGAAATTATTTTCCGTTTTTCATTTGTCTCGATTATTACAGAATCTTAGGTGTGCAAAATGATCCAGATGCGTCGCAAAATTTCCTACTTTTTGCAGCAATACGTTCATCAGGAAAAGAATTGTTCTTATAGGAAATTCTGTATGTGTATTTTAATTGAAGGGAGAACTGAATGTGCCATTCATTTAAATTCGCAAGCACCGTGAGCGTCAATCCTGTTTGTTCCTATACAATTTGTATAAAAACAGAAAGTATACTTTTTCCATACGTTCTTTTCATTTTTATTGAGAAACCGTGTTTTATAATACTGCGGATAAGTGTTGTTATAAAATTGGTGATATTTAGTGTGGAGCGTGTCTACCGCTTAGTGGCATTTACATTGTTTTATACAGAGGCAATGTTGCATTATTAGTAATTATTTACTTATTTAAATGGAAGTTGTTATTAAATTCGATAATGTTTTTTGATCATTCCACTTACAATGCCCTGTACAAGAAATCTTTAATTACCCAGTGTTGATTGTATTTATATTTTTTTCTGCAGAGGCGACCTTGGAATATCGTCTTCTGGCATTATTAATAACTATTTAGAAAGGAAAGTTGCAGTTAAATACTATACTACGGTATTTCCATTGGCAAGTAGGACATTATTCGTTAAGAAAACTATATTTTTTAATCTTTGCGCTTACAAGAAGCTACAAGTTATCTTTATACATAGACTGTAATATAAATGAGGGAATAACAATCATTTGCTTAGTACGAGTGAACGTACAGATATTCTTTTCTTTCAAGGTTTGATTTCGATCTGAAACATAGACGTGCCTTGCTCGAATATAAATTAAATAAAGAAGTAATTAATACGAGACAGGCTTGTTACATCTTCTAATTTATTGCCTATGAAGAATAGTTATTTTACAAATAAAAATAAATCGAAATAAGTTGTAGAACGAGATGTTTTCATTATTCAAGCTTTATTCTCGAGAAGATTGAATTTGAAAGTTTGTTAAATACCTGTGTCAACCTGATGTATCTCTGACTGGATATAAGCAGCCAATCGGGACCAGATTAATCCTATTATTTGCATGTTATCATTTGAAAATTAGATTATCAGAACAATAAATTAAACTTAAAGTCTGGTTCTTCCGACAAAAATCAAGAATCAGTCTTGCACGTGTGTGGCTGTAACATGCAGGTACTTGACGAACTTTCAAATTCGATTTTGTTGAAAACGATGTCTTCAAATGAAGAAAATCCCAATTAAGATTCTAGATTTTCTACTCATTTTCATACGCAGAGTTTCGAATCGTTTCTCTACTTTTATTATTGCATATTTCGCGTCTTAGGTATTGCGCGATACATATAGTCATACTATGATATAGAAATAGTATAATTCGGTATAAATAGTATGATATAGATATAGAGGGTATATGGTACGATATAAAAGAATCGTAGAACTATAAGTTCTTATGCCACAGGTTAATTCTAGAGACGGGAATAAACTGCAATCCCTTTCTGGATGAAAATATTAAAAATTCATGCAGGCTAAAATTGAATTTTGCAATAAGCGCTATTCCTACCAGGAAAATAAAGGAAAATTTCTTATTTCTGCGAAAGACATAAAGGAACTAGCAAGAAAATATTTAAACGGTAATATTATAATAATTAATAATAATATTAGCAATTGTCCTTGCATTAGAATTCTTGTTGTAAAAGGGTATAATACTTGTGTGTTATTTTCAATGTTTTAGAATTTTCATATTCAGAATAACGAAAATGTTTATTTATGCGAGAAAAATGAATATATACTTCGTTGTATGAAATTACTGAGAAAAAATGACATGAAAAGATCATGAGGAATCACGATAATACTCGATTTTTATTTTTATCGAGCTTTATTCATATTTCAGCGAAAATGTGTCGAAGCATCTTCTAATTTTCGAAATGTCTTCCGTACGGATATTTTTAAAGGATGACCCAAATGTCCTGAGCCAAAGATGAAGCAAGATAAAATCTATCTACTGCTAAAATCTATCTTCAAGAAGCCACCTTCCTTTTGGATATTCTATTAAAATTACTATTTCATTGTTCGCATTCTTGGAGAAGAGTATTTAAATAAAGAAACATAATCTTGCTTTAGGAAGCTTATCAAATAATTTATTATAGAGTTTAATTTTCATTTCAATCGACGATAAACTTTTACATTCTTTAGTCTGATGATAATGACATCATTTTAACATAGCTTTCGTAATTAGTAATTCCATTAGATTATTATGAATGAAAATTCTAATGCTCGAGACATTCGTCACGCACGGACTAATTATATCATACAATTGAAACAATTAACGTGGTAATTGTAACAACGAATTCATGACAGTTAATTGTCTCGGGATCGTAATTTATCGTACAAACATTATTTAAATGCATACCGATATCCCATGTTAATTACACGAAACAACAATTGGAAGTGAAAGGTCCGAGTTATATTTTCGCTATCGCAATAATTTCGCGATATTACGTACCGTATTAAAACTATTCCTCGGCTATTGTAAGTACCTCAGTGGTAGATAGCGAAAACACGGTAAACAATGGGAAAGGTCAGGAAAGCAATTTACAGAGAACTGCAAATAAGGCTAATTTTGTTTTCTACCAAACCGCATCACGGTATCGACAAGTCGGCTGTTCGGAGAAATAGTACAAGTTTTCTTTCTACACTTTCAAGATAATTTCGGAATCCATTGTTCTCCATACATACATACTCTTTGCGCAAAGAGTAGATTCGTTTTTCGTGCTGGATAAAAAGAATTAGACGAAGAGTGCACCTAAAAAAACGTCGGCGCGTCTCTGCTCGTTTCAAGCAACTTTGTGAAAGCTGATTTTATATTTGTAGCGGCACATGAGTCACAGGACAATTTGAATCGTGTTGTTGCTTTGCCTCGGGGTATCAACATCGTTAAGATATGCGTAATGTAAAAATAAACTCCGGGCAAAAGAATGTCGCCCTACGTGCAACAAAGATCAATTTAAATTTTCCGGTTTAATTAAAAAATTTAGATTTAATTACGAATTTAAAAATTCCTTCGACCAGTATAAATAAACGTAAGAGCGATTTTATTAGCGATCAATACACAGTCTTCAGCGAATTTATTTATAAATAAATACTCTGTATTTATTAATTATTTCAAAAATATATTTGACGGTTTCAATATCAAGTAATCTCGCGATCAACCATTCTCTACATATTCACTGTCTATATTTATGCTGAGCTATTAGCACAAAATATTAGTACGAAAGACGTAAGTCTTTTTTTATTCGCTATCGCAAGTGAATCCTCGAGTTTATCTAATAATAGTACTAATTGCTTAATTTCAATATTTAGTTATCCGAGGCTTCACGTTGAAGTAATCGATTCACTAAGTCGACCAGGCGATTGTCTCAGGTCAGGTGACGCGGTTGATTCAATTATAATTAAATTGCACGTTGGCCTTCGTTTCTGCCTGGAGGAGTCGTTACCGCAACTATGTGCTTATTCGCGTACGTGACGACGATCCTTGCAGTGGCTCGCGGAAGGATTTCGACATTCGTCATAGAAAATTCTTACGTACGTCTCGTGTATGCTATTTAGAACGTGAAATTTATTGCAAATATACACTCGGTAGAGAATTACAATGTTACACGAACAACAATCTTAATCCCTTCAGTAGGTCGCAAGTTTTTTACGCGAAGACTAGAAATTCTTTGAAAAAGTGCGCTTTTCAAGATATGTGTGGGAATTAACATTGTATATTTTATTATTTTACGATTGCGTATTGATTTTCTTCTAAATATGTACAGTGACATCAACAGTTATAAACTCAATCCTAGCTTTAGATTTTTCATTACATTGAAAGAATAATTGACAAAATCGTTTATGTAATTTCGTATTATAACAAAACTGAGGATACGACAAACAAAGATTTTCTCCTTTCGAAGTCTGGTAGAAGTGAAATTTTCTCTTAAAAGTGCGTTTTTGGATGTGAGAAGATATGAATTCGATGTTAATTTGCTAATTTTCCATTGGATATTTAGTGGATTTTTCTTTATCTTCGATCACGTCTATTAATCTGTTAAGTACGCTATTCGCTAACTTATTTTTTACAGTCTCGTTTTGAGTATCCGCCCATACGAATTTCATTCCCTTTCAAGTTTAACGATATTTTGTATTTCAGGTAACTTTTTCTCATTGTAAATTTTTCTTCCTAAAATTCCGCTGCAGGATTTCGGTCGTGTTCGGATCAGCACTCAATGCTGGCTGCACTCAACGCAGAGCAATAATAGCTCCGTTAGGAAATCCTGAAACCACTTTTTTATAGCGACGGCTGTATGAATGGGAACATTGTCGCGTTGAAAAATAGTCTTTTTGTCTTCTATTTCGTTCACGAAAGATAATAATTCGCCGTGTAACATCTCCTATCCTATAACGTTCAACTATACGCAACTTTCATAAAGTAATTTCCTTTAACATATGCAAAGATGAGCAGTAGTTTCTTGAAGATATTGAAGAAATATAAAGCAGAAGATATGTTTCAGTCTATAGACATTCTCAGTACTGTACACATCCCCGTTTAGAAGAAATATTTTCTCCTATAGAAACTCACTTTTAGCCGGAATATTGGTATTTCTCGGGAAAACTGCGGAGTCGATGTATCGCTTAAAAGAGTGAAGCATACGTAAGTGTGCACATTGGCGAACATATAAATAGGGAAACTCGGTTTTCCATGAGTTTGTGAAAACTCGTATTGATCGGCCAAGAGAACAAATTTTAGCGGTTATTTTCACCGATGAATAAAAATTTAATCGTTTGGGTTCCGAAGAAAGATCCTATACTCGTCGACGAATCGAGGAAGAATTGAATAATAAATGCATAAAATTTACTATTAATGGAAATGGTGGGTCTGTAGTAGTTTAGGAAGGAATGAGCAAAAATGGACCTGGTCCAATTTGTCGTACTAATAGGGTCATGAGTCAACGCGTTTATATGGATGCTTTAAACGGTTATTTACTGCTGTATATACGCGAATGATAATTTACCTCGGGATTGGATTTCTGTGGATGACGATGATCCTAAACGCACTTGTCGAAAAGCGAAATCTCTCTTCTACGGGAGCGTAATGTTAATGTTCGACGGTGGTCAGCTCAATCTCGATATAATAAACTTGATTAAGACACTGAGAGATTATGTGAAAAAAGAAGGAGAGGTAGGAAGCACCAAATTTAAACGAATTATATGACATGATGGAAAAGACATGGAGAAAATACGAGTGAAACGCTGTATAAGATTGGTAAATTCCATAGCACGCGGATGTGCCGAAGCTATTAAGAAGAAACGTGGACCAACAAAATAATAAAAATTTGATGTAAAATGTTACAATTTATCGTTCCTGGGTATTATTTTATTAATAGTACGAAAACCAAAGAAAAGACGTTTTCTCTATTTAAATGCTCGCAGCAACATTCACCATTCCTGTATGTTTCAGGATGATTTTTTTCAAATTCGACGAGATTTGTATTTTTCTGCGTGGTTAGAAACATTAGTTGTTTAAATGCAATGTAAAATTATAAAGAATGTAAAAGGAAATGGCAAAAAGTGACTTTTACCATTTTCTTCGCGATTTCGTATAACTGTGATTTATTTTGTTTGTTACACGTTATCAAGTCGACTAATCTTTCTGATTTCTCAAAAAAATTCAAGTCGTTTGGTTCAGTTCCAAAAATGCTATTCTGTTTTAAAGAACGTTTGGATATTTTTGTGAGCCACAATACGTAGGAAACCGTACAAAAAATGAACAAAAACTGTACAATGCTCGGTAAATTGAAATAAAATAAGAAGATTAGTATGCTCGCCGCTCTGTAATAATCGTGAGCTATGATCTTATCGAATATGTAATTACATTTATTAATATAATTATTTACTGTTTATTTATAATAATATTTATAAATATTATATGACTGTCATTATATAACTATCTATAATTATAAATTTTTATTATTTTATTTTTATATTACCGTTGATTATATTGATAAATGCTTTTGTGATCTCTCAAAAATATGTAAAAAAACAATATACTGCTTTCTTCTTCTAATATTTTAAAAATTAAATATAATATTGGCAAAGAAAAAATTAAATTATAAAATATTAAATATAACATAATCTTCTTTATAACTCCACTCCATAATTATACAAAAAATTAATAATAATCTTGATTCATATATAAAATAAAATATTAATAAATCAGTAGATATAAAATTTAATATTATTAAAAATATTAAAACTAAATTTATTAATAAACGTACTTTTCTATATTCATTTAAATTTAAAAAGATTAATCAAAAAGTTCGCAATATTAATAAAATCAAATAATTAGAATAATAATTAATTCCTAAATTACCAATAATATTATATCATTTACTCAACTTATATTTACTAAACAAATGAAACTGATTAAAAATATTAAATTTCTTAAAATAAAAAAATTAATAATAATAAAACTAAAATTTCATTCATATTATTATAATAAATTTACAAAACTAATTTTCTGATCACTATACTCATAATTCATTCTAACTAATACAAATAAACCTAAAACTCCTTCACATACAGAATAATCGTATCTACATTTTCACATTTTTTCCAAGTTCTCCAAATCTTTCTTGATCAAAACGATCACGATAGTGGGGTGTCACTGTGTCCTGGAAGAAATTGAAAAATGTTTACAAGACACATGAGAAACCCCATGAATGATTTCTTTTTACAAGTGTTCGAACACTTTCTCGAGCAACTGTGTCGGCGGCTGTACGCAGCAGTCGGACACAGAGAACTCAATCGATCGCGGAGACCTCGACGTGGAGACTTCGACAGGCTCGAGGCGGCGGTTCCTCCTGATCCACGATGAAAACAGGATCAGGAACTTTCTCGTTTCGGTGGCAATTCGCGTCCGCGAAGATTAACTAAGCGTGCCTGCAATCTCGACGATCCCCACGGCCTTCGGAAATCTCCAATTAATTTTCCGTCCTCTCCATCGCACGATACAGGTCTCCTGCTTTTGTCGGTGACATATACGAAAAGATCTATTAATCTAACGTCGCTTAGAAAATAAAATTGAAGACATGGTGCGAGAAGATGAGAGCCCGTGGAAGATATCGTTGTGCCAAGAAACAAGTTTTTCAGGAGGAAAAGAAAACTTGTACATTGATGTAGCTCAAATTTATGAAAAAGTGTATCTGTAGAAATATAGTCTGTATGTGCTCCTCAGTTCCAAAGAAAACTCGATGTTCCATTCATTTAGACGGATGGCGTAGATAAAATCCAAGGAACAATCGAAGATTTTGTGTAGACAACAATGTAAGTGTCAAACATCAAACTTTACACCAGAGAGAGAAAGCTTCTCCAACTTGAAATCATTCTCAAAATTTCATTTGTTTTGATTATTATAAGATCTTAAGTATAGAAAATAATGCAAATGCGTCACAAAATTTTCTGTTTTGTGTGCTAATATATTCATCATGAAAAGAATTATTTTTATAGAAAATACGTGCCTGTTAACTGGAGGGAAAAGTGGATGTGCCATTCATATAAATTCGCAAGTATTGTAAGTGGCAATCTTGTCTGTTCTTGGATGACTTGTACAAAAACAGGAAATATATCTTTTCAAGACGTCGTTTTTCTTTTTGCTGCAAAAATATATTTTATAATATTTCGAGTGAGAATTGTTATAAAATTGGTGATATTTAGTCTCCATATGTTCGAGCATATCTGTCGCTTAACTTATATTGTTTTATATAGAAACAATGTTGGAAACACCGGTGGTATCACTTTTTAACACTACCAGTAATTATTTACAATGTATGTACAATATGTTAATAATTACTGTATATATAATTATTTACAAAAATATAATTATATATAATATAGTCATATAGAATTATGTATAATTATTTACAAAAAACATTTTGCAATGTTTGCACTTACAGCGTCGTCTATCAGAAGTCTTCAGTTATCTAAAGTTTATTAAACTTATTTTATTAAACAATTAATTTTCCGCTCTCTCCATCGCACGATACACGTTTGCTGCTTTTGTCAGTGACGTGTACGAAACTTCGCTTGCAGCAGAGATTATTTCAATTATTTATTGCTATAGTTGCAGCGTCATTATACAAATTAACAAGTAATAGGACGATCGAGCAATTTCCAGATGATCGAACGGCTGAGTTTCTAATTACGTTTTGTATCAGGAATCTCGCGTTTATTAGAATTTAGTCCGTTTATTAATGGCCACTATAACGAAGTAATAGGTTATGTCTCATTCATTGGTATGCACACCAGATATGTTTGTTCCAAAGTTTCTAATTAGTTGCTTGCCTGTTACTAGTTGACGTGACTGTGCTATATTCAAATTTGCATATTTCGATTAAATGACACTAATTCTCGTTGCTCTAGTAATTACAACGTCATCTTCCATTATGCAACTTGTGTAAACAATTATGGATATTTCTGTATGAATACTAGCTATTATTCATCTGGAGACACTCAGAATCGAACTTTCGCATAATTTTGACGTATAAGTACTGTATATATGTAATGACGTAAATCTCTGGGGTAAATAAGACGGTCGATTCTGGAAAATCGAGTTCATTTTGGGAATAAATAAAATTATATACGATAACAGTTAATAATAAATGTACTACAAATTTTACCTGCAAGTTCTGAATTATCGTTCTTCTCTCGTCACCTGATCTATTCAGCAAAATGGCTGCCGGCAAAACAAAGCAAAAGTAAAAATGTCGGTTGGCGGGTAATTTGAATTCTATAGAACTTAAATATATATAAATTCTTTTTTGTCAAATAATAACAGTATGTTATATACATATAGAAAGATATAAAGAAAATTTTTTATTTCTTGCGCACAATTATTTGAATAATAAAAGAGGGAATGAAGAGAAACAGAATTTAATATCTTAAAAATATTCAAACACTTTAGAAATTGAAGGTTGAGGTTGAAGAAAATTCTAATATCATAAAAATATTTATATCATAATACAAGCACGTTTCAAATTGTAGGCTGACGAAATTATGCGTCATGTACTTTAGAGCGGAATTATGACAATATTTATAATATCCCGGTTAATGCAGGAGCTCACGAAAGCAATTAAGGATTAAATATCACATCTCTTTCGCTCCTTACATAGCATACACTGTAATTTCCAGCTATAGACATAGTAACTTTGATAAGTAAAGGCGAATTTGTCGCAATTTTCAACGAGACAAAAATTGATTACCGCGGATGAAGGAAGCCATCAGCTAGCCGAGACCGCTATAATTCATGCGAACGCGGATTTATCGTATTGGTAAGCCCATAACTCCCCAATATCGTTCGAGCTTCTTTCAGATCCTCTCGTCGAGCGGAGGAGCTCGTAAAGAAGCCGAAGAATCCTTACAATTTTTCTTCTTGCCGATGTACGCGAACGACTCGAGAATAAGATGTAAATCCAGCTTCTCCAGCCACTCGGCCTATCAAACGGATGGGACAAGAAGCGAGTAAAAAGAGGAGCAGAGATAAAACTATCCGTCAACGACCGATCAACCGATCGATGGGCGAATCGAGCGACTATTAAGCGGGTCGTAACCTCCGACAAGTGCAGCCTTTGGGACGAGGTCGTGGTGACCCAGATCAGCCGGTCTCGCCTTACCTGTGCGATGGCTGCCTTTGACTGCTCCTGCAATCGTTACCCTGGATTCTGCGCACTTACCGGCCCGCTGTGAGGATACCTTTCGCCCCTTTACACCTTCTACTATGCATCCGTTTCGTAAAATACCTCGGTCGGTTCTCTGTTGAGATGCTACGGTCAATTTACTGACTGGTCGCTTCTGACCGACCAAAGTTTCGATAGTTTGCACGATATATGATGCAAGCTTGCTATTGGACTCGTGTTCCACCGTTCTCTAGGAAGGTGGAATTTCTGATAGAGTTTGTTGGTTTAGCAAGGCGAGTTTAGTTTCGATCGATCAAACGCTTTTGTTTGACGATTGCACCTTCTTTGGCCTTTGTGTTTGAATGAAGACAGAGACAGATTCAGAAGAGTATTCGGACACTTGCCATAGGAACGAATTTTGCGAATACATCACAGGCCCTGTACGAAAGCTTTTCAAATTTCATCAATGAAGTAGAAGACGAATATTACGATTCTATGAGTAGAGCTTTTGGTATCGTTCCACGAGGGGATTTTATAACTGTACATTTCGGTAAATCGTTTCAAAAAGAATCGTTTCCTTCTCTCTCTGCACGCTTTTGCTACCAGTTTGGTAATTTTTTCATTCCAGTTTCGTAGAAAGTGGAGGACTGAGTCAGAAGCCAATTGCACGCGAATTGCTCTATTTCTTCGTTGCTGTTGAAACGTCGTTCTCCTGACGTTTCTTCAAGTGATCGTGATCTTGCGGAACGCTAATGCCTTCTGAATGATGGAACCCACGTTTCCATGACTAATATTAACTTTCGTGCAAATTTCGTTTCTCCAACAGCTTCGATGTTTGCTGGCGTTACACTTGTCTCAAGCGTCGCGAATACGATGTGTTTTGAACGTATCGACGCCCACTGGAAGACGATTTATGCTGCGCCAACACTCGGCTTCTTGTTAATGTTTCATCCCCAAACTGTAGTCGCGATGTATGCAAAATTTCAGTGGGTTTTGCGCTCTCAACGATTAAAAGCTTAATAATCCTACGTTTGCAACGGAAAACGATACCGCTGTCTCGCTCATTGTGTGATCTACCGAAGGAACCATAAACAGAGCACCACGTGAGGCGGTCTCAACGTCTTCAACATTAGAAATGCCATACCAGTCAAATTGACTGGTTTTACAATTTTATTTACAAATTCCTACTTCATGTTATAGTTTTTTCCCCGCAATGATGTAGTGACTTTCGCAACGATAACTAAAAGAATAATATAATGAATTTTTTATGTATTCAACCTTATATCAATACCAGTCAAAATGACTGCTACTTGTCAAAGTGTAAAAGGATCCTGCACTCTGTTTATCGAATTCCAATTAACCAGTTTCCTCGTTTTGTACAACTACCCAAGCGTTTTTACAATTTTTACCGCGTATCATTCGATACAATGATATCAATTATCAGGAAAATTCCGGATCGATCGCTGGATCGCTAGATGCTGACACTAGAAATACCACACCGGTCGAAACGACTGCTTCTACAATTTTATAAATCTGTCGACCCTCGTTTAGGGATCGTGGTCCCAGATGGATTAATAATACCAAAAATGTACCACATAAGGTGGAATTGCTTCTGTAAGAAAATAATAAATCAATAAATATACAAATGTTCTATTGTTACGTATTTTTTAAAGACCAGTCATTTTGACTGCTTTTGGTAGAAATAGCTTCGTGTTAACTATCTAGTTCTAGTGTTAACTCCCACGCAATCCCATTTGTATAAGCTACATTGCGTAGATGTGTCACACGCGGTTCGGTTAATATTTGACTGACCCTACGATAAAAGTATGAACTTTTCCTTTCAGTTCATAATTCAGAAACAAGCCCAGACCTGGTTTTCCTAGCATTTATTTTTCAACACTGGAATACTGTAAATTTTATCGCACACGATAAAGCTCTGTACGATCTGTTGACATAAAATTCAGCTATGAAACATTTATGCGAGGTTGCATACATATAGCGGTTGTTCGAGTCATATAATGATATCCTTAGAATAGCAGCGCAAGGTCGCGTTTCCATTTTGCAGAGGAAAGTTATGCTTGTAAGTAACTGTCCTCAACAAAATTACCGAAATTATTTTATAGATTTGTACAGTGCTGCGAATAATTGTAGACTCGAACACAATTTCTGCTTTGTTTCTTCAATATCTCCAAGTGTCTGGATTTCTTAAGTGAAATCGTTGGCGAGTTGATAAGATAAGGAGAGAATTTTTTAACGAGACAATGCTGCCATTAGTAGAGCCGCCACTGCAAGAAAAATAGTTTCAATATTTTGGTGCGGAGTACTATTACCATGACTAGCATTGAATCCTGATCTGTACCCTATCGAGAGCCTGTGAAGAATTCCAACAAGAAAAGCTTACGATCAGGAGAAGCTAGCTGTAAACAATATCGTTGAACTTAAGAAAAGACAGATATTCGAAAAATAACTTTAAATAAGTTAAAGGATAGCGTGTCTAACAGATTGATAGAAATGATGAAAATTAAAGAAAAATTTACTAAATATCGCTTGAAAAAGTTAACAGCAGGTTTATATTTTTTCACAAAATTTTAGGCAATTTTAAGAGAACATTTAATCTCCTCCAAACTTTGAAAGAATTCTTCAGTTTTATTTCGCATTATCATACGAAATTACATAAACGATTTCGTCAATTTTTGCTTCGATAGCGTGAAAAATCTAGAAATAACATTCAATTTATAATTATTTACGACGCTGTATTGCTGCATGCTGAAGTGTATCGTCAGTCGAACAAATGGAGGAGTTTTATTCTTTCGAAGAGATTCTACCCTGCGCGTAGAAGACGCTATAAAGGTGTAGGCGTTCGTAGGTAACTTGGATCGATCCACTTGACCTGACGTCTTTTCTGTGTTCACACCCGAAACACGAAACCCAGCTTACCCCTGCTACATACGTCTAATTTATCCGTGTAACCGCGATTCTTCTAAATTAACGCCGATTGTCCTATTTTTCTGCTTCGAAATAGAAATTGTTGTTGGATTTATATGCCGTATTTGTACGTCGAGATAGTTGATGATGTACTGCTCGTTTTCTAGGCCTTTGTAGTTTTCGCATGGCACAAGAGGGATGACATATCATGTGACACACGTCGATTTTTTGCCAGTAAATTACGTCAAAATGCAAAATTAATGGGACAATGATGAATGAGAAAAATGGAGTGTTTTAACGGTATATGGACACGGTTTCTCCCATTAATATTGTTATACTGTTTAGAACAAAATAACGCTTTTAAAGTTGAGTTTTTGCATAAAAAGATTTTGAGAAAACTGCAATTGCTTGGAATCGTGAAGTAAAAACTAAAGGTTACTTTGCATAACTTTCTTATGTAATGAAAATGTAGATAGCACAATAGTTTGAAGATTTATGTCAGGTATATAAAATTTCGTCAAAATTGATTAACTTTGGTTCAAGCTGCAAGCGGTTAAAAATGGTAAAGATCGCCTTTTGTTTCCCCATCAACCGATTTTGCTAAATTTCCAACATGCATATAACTGGCATAAATCTTGGAAATTTATTACATTTTTATTAGAATCCTAGATAAAAACGTTGTAAAAAGTGATCTCTACTTTTCTTCCCACATTTCCCACCAATTGCAATTTTTTCTAAATTTCTTTTACGCATCATCAGATAAACTTCTTGTTGAAGTTTACCCACCACTTCTACGAAAACTCTACATCTGGTCTTTTAGTTTTGTTAAGCACCCAAGCCATCGACAGCGTATAAACAAAAAATAGGGTGGAAGGCAAACCATAAATTGTAGACAGGCGACGATGGCTTCAGGGTTTTCAGTCATAAGGTAACACTGCCAGCGTGCGGATCTGGACCAGCTCAATAGTATTGCGTCTTGTATTTACACTTCAGAGTATTTAAAATATATTTTCTTACCTTGCGCTTTACCCACGCATTTCTTAGTATTAACATCACATACACCTAATAACCTCAACACTTCTAACTTCTCTTTTTAATATTATTAACCATTTAAGTCTGTCTTCTTGTTATAACTTCCATTAGGTACCGTTCTCAAATTTGTTTAAATGTTTTTATTACTTTATTGCAATTTTATGCAATTATTACTTTAATAACATAATATCAATGATACGCACAGCTGTACGTTTTGTAACATCATACAATTGTTCATTTTTGTTAATTGTACAGTAACTGTTACAAATACGAGTGGTTGAATCTCTATGAAACTGACTGAAGCTAGAACTGATGTTCATTGTTTCACATTGTTTCAATGCTGAAGAGGATGTAGCTGAAGACATACTTTAATTTACCATGATTGAATACAGTTGTTAAACTGCATCTTTTTTAAAGCTGTTACATCTGATGACTCTTTACCACCATCACCTTTCTGGCTACCAGCTGTACACAGAGAATTAAGCGGATCCCAATAATCCTAAGGAACTGTCATAAAACGAGGCTTTTCGATTTACCGTTAAGACCGTCAATTGGCATAAAACAAGTTCCTCATGGTTACTGCTCCATCGGATAAAAATTGGGGAAACGTGAGTTTTCCCATGTTTCCCACCGGCAAGCAACCAGGGGTGGGGCGATCATCGTCGAGCAAGAGTTTTCCTTTGCAACAGGATCGTCAGCGACCGTCAGGACCGTCACTGCTTCATCATCTTTAGAACATCTCTTTACACCCTTCAATCAGTCACCTACTTAACTTATATCTATACACCAGCGTAACTATCTTCTCTACAGAGTTGTTGGAAATATATACTATCCTTGAACTGTTGATCAATCGTTCTACTCATTAAATCACCTCTATTATCCTAAGGAATAGGGGATCGACCAGTTCGTGGCGTCGATTGTCTAATCGTAATGGGAATTTACGACTCCCGTTGACGTGCTTCCTCGCGATCGCGTCTCTCCGCGAACGGTCGAAAAAGCAAGAAATGGAATAAGAAATAGATTTGAAAAATTTGAAGATTAAGATGCAGTGGTGTCTAATAAGTTGCTGCATGACAATAGAAATGACAGTAAAAGTAGACATTAAAATCTTGCGACCATAGAGTAGATCTATTGATTATGCTACTTGGAGGATTAAACTTGGAGTCAATTAAATATTCAATTACATCCGTTAGCTATTTCAGTCAGTTAATTTCATGGGTTTATCGCTGGTTGCGTGTTCTATTATGGACTTTGGGGATTTGCGCAAGGATGTGGATCGTCAGTGACTAAAAGGCTTGTAAATTTATTAGATCTACCGGAAGGATCTGTCTGATTTTTGACATGCGGAACTTCCAAACACAAAGCTACCAAAAGCAAGTAATAAATGACTGGAGAACTTCGTTTCAAATCGTTTGGATTTTCACTTTACATATCGTTAAACTTCGAAGGAAGAGCTAAGATCTTCGAGTTGTAGAACTTCCGACTTATCGAAATCTCCGAGTAAACGAGGCAAATAAATGAGAATTCAAGGTAGAATTAGGTTCATCTCTTTAAAAAGTACTTTAAGCTTCCCCTTGCAAGTCGCTTTATTCGACGTTAGAAATAAAGAAAACTTTTTAACATTCATTTGTATTTGTTGGATTATTGCGAGCAGTGTTCAAATAGGGCTGCTGGTTGTATTAAAAAATAATTTAGTATATTAAAGTTATAAATAAAGGAAACCTCTTAGAAAAGCAATAGTATTTGTTGGTTTATCGTAAGAAGCGAGTGCGTGTGTGACTGAAAGAATTTAATCAACGTATCGTAAATGTTCCTTTGGACGTGGATTGTAATATGAATGGCAGAGGGACCATTTATTTGGCAACCATTTATTTAATATGAATGGAAGAATCTGTCGCTTGTTTTGTTTGATTAGTTACGATCAGTTTTTCAAGAATAAATCAGAAAAACGGATGTGTCTTGCTCGATAAGGATTATCGCATCTTTTAATTTATTGCTTTCAACAATCTGAAATGAACAAAACGGTGGTCTTCTAGAGGTTCGACTGATACCTCGAATGATGAGAATTTCTCGCATTTTCCTTCAGCCATTTCACGTGAGTCTAACAAGAATTTGACAGAGCTCGTACCTTTCAGAAAATCTACTTTCGAAATTTCATTTTCATCTTGTTATCTTTACTGTTCGATGTCGGAACTTGAAGGACGTTTGATGTGCACGTAGAGGACCCCTCCTCAAGGACGAAGGGGCTGTCAAGTCAGGATAGAATTAAAGGTTAATCCCGCGGGGTATACGGAACCTGCGAGGGACGGATTTCCCTTTTCTTTTCTCTTTAAGTCATCTTCCGCATCGCCAGAAGCCTTTGTTTTTTGCACGAAACTCCAAGATACCATAAATATTTGCACTCTTAAGTGCCTCTGGAATATAAGAACAGGCTGCGCGACACGAAACGCGGCTTCTCTCCTGCTAACGCCATCGAGCACCCTGTCCAGTCGAGGAAAACATTCGATTCGCCCGATTTCACGATCACACGTGTTGCGTATTTTATAATACATTTTTTCGGCCGTGTACTTTTTCTAAAAATATAAAACATGCTTCCAATGTTCGGATGATCCTTTCTGTAGGATCTGTTAGATCAGTAAATATTGTATTTATTATAAATAAATGTTATGTTTCCTCAATTTTAATGAATAATAGTACTTTCTATTTTTTTGAACTAACTATAAGTTAGAATCGAGCTAAGTGCAATTTATTAAAACAACATTCATAATAAATTACTTTTATTTTAGCTGGCGTCCATAATTTTTTCCACGACGTTAGAAACATACGTTAATATTCAAAGATGAAAAGATATATAATTCAGCTGATAAAGCAGAAATGTTCGCGAATTTATCCATGTCATTAAAATAACATCAAAATCCATTTCGTACAACGACTGAAACGTAGTATTTTAAATTTGTATTAATCGTTCTCTGCACATCAGCAAATATTAAACAAAAAATAACGTGGTAAAATACACATGTATATTTTTTATTCATTATTATTAGTACTACGTTTTGTAAACAAAAAATGACCTAGTACAAAATATATATATATTTTATTTTATTACTATGTCGGAGATGAAAGGACATCGGGGCCTTTCTTTTGCAATTTTTGGGAAGATGCCCAATACTATAGTCTAGACCATTTATTATAGCTGTACTTAAATAATGTTGTTATTTCTTTGTTCAAAGGCAGGATCACAATAGTTATTATTTTATTGTTCAGATAAATCTATCACACCGTTCTGAGCCGAAAAACCTTTATTGCACACATTTACATGGACTAGGGATAAAAACAGAGGAACATCTTAAACCTATCGATTAAGTCTATCCATTGTATCTAGAACAATCTTCTAGTTACCGTTTTTTTTTTTTTTTTTTTTTGTAACTGGCGCATCTGCATATGGATGGCACGAACTCACGTTCTTATTTTCAACAAGTGATAAAACTTAGAAGTAGTTGTTATGATTCAATCCGATTGTGTTTGCCCGAGATTTGTGACACTGGGCTTAGGCTCGAAGTACATAACTGGTCGCTGAACGCAGCCCCGATCACGGGAGGGACGTACATCTAACGGAGTAATTAAATAGCTTTCCTTAAGAACAAAGATCGACCCGAGGGATACAGAGAGGTTCCACTTGGACTGGGGTTCACTTCGATAAGTTCGACTATTCCAGTGCATAAGTACGTTGAGTCCCAAATCACAATCGTCATCCCGTTCACCGTGTATTCGTTATGGAACCTAACTTCATCGTCATCGACATCTTGACTATTCGATCATCGCTAACACTTTGTAATACATTCGCTTCAATATATATCACCTGATATACAACAACAATGTCCAACTCACAGGAAGATTCATTACACGCCCCATATATGTAATTATAGTTACATTGCATTGATAGTCTTTTGTCACGAAACGGTGCATAATAAAATTTGTCACACGCGACACAGTGTACTTTTTCGTACTGCCCTACGTTCTATTCCAGAATTAGTCACAGTTCGCAGTAGATGAGTCGAGGGCGGATCTAGATTCGGTATTAATGTCTGCTGCGTTTCGTGAATCTCCAGGGTAAAATTGACTTCGTGTTCCTGCTGGTTTGCACGAAACCGATTTTTCCTCCATCCATAGGACATATTGTGCAGTTTCCAGGACAATGTTCGATTTCGTCTATTTCACGTGATACTGTCCCTAGGGTTTCTTTAATATTTCAGCTTGCTCACGTTTCTCGTTCTGTCTCTTCGCGATCTATTTTCACAATGTACATACAATCATTTGTATCGTTTTGATAACTACGTATTTGCTTCCGTAAAAATTTAGGTGAGGATATAGATTTGTATTAATACGACAGCACGTACGAGGGAAAATAAAATATTGAAAGTGATCATTTTCGCGATTAAGTAACTTGTTTAATATAAATCGCTGAACCGTTGTAAGAAGGATAATATCGCTTACGTTAACCATTATTTTATACCATATATTGTAACTTTAAATATATTCAACATTCATTTTACTAATAATTAAATTCCCACTTCATAGAAAATCGAGAAATAAATTATTTTCACATCATATCGAAAACGAAATGCATACGTATTCAAAAAATGACAGATCATGTTACATACAAGTACAATGCATATTACTATAATTCGTTGTGCTAGCAACATTGTGAACATGACCCAAGAACACCTATGTAACAACCAGAAGAATCGAACGTACATGGGTTAAATGCTTTTATAGTAACGATACTTCTCAATATTTTTGTTTCTAATCTCTATCAAAGGTCTGATTCTGTGAAAATCGAGTCACGTCTGCGACGAATAAAGATAGATGACAAGTACAGGAATTGGACAAACCGCCGAAGAGAAAACTGCGGAGAAGGGTGCGTAGCCCTTCCGAGCGTTTCTGTCGTATCGTTGTTGCAATCCCACAGACAATCCGTAAGGGCTTAACGCTGTTTCAACAAGGGATTACCGCCGCTTCCCTAAGCTGAACGATACGCGATCCTGCGTATCCGTATCAGGGACAAACATTTAAATTGCCAAGATTACGAAGTAGCCCCGCGGATGAAACTTTTCTAACAGTTAGGACAAATACCTTGGGTCCCACTAGCGACGTTATTTCGCAAGGATTTACAGAGAGGGTTGGTTCATCGATTATGCAATCTTATTATTATTATTATTGTCGAATCTCATAACATCTCGTGAAATGCCAAGGTGGAAAAGCGATATTTCAGGACATTTGCATTTTCATTGTATATAATATTATATTTATTATTCGTTATATATAATGTTATACTAATTGTTATATATAATTATTGTGGTCAATTGCATCGTATTATTTTTTGTAAATTATGCGCGAGTGACATTTGATCTTTCTGGCGACCAAAGTTCTTGGAGTACCAAATCAGCTTGCATAGGGAGTGTGAATTAGTTTCGACGAATTTTTTTTTACTAAAAGCGCATTTATTGGAAGAGAATCGAAGGAAACAATTATTACACTGATGAAAATACGAGTATCTTCCTCTGTTCTCTACAACTTTTGTCCATTTTTTTGGCAAGAGATGAAAACCACGACGATAGAAGTATTTTTCGAGTCGATCTATTCATCAACGAATTTTTGCACTTTTTCGACATTTGAGAAACGTGTACCTTGCAGTATTGATCGGAAAAGAGCCAATGAAGCTAGGACCTTCCATTCGAGCTACGATTCGTTTCGTTCAAACAACGTTGCTTATTGCAACGACTAGTCGCGCATTGTCGTTCAGGAAAATGAAATTGCGTTGTTCATTTGATATTTTTGCATATTCTTCTTCACATTGGACAGTTGTCGTCAATGACGATCACCAGTAACAGCTTCGTTCGGTTTCAACGGCTCATAGTACAGATCCTTTTGGTCCTAACAAATAGTGAGCATTACCTTCCGACTGCGAATTTCATAGGATTCGTTTCATTACTTTTATACAGTGTAATACAGCAGTAACGTAGAAAACATGAAACATAGACGAAGACTTCCTGTAGATGATACTGTAAGTGCCAAACATCCAATTCTTTATCTTCTCTGGCGTAAAATTCTTTTTCCAAATTTCACTTGTTTCGATAAGATCTTAATGCAAATGTATGATGAAGTTTTCTATTTTTTACACTAGTGTATTCATCAGAAGAAGAGTTGTTTCTGTAAAAAAAGCCTGTATGTGGTTCTTAATTAAAGAGAAAAGTGAATGTGTTATTCATATAAATTCGCAAGCATTGTGACGATTCTGTTTATCTCTAAGTAACTTCTGCAGAAACAGAAAATATATTTCTCAAGATGTTCTTTTCATTTTTATTAAGAAATTTCATTTCATAGGACTCATTTCACTGCTTCCAAAATTCAAGTGTTTACGCGTCTGTTACTTGCAGTACACTAAACGAAGTGGAGACTTTTTGTAAACAAACATGAAATCTTTTAGCTTCTCTGGCTTGAAATTATTTTCGAGTTTTCATTTGTCTCGATTATTATAGAATCTTAGGTGTACAAAATGATCCAGATACGTCGCAAAATTTCCTACTTTTTGCAGCAATACGTTCATCAGGAAAAAAATTGTTCTTATAGGAAATTCTGTATGTGTCTTTTAATTGAAGAGAGAACTGAATGTGCCATTCATTTAAATTCGCAAGCACCGTGAGCGTCAATCCTGTTTGTTTCTATACAATTTGTATAAAAACAGAAAATATACTTTTTCCATACGTTCTTTTCATTTTTATTGAGAAACCGTGTTTTATAATACTGCGGATAAGTGTTGTTCTAAAATTGGTGATATTTAGTGTGGAGCGTGTCTACCGCTTAGTGGCATTTACATTGTTTTATACAGAGGCAATGTTGCGTTATTAGTAATTATTTGCTTATTTAAATGGAAGTTGTTCTTAAATTCTATGCTCTAGTTTGACGTGTAAGACGTTATACGATAAAGAAATGATATTTTTTAATCTTTTCACTCACAGCATTGTCTGCAAGAAAGTAAATATGTGCCAACGGGAAATGACCATCCAGATATCAGCGGTTTATCTAAGAAACTTTTATGGGACGTGAAAGAAAGCGAAGCAAAAATAAAGATGTGAAAAGGTAAAATATTTGACTTAAAATTCCCAGCACTTTGCTGAAGGAATCAGACCAGTCCAAATATTGAAAAAGATTTGTTAGGTACATTTTTCAATAATATAAGGAATATTATTGTGCAGTATCGTGGACGAGGGGCCTGGGGAGTGTGGGGTTAAAACAAAAGACAGAGGGTTGTTAAGGCACATAAACGAATTAAGAGTGAGCGTTAGTTGAGAAGTCAAAGATTGTGAGTTGAGAAGTCAGAGAGATCATTTAATTGTCTTAATTATAATACGTTATTGTGATTAGCTCGCGTTAAACAACCATCGTTTCCTGTTTAATCCATTTATTATAAATAAACTAATCGTAGAAAAGGTCCTATTATTTGTCACACGAATGTCTTCGTAAATTCCAATAAATTCAAATGCTCAAACAAATTGTACTTAATTCAATTTTATTCAATTTCCCACAACTTGTAAATTCTGCACATGCACTTCAATGATCTTCAATGTCATGCACCCTTGCAACTTGCAACTATAGCATTCTTTTGAGAACTCTGAAAGCTAATTCACGCTCCTAATACAATGCAAGTATTTCATAAGCACAGAAAATGAAAGGTTATTTCTTGTAATGGTAATGCTACGTAGTAATAGTAAGTAAACACGTATCGAGCGATAATTCTCGATTTCACGAATATATCGTATCATTTCAGAATCTCAACTGCACACTTACAGGGATTATATTGAAACATCCGTGTACCGTCGTCTTAATCCACTCGATATCGTTCTGATAGCGTTCTGACGACATCGTATCCACAGCAGCTCTTATCGGAAATATTAACAATACACAATTGGAAGCTGTTACCATATTCGATTCAACAGCGGCTAGGAAAGTTTCTATTTAAACGCGATATTCCTGCGGGCGAGGATACACCATGACGCACGAAGCGAGCGCTTATCGTTCTAATCGCTACGTGTTTCGCTCGAGGCGATCTTTTACTGCAATTTCGCATCTTCGAATATTGTTGTTTCAGGGAACATGTATCGTCGAATCGCGTGTTGGCGATCGTTAAGGGAAATTTTTCATTCGCTCGTCGTGATTGCCTGCTCAACGAGCGAGGTCGACTCTGACAATGAGCTGTTCCTCGAGATTAGATTACGCGTTTCACGCAGGTAGCTTGGTAAGAAGATTCTGAGAAAAGTTAGGATTGCGAAGTTAGTGTAACTTTTATGCTGTGTAATCAGTCGATTATGCGATTATTCGTGCGAATTAAACGCGCACGTCGGTTTAGTTTAATAAACAGTATATATTTTTATAATAAAATTATATCATATAGTCGTGCAGAAAGCAATATCCCTTTTGAAACAACAACAACATTGTTGGTTATAGGTGACAAATTATAGGATGTAATAATCCTTGTTGCAATAATTACTTAATTCAACTAATTTTTATCTGAGGAAGGCGCGTCTATTTTTCTGATTTATTCTTCAAAAACTAATCCTAACTAATGAAACAAAAAGAAAAAGAAATAGCTCGCTTCTCACAATAAACCAACAAATACGGGAGTATTTTTATTATTCGAAGCATATAATGGCAAAATAATAATAAATTGACGATGTAAGACAACGTTCTTCCCCAGTGGACCGTTTATCTTATTGGTGGTCTTCGTGACGCCTTGCTAACAGTTGATAGCGACATATTGTAACAAGGCTTCGTTTATTTCAACAAATCATTCGCATTTATTATTTCGTCGTAAGCAGAACGTGCAGAATATATTGTTGAAACGTGTAGAAGATATTGGTAAACAGTATTATGATTATTTTTATGATTTCGACGAAACATTCGGCTGAGATGGTACAGGTAAAAAAAATTATGTTTGTGATAAACCAATGGTAATGGTAGATTACGACAGAGGAAAATGTGTTGCAGATTTATCAGATCGAATGATAACATATTCTACAACACATAGAAGAACTCTCAAGTGATATATAAAATTAGCTTTAGAGTTATTGTTAAATACATCAATTTCGAACGCGATGATACTTTATAAACAAGCAACAAAAACAAAAATCAAGGTATCAGATTTTAGAATGGCACTCGCAATGTACCTTACACGGTGCCATTCACCAGAGCCATCAAATATACTTATCTGATAAAAATTGCGACACGAAATGCAGAAGAAAGAAGGGCAAGCGTACCTGGCACGGAAATTTTGCAGAGAGTGCTATAAAAAGAATGTTAAACAGTTAGGATCAAAAATTGCTAAGAATCGGACCAAAAAGCTGACCACCTATTGTCCAGATTGTATCGATGAGCCATATTTATGTTTAAAGTGTTTTAAACATAAACAGTGCATCGTTAGATGCAAGATTTGTTCTCTTTTTTTTTTATTGATGTTCTAATAAAAACGTTTAATTATTAAATGGGGCATATTTTATTTCAAAGTATCTTCTATTTATCGGCTATATTTAAAATGCTCTAACTGTCAATTTTCATTCAATTTGTACAATTTTAAGAAGTTCAAGCGCTGCGGTTGACCAACGTGGTAGTCAAAGTGTTAAAGGTTTCCTTTATTTATAACTAATATATATATACTAAGTTATTTTTCAATACAGTCACCAATTTGAACACTTCTCACAATAATCCAAGAAATACAAATGCATTTCCAAAATGAATTGTCTTTATTTCTAATATATATTTATATATACTCGTTATTTGGTACTTTTCAATACAATCACCCGTCCTATTTGAACATTTTTTGCAATAATTCAACAAATGTATCAATTTAGTATATATACTAATCAGCTCAATGTGAACACATAGTAACGTCGTACGAGTTTTCCCCTTTGTACCCTCGTTATACACTTGAATCGTCGTTTTCTGTAAAGCGTTACCGAGCCGAAAGCTCTTGAAATTTTGCAAAAATATAGAAATCTGGTTTGTTTGATGCGTGTATCGTTTGCAATGAAATTACAGATACGTCGAGTTCTGTTCTTTGATTTAGAGATTTTTGAGTTCCTCCATAATGAGAGATCGATCGCGTACAGTTTCTCTAGCCATATCGAACTGCCACATCCACCGTTTTACCAATGATTCATTCATAACTTTAATACCGTAAAGTGCTGTATTTCGGTGGTAAATTCTTTCTGCAAGAATGTTTTAAGCAGTTGAAAAGCGTAAAAGTGCGGCAGACTTCGTCATCGGTGGGACTTTCGATTCGCATCGCTGTTTTGTTTCAGATTTAAACAGAAAATTTGCTATGACTTAAGTGCACGTATGAACGAACTAAGTGACATTCTACAAGTGCATCGCTTTATATACGTAATTTTACCTATTATACGTAAACGGATAGTATTTTGTGGACGACCATCGTATAATTATTTGAATTTATAGAAAAATTGGAAAATATTTTGATAAATTTCCTGTACTTTTTCTATCATCGATTCGGCTAAATTTAGGAGAATAAACGCTGCTCCTCTTGTTTCATACGCGGACGAATAAAGAAATAGTTAAAGAATACATTTATTCTTACAGCAGCGTTCATTCAAATGAAACAGTGTAAATTTGGCGTTTCACAAATGCAAGAAGCTACAGCTATTTTGAAATATATCTTTTGACTGTTTGTCTGTTAAATAGAACGTTTAAGAAACGACAATGAGAAGTACATATAGTCGTTAATGATGTCATTAAAAATGTATCTTTAATTCTCATAATCCATCATTAAACCCTAATTGGTATCATTTTGTTGCAATTGATTGACTTTCTACAAGACTTTAGAAGCAATTACTTAATTGTAGAATACTTCACTCTAATGTCTATAGTATATTTATTACGAAGTGTATTATATAACATATTCTGCGTCATGAAGATCATCAATAACATGTATCGTATAAACTCTATAAAATACATCAATCAAAATTATGTACTAGATACAACATTACAATTAACCTTCGTTTTCTACAATCTAACGATAAAAATCTTGTGGCTTGCGCACACGGGGAAAACGCGCGCTCGAATAAACTGCATTAATATTTGCACAATGTTTGCACAAGGCATCGTTAGTATCATGTAAATCGGCACATAAAATCGTATAGGCTACAAAAAAAAAAAAAAAAGGTTGTTATGCGCGTATTATGGCTTGACATATTGAATAAATTATGGCATGTTGCGATCAATCTTCGTTTGTAATGATCTGGTAAGTTTGTACGCCGCAGTTCATGGGGTTTTTCTACGTTACGAACATCTTCTATTAAATTAGACCGCCATACAGCACGCAATTAATCAATCAATCAAATGGAAATCTTTCAAGAATTTCAGGTGATGTGTAGGAACTGTAAGGCACGAAAAGATCTATTAATCTAACGTAGTTTAAAAAATAAAATTGAAGACATGGTGCGAGAAGATGAAAGCTCGTGGAAGATATCGTTGTGCCAAGAAACAAGTTTTTCAGGAGGAAAAGAAAACTTGTACATTGATGTAGCTCAAATTTATGAAAAAGTGTATCTGTAGAAATATAGTCTGTATGTGCTCCTCAGTTCCAAAGAAAACTCGATGTTCCATTCATCTAGACGGATGGTGTAGATAAAATCCAAGGAACAATCGAAGATTTTGTGTAGACAACAATGTGAGTGTCAAACATCAAACTTTACACCAGAGAGAGAAAGCTTTTCCGACTTGAAATTTTTCTCAAAATTTCATTTGTTTTGATTATTATAAGATCTTAAGTATAGAAAATAATGCAAATGCGTCACAAAATTTTCTGTTTTGTGTGCTAATATATTCATCATGAAAAGAATTATTTTTATAGAAAATACGTGCCTGTTAATTGGAGGGAAAAGTGGATGTGCCATTCATATAAATTCGCAAGTATTGTAAGTGGCAATCTTGTCTGTTCTTGGATGACTTGTACAAAAACAGGAAATATATCTTTTCAAGACGTCGTTTTTCTTTTTGCTGCAAAAATATATTTTATAATATTTCGAGTGAGAATTGTTATAAAATTGGTGATATTTAGTCTCCATGTGTTCGAGCATATCTGTCGCTTAACTTATATTGTTTTATATAGAAACAATGTTGGAAACACCGGTGGTATCACTTTTTAACACTACCAGTAATTATTTACAAATGTATGTATAATATATTAATAATTACTGTATATATAATTATTTACAAAAATATAACTATATATAATAGAGTCATATAGAATTATGTATAATTATTTACAAAAAACATTTTGCAATGTTTGCACTTACAGCGTCGTCTATCAGAAGTCTTCAGTTATCTAAAGTTTATTAAACTTATATTTCTTCCTGTAGAGGCAGCGATACCATTTTCTGGCATTATTAACGACTATGTGGAAAGAAAAATTGCTCTTAAATTCTACACTACAGTATTCTCAATGCTACGTAGAACATTTTCCAATAAGAAATCAAAATTTGCAAATTTTCCCATATGCGGTGTTTTCTACAAGCGCTGTTTAATAATTTTCTCAAGAAATGATTTCCAAAGTTCGTTAGATCTCTATTATAGGTTTATGGAATGTGTTCGTGTTCGGCCTTCTGCTCACCCTTCGAACAGCACTGTTTGCTTCTCAGATCATGCCGCAAAAGAGGCTCTCGGAGTCGCAGTCGCGGCGAAAATACGATTCGCTCGAGATCAAAGGCAAAGTATGGCCAAAGAGAAGTCCGCCATAATTCCGTTCGGATGATCATTCAACGGTAATGCATTAAATACAAAGGCGAGCGGTGCTGTAAAAAGAGCTTTCGTATCGTATATTTGCAAAAATATTATAGAACAACATTGAATGTTACGTTTGCACGTATAAGTTGGATAAACAACGATGTTACCGATATTTTGTGTACGATATCAAACGTCTGCGTTCGATGACTCGTGTAAAAATTGGGAAATATTTGCTTTAAATTTAGAATAATTATTAAGTTAAGACATTTTATAAAAATATTCCCTGCGATTCTTTGGATATTTATTGATATTGCTTTACAGATATCTACACAATTTTTACATTATTTTCTGTGTCAGTTATTTTTTCTACAAATTGTAAAATATTTTCATATTTTAATAATGTGAATTATTCCTGCGAGTAAGCGATATACATATAATATACAGCGCTGCGAATAATTATAGACTCAAACGCTATTACCTAGCAAACTAATAGAAGTAATCAAAAATAAAGGAAACTCCACTAAATATTTTGTACGAAAACGTAACAAAATAGGGCTGAGTTTATAATTATTCGCAGCGTTATATAGATAAAGCTATATGGCATGTACGACAGAGACATAGGAATAATAATATCTAAATACAAATGTTATTACCTAACAAACTAACAGAAATAATCAAAAATAAAGGAAATTCCACTAAATATTTTGTACGAAAACGTAACAAAATAGGGCTGAGTTTATAATTATTCGCAGCGTTATATAGATAAAGCTATATGGCATGTACGACAGAGACATAGGAATAATAATATCTAAATACAAATGTTATTACCTAACAAACTAACAGAAATAATAAAAAATAAAGGAAATTCCACTAAATATTTTGTACGAAAACGTAACAAAATAGGGCTGAGTTTATAATTATTCGCAGCGCTATATAGATAAAGCTATATGGCATGTACGACAGAGACATAGGAATAATAATATCTAAATACAAATGTTATTACCTAACAAACTAATGGAAGTAATCAAAAATAAAGGAAATTCCACTAAATATTTTGTACGAAAACGTAACAAAATAGGGCTGAGTTTATAATTATTCGCAGCGTTATATAGATAAAGCTATATGGCATGTACGACAGAGACATAGGAATAATAATATCTAAATACAAATGTTATTACCTAACAAACTAACAGAAATAATCAAAAATAAAGGAAATTCCACTAAATATTTTGTACGAAAACGTAACAAAATAGGGCTGAGTTTATAATTATTCGCAGCGCTATATAGATAAAGCTATATGGCATGTACGACAGAGACATAGGAATAATAATATCTAAATACAAATGTTATTACCTAACAAACTAATGGAAGTAATCAAAAATAAAGGAAATTCCACTAAATATTTTGTACGAAAACGTAACAAAATAGGGCTGAGTTTATAATTATTCGCAGCGTTATATAGATAAAGCTATATGGCATGTACGACAGAGACATAGGAATAATAATATCTAATTATAACGATACACGATAAATACTAAATTATAAACTTTTAACGACTATACGGAATTGTATCGCTGCGAATTTACCTTATGATATAACAATCTATTAATGTCAATTTAAAACAACTTGACAACTTTCACTAATACGATCTTCGCAAGCGTTCGTTGAATCTGTTCAAAAAAAGAGTGTTAAGTTATGAAAAAAACGTGCCATTGTGGACATTCCGAGGGCTTCGAATAATCTATCTAATGAAGTAGTAGTAAATCCAAGCTAAGAAGGGCGCATCTCTCCTGACAAAGGCGGTCTTGTTCCTACGCTTCTTTTTACCTCGCCTCGAAAAAGATCCTGAAAATGGCTAAAAAAGGAGAAGCCCGAGCAGGAAGAGGAATCTGCTCCCGTTTCTACAAGGATATCGATTTACTCGAGCCTTTGACTTTATCGCTTCTCGCCTCCACGTAATCTAACATCGTGGCGAGCAGCCGTTTTTCCGTTCCAAGGTATCTACGAACGTGAAAACGCGGTGAAAAAGTGGCTTCACAATCCAAAGTACGTATTGTAGTATATATCGCGAAAATAGGAGAAATTCATATGAAATTGTACAGCAGGGCAAGGTCGTATATAACAGAGGGAATGATCGATAATTGGAGAAAAATCGGAACGCAGGTTTCGCAATTATGCTAAGGTAGGAACGATTCTATTTGCGAAAATGGAGATCTTAGACGTGCCGAACGTAGAAAAGGGCAACGCGAGTGAGAGAGAAAAAGGGACTAAAAGTCGCTAAAGGCTCACGACGGGTTGAGACCTTTAACTAAGAAATCAAACTTGCTTGTTTTTGACTTGCGACGAATGAAACTTTCACCAACATATTTCTTACAGTTTTCTGGTTAAAACGACACCAAACGCGATATAATTTGGTTCATATTCGTTTACTTGATAAACGATAATTAGATGCATATCGATAAGTAAATATAATTCAAATTATATCGTGTTCAGTCACGTTTGGGTGGTAAGAATACGTTGGAAACTTTAACGTAAAAAACGTCAGAAATAAAATAGAATTTCACTTTTGTATTAGTACCTAGATACATTGTCTCAGCAATATACCACATTGGATCGTGTCGTACTACTCGACCACGGCGAGCTGTCGAATTTCTGCGTGCGTTGAAGGGAACCTTCTGCCTATGGTGAGGATGACAACCATGCAATTAACGAGAGTTTCCTTCCCTGCAATTATCCAGTGTTTACTGGCCAATGTTATTTCAGTCTTGTATTATACTGTGAGCCACCACTGGTATTTCACCTTCGTTACGAAGACACTTAATAAATGCTATTTCGATTGCACGATCCTTTTCATGAATTAAGAAGTTACGAACCTGGAACCCTAAGTATGTAACTATACGACTGCGTACGGCTTTCCCACGCGTTTTTTCTGCTGCTCCAGCGGAGAAAAACAGAAACAATCGAAAAGAAGTCGGCTGAACGCGCGAGAAGAGGGAAAACTTGGATCGTCACCCTTATTCTCCTCGTTCTTTTCCCCGTGGCGCACAGTGTCCGCGGGGATTCATAAGAAAAGTTACCTACTTGGAGGTGATTCCCAACGCCAGCTTTTCCACCGATGTACCATCCCTCTTTGTACAAAAATACTACGCTTACATTTCTCTCTTTCTCTCTGTCTCTCTTTTTCTCTTGATCGCGTAAGGTGTAAGGCGTAAAGCATCGGCTCGTTATGGGATCAACCACTTCTGCACGGCTTTGGAGGAAAGTTTTCATGTTCTCTGGTCGAGAAATTTTCAAGTTTTTCTATTTTTGGGTGGCGTTGCGTGTCCTTGACTAGGTTTCTTGGAACAATGTTACATAGTAGAGCAACAGAAGAACGAAAAGAAAAGAATGAAAAAAATGAAATGGTGTGAGAATGGACGCACGAAACAAGTTACAACATAACATTGTCATAGAAAACGCTAGAGAGAATGTCTTAAAGACGCTATAGATTGGTCGAAGATCGAACAGTTTACGTGATTGAGCACGCGATTTATGCAATTATTGCAATTGCTAAGTACGAAACATTTTAAGCTTCTTGCTGGTACATGGAGGAAAAGCAACTGCGTGATATCCGGACAATCAACGATACCTTTAGCTACTTTGCTAATGAAGATTATCTCAAATATCACATATTTCTCCTGTTCAGTTTCTCGAAAGATTTAAGCAAACAGATATATTACATTATGTTAATTTGATTACTTAGAGTTAGATAAGACGATCGTTTTTTAAAAGCTTATCGGAGAAATAAGCTATGTCAGTTGAAGTGTTTGGAAAGGGGATTTCCCTGAGTTTGAGGAACGTTACTGGCCGAGCCATGAAACTTTATTGCCTCTTTCCCCTGCTTCACTCCTTTCCTGATCTCGTCGATGGAAGTGAGAAGGCGAGCTACTTTTCCCTGCGGTATGTACAAGGGCCTACAACTACATCCCTCTGAGACTGAGCCAGAGATACACAGCCATTTGCACGTGTCTACGATATTTCTGGGGAAGCGTCCATCTGGTCACGAGATTATATTTTATCATTGCGGACACTGTACCTATGTTTATATTTTGTTAATTAAACCCACCTTACTTAACGAATCTATTTGAACAAATTTATTTCAAAATTTGCTCGTTATTATAAATATGACAGATATAGCAAATATATTAAATACTTAAATTGTTCAAATATATTACGGAGACCGTTGTTACGAAGAGAATAGAATTTAGTGAAAAAAATTGAAAATAAGGAGAGGTGCATATTATTGTGCCCTTGAATATAAATTTTATTTTGGGTTACAAGGTCTAGAAACAAAAGAGCTATAAGTAGATTGCTATTGCTGTTTCTTGTAGCCTTCAGCTAGAGCTACACACCAAGATTAACTTTTTGGTAATGTCCTTTGCTATAAATATTGTATTGGGTTGGCAACTAAGTGATTACGGATTTTGTCATTAGATAGTAATAACAAAATCAGCAATCACTTAGTTGCCAACCCAATATATGAGCGTATTTCCTATACTTCTTCCTCTTGTATTGTAACAATATAAGAGTGAGGATTATACTTATACCTATACTTATTTCAATATATTTTTCTATTGCAAATTCATCCACTCTATCAGTCAACGTCAACAATAACGATACAGAACCACTATATGCAAATCCACTGGTAGTTTAAAGCAAAGTAAAAGAGAATCTTCTTTCGTATCAATAATAAGAATTTGGCTATAAATCATACTTAAAATTTCAAATTGTATAAGTACACATCGTTTACCTTCGAGTTAAATAAACAATTACTTGAGAGATATTAAAAGTAACAAAAAGTGTCGAATAGTTCGCTATATTTATTTATACATTTATTTGAAAGTACGTATATTTTAGCTTTGCATCTGGTGATCAAAGAGACAATGCGAAATAAACTAAAACAAAGAAAGCTTACAGCAACTATAGAAGCCGTCCGTTCCAATTCAATTATCCTCAATGAATCCATCATATCCATTTAGAAACGTATAAAGCGAGCGTTATTTATGACCGCGTTTAACATTTCATTTCGAAGAAATATAAATACAATTCAATTGTCTGAAGCGCGAATAATAGCCATAAATTGCTTCCCCGTTTACCGGCACAATCAACGTTCGATCAAATAACATGGAGCAGACGTCATAATGAAGCGAAACGTAAATTCCAGCAGATTCGTTTACCGCTGTCTTAATCAACTCCCCTTGGCAAGTGTAGCAATTCCATGCTTATTTTCTTCGTCGTTCTGCTTTGGATTTCGTTGCGCCTCTCCCCGTTTTTCGCCGGCCTGACAATAGGCCGTTGCGTTCTCGCAGGCGAGAAAAGGTCGCCTCTCTAAAATCCTAGTATGGGGCGGACAACCCCGGGCCGCTATGCCATTCCTCACGGTGGGGGCTTTAGTTGCTAATATTACGGTGCCCCGCGGCGAACTGGAAAATTTCATTGGAACTTCCATTATTCATCCGCGAACCGCTCCAGCCCCGGCCCTCTGTCCCGTTCCTGGTCCGTTCATACCTTTCCTGGCGGTAAATTCAATTCGAATTATAAGGGCACGAATTAGCTGGCCGTGCGGACCCTCGGACCTCGCGTTTTCTCCATTTCTCTACGATTTCCTCCATTTCAGATCGCCCAATTAGCGACCGTTTTAATTTCTGCGCTCTGATTTAATAATCTACGTTGCTACGGTCGAACCTCGGTAACTCGAACTATCTTGAGGGAAGAGCTGAGATCCTCGAGTTACGGCGACATCGACTTATCGAATTTTCTGGGCTCAACGAATCCAAATTCCACGTATCGAAGACTCTCATAAAAAGGACACACCCCACTGACCTCGCTAAAAAAATAAAATGGACCAACTCGAAGATCCTGCTGGGGGTAGCCATCCAAATGTCCAACTGGACAAATTGTAAAATACAAATTAAATAATAATGATAACAAAAAACATCGAAGTTTCGTTCGTCATTTCGGAAAGCGTAAGTATTTTAACCTTCGTCTTGGAACTCATTTAAAAAGCGTTTAGCTTGCATGCATATGCACACATATACATCGTCGAAGGGCAAAGAAGTAGGCATACGGCTTGTATCGTTTTACGATACGACGTTTTTCAATTCTAACGATTGAACGAAGGGAGACGATATCGAACGATTGGTTTCTCACATCTTGTGACACGGTATAGCTACAGGTGCACTTCGACTTGCAGAGGCAGCGAAGATAAAAGTTCAACTTTGACCTGTAAAGGTCTGGAAATTTTAAATTCGGTTTACAGAGCTGGAATAACGCATCTGGACAGGTGAATTCCAGTTAGAGTAAACTTTATTTCGACTTCCAGAGATTTTCGCAGCGCAGTGGAAGGGGATGAGCAAAACTGCGGTCTCGTAGAGGTTTTCGACTTATCGAGTCATAGTGTAGCGGTTCATGGCCGTAGAAAAAGCTTCCAGTTGCAACGGAAAATTCAAAACTGACAGATCCATAATATCGTGCCTTGGAACACTAACTGTGTTTTGGGTTAGAAATTCTACAAGCAAAAGAACTTTGAATAGGTTTTTATTGCTTTCATCGATTGGTATAGTAGCATTGAGCGAGCGACGATTAAAATCGGCATACAGTATCTCCGTACTTGTACTTATTTTAATACAACTGACTATTACAAATTCATACACTTGTTACCTTATTAAATAAGTCTACATCTTATAAACAATACCTCAATAGTGTTAGGTTAAAAAGGTATATGATAAAAGATACCAGAGGGAGAGGACAGAAAAGAAGACTAAACCGAACAAAAAAAAAAGAGTTACTTGAACTGAATTCTATAATTTTACAATTTAATTTTCTGTTTCTCTTGTTATATTATATATTGGGATGTATATGTGTGTTAACGTAAAAATCTTTCTCACCGACGGTTCTGTCTTATATTAGCTTCGATTGATTAATTCGACGATTAACTGTATGCTGGTTAAGACTGGTTGTTATTTCTAATTAATAATCACCAAGAGCTTCTGACCAAACATAATTGGTTTCGAATAACGATCGGACAAATATTGCCGGATTTTGGCATCTCACTGTAAGTGAAATGGTCGAAAATATATAATAAATATATAAATAATGTACGTAATATAATATAATAACGAAAATATAATACATATATAATAAAATATGTATGAATAATATAAAATGTAAATAAGGATATAAGACGAAAGTGCAAGCATCATACCCAGCTTACGCTTGTCAAATTATTGGGTTGTCCGAAAAGTTTCTTTCTTTTTATGAGGAAATAATAGACGCACAAGATTTTTTGTTTTATGCTATTTTTCGAATTACGTACGATCCATTTTGTTCGGTTGAGATGAACATCGCGACGTTTCACACACTTGGTTTCACGTTTGTACGAAGCTGCGCTGTTGTAAAAGACACGTTTGCGAAAGAAAGACACTTTCCGGACAACCTATTATCTCGCCATTTGTATAGGAAACTATCGCAGTGAATCTCGAACATTTGTCATTCGCTGCACGATTGTTTAGGTGCAAGTATAGAAACTGATCAATAGAATTGGTAGGATCAATAGGATCAATAAATGCATTTGCGTCATATAAACGGAGTTATAACGTACGTTAAATTACTCGAAGTTAAAAACGATTCTCCATTCCAAATTTCCAAGAGTCGAAAACGATATCGAGACAGATGTTTTTCATACAAACGTCTTTTTCTTCCCTCTGCAGTTTGATCCGCGTTTTGCTCGGACACGTAGCGAACATAAAAATTGTCGCAGAGAAAGGCATGGGTCGTTTGGATAATCGTCCATAGGGGAAAACGAGAAATAGTTATCGATGGGTAGAGTCTTCTATTTACCGGTATACACATCCGGAAATACATTTTCGTTTCTCGCCTCGAAGGGCTGGGGCGAACGACTCAACGACCCCTGCGAAATGTCGCGAAAGCAATTTTCTCAACAGAAGCGAACGCGTTACGAATTGCCATTCGTTCGATCTTCCTTCCTCTCCTTTTCTCGCGACAACGCCTCCTCGACTTGGTCTGATCGATGGTCGCGTCTAACTGGCTGCATTATTCACTTCCGATCAAGATGCAGAACGGCGAGCTTTTCTGCTGGCGTTTTCGCGGAGAATGTTCGGCCAGGTGAAAAATTGAAGAGCTCCGTATGCCATGTATACACAGAGGAATATCGTGTCCTGTGACACGAATTCGAATCGATTCGAATATTAATTTCAGTGTTTGCATAAGGCGATATATGGACAGTGGACAGGCGCACAGTTTATCGTGTAAGGATAAATGGTTCTGAGTTTCATGACAAAATCCGTTTGTTGGATCGCTGACAATGAGTGACATTCAAATTGGAAACCTAACAAAAACGTAGAGTAAGGTGACCAAATTTCGTCTGAAACTGAATGAATTTTTAATTTGAAAAGATTTGTACAACTAGCTTGGAAGCTTAGTAACGAAGATCTGTAATCGATGTTTTATAAAAGTTTATACGAACGAAGTAAAAAATATATTTGTGAAAGGACTGCGTTTTTCAGCTGTTCAAAAAAGTGTTCCTAATTTCGTCCCCGCACTTTTAGTGAGAAAATATTTGTTTTTCTTAGTATTATTCGCCTTTTATGCGCTCGAAATATATTATAAAATTATATAAAACAAATCTCTATAAAATCATATACAAATTTTGTAATTTTGTGATATAGATGTGTACAGCAAGTGTACAGCAACATCCGAAGCACGCGGTGTATCTAACCCACTTTTCTGTCTTTACATCGTATAAAACAGGCTACATTTTCATCTTCTTCGCTTTCACTCGATGCTCCTATTCCGAATTTCTTTGCGAAAAACGCGTTGCAAATTTCGTCTCCGCGTATTTACGTAGAGGGACGAAATTAGACACAAAGTTATTTTCTAATATAATTGCCAGCTGTAATCGATAAATGGCAGGACGTCATTTCGGAATACGAAAGTAGAAGCAGAATTACGTACGTTGGACGTTAAAATACCACTTCGAATATTAAGAAATAACATAGTGCACTACTCGCGAGAAAGCAGAACGTCACACAAGATTGTGGAAACGACGAATTCTTTTGTTCTTTCGTCGCTTAACTGGCGACGTTCCTATTTCAAATTCCAATTGCAGCTTACAGGCTGATGCACCTATCGATAAAGATTGATCAGGGGATGAAATTCGCGTCACTTGGCCTACTTATCACGTTTTTCTTTCGTCATCTTTAGATAGCAAATTTATCAAATGTCCAGCTCGACAAATTGTAAAGTACAAATTAAACAATAAAAAAGAAAAAATCCTTAGATGCTGGTATAAGTGAAATAATATGACACAGAAAGCGAAACCGAAATTTATTTGCTGCGCACATTGCAATCCATTTGCACAAGCTTCACAGTCAGCTGATTCTATCGAGTGTTACCGATTTACTTTGAATACCGCGCGTGATTTAATTTACCTAATGTACACAGATGTCTAGTTGATATCTTCGGCCAAAGTAAAGGCAGAGCAAATACATATATCTGCTTAACATAGCACGTGCTTCTTACACCGCGTTCTGAATTTATCTGTTGAAATAGCCGATCTACAAACGAAAGCTATTTCGTATCACATTTTTCATATATCATTTGATCATAGCGAGCGCGAACATTTCATGGCGCAATTTAATCACGTAACACGCACTGCTACCGTAAGACGAGCCGTTACGAGAGGGAAGTAAATTCTTTGGCTAGATTTATCAGCGCTAAAAACATTTTCAGGTTGCGACGACGAGCGTGGGTGAGTCTCATTCAGCTCGCGTCTTCGTTTTCCCCTGGACGTCGATTAATGGAGCAACGCATCGGCCGCGTTTCTTCTAAAGCCGTTGCACAACGTTGTAGAATGGCGAAATTTCGCGATAGACAGCATAAGATTCCTGTTCTAATACTCGTGAAACGTTTGAAACGAGGATCCCTTCTACAAAGGTGAAATCCTAACATTTCATTAGTTCAACACAATGCTTTTTGATTGGCGACAAGTTGGTAAAAATGTTTACAATTTGTGCAATAATCCGAATATAATGCATCCGTATAATGTATGGAAGGATCTTTGGAATATTTGGTGCATTAAATAAAAATGTTGTTATATTATAATATATTCTAAAGTTTCAAACAAATCTGAAAATATGTATGGAAATTACAAGGTATCTGTACAGGATGTTTATCGTAACAGTCGTTGGGATTTTTCAGACACTTGCGATAGCCGGAGAAAAAGATGGTTCGAATAAAAGTTTATCAGCTTCCAGTCACTTACAAACTGCAATATTAAGGATTTAAAAAAAAGTTTTACTTCGATGAAAAGTCAAGAGAAGTTAGTTTGAAGGATATTTTAACTTCAATGCCGTAAAGTTTATCGTACAAAAGACAAGGAGAAGGTAAAAATAATAAAGTACTATGCTATCTTTCCCTGTCTTTCATACGACAAGTTTTACACCGCATCGGAGCTAAAATATCTTTTAAATTAATCATTTCTCGATCCAAGTATCCTCGTACATCTTTACAAAGAAGTAAAAAACGATGGTTTATAAAAAAATGTATTGTTCCATTAGAAAAGTAGAGTTGATCTTTACTTCCCATCGAAGTAAAACTTTTTCTAAATTCTCAACATTGCAATTGATAGTCGACCGACAGCTTAACTCGATTAACTTCTCTTCGAAACATATTTTCGTCCAATCATTGAAAGTGCCTGAAAGATCGCGGCAACTGATGATTTTTAGACCACCTTGTATACGTATAAGCAGTGAATTTTTATTTTACCCATTACATATATCGATAAGAGACAATTTTTATCAGCAATTGCACGTTTAAAACCATTGTCTACACCTTACGTTAATTTTCTATACGTTTGCAATAGACAGACTGCGGATTTTTATGCAGATTTATATTTTTAAGATAGTTATTATAGTTATAGTTAAATATATCGGAGTTAAAAAAGCAAAACGTCGGTAGAGAATCGTGTTACCTTCTAAGTTTTATAGAAAGTACTATACTTTGGATATTTTCTCACATTATGCACATTTTATGCAATTTTGCACTTTCAAAATTCCTATAAATGTATAAAAGCCCGCAGTCTAGTAATTTGCAGCTTTTATCCCACGTGTATATTCTCGGATTGTGTGCAAACTATGAGAAGACAATCACGTTAGTCGTATCTGCATGTACAATGCGGATTTTAAAAAGTTTCGTATAATACGTATACACATAGGAAATTTCTATCATAGTAGAAATGCATTATAATTAATCTTTATTTAATTGCTAACGTTTAATTCGTCTCCTCTATCTGTCTAGCGTTTGACATTTTGTATTTAATTAAGCAATTTTCTCGTTATCTGTCAACACGTTTAGACGTTAACCGTTCGTTTCTTCATTGCTTCGCGTTTTCTCGCAACAGTACGTGTCAAAAATCAAAATACGAATTCACGACGCTTGGTCGGCAGGCGATCGAATCTGACCTGTTGGTAAATTACACAGTAGCGTACACCGATCTATCCGAAAGACTTTGCGAAACCTTCGCAATCAGTATGAGCTACTATTAATTACAACGTGCCTTTGCTTCTTTTTTCCTAATCCATCAAACCGCCTATTAATGCATACATGCACGTTACGTGCTTCTATCTCACGCTAGACTGTTTCAGGCAACGTGATTCTCTTTCCTCTCATCATCCTAAGTATCGTTTCGAGGTTCATCACGGATTCGTTGAATGGCAAAATTACAAAAATGCACGTGTATATAGCTACATGTTAATCGCGATGCATATCGTGTGGCATTAAGTGAAAGTTATAGGGTGTGTAGATTGTTGTTAACGAAAGTTATTATTTTACATAAGAAATATGAATTTGTGTTGAGAAAAGTATGAATTAGGATTTAGTCAAGAAATTACCTACATGTGTATCTGAGCTGTTGAATAACAAAATCATTACATAAATTGAGGATTTCTTGTAGACAACACTGTAAATGCAAAATTGAAAATTGTTTCTTTATCATGTAGCGTCCCACATGCCAATGCGTTGTAGTTTTATAAGGAATTTCAATTTGTAAATAATTACTAATATTGTTTGAGGATGATGCTACCGACACGTCCAACATTATCTTTGTATAAGACAATGTAAATTAAACGATAGACACGCTCCAGTACACGAACGCTAAACATCAAAAATTTTATAAGTAATCTCGCTATAAAACACATTTTGATAATAAAAATAAGAAGAACATCTTGAAGAAGTATATTTTTTATTTTTGTACCAATCATTCAGGGACAAATGGGATTGGTACTTACATTGTCTGCAAATTTAAACGAATGGCACGTTCAATTTTCGGTACAACTAAGAGACACGTATAGACTTTTCTATAAAAACCATTCTTTGTCTGATGAATATATCAGTGCAAAAAATAGAAAATTTCCCGATGCATTAGATTACTTTATACGCTTTTTCTCTTTCTGCTGAAAAATATGATGTTTTACGGTATTGTCCATAAGAAGTCTTCAATTGTGCATGCTACGTAACATTGTCATACTATACACTGTATTCTTTAAGATTGTTACTTAATGGCCTTTCATCTCACACCACTGTGTTTTTCTCCGAAACTAATTTCCACATAACCATAAAACGTTGCAATTAAGTTTTGTAAGTTCGTTCAGTCCCTCTCATAGTGACAAATAACTTTCGAAAGGAACATTTTGTCTTTTGTTACGAAGCGTGTCGTCGATCATCAATCATAGTTTATAGAAAAGTCTTTTTTGCAATACGCTCATGTATTCATGACTCATCCATACGTGATCACAAAAGTTTGAGACACGTTTTCACTGCACAGCATTCACTTCTATAGTTTATTGTTCGACGAATAGCGTCCCCTGAATGATAAACCTATTAAATGGTATAAAGTGGCATAAAATGTATATATAATAATATAATAACTGTAGTAACGATACTATAGTAAAATAGAGTAATAATAAGAATAGTAACAAGAGCGTAGTAAGATATAGCAATAATAAGTATAGTAACATCAGCATTCAAGCGTGAGATCTGTTTACGGACAGCACCACTTTATTTGTTTCACGGACAGAGCGACTTTCTTTTGGTTTTACGGACAACCATTTTTTGAGGGACATTCATTTTTCCCAAACGGACGGACAGAGAGCAACATCAGAGATAGGCAAGACCTCAGAAGAAAGAATAATTATTTAAAACATTGAAGATTGGCGGAGAAAGATTCTCGATTTTCAGGTAGACATTGCACTGAACTTGTCATTTATTTATTCTTATTATTACTCTATATTATTATCATTTACTCTTATAGGTTGGTATTAATTGTTGTCTACTTCTGTGTTTCATTTAAGTATTTTTTTCGCAATAAACTCGATTTTCAGAATTCGGAATCGATCACCTGAACTACCGCAAGATTTACAACGTTGCATATATATTGTGTATTATTGTAATTTACAAAGCTGCGAATTGTATCGATTTAAAGCTGATTTTTAGAAATTAGATAATAATGATTTTTACCTAAGTCGATATAACATAATGTGATAATAGATAATCGTATAAAGTGAGTTCTGCTCGAAATATTAGATTGTATCGATAATGATATTGCGCGAGTAAGATTGTACTTTAAATGAGATAAGAAAAGGTTACGAAATTTTATCTTCAGTACTGTAGGATATGATGGAATAACTTCTCGTACGGTATTCGTACGGGTATCGTAACAGTATGAAAGTTTTAAGCTCCATAGACCTATATAGGAAAATGTGGAAGTTTTAAGCCCGATAGACCTACGTATATCTATATATCGTAGTTTGAAAATTTACTTTACTATAAAAATGATTTTCGCACGCTCGGGAAATTTACTCAGTATCTCGAGAAAATTCGTGCGAAGGATATACATAAGTTATGTTATACATATAGTTATACCAAAACACATTTTATCGTGACGATAAAAATGTTAAATTTCAATCTTTTTTACTGACTTTTCCACTTAATATTTACGACTACCTATGTCTGAATATCGTCTTATTGATTTTTTATGTATATTACTGACTTTAAAGGAAATTTTGACAATGGCACTGTGTGAAATCTTCCTTTAACTATATTTCGATAGGTACTTCGAGTATTTTATAAACCATCACAGCATATTTACTATAACACGAATAATTTTTCTCGCTCATTATAAATATTACGATTAAGTTAAATATTTTCGATACAGAATATACAAACAAAACAAAGACAAACATTAGAAGATTTTATTTGTAAGACAGGCTACAACATTCGAAGGTAATTGCATCAATTTTCTGACCTGATTTCTTGTAGCTTTGCGCTTTAGAAAGATCCGAACAAATTCTCATGTACTTATTATAGTCCCCAATTTCCTAAACAAGTAATACTTTAACCAAATGTTTAAATCTTCTCGCGATAAAAATAAACATTTGACGGGACGTTATGAGAAAATGGGAATTCATTTAAAGTTATTAAAGAATTTTGTACTAAACAAATATTAAAAAAAATTATTGTAGAATCTTAGCCGTAAGATTATGATCTTTCGGAAAAATGTAAAGAAATTTAACAGCCCTTAGAAAAGTATAATTATTTCGAGGCATAAATTTGTAGGATTTTTCAATGGATTACTTGTTATTGGAAAATGACGTGAAACTCGATACTCGATACTCGATAAAAGAAAAAATTTCACTTACTTAGCAAAAGAGAAATAAAATAGGCAAACTCGAAGATGGTATCCCGCTGGAGGTAGCCATCCACATGTTATTTAGCAATTAAGTTAGAAAAATTTAGCAAATGTCCAGCTGAACAAATTGTAAAGTACAAATTAAATAATAAACAAAAATTTGTCACCCTAAAGCCTTTCTAAATCCAAGATATTAATTTCTTAAACAAACTGTGTTTGATTCAATTGTATTCAATTCGACACAACTTTAAATATCTTCGTTTTCCTGGTTTTTGCAACAAAGTTTTTAAAAGCCAATACTTTAAATATTCCTTTAGCTGCGTAGTATTTTTCTAAAATAAAAATCTCTGGAAAGGCGAAGAGATACAACCACCTTCAAAAAAATTTACCAAATGTCCAGCCGGACAAATTGTGAAGTACAAATTAAATAATAAAAAAAAGAGAAAAAAATTTAGCAAAAGACAGACGTTGGCTGAAAGCACAGTGCTCATTTTACCCTCATTCGGAACTGCATTGAACCAAGTAAACGATATTTTGACAGTCAAAGCCTTGTAGATATATATATAAGTCCTTTTATGTAAGTTTTATATAAATATATATAGCATAATATGTTTATATAAGTATTTTTAGCCGCGTGAACCACGGGATCTGACACCTTCGTTTTGGAGAAATTAAACAATGAAAATTTCGTTTGGTCTCAACGATTGCTTGTTTCTATACGATTATTATGAGAAATGAATGCATGTGTGCATAGTATGTGACAGCAAAAATTGTTGAATATATTGAAAATAAATTATCTGTAGATAGATTTGTTTAGCACGAGTGGACGCCAATATTGTTTTCTTTTATTTTGTTAGTGTTCAAGAATTCAATCCAAAATACAGACGTGGTTTCCTCAAATATAATTTCAATAAAGCACTACTTATTACAACAAAGGATTATTTGCTACTTACATTTCTAATTACATTTTCTTATTTATTACCTATGATCAATGATAAGAAACGTAAGCGTTGGGATATTTTTGCGAGCCACGACAAATAAACGTTCGTCTCTATAAATCATCTCATACGGTTTCCCTTATGTCGTTTGAAATTTATTCTCGAGTATATTCTACGTTCTTTTGAAATAGCCCATCTACAACTTATTCAAATTATTTAGTACAAATTATAGTAAGCGGCAGATGAAAGTCTCGCAATCAGTGTGATACGGAGGCAGAAGGCGCCGCTGTTAAGGCGTCAGTAATTAGTTTTGCAGGATTTACGATACTGATGAGACTTCCCTGTTTTCCTATTTTGGAGTTGAGCTTTCTATACGTATAATTACTATATCCCACGTAATTTCGTTTACAGCCAGGAGAACTTTAATTTGTATAAAATTAACGAAATAGCCGGAGTTTCGCCTGGCACTTCGGTTGGCGTATCGCAAACCCTCGGAGCGTCGAACCTACGTACGCGAGCGGTGTGTACCGTCACTTTTACGCGATTTTGCCTCATTCGGATGACCTGTGCTTCGCACCTACGTCCTGAGATCAGCGTTTTCCCGGGCAGTGGCGATGTTGGAGAAGTTAACTAATTGTTCGTTGCGCAACGTTCAGCCACCTGTCTCGTAAGGAACTTGGCGCATCCTACCCTCGTGAAAGGGAATGGAAGATGCGAGTTGGAAACTCCAGACACTTACAGTGCCGTGAATAATCATAAACTCGATTCTATTTTTAGGTTCTTCGTAATATTAAAACAAAAATTGACGAGATCGTTTATATAATTTCATATCGTAATGTAAGAGAAAATTGAAGGTACGATAAAGAAAAATGGTGTTTTTGGTTATGAAGAAATATAAACTCCACGTTAATTTTGTTACCTTTTCGTTCAATACTCAGTGGATCTTTATTATTTTTTACGATTTCTATGAATCTGTTCGCTACGTATCTTCTATGGATGGTTTTCTCGCTAAAAATCCACACAGGTCTTCAATCGAGTTGTTAGGACTGAGTGCTGATGACGGCGATAATTCTATTCCAAAATCTTGAAGCCACATTTTCATAGTGGCGACTGTATGAATAGAAGTATTGTCTCGTTGTAAAATTGTCTTTGTGTTTTTTACTTCAGTCACGAAAAACAATAATTCGCCATGTAACATCTCCTAATATTCTAACGTTTAATTTACAGGCATGGTTTCGTGGAATACTGAGGAAATAATGTCGCAAACGTGTTCGACGCCACGATTATTCGCAGCAATCAGTTATTCAAAACCTCGAAGAGAGAACGCATGAAAATTCTAATTTTTTTTTCTTTTTTTTATTTACTTAATTTGTACTTTACAATTTCGGTAAATTTTTCTAGTTTTAAAACAGTAACTTGGAAATATCTTTTTTCATATCATTATCATTTAAGACATTGATAACGTTCGTCTCGGAAGGAAATTGGTAAAATTTGAAATATATGCTGCAATTGCTAAACCTTGACAAAAGTGAAATTATATGCTGCACTCGTGCGATGCATTGATTTTAAGAATCTTTTATCTCAATGGCATAATGTAGTCTCGCCTGCAGCAGAAACTTTTAACACCCGCTATATCACGATGTGGAGATACTAAAATCTGTAGCGAACATTGTTTACTCGTTATTTATTAATAATGCTTTACAATTTGACCAGCTCGACATTTGGTAAAATTTTCTAACTTCATTGCTAAATAATAAATGGATGGCTACTCCCAGCAGGATACCATTTTCGAGTTTGACTATTTTATTTTTTCAGTGAGGTCAGTGAGGTGTTTTCTTTTTAGTCTTCTTCTTATATGGGTTTTGCTCGTTTCAGCAGCCAGCTGGTTGCCATTCTTTCCTCGTATTTCTTCGCGTGTCTGCCAATTTCTTCTTTGACCATTTGTATTTCTAGGTCTTTGCGTATATCTTCGTTTCTGACATACCATGGAGCGTTGACTATTGTTCTCAGTATTTTTGATTGTAGCGACTCTAGTTTATTTATGTGGCTCGCTGCTGCCGTTCCCCATGGTGGTATTCCGCGCGTTCAAATTGCTTTTATTATCGTAAATTCTAATCTGTACTCACGTCCACTTTGAAAGTCGAGAACCGCTAAGTATTCGCGACGTAGCAGCACCTTCATCTTCCACCTTTTTCAACCCCTTTGTATTTCACGCTTTCCGCTTTACTTTCGACGTAATATTCGCATTGTTCCGGCATAGTTTGAAGCGCAGAAGGTCCTCGGTTCCCTTTTTCGTTCCAGCGAACCGTCACGAGTCACGGGATGAGCTGGTGTTCGAGCCCTCGTAAATCCATTTATTTATTTATTTATGTGCCATGGGAACCGGATGGCCATGGGGACGCGCAGAGGCTTATGCCGGGGCATGCATCGAACTGGGATTCCCGTGGGACCGTGGCCACGAGATGGGGAGATCGCAAAAGTCACGGAGAACGCGCAGGATATTTCGTGTAGGTTGATGCCTATGCCAGGAGAAGTAAATTCTCCGGAGGCAACGTGGGTTGAAACGAAAATGCTGTTGTGCCACTTATACGGAGGAAGAATCTACCTATCGACTACCCTCTTGACTCTTCATCGTCGCCCTTCCTCTATCGTCATCGACTATTCGGCATTCCCTACCCTGATTTCTTTCCTTTTCTTATGCTCTTACGCAAATATTTAATGACACGTTTCTGGCTTTGGAAGGTACGCCGTTTTGATAAAACTAACTAAATTAATTAATTTTTATGTTTTCTTATGCTCTTGCGCGAATATTCATGACACGTTTCTGGTTTTGGAAGGTACGTCGTTTTAATAAAATTAACTAAATTAATTAATTTTGATGTTTCCTTATGCTCTTGCGCGAATATTAATGACACGTTCCTGGTTTTGGAAGGTACGTCGTTTTAATAAAATTAACTAAATTAATTAATTTGGATGTTTTATAACGCAAATGTCGTAATTGCATCGGACTAATTTCTAGAACACGGTAAAAAAACAAGTACACGGTATTTGTACAGTACATGTCCGTTTTAAGTAAATGTATACGATTATTTCTGTAAGTTTGAGAAATAGAAACAAATGTTTCAGAGAAAAGTTGTACGGTATCAAAGCGGACATAATCTGATGAAATTGGTATTTTCATAGGTGGCCAAGTAGAATGTGAAAGTGAATCATAAGCGAATTTAAATACAATAATCGATCTGGCATTATCACAAAGATATATTAATCTATTTATGTCGACAAATTGTTAGTTTAAAAGATATTTTAACTTTCATTTGTTAAATTTGCGTATGGAAAGCGAAGACTACGTAAACGTAACATATCGCCTCCGGCCTTTTATCATCTTATCTCTCATACGTTAAATTTGACAAATTGAAGTTAAAACATCTTCTACGCTAACGATTTTTCGTCATAGATAGGTTAACACATTGTTGACCGGTCACGAGTTAACTCGTGATGCGCTTTTTTCGTATCAGCGTCGTTTAACTTTAAAGTGGTCCAAAAAATTAGCATTTTTTTTTTTTTTGATAAACTGCACCTTATTCGATGCATATAAAATGTACCGTACCTCTCTGTCAGAAAATAAAACAAGATACAAATAGTTTTTACTGAAAGTAGCTAGAGAATGGATAACTGTGCATTCCAAAGAATGCAGCATTGCAGCTGACGCTTCTCGTATTTCTAAAACAACTCCTTATTATAATGATGCACCTTTTAGGTTTTCCGGGTTCAAAAGAACAAGTTCAAAAGAAAAACGCAGCGAAACTAGATATATTTACAAAATCTGTTGTGTACCATTACACGTAAGTGATTGCTACACTGTTTATCGTACGAAAAAAGAAATATTAAAAGTTGAATAATAAATAAAATTTATTAAAGTTTATTTATATTGTTTTACTTCCAATTACGAAATAATAGCCGGTGACATGAGATAAATTCTCAGTAAAATTCCCGATCAACAATAGCTTTTTGTAGGAAATATCCAGACGGATCGATTATATAATTTCATTTTAAAAAAACGTATGTTATTTTTATATGACCTTCACTTGGCAATCTACAAAAAATTGAATTACACTAGATTATCTCCTCTTTGATACTATACTGATCTTTCGTCTGAAACATTTTTTCGCATGTTTGTTACATAGAGATGTGATCGCGTGTATAAATTTTTAAATTTTGCATAGTATATAATAATAATTATATTGCGATAGCTTGCATAATATACGTATACAGTGTCAGAATTTGAAATTGATTACCATTAACACTTTGACTGTCACACCGAAAGCACATGTTTCGCCGAGGACGCCGTGGGAGTATTTTTATTATTCAAAGCATATAATGGAAAAATAATAATAAATTGACGATGTAAGACAACATTCTTCCCCAATGCATCGTTTATTTCATTCGTGCCAACAATTGATAGCGACATATTATAACAAGGCTTCGTTTATTTCAACAAACCATTCGCATTCGTTATTTCTTTGTAAGCAAAACTGTGCAGAATATATTGTTGAAACGTGTAGAAGATATTTGTAAACGGTACTTGCTCATTCTATATATAATAGTAAGGTATATGCACACCTCTAACTTCAATTATATGATTATAAAGCAGCGTTTACTATTATTTCCTAAGCTGTGTTTATAATAATATTCGTAGATTACCCCTCAAGATTTGTTCTCATTTTTTTTTTTTATTGATGTTCTAATAGAAATGTTTAATCGTTCGATGGGACACTTTTTATTTCAAAGTATCTTCTATTTATCGGTTATATTCAAAATGCCCTAACTGTCAATTTTCATACAATTTTTACAATTGTAAGAAGTTCAAGCGCTCCGGTTACCAATGACCACCGTGGCGTTACAGGAGAAACCGTGACCGGTCACATATGACCAACGTGGCAGTTAAAGTGTTAACTAAGAAGCCAAGAAATCCTTCTACGCCTTTAATTGTATAATATTTAATTGTATAATAAGGAAACTCTATAATTACAATCCCAATCTTGAGGTTTATTCGCCGTGTCACGTAAATTTGTCAACTAAAGAATACTTTCTATGAAGTTAGATGTTTCGCATGCTAACAAAATTTTATGCTAACTGTTCAAACAAGAAATCCAACAGACAGAATACTCGATATTTGTTCCTAATGAGGAATTATCGAGAACGCGAAATCGACGTTTCCAAAGAACAAGTAGGTCGACTATCATAATTCCCGAATATATATATAGATATCTTCAGTCGATATCACTTAAACTCGGGGCATTTGACCTTTCAACCGTCTCAGAATGAATAATTAATAAAAAGTTTTAGAGGATCTTTGAAAGGAATAGCTTTTAAACCCGAAGAGAAAAAAGAAATAAGATACGTCAAAATAAGATGATATTAATTATTATACCGAATTATTATTATACTTATAAAGATTTTCAAATGGTAGTTAGTTTTTTTTTTATTTTTAATATAACTTCTGTCAAATTTGGCATTTCAAAATAAATAGATACGATGTGTTCGATATTTTTTAACTTTGGCTAACCTATATATAATATCTATATCTATATACAGGGTGGTTGAAAGATCAATTTTTCAGGTTAGATTAACAATAGTCGAAGAAAAAGAATATTTCGAACAAAAGTTAATCAACTATAAATTTGCAATGTTAGAAATTAAAAAAGATCATAATACAACGAACGATTAAAATCAGCTCCACTTTTTTAATAAAACAACACATTTTTTTACACCATCCGATGTATTTTTTAATTTTCCGCATAAAAATATTAAAGTACTTTGTTCAAAAAGTGATTAATTTAAAAGATATTTTAACGTTGTAAAATTAATCGTGTGAAAGACTGGAAAGGATAGCGTAACACTTTTTTGTTTTTATGTTTTTCTTGTTTTTTATACGACAAGTTTTACAACATTGAAGAACATCTTTTAAGCTAATCATGTTTGTATCCAAGTACCTAGATACCTTTTTGCAGAGAATTAAAAAATGCATTGTTCCTTTTCAAAAATAGCGGTGATGTTGACTTTTCAGCGAACACAAAGGAGCTTCTTTTGAAATTTATGATATTGCAATTTTTTATAGTTGATTAAAAGCTGATTAACTTTTGCCCGAAACATTTTGTTGTCCGATTATCGGATTTTTAGATCATCTGGTGCATACAGGGTGTCCTGAAAATAGTAATGCAACAGTCCATGGGGATTCGTGAAAAAATAGGCCGGAAAAGAAGAATAACATTTTTTCATTTAAAGCTTTATTTTGAAAAAAAAAAAGTTTGAAACGATATATTAATTTCGAGCTATGAAATTCCTGCTTCTGCTTGTTTTCTATTTGTGTTGTGTTATTAAGCATAGCCATTTCTACGATGTACTTTCTGTTACTTTCTTTTGTTTAATTTGTATAGTTTGTTGTTGTTCTTTAATCTGTATAGTTTCATAAATAAGCCAGTACTTTTTAAGAATACTTTGATGTTGACCATGTTGCTGCATATAAAACTGTACACCCCTTGAGCTAAATTATTCTAACTTTTCATACTGAATTACGCTTTTTTTTTTAAACCTTTGAGAGCCAAACCGGTATTTACATTCAATTCTTCAACGCTGTTATTATCCTTGGAATAAACTTTGGATTTAATAATACAAACACAAGCAGAAACACAAATTTCATACTTCGAAATTTGCAACTAATACGCGTCAACTTTGTCGAAAATGAGCAAAATATTATTCCTTTTTTTCAATTTATTTTTCCACCCGGCTGATTGTACCACGATTTTAGAGACAGCCTGTATATATATTAGGTTGTCCGAAAAGTGTCTTTCTTTTACAGACGTCCTTTACAACGATGCATCTTTATGCAAACATGAAATCTAATCTGGTCGTGTATCCATTATTTCTTTCTAAAAGGAAAGAAACTTTTCGGACGACCTAATACATAAATATTGATAACAAATTACCTACTAAAGGCAGTTTGAAATAGCAATTCCTAACGTTTATTTCATTTTAACATTACCATGTCCGTGGCATTAATGTTCTCTCTATGGTTCCGTTCCATGGCACGATGTTTAGCTGAATAACAAATGACAATCGTTATCGTAAGACAAACGCAACGGTTAATTTATCATCGATGTTCATCGGAATCTCCTAGAAAGAATTATCTGCAAATGCTATTTTACTCGTTCAATTCATTTTGCATTAAGGATGATGCGATGAAAACGTAGTGATGTTTCAGGCATTTCAGAATTCGCAATATGAACAACGCGAGAAAAACTTGCAACATAGATTTATGGATCATTTGTTTTGAAGTGAACGAGAATTGCTCTACTTCGGTAGCTACGTAATACGTACATTTGTCGTGCTTCTATGTAGTTTGATAAATTAGACAGCAAAAGTATAATGATTATTCTGAAATCTTTGATAATTACGATAGCGTATTTATCTTTCATTATTATGAATAATTCATTACTGAAATTTTAATTTAAAAAATAAATGATCTAATCTAATAAAAATTCAAATGTCCAATAGTTTAAAAATGTTCTATTGCATTCAAACGTATATCTATCAATTAGTAATTTTCGTTTGTTATTTTGCAAAATATAGCACAATTATTGTAACTGATTTAAAACTAATCATAAATTGAATTGGCAATTTTAAGTACCTATATATATATATACAACTTTATATTAAAAGTATTGTTTGTAGGTCCCCTTGCATTTATCTGAATTCCGTCATTCGGTTAATATTTCTTTTAAAATAAATTCAAATCCGCTTGAGTCGATATATTTTCTTTCGCGTGAACGTGACGGAGATCCGTCAGCTATCCGTGTGTTAATTCTAAGTTTCCAGGTATCCCATTTTTCCTTCAGCTCGTACTGATGGTAATTTTATTAGACGAGCAGAGCTATGCATGCAGCAACGCGATATATTTAACACTTGTTACGTTAATAGAATGATTTTCAAAAAGTAATACTCTTATCCTTATTCATAAAATCATTCTAAATGTGGACATCATGCAAGTCAGATAACAGTAATGATAGGAAGCAAATCGTGACATTGTCCATGTACATAAATATCAACAGAAGCAGAAGGAGAAGTCGGATACTTCGAAACTTACAATTGGTACACGGTCACCCGACCGATCTTTAGTCTCATTTTTCTCGAAAAAGAAGTCTTAAACAAAAAAATGTTATTCTTCTTTTTCGACTTATTTTTGCACGTAGAATCGCTTCTCGGCTGCTTGTACTATGCTTTCTAAGATACCATGTACATTAATCCTATCGAACATGTAGATCTCCTACTCGTCATTCTATAAAACTCCCAATGTATTTGCTTCGTGATCATTCATAATCAATACCTATGTTCATTTTTTAAACTGTATTCAATTCTCCTATTTATTAACGGAGTATGCATAAGCTTTCATTTATAGTATATATTCGGCTATAAACGTATAGCATAACAATATATACCGTAAACAAGATGGTATAAGATTTAAAATTAGGCAAAATGATTCAGGCAAACATTATTTGCGTTATGGTCTATATGATTTGCTACTATGTTGTTTTATTTGAACACAGTCTTTCTAAAAGAAAGCTTTCGAAAAGTGAAAAAAATTCGGTGTGAGAGAAAAAAACATTAGAAATTTTCAATCTCATCTATCATTCACCAACAATAAAAGCAAGTGATGTTTATGAATCTTTTTTAGACCAACTGCTTATATGGGTCTAAGCCTCTTTGGGAATGTAAACAGATGGTCTTAAAGTATTATTATTTGTTGTACACTATACGAGTCTTGTGATGACCTTTGCTAATGTAACATATTATTGATGTACAGTATAGCATTTGCCACAGTCATCAGAATGTCGAGGAATTTCTTTAAAGTTAGATATTATACGCCGGGATCGAACCTGTTTTTGAAAGGGAAACAACGAAGACTATATTTGGGGGAAAATGTGAATATGTGAATAATAAAATGAAAAGAAGGGGAATAACGAAGAAGCTGAAGACTATATTTACATCCCAAGGAGGTCTAGTCCCAACAGTAACTAATAGTTAGTCTAGAAAAAATTCATGAGAATCAAATTTTTTTATCGTTGTCACACGAGAATCCTTAACCTTAAGGCCGATACAAACGATCGCAACATCCCTTTATCGGTGTAGTAAAGCAACAAAGAGTTGAGAACAGACGAGTTAGAAAATACTTATTTCAACATCTTTTGCGCTTCTAATGTCAAATGCAAAAAATAGCCAGATATTTTCAACTTTGTATAGTACAGGCAATACATTTTAATAACTGTATCGCGTGCAACATGACAATGCAAGGAACAATTGTTTTGAACAGTGTGGAATGTATCTGGAATATGTTCTCGTTCGGAAAGTTCGCCTCTGCTTTAAATATTTTACGTTGATCTTCGAAGTTTTCTTTGCTTCGTATGTTAACTTTAAAGCTCAACTGCATTCCATATGGGTCTCAACAAACAACGAACAGTTGCAATAAGAATATGAAATCTGTACCATCGTAAGATACGAAAAGTGGCAAAATTCGCTTACCCAGTTGGACATCTTTTGCCGACGTTCCAAAAGACGTTGTTGCAGCTTCGGTCCAGGTCCAGAAAGGAAAGCTTTCACCAGGCTCCTGGTCTTCGGCAGATGATTCGGAGCGATTACCTCGACCTGGGTCAAGTATTTCTGCAAGGTTGACTCCAAATCCGGGACCGGAAGATTCGGTAGAGTGACTTCCTTCTGCAATGTGGGAACAGGGAAATTGGTGATTAAAATGGTGATAAAAATCGCTGATAAAAGTCAATCGTTATGTTAATTCATAGGAAAGGGGAAACGGTGCGGAAGGAATGATCAATTTATTCGCTCAAAATGTTTCACGGTTGATTCACAACGTTGTTTAAAGGTTAATCGCTGAGGTCCTGACATTTACCACAGTAGCAACGATCGTTGTTGAAAATGTTTAAACAGAACAAACATGAAGAGCTTCGTGCTCGATAAGCTAAAGGGCACACTTATCGGCCGGTCGAGGTCATTTTGTACTATTTATTGCTAGAAATATCAGAATATCACGCGCATGAATCGCTGGAGTGCTGTGAATGTTTATACAGGGTGGTCCAAAAATCAGTCGTCACAACCAAAAACATAATTTTAAGAGAAAATTCATTTTTTTCGAGTCTTTTAGAGGAAAACGCTTTCGTTTGTTGTATCTCTAGTTTTATGTTACGTTATAATACGAAATATATAATATAAAATTATAATTATACAAGATTTTGTCAATTTTTGTTTGAATATTATAAAAAATCTGTAGATGGGCTTGGGTTCATAATTACTCGCGGTACAATGTTTCTGCTCACCTAACTTTAAGGGCTGCCTATATTTTTCCATCAAAATTACGTCTTAAAATCGCTGTGATTTTCAATACGTCCTGTTTTCTTCTACGTTCCTATATTCCATCTGTTTTTCAGTCAAGAGACATAAATAGTAAGCTACCTGCATACGTTGATCGTTAACTCACTCACGGTCTTTGAAAATTGCCTATTTTAGAAACTTACTTGATCATTTCAGAATACAACAATCTATAAAAGATAAAAGATAAGATATACCGTCTAAAGGATGAACTTTGTATTTCAATGCAATTTATGAATATTTTCAGCACGAGAACGACCCGATTGATGCTTGTTGCAAATGTCATTCAACGCTATAATATTACATAATTTGACATAAATACAATGTTACACATAATAAGTATCAAATTCAATTGAAATATTAGGTTGTCCGAAAAGTTTCTTTCGTTCCATAAAGTGATAATAGCTGAACAACAATGTCTATTTTATATTATTTTATTGAATTAGATATGATCCATTTCGTTCTATTTCTATTATTATGCATAATTTAATAAACTAACATAAAACAAAAAACACTGTGCGTCTATTATTTCCATATAAAACGAAAGAAACATTTCGGACAACCTAATATTACATAAATATAATATTTCATATATGATCGTCTAACACTATGGTTCTAAGTAAAATACACTGATCGTCGGAAAGAATGCGAACGAGAACCGAATTGAATTCAAAATTCGACGGATGGTGAGCAAACGTTAGTGGAAGCAAAGTGGATCGATCGGTCGAGTTTCAACAAGTTCAGGGGTGCATCGTGCACAGAGAAGAGCCTTCCAACATGCGATTCGTTGGCCTTTACGATGTCACGGCGATTGTAAAATAAAGAATCAATCGAGAAACGAAGCGTGTCTATGGGAGTAAGGGCCCTTAAGGCCGGCACGGTTCGTTGATCAGAATCCCCTTTTGCCTCGGCCTAACAAGACCGAGTCTGCGAACCGAACGCAACTCGACCCTTCCTTCTTCGTTGCGAAATGTTTCCGGCAAGTGGAGCCAGGGAGGAACAGAGACAGTTACAGCCTCTCCTCTCTTTTTCGCCACGCTTGTTCGAGTATTTAGTTTCATTAACCAGCGTGCTTCGACCTATGCTCGAGGACAGCCAACAACGTTGTGGAATCAACACGCGTCGCTTGACTCATGACCAACAACGAGGAAGCGGGATGCTAGTGATTTATGTGACAACCGGTGTGTCGAGTGACACGCTTTCTACGCGTGTTTCGCGTTGATGTACGGCTAATCGTTGAACACGTAATAACGCGTGCGATCCGCGGAAGAGTTTGTTTTAGTTTCGGCTAATTTAGCTTGGTCTTGTTCCGGTTTAAAGGAAAGTTTTAAGCTCTTCGTCGAGTCGTCTCTTGGATACAAATTATTATAATTACGAAGCTGAAAGTTAAACAGAGCAACTCAGTTTCAATTTATGATACATATGCTCTGGAACATACTGGCACAATCTGTTCATTAATTACGATCATTAATAGCTGCGATAAGGTAAATACAATAAAAATAACTGATTTGTAACGTCGAAGTAGTTTGGAGATCGTCGCTTTTAGTTATAAAGTCTGTGAACTCGATGAACCTTCTTTGTAATTATTAAAAAATATATTCTTTCTACATGATAAATAAGGAATTAACTAAGCGTCACAAATTTATTGCAAATATTAAGCGTCACCATTTGGAAATTTATAAGATATTTGTAAGATATATAGATCTAAAATATTTCTACCAGCGGACAGTGCAAACGTGTGATGGAATTTGCTCATTCGCTTGTGAATTTCGGTTGTTTGAACAACAAATCATAGGTAAGTGAGAAAATCAGTGAACTTTTACCGTTCAATGACACATATATTTGTACATGTACATATGCACGTCATGTGCTGATATATCGCTAATGAAAAAATGTAGTTATCACATCTGTTCTCCTCTGTAAAAAATTGCAAAATAAAGTTCAAGTAAAAATATAAAAATCAAAAGTATTTTATTGTTATATTCGCTGCATGATATCCGAAGAATTTCTGATTTGTCTTACGAAGAAGAATACACAGATACGTAAGAAAAAGGCACACATTTACGTTCCATCTTTTTACTTTCGTCTCTCGATAGTCATATTTAACTTTACTTGATAATATATTTAACTTGAACGATCGTCGGAAAAAATACTTCATCCATCGTGCATTTAACATAACGTCCTTCGTGTTTTGTGATGTTGAGTGTCATTTTATAGCAAGGTTATAATTTCTAAAATATACTCACTAACACATGATGCTTTTCATAAAGTTTACATTTACATTTCGACATTGATAAGTTAGCAAGTTTGCACTTACTATTCGACAAAATGAATAGCCGACAACAGAGTATAAAATGAAAAATAAGGTACGATCAAGTTTCTATCATCTCGAATAATTCTGAATTATTATCGGTCAATGTCGATGGATTAATTCTGATTTAAGATTCACCTGCAGCTCTTTATCGTAATCATTATAATATACTAACTTATATTACGAATATATCGCAAAAATAATCGGCAAATTCAGCCACCAATAAAATTATTTATTAAATCCATTCTCCTTGATGAAACGGATTATCTCTCTTAACGGATTGAAACATGGAAACATTGATAAAATTCTTTCAGATTTCAAACAGCCAAAAAGCTAAAAAATTAATCTACACAGAGTGACATATCATGTTTGTCTATGCTTATCAAGTTTACCTTAACCAGCGCGCAGCTGTTTCGTTTTTAACGAATCGATTCGCTTACGAAACACCCGCTTAGTATCAATGTTTGATACGTTGCGAACGATCGAATCAGTGTCACTTAAAGCTCGGCGCAAAGCCGAGAGAACGATGATTAAATTTCGATCGTTCTTTGACGATCGAACGACGTCAGTCGAAGTCTACGGGAATTGGGAAACGAGTGTCGTATACGTTATTCCGTTCACGAAACGAATCCAGGGAATGCCGGTAACGAGTTCGATTATCTCGGTTGCCATGAGTCAGTTTTGTCCCGAAGCCGGTCCCTCGGTGTTGCGGGCCAGCCCGTCCGCTTCGTACGAGCCTCGAAACGTAACGGGTGTCTGGATTCCCAGGAGGTTTTCTACCCCCTTTTCAAGGCTCATTGCTATGCACCGCTCGAAACTCTGCTAACGACCTTTGCACGCCGAGAGCCCCAACATCCAGCCGACTTTTCGATCCGGAACGAGCTTATCGAGCCGCGCGATTGCGTAGATTTGAAATATTCGATACCGTAGCCTGGATTTCGTCCGATCCCAGCGGCTTATTTTCAAAACGACTTAAATCCCAGTTTAAAAAAGAACAAGGAGAGCAGGAATGAAAGCGGCAGCGGGCAGGAAGGTTCTTCGTGCGTGATTTCGCGTATGTACGAGGTTTGACAAGACGATATCAAAATTAGAAAAATTAGAAAATGCTATTTTAATCCTTCGTCGATTAAGAGGCAAACGAGTAGCAAAATATTGTCATATTACTTTTTAACAACCGAGTAGGTCGTTTAGATGCCGTTCGTTCGTTTCAGTATTCTAAGCTGTCCATTCTTTTACTTTTTCTTTATGAATTTATATAATGTGGCTAATCTGAAGGAGCATCGAACTTTGAAAGCTTATTTTTAGTGAAATGAATAGACAGATTTTTGTATATCCGGTAAGTTAGTTTGCAGTTGTTTGAATCGAGCGATAATTCGACAAGTCTGGACGGAGCTCTATGGAGTTGTACGACCGGATTCGAGCACGATACAGCTTGTTTTCGCAATTAGCAAGTAGCGTCGTGTGGCGAGCAACGTGTGATCACGTTTACAGGACGGTTGATGTTGCAACGAAACAGCGCTAGGGAGAAAGAGCGAGAAATTGGAGGGCAATGGGAAAGGAAGGGTAATTATTTCGAATTCAGTGCGTTCGAATGAAAGGCGCATCCGATTGATTATTATCGAATCGAGCAAACGAGGTCTGCTTGATCGAGGCCATTCAGGCATTCTCGTCGGGACGAGGATGTACAGCCTGCTGTGTTGGTCGTACATCTCATCGATAATTATGACGCGAGAATTTTACTTGTATAATTAAATGATGCCATGTCTCGGGAAAGCGTTCCATGTCGCGTAACATCCGAGTTTCGATATCTGACGTAATTTAAATTATGCATATTCTTAATAATAATAAAATATGAATAGCATAAAATTAATATAAAATAGTAAACGCGATAAATACATTAGGATAAAATGATAAATTACGAACTCTTTATGTAATAAATTAATAATAAATTGAAGTATAATATAATATGACAAAAACAATATAATAAATTAATAATAAAATATAAATTCCATCTTATCGAGTACGAACTAATCGAATGTTCTTCGTATTTTTCATAATTCTTCCAGTCTAACATAAACATAATCGAACCTCGGTAACTGGAATCTCAAAAATTCCGACATATCGAAGTTTTTTAAGTAAAGGAGATTTAACAAACGAAAATTCCACATATATACGAAGCTTCTCGGAGTATTTTAATCTCTTAGGTATGCTGCGCCACTATAATAGCTCACTCTACCGACTCATTCGCTCACTCTTCGAACTAAATGATCTTTTTCATTTGTCTTGCTTCACATTTCTTTTGCCTTCACAACGTTTTATAACAATGTTAACAATATACAAACAGAATATAGTCTTTGTTTTTGATACATCAGTGTCAGGTATCACTTGTTGCTATTTGTTAATATACATGTACCATTGTTACATGCTCTTTTTAACATTCAAAATAGAAAACGAACAGCAATTCCAAAAACACTAGCGCGCTATGAGTGTGGAAATTGTGACGTGGGTCTATATGGTACCGTGCTTTAAAATATATCATACTAAATTGTATTAGTAATTGTTAAAGTAAATTATTAAAGCCCAAAGTAAATGCAACATATCAGCAAGAAAAATTATAATTTAGTTATGAAAATCTTCGTTATACTATACAACGTAATACTATATAATTCGTTATAAGGTAATTCGTTATAATGTAATATTATATAATGTAATATAACTATATAACCGTAAACATTTACTTGTACAATATAAAATTTCTCTTTAGTGTCCTTCAGTTACACGTATTTTTCCAGCTGCAAAGCATCTGGAACCATAGAAATGGAAAAATAAATCTTTCCCAAATATTTTGGTATTTCAAATCGCAATAAAATTCGATGGTTGCACATGGAAATGTTCGCAAAAGATATTTGGAGTACAAGGACACACACTTGTGTCGTGCAATGGCAATAAACGATCAAGTCTCACGGCACATAGGATAGAGGGTAGAAGCTTCGTCGAGGATTCCATGTATTTCCTCTGAGCGGAAATTTTACGTACGCTCAATTTCCTTGCACTTCCCTTCGTTGTGTCGTCGCGTGGACGCGCGTCGGATAATATGTACCTTCCATCACGAGTGGCACCTTGCGATCCTTCCCTCTGTGCCGTAATTCCCTGCGGATCTCTATTCTATGCAAACAGGGCCAGGCGGGATGCAAAGGAAGATCAACAGCGATGGAGAGATGGAGAGATTCAAATCGAGATTCGTAGGAACGGTAAAACGTTAAAAGTATTGTGTAGCTCAGTGTTTCGCAATGCCTTTTTGAGTCAACATTTCTCTTGATGACAGCTAAATAACCTTTGATTCTGTATTTTTTATATAAAAAACATTTTCAACAAGGTAAATAAAACGTATTGGGAAGGAAGAATATTAAACATAGAGCCTCTTTTATTTAGATACGTTAATATTCGAACTTGTATTATCCAGATAATAATATTATATTACATTAGTATTTAAGGTCGAGTGGTGATGACATACATAGGCTCCTGATAATCTGACAGAAAAATGTCTGAAATATAAGTTAATCAGATGTTTCTCAATGACATAATATTTCTGACTTTATATTATCCTAGATCACCAGTAGATCTTTTTCTATAGTCTGAGGTCTATAGTTTAAGTCAATTCAAAATTCGAACAGCCAAAGCAGCGAATCTGTACAGCGTGCATGGAATTTCGTTCCCATTGTATTACAGCGGCAACTGCTACAAACTTACTACATAAGTTGGAATTACGTTTATGCAATCATTTGTTGTTTGTTGTAATTGAGCATACAAAGGTAACATGAAGTTACGTCTCTTCTTGTACGTTATTCGTGTCTATAAAATAAACCTCAGGTCACTTTAAGGCCACAAGGTTACAGTATACTAGGTCGTTGAACTTCTCTTGATATCAGCTACAACAATATTGTGTCATTTAAAAGCTTGGTATATTATGGAAGAAACGATTATTTATGTCAGGAAATTGTTTCTTGGTTATTTATGTCAGGAAATTAAACCGACCAAGCAGCGATTAATTTTTATTTGCAATATTTTTTTGTCAGGACATCAAAGATTGATACACTCTGCTTTAAGACAAAATACTTCAGTATAACGACTTCGACAACGTATTCAAAAACCGAAAATCAAAAATGTTGGTTAAATATCGTGGTATCGAGGGATGTCAGACGATTGCCGAGCATGTGCGTAGTGGGGCTAAGACAAGAGATATGAAGCTAAGACAAAAAACAAGGGGTTGCTGGGGGACAATAAACGAATTAACAGCAGTATGAGTTGAGAGAGAGTTGAATCTGTGTTGACGAGAGTTGTTAATTAATTATCTAGCTGTTTTAATTATTATACGTTGTTGTAATTAGTTCATGTTAAATAACCATTGTTTTCTGTTTAAACAATCTGTTTAATCCATTTATTGTAAATAAAGTAATCATAATTATTTACGATACTACAAGATGATAAATTAAAAAATGTAATAATCCTTGTTGTAATAATTATTTAATTTGATTCGTTTTTTTTCTGAGGAAAGCACGTTTGTATTTCTAATTTTCTCTTCAAAACTGGCCGTTACTAATCAAAGAAAGGAACGGCAGAAAATCACCGTCCATTCATACTAAATAAGTGGTTGCCACGTCCTTTTCCTATTCATATTACGATTACTGTTTAAGGGAATATTTACAATACGTTGATTAAATTCTTCCAGTTACACACATCATAAACACGCACCTACATCTCACAATAATCCAACAGAGAATCATGGAAAATCATCGGAAATTATCGATATCGATAACTACCGAAACAATTACCACAAGTAAACTGTCGCAAGGAAATCGGTACGAAACAAAAAGAAAGAGAAACAAGATAAAGAAGGAAGGAAGGGGAGAAGAAAATAATTACGAGAAAAAAATGAAGGAACAATAGCGAAACAAGGGAGAGGAGCAAGTGGAACGAAAAAGGGAGACGTGGATGGTGGGTAGTACAGTGACTATAAAGTATAAAGGAAGCCTAAGGGGGGTTGTTGCTGGCCTGACAGCGGTAAGGGGGCCCTGGGTGTTACTAATTGGAGGGGTGCCGAGGGGGAAACCTTGTTATCTCTTAATTGCTACGACCCTCCGCACTGTTTTGCATCGATAAGGAGAACCAGCCACTCCTCCCCGAACTTTTGTTTCATCTGACTGTATGTCTGTATCTGGCGGCACGATCGATCGATGGAAATTGCTTGTTGTTTGAAAATTGCGGTGACCCTTTGTACGGATAATCTCTCATCTTCTTTTCTTTGACGCGTCACTCGACGATATTTGCATACCGATGTAACGAGTCATTCGAAGAGTTATTGAAAATTATTTCATTTTGCATTGTACCTCGACGTTCTCCCTCTTCCCTTCCTTCTTTTTTTTTTTTTAAGTGGTTTTAACTCATGTTGCTAAATTTACGAGCACGTCCACGTTGTTTGAAATATCGTACGCCGATATTCATCACGAAATACAATTTTTGCTTTTCGAATTTCGCGCGGCTCGATGCCCAATCGCACGACGACGCGGGAAATACTGCTATTTCGTATGCTTTGGTTTTAATATTTCACGCATTCCTCCAAGCAACGTGCATCGTAGCATACAGATTTGTCTTTGAAATTGTTTCTCATTCCGCTTCATAATTTTGAAATTCAAAATTGAAACGCTTTCCGAATAAGCTTTCTGTTTATCGATCTATGGTACGTATAGGCTGATATATATAGCACTTGCTATAATACGACAAAAAATATTTTCGAGGAAAGTTGATCCGTCTTGAGTCACCTAAATTTCTAAAAATCACAAAAAATGCTTCTTTTTATAAAAACTCTAGTTCATTTTGTCTTCCTTAAATGGCACGATGTATTTTTGATTTCATCACATCGTAACTGACGTGAAGAAGAATTCAACCACCTAAGTGCCATGACTTTCGGATGGGCTGGGCTGAGAAATCTTGAGTTCATTAGTTCATAGGTTGTTCAAGCACGTTCGTGCTGTCAGTAAATTGCAATAGTAAAAACTATTGCTTCCTTCGCTAGATTTATCTTCCTTAAGTTTTTCTATTAGATCTTGTGGAGACATTTATGGTCCTTTATTGATGACAAAACAACAAACTCTATAGAAGAGCTTCAAGATCAAATTAAATATGCATGCGAGGAAATAGATCCACGAGGTTCATTTTCTTCTGCACATCAAACTTTACTGAACAGAGTGGAACTTTGCGTCGTGCAATTGGAAAGTATCGTGCAATTCAGACATTATTTACAAGCATATAGAAATATTCAGGGATAAGAAGTTCAATGTACGATCCCATGTAAAAAGGTTGAAGCAATTCCGTTGAATATAAAGCACTTTGGTAATTTTTACTGTTGCAATTTCTTGACAGCATAAACGTTATTGCAAACGTCTGACCTAACACACCCTACTAAACCAAATTTCACGCGTTAACGACCAGTGAGTCAATGAATTCAATATTTCTGAACTGATGGTCATATGGAAGTCATAGTATTTAGGTCGTTGAAATCGTTTTAACATCAGCTGCGATGCCACGAAATCAAAAATACATCGTGCCATTTAAAAAAAGTATAGACGAAAACATTTTTCTGTGATTTTAAGTATTGCATCTTGTAAACAAAGTAATTCGTAGCTAATTGCAAGCGGATTAACTTTCGTTCGTGACATTTTTTTCTTACGTAGTCGCAAGTGCTTCAAAAATCGTGCACACAATTTCGTAGTACACACTGTATACATATACAGGGCGTTTCACTTAACTGGGAACGGTAGAATATGACAGGAGGGATTAAAGTTATCAAATGTTTAATTATCGACGTTTTAAGAAAAGCTGTTTGGCTCGAAAGGGGACATCATGAAAATCATTCTCTTTTTTTCTGCAGATCCAATAGCAGATTTGTAAATTGCAAACGATACAAGATATCAAAGAACACTTCGAAATTTGAAACTTCTCTAACGATTCAACTATTCGCGTAGAGACTACACTCGATACGTAGATATACAGGGCGTTTCGTTTAACTGGAAACGGGAAATAAAATATTTCACGAGAGACCGAAGTTATAAAAAAATGTTCGAAAAAGAACATCATACGGTGGAAATTATTTTTTGCAGTAATGGAAGAGATTTCAAGATCAACTTATCTTTTTACACTAATCGATCCATCTCGGTATTTCCTATAAAAAATGGTATTAACCTATTTATATCGCAAAATTATTCGTTTGGCAGATATTTTAATTTTGATTTGTCGAAAGACAAGGAAAGACGAAAGACACGTATACGTTGTAACGTATGAAAGACAAAGATCATTTCAGATGGATCGATTGACGTATTAAAAAATGCACGATCTCTTCCTTAAAAATAAAGTTAACCTTGCCCCCACTATTGGATCTGCAAAAAAATAATTTCCACCGTATCATGTCCTCCTTCTAACATTTTTTTCATAACTTTGGTCCCTCGATCAAGCCAGATATTCCAAGGTTTTCAGTTAAACGAAACACTCTATGGCTACGTGCCGAGTGTGTTTCTAAGTGATTGGTTGAGTCGTTAGAAAATTTTCGAACTACAAAGATTTCACATTTTGAACTGTTTTTTCATATCTGTGTCCTTTACGATTTACAGGAACTTCAATGAAACCTGATATTCGGATACAACGCAATATTCTCTTTTTAAAGCAAAAAAGTAGCACTAGACAAAAATAATAAAATTCTTTGGTTGATCTACTGAACAACTGTGCAACGTTTCATTACAATCGACGTGTATCGGTCATCGATGTTCCTTTCTAACTGTAAGTGAAATTCTACGCATAGACAAACTCGAAAATGGTATCGCGTTGGGTGTAGCCATCCACGTGTTAATTAACAATAAAATTAAAAAATAGTTACCGAATGTCCAGCTGGATAAATTGTAGAGTATAAATTAAATAATTAAAAAAAAATTCTATGCATAGAAGGGGAGGAAAAATTTTGTACTCGTTTTAGAAGAGAAATCCAGATAAAGTAAAAAAGTGTTGGAAAAGAGAGAGAGAGAGAGAAAAGAAAAGGACAGATTGTTCAATTTTTTTCGATGCCTAATCGGCTCGGGTCTTTGATATAATCGTGTCGGTCCTCGGGGAGCATTCTAGCTTACGCTTTAATAAAGTCTCCTCCTTCGCCTGCGAAGAACGACCAAGGAGACGCTTCGAGGGAAAAAATAAGTTTCCCCGCTGTTTTGGAACCGACGAAGGGAGTTGGTTCTTGGCAGCTGTGAAAACTCGCGGCAATTTTTGGTATGGAATGACGATCAAAGTCGATTTACGCGGCCTCGAATATTATCGCTATCCTTCAAAAGGAATAATACTTTTTGTCTATCTACGCTGATAAATTCAGAAGGGAAATTTCAGTCGATTTCTCCAGATTTTTAATCTTCTTGCTATTCGATGTATCTTCTTAGCTTATTTCTTCCACATTTTTCACAATGTAGAGAATGAAGATATTTAAAGATATCTAAATAAGATACCTACCATAAAGATAGGTAAATACGAAGATATTTCTTTTAAAGCATATTTTTATCTCACTTTCATATTAAATAAGAGAAATATTTCACGCAAACACTTAAAATATTTTAGTAGATTAATTTCCTTAAAATTTATCGTCTGAAAATGTCGAAATAATGTCAATTATGATTCATAAACAGGGCACCTCGTCGTATCGACTCGGAGAACGCCTCTACACCATTCTAATTTTCAATAATTAAATAAACCGAAGATTTTCATTTCTATATTCGTCGCTTTTAACGTTCAATGTTTATACTCATGGCAAAAATAACACAAACTCTGTAAATGAGAATTGCATTTATAACTGCAGGTGAATTGCATATATAACTTTAATTCTAATTGTTCCTAATTTCGTTCCTGGCTACTTACGTAGGGGCACGACATTAGGCACAAAGCCATCTTTTAATATAATTGCTAGTTCCGATCGATAAACGACAGGATGAGATGGCCACTTCGCATTATAAAAATAGAAGCAACATACTATGCGTCAGCAAAACTAAATGCTAGAATTACGTACGTTAGACGTTGAAATACAACTTTGAATATTAAGAATTCCTTTGTTCTTGCTGTCGCCTAATTAACGGCATTTCTATTTTAAATTCCAGTAGCTGTTTGCAGACTGCAGCAATTGACCACAGAGATTGATCAGTGGACGAGATTTGGCTCATGTACCCTATATTGCGAAAAAAACAAAGATTTCTCCAAGAAACGATCGTTAGGTTACTCAACAGATAACAGAAAGGTAAGAGAAGTTTTCAAATTTCGTATTATACGAGGTGCTTTGAACTTTGCCATAACCTCATTCTTTTCCAAATTTCAACTTTCAACACGACTAGGAAAATGTAAATAGCGAGGTACAGTGAAGACAGTTTATCAAACTTGCAACCGACTAAATAATTAATTCGATCGAAATACATGCGCAACATTACATTATCAAAATGTTTTCTAAGATTTTATTCTGCACGGTTTATTCCGTTTTTCTACGATTTATGAACGCTAATAGACGTATTATCCACGTTTTCGATTATTAGAGGTAGATCCGCATCATCTCGGATGATCGAAGTTATACCGAACCAATAAATTCAGTCGCTTAACTTCGACTTCGATGTCGATGCATAGCAATAAGCGTTAACTGGACGGAAAACCAACAAACTGCAAGTTCTTTCAAACATTGTTCGTCATGTCGTGTTATACGTCCGATAGAAATAACGTCGCGTTCATAGCGGATGGCGAAATCCCCGAAGTAAAGGGAGGGTCGACATTTTCAGCGGAACGCAAACACCGGCAAACCGAACAAATTGGCAAACAGTCAGCGATGTGCAACCGTGCGAAGCAATTACGGATTTTGCGTGAACGACGCGTGCAAACTCTTTATACAGGCGCGAAAAGGACCGACAGAATTTCCTTGAGCCACGGCACAATGGCGTAGCTCAGTGGTTTTCCTATTAATTCTGAAAAAAGAAAAAAGAAAGAAGAGGAGAATCAGTCCGTGAACGTAATGCGTTTCTCACTTTCTTACAATCGATGCGAGGGCGCATCGATCTAGAAGAATTTGATGTAATAGCAAAAATGATAAAAGGTTACGGAAGGAAAAGGAGAGAAAAGAAGATTAAATCGAATAGAAAGAGTTACTTCGTGAATTCCATAATATTACAATTTAATTTTCGGTTTCTCTTGTTATATTATATATTGGGGATGTATATGTATGTTACACTTACACTTCGGATTCTACCAGAATTTAATATTCCGAGCGAATTATAATTTTAACGTGTAAATCATTTTCACCGACAGTTTTGTCTTATATTAGCTTCGATTGATTGATTCGACGATTAACTGTATGCTGGTTAAAACTGGTTGTTATTTCTAATTAATAATCATCAAGAGCTTCTGACCAAACCATTATACATAATTGGTTTCGGATAACGATCGGACAAATATTGCCGAATTTTGGCATCTCACTGTAAGTGAAATGGTCGAAAATATATAATAAATACATAAATAATGTACGTAATATAATATAGTAACGAAAATATAATAAATATATAATAAAATATATATGAATAATATAAAATGTAAATAAGAATATAAGACGAAAGTGCAAGCATCATACCCAGCTTACGCTCGTCAAATTATTGGGTTGTCCGAAAAGTTTCTTTCGTTTTATGAGGAAGTAATAGACGCACGACGTTTTTTGTTTATATTCTTTTTCGAATTACGTACGATCCATTTTGTTCGATTGAGATAAACATCGCGACATATCACAGACTTGGTTTCACGTTTGTACGAAGGTACACTGTTGTAAAAGACGCGTTTGCGAAAGAAAGACACTTTGCGGACAACCTAATACATCTACAAAATGATAAATTCGCATGGACGTTTGCAGCCAAGTTGCAGGTCTTTCTTTATTAAAACGACGAAGACAATAGCAGTATTGTAGAAATATTAATCTATATTAATTTTAATTAAGCGAGACACCGACATATTTGTGTCTAACGTAACGTAACTGTAAATGTGCCCATAATCACGTACACTTGATGATGAAATGTGTCTGGTTGCCTACGCCACTGGCTACCTACTGAACCTGCTTCGAATCAGGAACGAGTGAACAGTAATTGGAGAGCGAACCGACGACAGGGGGATTATACTCGCGTTTCTAATGAGACGACCGAGAACTTGACCCTTGCACAAGTATGCTTCACGCCCTTCTCGAATTTATTTTCGCTGTTTTGCGTTTTAGATTGACGATAAACCTTTTTATACGACACATATACAAATACATGCAGCTTGGCGTCAGATTTGTATCTTTATTTCCCTTTCACGTCACGTGTGTTTCACTGCACGTGCTATCGTATCATTAGGAATCTACCTTTTGCGGCATTGATACACCGATATTTTCACTAAAATACACTACAATTGTTCTTGGAAATTCCATTGTTTTACAAGGAAACACGTTTAAAATATATTCAATAGTACTGGAAATTCTAAACTCAGCATAGAAAATAAATTAAAATTTTCGAAACGATAATAAAACTAATTTGGTCGTACGGAATAACGCTATGGGGAACAGGAGCCACATAAATAAACTAGAGTCGCTACAATCAAAGGTACTGAGAACGATAGCCCACGCCCTATGGTATGTTAGAAACGAGGATGTACGCAAAGACTTAAAAATACCAACGATAAAAGAAGAAATCGGCAGGTAGGCGGAAAAATAGGGAAAAAAGGAAAGCATATCGAAACCAGGTGGCTGCTGAGCAAAATTTTCATAGAAAGGAGACTAAAAAGAAAACACGCCACTGGGAACCTAAAGATTTCAAAAACCAACAGGGCGCATTATTTATTTATTATTTTTTATTTCAATTTTTATTTATTTTACATTTATTAAAAATATAAAATTGCATAAACATCCCCAAGCTACTTATTACGAGTCAGGTATATTCGACTTGACTTTCTTCTGCAACAGAGCAAGAAATAACTCGGAGGACGAACTAGAGACTCGAGATAGCGGCAAATCAAAAAGTGATCGGCTGAGCAGCTATAGTACGTCAGGCTCGCTAATACCAGAGCGAGCAAGCTTTATACATATTCTATTCGCTTTCGATTGAACGATCACCGTTCGCTCCACTACAAAATTTATGGCTCTTTATTCGTTTCTGAATCTCTCAGTCTGTCGACAACTGCAAATAAATAAGAGTTACTTATTTGAACTCAGAAACTAGTTGCTTATTTGGATCGAAAAAGTAGTTACTCCGACTCAGGAACCAATTGCTTGTTTCGACTCAGAAACCAATTATTCATTTCATATCAGAAACCAGTTGCTTATTTGAACCCAGAAACCAGTTAGTTATTTCGAGGAAAACCTTAGGATTAGCTTTATTATAATTTTATAGATCTGCAATTTATTTCTCATACCGATCAGCTACGTCACGTATCTCTTTTTCAAGCAAATCTGTTTTGGATTTTTACGATAATATGCCTCTTTCATCAATCTGAAGTTCAAATGCAATCCCAAATAATACTAACATGTATCAACTTTTATATTATTATTATTATTATATGTATTATTATATTATTATCCATTATATCTATTATTATATTCATTCTATTATTACTATCTAACTATGGGGAACAGCGAGTATAAATTCTTCAACGATTCCAATCAAAAGCTCTAAGATCCTGAATAGATGCTCCTTGGTACATTACCAACGAAACGAGTTAAAGAAGAAATATCCAAAGTCAGTAATAGATATAACGTAAGAATTAACAACCACTAAAACTCATTAATCCAATTACTTGACACGGCGGGTCAGATCCGCAGGCTAAAAAGACATTACCCTTTAGATTTAAGCATTAGAATCAAACATACGATAATCATTTATTATTCACGTTATAGTACCACGTCAGAATAATTTATTTATAATTCTCAATGAGAATCGAATATTGTAAACTACTTCAAAATAATAATAAAAAGAAAAAAAAAAAATGAAATTGTACGCTAAACAGATAATGTCGAGGAACCGGGTCTCGCGTTCACATCCTGTGCACCGTATAATATTCTGTTGCTTTGATGATCGGGATAGAGAGGAACATATCCGGTATATCTATCGAACGGAAACATAAATTTCCGTACGATTTAAGCATAGCACGGGAAAAGTAATTTGGCCAGCAATTAAGAGAGAATGGCGAGAGCGGAGTGGAAGCCAGTACGGAAGGTATAGAAAGCTGCTAAATAATATACACACAGCCTTATCCTTCCCTTCAATTATCCCTGCGTACGTTTTTATGGTGCAGCGTGATGGTCGGCTCTCGCCATTAGCAACCCGATATCGGATCGGTTGCGAGGGAACCTTTCGCCTTTGATATAGTTTATTTGGATCGTTTAACATTACAACTACCACACCAGTCGAATCGACTGCTTCTACAATTTTATAAATATGTCGACTCTGGTTTAGGGATCGTAGTTCCAGATGGATTAATAATAGCAAAGATGTACTACATAAAATGGAATTGCTTCTGTAAGAAAGTAATAAATCAATAAACATAGAAATATTCTATTATTACGTATTTTTTAAAGACCAGTCATTTTCACTGGTTTTGGTAGAAATAGCTTCGCGTTAACTATAATTGTAGCGTCAAAGTTGCAATTAATTTCAAACTAATAATAATCAAATCCAATAAGAAGCGAATTATATGTGTGCCATCAACAACTGCTAAGGTGAATTTTCGTTTGCAAATTACGTTCCGCATTTGGCGAATTTTAAAAGGAAGTTGGTATTATTCGTGACGAAGAATCGGGCGATAAATTCCAAATAATATTACTTTGCAGCTTTGATGGCTGACCGGAAATCAGTTTACAGATTCGTATTAAATATTGTTTCCTCCGTTAACAATTTATTTCGATATTCAAAGGATTCTCTGAACTGCGTTCGATGCAAAACTTTATTTCGCTGCGGTTGACGTGTATACTCGTCGTGTGAAATAAAAAATTACCATTTACTATAAAAACTCAAATTTTTAGTAAAAAGTAAAATAAATGACATTTAGTAGTATGTTTCCTTTATACTTCCAATAAACCCATTGTGTATTTTATACCAGAAAGCTTCATTATTTGATTATTTTCTTTAGTGCGTATACCGTTTATTCCTCGAATTGTTTCGTGTACTTTGCTGCGTATAATTTTATAACCAGCTTATGTAACTTTATATCATCTACATCATCAAAAACCAAAGCACTTTGAAGATCTGCCTTTCGCTAAAAAAATGGAATCCGTAAGCTGTCACGTTACCACACTGAATTAACTGAATTTTTTTCATTTTTTCGTCTATGAATTTCATTATTTTTTGGCAATTTTTAAGTTTTTAATAACGATGCCTTTTTCAATAATGAAATGTTAATTTTCTATCGAATTGCTTTACTTTTTTTCGCAAAATTTATTTAATTAATTGTTTGATTTTAACTACGTACACCGTAAGGGAGTTTTGAAACTAAATTCCGTAATTAACAGATTAATATGAAAACATCAAATGCTTAAAAAATCTAAAATATAATTTTATAATCAGCTTATGTAACTTTGTATAATCTACATCATCAAAAACCAATCCACTTTTGTCCAATTTTATAAATATGTCGACTCTCGTTTAGAGATCATGGTGCCAGATGGATTAATAATAACAAAAATGTACTACATAAAATGGAATTGCTTAATTAGAAAGTAATAAATCAATAAATATAAAAATATTCTGTTATTACGTATTTTTTGAAAACCAGTCATTTTCACTGGTTTTGGTAGAAATAGTTTCGTGTTAACTATCGGTAGTTCTAGTGTTAAAGAGGAACAGCACGAAATTTCGTTGTTGCTTATCGATCTTGCTCGCTAACGTCCGTGAAAAGCCACCGAATTAACTCTGCTGCACTGACCTCCTTCGTTAAAGATCCCATCTCACATTTTTTCCATTTCGTTCAAGACATCGCACGTGTATTTTGTCACCGTCATGATACGAAATAGTCGAAAATCTTGGTGCAAAAACAGATCCGAGCAAGTGCAGATTTTAAAAGTCGTGGGAAATTGTAAAAAATTCAATCAAATACGACTTGTTTAAGCAATTACGTTAATATTTTGGATGTAAAAGACGCTAATGATAGACGAATGATAGAGAAAAAGATACTCTTTACGTTTTTGAAAAATGTCCCTGGCAATCTTCCTTGATATTTAGACTTGCCCGGTTCATGCACTGGAAATTTGAAATGAAATACTTTGTTTCTTCGCCATTCTTCGCGTTCCACAATCAGTTTCCCAGATAAAACACTAACAACTGATTGACACGTATTTACTGCCAGGCGACTGACGTGATTCTTGTCAGTCCGGAGACATTTCGAATCGCTGAAGAAGAAAGACACGCAATTAATAGAAAAGATTTACTAAACGTTTGAGACACATTGGTTGATAGATTAACGCTACATTAACACCATCGTCGACGCTGTATTTTAGAATAAAAACCGGACAGGTCCTGGACATGGCCGATTCTTCTTCCCAAAGATCACATGGATAAGTCCAGAAATTTTCGCACCAACATCTTCCATTCTATTCAATTCAATTGAATCCTGTGTGAAGATCAACATTTTCAAGAGGGATTTCAAGAGCTAAAAATGGACAATGACAAAAGTAATAATTTTGCCATTAGTTTCTAAAGTCTACTATCTTATTCGTCCGAGAACGCTATATCGGGACTCTGTAGTGGCGTGCGAATAAAGAGCAGAAATATATTTCGTGGCATTCGATGCTCATCGACAAATGGACAGTCCTCGTTCATGTAAAGGAAGCACACAGTCGCGTGTACGCATGTTATGTTTGCGTACGTCCTCCAGGGTAACTTCAGAAGTTTACCCTTAATCACGAAATGGACTTGGATTGGAAATGGCAAACTCTCCAGCCCGCGCCGCTCAAACTTTAGTTAGTGACACTCGATGCGCTTTGAAGTTGAACGAGCTTTGCCAGTGCTCCCTCTCTCCATCCATGATCGTGCTTATTAGCGAAAATGCCTCGATCTGTTCGACCGATTCTTCCGGTATCGAACAGCTTTCAGATAAAATCAGCCTTTTCACCGACGTAGGACGATTTGAATAATTAGAAACGTTTAATTAAACTAATGTGAGAGTAGGTATATATGTAGATGGGATATTCACTGTTCCTCTTTATTGTATCTATTTGCCGTATCGGTTTCCGAATAAAAGAAATTTCTTCGTGCGAGTCTCATTTTTGCCAAAGTTTCGTATTATTCGAGGTGTCTTCGGCTTTAGCGTAATTTCATTTTTCCCGAAATTTTAATACGAACAGCAGGAAAATGTCAACAGCCAGATATTGTGAAAGCAGGCAATCAAATTTCCAACCGATAAGATAATTAATTAAATGTCAACACGCGTACAACATTGTACTATCAAAAGTTCTATAAATTTATAAAAGTCTATATGATTTATGAGCACTGTGTTGGCTTTATACTCACTGATGCATTTGCTCTAGAGATATTTTTTACTTCTGACATCTAGATACGTAATTATATTTATAATACGATTTTAATATTTTATACCTCTCACCGCTAACTGCAAATCTCTCGCGCGTAAGTGATCGGATCTTTCGCAAATTGAGGAATTTACTTTCAATTACACGCAGGTATTCAGCATTAAGGAATGGCTATTATATAGTGATGTGAATGATTATAGACTCAAAGACGTTTCCTGCATTATTTCTTCGATATTTCCAAGAAACCACTGGTCATGCTTGGATGTGTTGTTTTTTTTTTAATTGGAAGAATTTTACGATCAATCCTCATTGAGAATTATAAGTAAATTATAATATATATAAGTATAATAAGTGATTATCGTATGTTTGATTCCAGCTGAATTTGATGGAATATGTTAAATGAAATTGCTTTTGTAAAGAGAAAATTGAACGCTGTAGGATATCAGAAGATGTTGCATGGCGAATTATTGCCTTCCATAACCGAAATGGAAAAAAGACAATTTTTCAACGAGACAATGCTCCTCTTCATGAAGCAGTCAGTACAAAAAAATGGTTTCAAGGTTTCGGAATAAAATTACCATATCCAGCATTTTGATCGAGAAACTGTAGAGAAGCTTTTAAGCAAAAAAGTTTACGATCAGGAGAAGCCGTTTATAGAAAACACCTACAATAAAAGAAAAATACCAATTTAAAGGAAGAATAAAATCCGCGTGGGCGAATATTCAAATTTTAAATAAGTTAGGGGATAGTGTACGTAAGAGATCAATAAAAGTAATCTAAAATAAAGAAAAATCCGTTAAATACTGAATGAAACGGTGACAAAATTTTATTTACATCGAGTTAATATTCTTGCAGAGCCAGAAACGCAGTTTCAAGAGAAAATTTCATTTCTTGGGAACTTTGAAAGAAGAAAATCTTTGTTCGTATTCTTGTATTATATTATAATATGAATTTATATAGAAGGTTTTATCGATTTGATATTACGAGAAATGTAAAAACGAGTCTATGTTTATTCACGGCATTGTATGATAACTAATCAAAGACACGCTAATTTTAACACACCTAGCGTGGAAATTTCGTCGCTGACGATTATGATTCGCGTGTTAGATTCGGAAGTAGCTGGAATTCTTCCTGCCGTCGTAGTCGGTTAGTTTCGTGACTGATTTCTCGAAGGCTTCCTTGCAATACAACCCACGCAACGAGAAAAACTAAGAAATCGTACCATGTTTCCAAAGTTATTATCTGATTCGACGTAAATTTCGTATGGTCCGATCGCGAAGCAATTTATGACACAGTTAGCCAAGCTTCCATAAAAGTAATTTTCTTAATGTTTCTTAAATTAAGGAATGACAATGGACTGTTTCGCGAAGCTTTGGTCCAATTAATGGCGAAAAGAAATATCGCGGGACATGGTATTCGAATTGCATAATTGGAGAAGTATTAGATTGCTCCAAAAGTCTTTTTCAAGGAAATAATAGATGCACAAAATTTTCTGTTCTATATTATTTTATTAAATCACGCATGATCCATTTTGTTCTATTGGAACATCATCTTGTTGTATTTTTAATAAAGAAGAGTTTTGAAGCTACTAAAACTAACGACATGTTTCCTGACAGCATTGAAAAATTTATCGAATATCCAGCTGGTCAGATTGGAAAGTATAAATTAAGTTAAAAAAAAAAAATCATTCCTGACAGGAAGAACAAAAATAAATGACGCCCTCGGATATCAAATATTCTACTCCGTGCAAGTATGGGAAAAGATAATTGGAACTGTAAAGTAAATCGAATTCCTTTGTATTTCATTTTAATAATCGTCAACATTTTTTACATTTTGCTTCAATGCAAGAAGATAGTTTATGATACATATACTGCCTTATCACGAAACGTAATGAACCTATATGCAGTAAGCTATAAACTTAACGTGCAGGTGTAAAGTTTTATGTGAATTTGCTACAAAGTCGTTGTTTGATATTTATTTTTATGTTATAGGGCAATATTACATGTAGCTTCTTGCAGAAAATATTTTCTACCAAAACCAGTGAAAATGACTGGTTTTTAAAAAATACGATTTTTTTATATATATTGAAATAATAATAATAAGATAATATTGAAAGTATTTTGGGAAATGCTATATTTTTTGTGTCTTTGATCTCCTTCGGCTCGAACTGTAGAAAGACTGACTACCCTCCGATTTCGACGATTTTTGGATATACTGTAGAAATCGGTATTTTGCATAACTTTTTCCTATATCACTCTACTTAGACACACAACTTACATGGAAACAACATACTAAATCAATTATAGATGAAATACGAATAAGAAGAAGACAGATGTACTAGCTTGAAACTCTAAACTCAGCATAGAAAATAAACTAAAAATCTGCGAAACGATAATAAAACTAATTTGGACGGAATACCGCTATCGGTTCTTCGTGAAGACGGTTTCTCGTCAACAATCGTAAGGGATGGAAAATCTAAATATCTCTTCTTCTTTAATTACTAGCAATTTTTAATTTGTTAACAGCCATATCCTCGTTTATTTGAATTTCTTTAACACTAGAACTACCGATAGTTAACACGAAGTTATTTCTGCCAAGCATTAGATCCAATTAAAACTCTTCTAATCCAAGTTACAGTACCACGCCAAAATAATTTACTTATAACTCTCAATGAGAATCGATTGTAAATAGTCTACCAAATAAATAAAAAAAAAAAGTAAAAAAGACGAAAAACCGAGTCATCGAGAATAATGATATATACAGTGCACGTCATAATAGAGTGGGTAGTGCGTAGCAGATGGCACGTGACTCACGCGTTAACCACTCCCGTGATATACTCCGTGAGCTACCCCGTCGCGGCAGCGATTCGTAAATAAATTAGCCTCTATCGGATCTCGAGATAACGCGTTATTTATGGTCAGCTCGTGACGGTGCACCCTTAGGAAAAAGTGGCGGGCCGCAGGTAAAGCGATCGCTCGGTTCGCTTAATCTTAATGCAATAGAAGGGATCGGCTCGAGCCGCTTCGTGAATCGGGGTGCGTTCAGGTAGAATAAGTGGACTTTGCGGTTCGTCGTTTAACAACGATCATTTTTCTATCCACCGCATTGTCGGACGCCATCGATTTTATGTTTCCTTCTAATTTCGAACCGCGATAATTAAGTAACTCGTTGAGAACCCAGTACACGATTATTTGCACCTTTGACTATTACAAGGCTACTCAGGTATAATTGAGAAGTAAGTGAAGAAGACAAATTATAGGAGATGAAATTGAAAAGTTTTGACTTTTTGTTGGAAAATGTTCCACATAGCAATGAGTATATCGTATTACAGAATTTTAATGCAATTTCTACTTTTAAGTAGTTACTAATTGTTGAGGTTATTAGATGTGATGTTAATACAAGGAAACGCGTGGATAAAGTGTAAGGTGGTAAATATATTTTAAATATTGAGGTGTAAATACAAGTCGCGATACGATTCAGTTGGTCCAGATCCGCACGCTAGCAGTGTTACCCTATGACTGATTGAAAATCCTGAAGTCATCTCGTCTGTCTATAGTTCATGGTTTGCCTTCGACCCAATCTTTTGTCTATACGCTGTCGATGGCTTCAGTTCACTTCAACACTAATATTGTTTGAACATAGTAACACAACGTGGCCTTTGTAGAAAGAATATAAATGCCAGTGTACGTTAGTTAATTGTTTCTAGATTTTTGTCTATGTCATCTATCTAAATGAATTGATCATTGATTTCCTTTCACACCTAAGAGGTGGCACATACAGGCTTTTTGCAGATACACTTCTTTTTCATCAATTTGAACTACTTACATAATACTACACCAGAATAATTTACTTATAATTCTCAATGACGATTGATTATAAAATTCTTGCAGAAAAAAAAAATTTGGACTATTTTAAACGCATAAGCAGTTTTCTCTTCCTCCTGAAAAACTTGTCTCGTCGCACTTAGGCAACTTTTCACAAATATCCTTCAATTAATATTGCACATTAAAAAAAAGAAATATTAATTTTATAGATATATTTATCATAAGGAGGTAACAAAAATAAATTCCAAACTGAAATGAAAATTTCAAGAAATAACGTAATTCCCTAAGCTAAAGGGATCTGCTTTCGTCCGATATTCTGACTGCGAGTTTCTGCGTATCGCTTGAATCACGTAGAACTAATTTATCGACTCCTACTCTTTCTATAATTCCATCTTTATACTCGTTTTCACGCGTGTCTTAATTCTTCAGCATTCGATTCAACTTTCTTCATTTTCGTCCAGGCGTTTCAAGCGAGAAATGCCAAAAGCCAGAAACTGTAATTCCACGTAAGAAAATTACTTTTCCTGCTAATGATGATCGACGTATCTCGTGCACTTGGAATCCACGCGTTCCGAGGAAAGGGCAGATATATTCGCGAAAATGTCACATTCGATATTGCTTTTAAATTGGGTTTTCGGTCGTGTCTTACAGCCATTGAAACAGCTCGACGACGTTCTTTGAGTTTAAGTTTTCTTCGAAGAACAGAACTCGGTCTGGATGATTGTCCATTTCAACGAATACGACGTAAAATGGTAAAAAGAGAGGTAGAATGCATATAGAATGGTCGGATAATAGAGGTAGAAATAGAGCAGAATACGTGAGCGTAGGGGTCTTTGTTATCGATCAGCAAGCCAGGTGCACCACGCCCACTTATCAATTAATAACATTTCGAACGAGCACGTCGAAACTTTTGGTAAAACAAAAGTCGCTGTTACTTCTCTTTCATGTGCTATATGGTATGATCGAACGAGAGTTTTGTGCTTTTAAGAGCCATAAAGAAGTTTTAATAATACAGTTGAACCTCTGTGAGTCGAACCTCAAGGGAAGAGCTAAAATCTTTGAGTAATAGAGGTTTCAACTCGGAGAAATTTCCGAGTAAAGGAGCTTCAACGAACAAAAATTTGACGCACAGAAGATTTGAACAAAGGCATAATCGAAGACCTCGGTGTAAAAATCGAACAGACCCAGTTTTTAGAAAAATTGTGTTTGTTGAAGCTTTATCTATGTTTATACGTTGCCGATTGATCGAGGACGTAGGCAAATAAATTGATTTGGATATATAGAATCCAGCTGGGAGGAATGACAGTCGAGTCAGAGATTCAAAAAATTGAAAATCAACGAGCTAAGATCCTGCCTGCAATCATGAACGCGCACTGATATGTTAGAAATCACGATATTCGCAAAGCACTGCACATCCACACTGTATCTTAAAAGAAATCAAATGATTTTCTAACAAACACAGGGTCGGATTTCGCGTAAATTACACATCACATTATATTAATACATTATACTATTACAGTGCAGTTACACTACAATGGTAAATTGTTACTTACATTGTTACATTAGTCTTACTGCAGTCAGAAGACTGAAACGAAAACACTCTTTAGACTTAATATAATTTTTTCCTTAACATAATTTTCCTCTCATCGTACAAACAACAGTACTACTGTAAATAACAATATTCATGTGACTTTTAGAGTGTTTGTTGCTTAAAGTAGCAGAAGCTATACAGTACTGTTTTTGCCTAACTATTTATGATTATTTATGAACTATAATACTAGCTTTAATAATTATACTACTTATAAGCATTTATAAGTATTTGTAAATATTATGATACAGATACAAGTCAATATGAAATTGAAAAAAAAAATTAAGGATTATACTTTGTATAAGGTTCTTCATCTGAGAATTACAGATGAATTAGAACGCGTAACATTTATATTAGAATCTCTAACTTCATTGTAATTCAATTTTTATCAACATAGAGGAAGACATTTTAGGAAGAGATTTTTTATTTCGGATAGAGTGGTAGTATTCGTAAAAACTATTAAACTTAAGGGAAGCGCTAAGAGTAGCAAGTGGTGAATCCACTTATCCTATTGCCACGATCGCGACTATATCAAACTGTTGTATCATAATCCACTTTGTCAACTCTTATAAAACTTTTCCCATATTCCCTCCACCACGGACAGTGATATATTGTCCTGCTTCTCGCGAATGAGGTTTTCCAAAATTCATCATCCATAAGACCGTATGATAACCATAGAAACCTGGCCGAGGAGAAACCTGATACCTCGATTAACACTAGAAATACCACGCCAGTCAAAACGACAGATTCTACAATTTTATAAATATGTCGACTCTCGTTTGGGGATCCTGGTCCCAGATGGATTAATAATAGCAAAAATGGAATTTTTACATAAAATGGAATTGCTTCTGTAAGAAAGTAATAAATCAATAAACATAGAAATATTCTATTATTACGTATTTTTTAAAGACCAGTCATTTTCACTGGTTTTGGTAGAAATAGCTTCGCGTTAACTATAATTGTAGCGTCAAAGTTGCAATTAATTTCAAACTAATAATAATCAAATCCAATAAGAAGCGAACTATATGTGTGCCATCAATAACTGCTAAGGTGAATTTTCGTTTGCAAATTACGTTCCGCATTTGGCGAATTTTGAAAGGAAGTTGGTATTATTCGTGACGAAGAATCGGGCGATAAATTCCAAATAATATTACTTTGCAGCTTTGATGGCTGACCGGAAATCAGTTTACAGATTCGTATTAAATATTGTTTCCTCCGTTAACAATTTATTTCGATATTCAAAGGATTCTCTGAACTGCGTTCGATGCAAAACTTTATTTCGCTGCGGTTGACGTGTATACTCGTCGTGTGAAATAAAAAATTACCATTTACTATAAAAACTCAAAATTTTAGTAAAAAGTAAAATAAATGACATTTAGTAGTATGTTTCCTTTATACTTCCAATAAACCCATTGTGTATTTTATACCAGAAAGCTTCATTATTTGATTATTTTCTTTAGTGCGTATACCGTTTATTCCTCGAATTGTTTCGTGTACTTTGCTGCGTATAATTTTATAACCAGCTTATGTAACTTTATATCATCTACATCATCAAAAACCAAAGCGCTTTGAAGATCTGCCTTTCGCTAAAAAAGTGGAATCCGTAAGCTGTCACGTTACCACACTGAATTAACTGAATATTTTTCATTTTTTCGTCTATGAATTTCATTATTTTTTGGCAATTTTTAAGTTTTTAATAACGATGCCTTTTTCAATAATGAAATGTTAATTTTCTACCGAATTGAAATGTAATTTCTCGTTTCGCTTTACTTTTTTTCGTAAAATTTATTTAATTAATTGTTTGATTTTAACTACGTACACCGTAAGGGAGTTTTGAAACTAAATTCCGTAATTAACAGGTTAATATGAAAACATCAAATGCTTAAAAAATATAAAATATCACGTTATTGTCTATAGTTGTCTGTCTCCATAAATATAACGAAATACTTGAACATATTCCAATTTTTGTTAAACGAAATGATACATAATTTGTATATCTGTAATTACATACATACACGGTGTCCTAAAATCGGCCGAATGCAAATTCTATTCTACAAGCAAAAATAAATCGAAAAAAAGAACAACATTATCTCGTTAAAGACTTCGTTTTCGAAAGAGATGAGTCTGCAAACTAATTACCTTTTTCATATTTCGAAATTTGCAGTTAATACGTATTACTCTTTCAAAAACGAAGCTTTGAGCGAACAAAATGCTATTCCATTATTCGATTTATTTTCGTATATGCAATCACCACCCGACCTGTTGTACCATGATTTTTGGAACATCCTATATATGGTAGAAAAATATATCTAACTGAATCATAAGATTGTGGGTCTCATGACAAAAGTTTTTATACAATTTATTAATTTTCATTTTATAATAAGTCAAGGCACATATAAATCATTTTTTAAAATACAAATTATCATCTAAAAACAAGGAAAATTTTTTGCTACGAGCCTTCGATTTATCATAAAAGAATCTAACAAAGTGAAGTCGTTACATGCTCGACGATAATAAAATTCCTTTTAACGACTAGTGACGTAAGGTCATATATCATCGTTAAAATTGTCAAATCTACCGTATGCTCAAGCCAAAAACACATATTATCCATCAATATCAAACCGTACGTAGCTTCACACACATTACAGAATCACACATTACTCTCGCCACTGTCAGTGGCGTTTAAAATATCTTTTTCAGGTAAAAAATGCTATAAAAATCCGAGAAATGTATAAACGTAGACGATATCTAAGCAGAGATTAAACCCAGCGAGATGCTGGATATGGAAGCCAAGGTATGTAAACCGAGAGTGCAACCTGGATTAAGGATAAGTCAATTTTAATACAACTTTGTCATTCCATAAACCAATGGACAGGATATCGAAATTATTTTATATTCCCAGTTGGTTCGAAACTTAAACTCAGCTCTGAAAAATTAATTTATGACGGAGATAGCGTAGATTAATGTAGAATAATTATTTTACTATTACAATATACATATACTCAGTATCCTCGAAATCATGGTAGAAACGGTCGGATTTTACGTGGTTGAATTTTACGTGTAAAAATAAGTCGAAGATAAAGAATGACAATTTTTTCGTTGAAGCTACGTTTTCGAGAAAAATGAGTTTGAAAACCCGTCAGGTACGCGTAAGGTAATTGTAAGTTTCGACGTATGCGACTTCTTTTTCTGCTGATGATAATTTTATTAGACGAGCAGAACTATGTATGTATGTAGCAACGCGGTCGATATTTTGAACACCTGTTACGTTAATAAAGTGATTTTTAAAAAATAATACTTTTATCCTTACTTATGAAACCATTTAAAACGCGGATACTGTGAAAATAAGATAATAGCAATGATAGGAAGCAAATTGTGACATTGTCCGTGTATATAAATATCAACACGAGAGGAAAGAGAAGTCGGATACCTCGAAACCCACAATTAATACACGGTCAGCCGACCGATCTTCAATCTCATTTTTCTCGAAAACGAAATCTTAAACGAAAAAATGTTATCCTTCTTTTTCGACTTATTTTTATACGTAGAATCACCAGCCGACAGCTTGTACCGTGATTTCAGAGGCAGTCTGCGTATATAAGCTTAACATGAATATTGGCAATATGTTAAATAAGATCAAGTAACTGCAAATGTTTCCACTAAGGAAAAATGTACATTGTAACTGGCAAAATACGCCGTAGCTTGGCGAAGTATTATTGTAAGCAAATGTGTATTACGGTAAGTTGATGTTGTTGATATGAAATTTTTAATTCAGAAAGGATTGCAGAATTCTACATCGCGTGGACCTTGATCTCCCTACGATAAATATTATCCACCCTCGGTAGCGTTGGTAACGAGATCGTATCTGACGGCGTTGCGTGTCATTTGCATATTTCAGCCGGAGGCATCGAGTAGATCCTTGCTTTTGGCAATGCGAAATGCAGAAGGGTGGCAACCGCGGTTCGATTTACATTTCAGTATCGAAACGGTTTACCCCCAGGTAACTAACGTGGCTTAAGCAGAGTGGCAAGAGTAAATAACGTTTGCTCAAGTTTCACGTGTCGTTGATGTCGCTTTGTAATTTTAATAGAAAACAACTTTTCAACGAAGAAATATTAATAATTTCTTTCTTTGTTAACCTTCTAGTCAACGAGAGAATGGGAGCAAATACTAACAATTAAACCTTCTATTTTTACCAATTTTCCTAACAAAAGATAAACAATGCGAGTACTTACCCTGGTAGGACATGGCGAACTGTCCCGGGAGAGACTGCCGAGAGTCACCAATAACCGACGCGAAGCCCCCAACACTGAATCCCGCCATCCCTCTATAAAAATAAATACAGAACTGTGTTATTTATCAAAGAACAGTTTTTTAGGCTTTACGTGGTAGTCATATTTGCTTCAACGAATTCTATACTTTTTCATGAATAACTTGTAACTACGTATATTCCGGGATATTAGGATGTTTCAAGCAATGTTATAATATATTATATAAATTATATATATGAAGCGGCACGTGAGCTTGCCTCGGATCAACATCGATATGATATACATAATGTAAGAATAAACCAACTCCGGGCAAAACAATGTCGCCGTTACGTGTAAGCGTCAAGCAAAGGTAAATAGGAACTTTTCGGTACCTCTTCGACCAGTATAAATAAACGAACACGATCGTAAGATGACCAGTTTTTCAGTCTCAGTCTCGAGCGATTTTAGTAGCGATCAACACAGTTTTTAGCGAATCAGTTAGCACCTAGCGTATAGTAAGCAAGAAGTTCGGTCGTGCATTGTGCCATTCATCTGTTCAGCCAAACTGGCGCAAGATGTATGCTTCTTATGACATGTACATTTAGGTGCTAGACGTCTAGGGCGTAATCATGATCGATTGATCAGTTAACAAACACAATTTATTATTTCAAAGTGGATAATGAATCATTAGCAATTTGCAAATTACCACGAGTCTTAAGGGGTTGTTAAGGGGTTAAGGAGACCCATAGCGAGTAATTTACTCTTTGTATTTATAATTATTTTAAAATATATTTGACGGTTTTAACATCGAGTAATCTCGTCATTAAACTACCACACAATCAACCATTCTTAACATATATATATATGTCGGAGATGAAAAGACATCGGGGCCTTTCTTTTGGAATTTTTGGGAAGATCCCCAATACTTTAGTCTAGACCATTTATTATAGCTGTACTTAAATAATAAAACTTAGAAGTAGTTGTTATGGTTCAATCCGATTATGTTTGCCCGAGATTCGTGACAGTGGGCTTGTGTTCACAACTGGTCGCTGAACGTAGCCACGGGATGAACGGATCGATGGATAACAGGGAATGACTTCCTATCCATTTCGATGATCTTGAAATATGTTATGAAGCTCATTATTCTGAACTACTTTTCGCTACATACGTTACCGTCGCTCAGCCTTAGGTACGGGATTTTTCTTTTTATTATTTAATTTGTAATTTACAATTTGTCCAGCTGGACGTTCGGTAAATTTTGGTTCTGAAAAGTTTCAAAAAATTTAATTACCATCACACTTCACAGCTGGCGTGTGATAATGGAACAGAAGAAGGTAAATTAATGGATTATAATTAGGCTAGATGACAAACTAAATAACATTCGGTCGCTAACGATAGCATAATTTAATTTTTCTTTCATTCGATTTCGTAGAATATCGTAAATTCGATTAGTAAATACCATTCATTGATATTTACACGTACCATTAAACATAAATTTATGTATAACGCGAAAACTAAGGGCGTGCGTGATTATTATTAGGTTGCGTGCTGAGCACATGTATACGTACGTACACCGCTATGAATAATTATAAACACAACCCTACTTTTAGAAGTTTCATAATATTAAACCAAAAACTGACGAAAATCTTCTATTTATATAACTTCATATTACGATACAAAACAAAATTAAAAATACAATGAAGAAAAATTGTCTTCTTTCGAAGTCTGGAAATAATTAAATTTCCTCTTGAAGTTGTATCTTTTGGTGTGAATAAATATAAGCTCAATGTTAATTTTGTTAGCTTTTCATTCGATATTTATTGAATTTTTCTTTACTTCTCGTTACTTCTATTAATTTATTTGATATACTATCAACTAACTTATTTAGAGTTATTGTATTCTTCTTCTAAATTAAACGATATTTTCTATAGGTGATTTCTCCTGGCCGTAAATTTTTCTTACTGAGAAGCTTCTCCACAGACTCTCGGTCGGATTCAGATCAGGACTCGAATATTTTTTTTTTATTATTATTACTTAATTTCTACTTTACAATTTGTTCAGCTGAACATTCGATAAATATTTCTAGCTTCAAATCTTAAAACTACTATTTTGCAGTAGCAGCTGTACGAAGAAGAGTATTCTGTCGTTGAAAAATTGTCTTGTCTCCTATTTCGGCTATGAAAAGTAATAATTCGTCATGTAACATTTCCCCATATCCTATAGCGTTGAATTTGTCCCATAGAAAAACAATTTCGCTTAACATATTCAGGCATGATCAGTGGTTTCTTGAAAATATCAGAGAAATAATGCAGAAAATATTTTTCAGTCTCTAATTATTCACAGCGCTGTATCTACTGGCTCTAATTAATACATACACACGTGCATTTAATATAAACAGACAAACAACATGTACTCGTAAACAACATCATGTTGGTGATATTGCAAAATTCTTATTTCGATGCTAATATAATTTTGATAATCGAATAACTGTATCTCTCGATATAATGGCACAAATGTCTCTAGTGACATGATATTAGTTATAATATATAGCAATAATAATAAATTTTAATATACAGATTTGTTACCAATTACTCTCGCTTTAAATGAAAATCTTAAGAAATACGTAATATTAAAATTACATAATAATAACAATATTTTTACCTATACCTGGAATGTATAGAGAAAAATTGTTCACAGTCATGTGCCTGACAACACATTTCAAGTTCATTGAAATCGATGGCAGATAACTTGTCGTAAATAATTATCAAACTGTAACAAATTTTCCGATTCTCCCGTTATTAATTCTATTCACTGGCAAGCAGAATATTCCGAAATCCTAAATACGATCACGACAATCAGCGACGAAATAGAATTTATAGGACAGGGGCACCGTGTATCCTATCGTATAGATATCGTTATTTATCCGAACGACCTATTTTATCGCGTCGAATATTTACCAGCGCGTGGCATAATGCGAATAAGAAAACAGAATACAAAGCGAGAAGGGGAGCAGCGACAGGGTAAGCCGCAAGGGAGTTTCATATTGCTGGATTAAGCGTTCAACTTCCACCTTCGACTCTGTCTCTGTTTCCTTGCTCGGTGTCTTAAGCCTGAACCTGCTAAGTTATGGTCACGACTTTCATTAAACGGCTAGATGACGGATCGCTTTGTCTCGTTTAGATTACGGCCGGCGATGAAACCAGATTTAATCACGGGAGAAGATCCGATATTTGGCAGCGACCACCATAGTTACTAATCCGCGAACATTTCGTTCGTAATATTCTCGAAACGTGCTCCTACATAGCTGATGTAATTAAAGCGAGCTGTCTCTACGGTTGCGTGTGCATAAAGAGTATTTTATAACTACCAAAGGATATACTTCGTGCTATAATAAAGATTAATTGAGTACATTATGTTCTATTTGCTGCTTTTAGTGCTTGCTACTTTACTTTCGTGTTTCTATTATTCGAAATCGGCAGGTACGCAGAAAAATACAAGAAAGGAGGGCGACACATCGAAATCAGCTGACTACTGAAGCGAGCAAAACTCTCATAGAAAGAAGACACCCAACTGAAAAAATAAAATAGTCAAACTCGGATATGGTATCACGTTGGGGGTAGCCATCCACGTGTTATTTAGCAATAAAGTTAGAAAAATTTACCAAATGTCCAGCTGGTCAAATTGTAAAGTACAAATTAAATAATAAAAAAATGTCCTCTCTCTATTCCGAGATAAAACTTCACCAATTAATGCATCGCACGAGTGCAGCATATAATTTTACTTTTGTCAAGGTTTAGCAGGTGCAGCATATATTTCAAATTTTATCAATTTCCTTGTAAGACGAACGTTATTAATGGATAATGATATTAAAAAAGATATTTCCAAGTCTCTGTTTTAAAGCTTGAACAATTTGTCCAGCTAGACAAATTGTAAATTACAAATTAAATAGATAGAAAGAGGAAGAAGTTACTGTTTGGTGTATATGTTAACAAACATCTAAGTTTAAGTTTCTACTAATATAAATCCTATAATGCGAAAACGTGTTATATAAAGTAGTATTATAAAAGTATTATAATTTGATACGTGTGATGTTCAATTTCAAAGAACCGGAGCATGAAAAAGATAAGGGAAGAAAATATTTTCTGTGAGAAGCTAGATGTAATATTGCTCTATAACATAAAAATGAAAGAGAAAGAAGACTAAAAAAGAAAACATTCCACTGACCTCGCTAAAAAAATAAAATAGACAAATTCGAAGATCCCGCTGCGGGTAGCCATCCACATGTTATTTGGCAATAAAGTTAGAAAAATTTAACAAATGTCCAGCTGGATAAATTGTAAAGTATACATTAAATAATAAAAAAACAATTCCTATTACTTTTATATTTTCCATTTACATAATATGGAGATTTTTGTAGGAAAGTCTCTGTGAGAATCTTCAGAGAAATATTTTATTTTGTAGCATATTATATATTTTATAAATTATCAAACAAAATACGAAATTCTAGGAATTATATATATATATCTGAAATTATATTATTTCCTTATTGTCCACAGAATTGTCAGTCGCGTAATTGTGTACCATAAATCATTTATATTTTATGTGATATGAAATCTGTAATTTCATATAAATCAGTGTAAAATAAATTTAAACGCCTTAATATTTACTAAACCCTAACAAACTCTTTGATTCTCTCGCTAAAGAATTCACCGTTGCGTACAACGCACAGCGATCGATCACAACGATCAACGATAGAATGTTCGATAAAATTACATTTTTTGTGTCTTTACGGGAAACAAAACGAGGAAAGAGAGATGAGAAACTCGTTTATGTAAGAAGGGAAGAGAAATCTTTTCGTTCGATAACGCGATAAAAGTGACTCTGCTGCCGCACACAATTACAGGCATAAATTAATAAACCGTAATAATAATAAAGTTACAGCGTAAAACCAGCTACGAGGGAGAAAGAGCGACAGAGATACGGTTGCAACGTGGCCACCAACCGGCCTCCGGATTAATAAATCTCAATTACGCGAGTTAATACCGAGGGCAATTCTCTCCCCTGGCCGCTGGCGTTCGCAAGGAACCGGATACGAGGGTGAAGGCATTTCTATCGGCCATTGTCGCTGGAACAATGACGATGACGATTCAGCGGAACCACCTTCGCTCGTGTAAAGTGCGATCCTAACGTTGAAATTTATCGCCGTTTACTGACAGCACCCTCTCTCGTTAATCTTTAGGTGAAGAGACTACAGACTATTGTACTTGTTTAAAGAAAAAATTTTTACTCTTACGGCCACTACTAAATAGTTGTACAATTTGCTATTAATTCTAATTCGATTACTTTCTCTCTTATTATTGCTTAATATTCTACGATTGAAGAGTGCTCGTAGAAAATACTGTAGGTGGCAAGAAATAAGCTTTTCAAAAGGAAACGGCAACTTGTACATTAACGTGGTCCAAATTTATGAAAAAGAAAAATGTATCTGTAGAAGGAGCTTGTGTGTGTCATTGCTTAGTTAGAAGGAAACCTAATGTGCCATTCGTCTTGATGGATGGCATAGTCAAAAGTCAAGAAACAATTAATTAACGTTTGTTGGTGTTTACATTTCTTTTCGCAGAAACAACAACTTGTACATTAACGTGGTCCAAATTTATGAAAAAGAAAAATGTATCTGTAGAAGGAGCTTGCGTGTGTCATTGCTTAGTTGCGAAGGAAACCTAATGTGCCATTCGTCTTGATGGATGGCATAGTCAAAAGTCAAGGAACAATTAATTAACGTTTGTTGGTGTTTATATTTCTTTTACAGAAACGACGTTAAGCAAGTTTTCACGCTGGGAAAACAATCCTGCCCACAGGTGACCATAAATAATATTCCAATCCGAAACCGCGATTCAGTCAGATATCTGGGCATGACTCTGGACAGAAGAATGACATGGAAACGACACATCGTAGATAAATCCAAGCAACTTAAATTAAAATTAAAAAGATTCTACTGGCTCATTGGCAGACGTTCCAACTTAAGCGTGCAGAGTAAAATAATGCTATATAAAGCCATATTAAAATCTGTTTGGATCTATGGAACCCAACTATGGTATGGGGAACAGCGAGTATAAATTCTTCCAATCAAAAACTCTAAGATTCTTAATAGATGCACCTTGGTATGTTACCAACGGGACGATACATCGCGATCTTAAGATAAAGAAAGAAGGAAGAAACAGTTAAAGAAAAAATATCGAAATTCGGTAATAGATGTAACATAAGAATTAACAGGCACCAAAACCCACAAGTTACTCAATTACTTGACACTTGACATTAGATTCAATTAGAACCAAACATACTACAAACTGTTATAATCCAAATTACAGTACCACGGCAAAATATATTTCTTTTATATGGAAGAATTTTACAACCAATTCTCATTGAGAATTATAAATAAATTATTCAACTTAACTTCAACTATAAACGTATAAGATTTAACTGTATAAGATCCAAAATTAGGCAAAATATTTGAAGCGAACATGACTTGCGTTCTCTCTCAATACTCTATCTACGGTTATATTCTCAATTAAATCGAATTACCTATCGCTTATTTAAATTGCTTAATGCACGCGTGCCAATCATAATCTCTAAAATAGAATAAATGAATTTTAGATGACACGTTAAATCGAAAGAAGTTTCTACCGTATGAAACGGGAAGACGTATTACATTGCGGAAGATAATATTAAAGCGGACGATTTTAATGTTGATATTTCTGTTTTAGCACATGTCAAGTAAACGTCTGGAACTGTCTACCGATCTAGTGCGCAAACATTGCTGAATCCTAAATGCGTCCTGCTGTTTGCACGTCGAATTAAACCGAAATAAATCATAAATATTAAACGAAGCTTTCAGTCGTGGGATTACGAGGGTTGCAGCCGTCCCCACGGATGGCTCGTCGTTTCACCTCCTCTTTCTCTTCTCTGTTTCTATCTCTGTCGCGTTTCCTCCACGCCGCCGGAAATTGCGCAAGTCCCTACCTTCCTTCCTCTTTCCTGGAGTAGCCGGACGATTTCAATTTCAATGACAATGAAACCTGATAAAGGCGTATCTTTCTCTCTCTCTCTCTCTCACACACATACTTTGCGTACGACCGCTGACCATCGAACGAGCTGACCTTAAGATCAAGTGGCCACTGCTCATCCTTGCAGCGGAAGCACCCTTCTGCGATCTTGGTTAACCTCAAAATTGTGTCAGATATTCCGATATTTCGAAAGAACTTGTAAATTGCTTTAGAAATTCGATTATTAAATCAACCGATACTAAAGTATCCTACATTGTTCCATCAATATCTAGAATATATAGGGTGGGCCATGAACACTTAGGTATTCCCTTCTTTCTAATTTTTATGGGAGAAGTCCTATAAAATATTATTACAATGTAATGAATGGCATAGACAAAAGTCAAGAAACAATTAATTCACTGACACTTATATAAAAATATATAATCTTTATATTCTTCGACAAACAAATCAAAATTATTCAATTTTGCTCCATTTCTACGCACATTCTTCATTTACGTACCCAGTGCAAAGTTTGAGAAATTTGAAAAATACTATTGCAATGCTGACGAAGAGCGGATAAAATAAACGACGCTCGGTAAACGGAAGCGAACAACTAGGCGGCACGCAAATTTAGAAATCTCGAATATGTAAACTCATCACGAAGTACTCTACGAATTCGAACGAACGTTCGCTTGTGAGGTAATTTTCGATGTGAAATTTAATTACAGGCCACTATGAGGCAAGGTGAAATCCTAGGTGACACACGTTAATCGTAGAGAATCGCTCTGCTTCGTTTAATCGAGAAATAATTTCTGCAATCTTTTCTGGTAATGATATACAATAAGTACGCTCTTTAAAACATAGTAATTTTCTTCAAATTGAGCCAAACGACTGTATTTTATTTAAGAATTTATAATTTAGAAAGAACTTAAAAGGTCAGTTTATTAGGTGACGTGTAAAAGAAATTTTAAAAAAGTTTCAATTGGTCGAAATCGCGAAGAACATAATTAAAGGTTGCTTTCTACCATCTTTTTCTCTGCAAGTGCAATGAAAATTAAAATAACACGCGCCAACCAATTTTCATAAAATTTTCATTATTGGCCCAGGTAAAAAAGTTGTCCAACCAACTGCAACTTTTCCAAAATATTTTTTACACCTCATTTTACAAACTAATTTTTCCAACTTCATAAGAAACGAAAAAAGAATCAAGTCTTTTAGCCCAATTTTAAAGCAGATATTCCGTCGTATAAAGTGTACGAATACTTTCTACACGCACATCGTACGTACATGATACTGTGCAAAAATCTTAAACTAAATCTTTTGCTGGTTTTGCAGTGCTAGCTAAATATATATGTCGGAGATGAAAGAACATCGGAGCCTTTGCTTTGGAATTTTCGGGAAAATCTCCAATACTTTAATCTAGACTTTTCATTATAGCTGTACTTAAATAATAGTTTAAGTTAGAAGCAGTTTTTTATAATTTAATCCGATTATGTTTGTCCGAGATTTGCGACAGTAGACACGGTCACGGGATGGACCGAGGTATTTTACCTGACAAAGGTATGACGTAGTTGTATAGCTATCCTTAAAAAAGTAGTTGACCCAAGCGAGAGGTACAGAGTAAGGTACATGAGTTCAGTTTGACTTGGACTTTGAACAAGGAAGTAAGCGCGTTTGCTATCCTGTTGATCGTGTATTCGTTCTTGAACCTAAGATCATTATATTCATTGGGTGACTAAGTTCGTTAAATGCCCTTAATCCCAACGCTAATTGGACATATATAATTTTAGGAAGAATGTTCGCGAATGATAAATAAATTGGATCAAATTACATATATGTTTAGTGGGACACGCGAGGGAAAATTAAAAAGAAAAATCGACGTTTAGAAATACTAGACAAAGAATGGCAGAAAAAATGGAAGAAAAATTCTTATTACGAAGAGGACAAAACAGAGGAATAATTCCGGATCGATAACAAACAAACCACTGGTTAAACCAGATCGATCGAACATTTCTAAATTAAAATAAAAATTAAAATTAGAATTAAAATTATATCAGTCGAAGGTTGTTTCTCTTTAAGAAATAACACGGGAATAAAAAGTAGTTCCAAGAATCTGTATGTATTCGTTCACTCGAAACTTCAGCTAGCTTTTCGTTCGGCGAACAATCTGACACTCTGTCGCGGCGCAATATGTAAAAACTTCGAGAAGTATGTAAAAACTTTCAGTCTTGGGGAAAGCAGAACAATCTTGCGACACCTGCGTATAAGAAACGGAAGAAGCGTGAAAGTCATTAAGGGGTGTTTTTTTCTTTCTGACGAGCTGCAAAGCCACGAGGTTTAGCGAAAAGAGCCCGCACCCCAGAGATCGAGATTGGCGTCGCGCAGGGATTTCCACGAGAGAATGGTAAGAAGAAAATCGATGGTCGTTCAAGCCGTATCCTCATTCGGGTCTCGGCCGGAACGAAATGGCTTGATTAACCGGCGACGCGTCGTTACTGCGACCACCCTGCTGGTCCAGTATTGCCTAGCAAGGGTAGTCGATGCTCTTGGGGCTGCACCGCACGGCCGGCAAAAGAAAATGTGAGGGGGCGTAACCCCCTCGCTCTTTATTCGCCTTTGCTCGATCACGACCGCGGTTTTCCTTTACCCTAGTAAGATAAAAAAAGCTTCTCGACAACTTCGCTCGCTTTCATGGCCGCTGCCATGTATTTCCGTTAAAAGCAGTGCCATTCTAGAGAGGTTCGATGCTACAGAAATCCTTTGACGAGCCATTGGACAATGGCACACTGACACCTGACCATCGATCCAAACAATTTAACCTGTTGGAAGTGAAGTTCTTTGGGATGAACATTTTTACCAGAGACAAATTACCGTTTTTGACATCCTTAAGGGTTCCCTTTGTCACGGATATCGTACAATGGGACGGAAGGAATTATGGGACGATAAAATATTTTCGCTTTGATCTGAACATTTGGATGATGAACTTTTGGACATACGTATGTTTTAATTTTTGTTAGAATTTAATTATTCATTTATTTGTTCACGGCGGAAACCCTTTGATAAAGCAAGTTAACGTAGGAAACAAAAAATGGAAGAATAGGAAAGAAAGAAAAATAAAGACAAGAAGTAAAAGAAGAATAGAAGAAGAAAACAGACGTATCAAAACATGTTGCAACATAACATTGTCGCAGAAAACGCTTACGACTTCTTAAGCTTATGAATGATACATCAAGGAAGAACAACTATGTGATATCCGGACAGACATTGATACTTTTAGCTATGTAAGCACATGAGTCAACGAAAGACTTGAATCGGGAGAGACTCGTATTATTGTGCCTTGGAATATCAAGTTGTTTTGCTTTGTTACATCTAAAGGTAAACGAACTCGGGACAAAATATTATTGGCGTTATTTGTAATCGTCAATGGCAGTTACACTTGAACTTTTTCTAATAACTTTTCCTATCAACATACAAATAGACGAACGTGCTCTCTAGGACAGTCAAAAATATTAGGTTGTGCGAAAAGTGTCTTTCTTTTACAGACAACTTTTCCTCTACAACGATGAATCTTTATACAAACATGAAACCTAATCTGTCGAACGTTGTGATTTTTATTTTGATAGAACAAAATGGATCATACGTAATTCGATAAAATAATATAAAACGGAAAATGTGCATCCATTATTTATATATATATATAAAACGAAAGAAACTTTTCGGACCACCCAATAGTTGAATAGTTAGCGAGTAGAAGAGTTGAATTGTTATTTCTGTATTTGCACTTACATTAATTTTAATATAATTAACTATTACAATTATATCACTCGTGTTTTTAGTAAACCAACAGTATCCACCTCAGCTATTTTGCTAATGAAAATTATATCAGATATCATCCTTCTCTTGCTCAATGCCGGAAGATTTAAACTATTATGAACACTGTCGTAATAGTGAGCATCGTACTGTGATACTACTAGATAATTAATTATAGATAACTAACAGGATGGAGTGGAGCGAAACGTCCACCACGGATGATGCTTTTATACAATGCGTTTCGATGCAATGTATTCTATTGTAAGCAGTAAATGTCTGAGATTTGTTTTTTATAATTATATTTAAACACATGTTTCGCATTATCTCTTCGATATCTCCAAGAAGCCAGTGATCATGACTGGATATGTTAGGCGATATTATTTTTTTAAAAGGTAAATTGAACGCAGATGTTACATGGCGAATTATTGCATTTCTTAATGCCACGCCGAAATCACATGTTTCGCTGAGAACGCCACGGAAGTATTTTTATTATTCAAAGCATATAATGACAAAATAATAATAAATTGACGATGTAAGACAACATTCTTTCCCAATGGCTCTTTTATCTTATTGGTGGTCACCCGTGACCACCGTGACTCCTCGCTAACAGTTGATAGCGACATATTGTAACAAGACTTCGTTTATGGTTATCTCAACAAACCATTCGCATTCGTTACTTCTTTGTAAGTAAAGCGTGCAGAATATAGTACTGAAGATATTAATAAACAATTTGCTCATTCTATATATAATAGTAAAGTATGTTCGCACTTCTAACTTCAATTATAAGATTATAAAGCTGCATTTATGATTATTTTCTAAAATATGTTCATAATAATATTCGTAGATTACCCCTGAAAGATATGGATGCAAATACAGTGCACCTTTAGATGCAAAATTTGTTCTCAGTTTTTTTTATTGATGTTTTAGTAGAAACGTTTAATTATTCAATGGGCAACTTTTATTTCAAAGTATCTTCTATTTATCGATTATATTCAAAATGCCCTAACTGCCAGTTTTCATAGAATTTTTATTTGTAAGAAGTTCAATAATTAATTGTAAGAAGTTCAGGCGCACCGTGGCCAGTCATATATGACCAACGTGTTGTCATAAAACAACGAGCGAGACTCGTGTTAAGAAATTTGGGCCAAAAGCAATAATCACGAGCTTGACTCGTGGTATTTAGTTCGGACCAAACGTAAACAACGCGAGTCAGGCTCGTGGTTTTCGATATTTTCTTATTTTACTTACGTGCAATTATTTTCGATATTTTCTTATTTTATTTACGTGCAATTACGTTCACACGTTTAGATTATAATTTCTTAAAAGAATTAGACAATCCTTATACCTATCGTATCAGTAAAAAGAAAATCTAACATTGATGATAGAAACGAGAAATGTGTTATTATTGCGGATAGTAATTCGGTAGATCCCTCTGATAACGATAGTGATGATAGCGATATTGTGTTTCATCGTTTCGTTATTGTGTTTCAGTTGAAGATTACTAATGTCCTACGAGTTTTCTCAAAACATCGTTAATTTAAACTAAGTATTAATTTACAAATTGTTACTGATACATTATCCACTTGTAAATAATAAATCAATTTTCTTCACTAATAAATCGAATTGCAAGACATCTTGAAGGTATTAGTTGTGCCCAAACGTGTTTGTTATTTCGCAATTCCTTTCGACGCGTACATTTTGCGCAAGTTCGAGACACGGCTAAACACCTGAAATGGCGTAACCGATCTTCTTGTTTATTATTGTGGCCCAGGTAATCGGGAGTTAGCGGGTAGGGCAGAGGATTATGCAAGTGGGAGACGGAAGGACAATTTTTGAACGAGGCAGGGCTCCCATTCGAACCTCCGCCACTACGGGAAAAGTAGTTTCAAGATTTCGCGATAGAATTATTGCCATGGCCAGCTTTCAGTGCTGATACTGCGGGGAATTCTAGCGAGAAAAGTTTACGATCAAGTGAAGTCAAGTGTACGATTTAAAAGAAGAATAAAATACACGCTGGTGGATATTGAAAAGAAACTTGAAGTAAGTTTGTGGATAGAGTATCTAAGAGATTAATAGAAATAATCAAAAATAAGGGAAAGTCCATTGGATATTGAATGAAAACGTAATAGAATTAGGAGTTTCTACTTCTTCACAGCTACAAACAGAATTTTAAGAGAAAATTATATCTTTCCCTAACTTCGAAACAACAAAACTTTTGTTTCTTGTATTATATTCTACTATGAATTTATATGAAGGAATTTATCAATTCTTGTTCGAATATTATGAAAAATCTAAAAATAGTTAATTACATGTTCCATTATTTCACCGCTTAAACTTAAACTTAAGCTGATCTTAAAGCATCGCACGTATACGTATAGTAGCGTAACATGTCAAGTTAAAGAGTACGTAGCTATTCATATCTATAGTGTATTTAATGATTCTACGTCAAATAAAAACAATTGAGAACAGAAGAGATTTGTTGAAAATAGAAACGAATTAAAGATTTGTGCTGTGTAGCATGCGGTAAATTTGATCTTTAGCGAAGGATATGACAAGACTAACGCGCATAACACGATATAAATAAAATACATTATTTTACAACTTTCCAATATCTCCTTATACCTTCTACTATCATCGCAATTTTTCTGCAGAGACACTGTCACCGGATAAAAAATTCAACACAATCTTTTATACACCAGTTCCCTCTTGCGAAGCTATACGCTCAGTTGGACCATGTGGTTTGCATCTAAACGGGTCCTAAGATGTCTGTTTCACGACCATTGCTTCTGGTATCTGCTCGAATAAATTCGGCCACCGCAGCACGGCATATGGGGGAAGCGTTAATACCGTTTTATGTGCGACTTGATACCCATAACGCAATATGGGCCGTTTTGGTAGCTTAAGCAGCACTCTCACTGAAGCAACAAGAGCAGCTTTTCGTCCACGTTGCATGTTTCTTGAAAAAGTTGCCGCTTGTTCGATGTTTCTCTATGTTCTTTTACTTGCCAGGAGGAGAAGTCGTTGCTTGATTAGAAATTTTTTTGTAAAGAAAAATAAGAAACACGCGAGAACACGTCGCGACAGAGACAAATTCAAGGAATCTACGGTTTATCGATTGTTACACAACGTGCTTGCATGCGCACAACTTCTTACTAAGAATAAATGTCGCTTTGAAATCGGAACAAAGCTCAAGTGTCCCTCTAATTATGTCTACGGACGAGATGTTTCTGCAAATTGATATGGCGCCCCGGCGGCTAATGATGCCACTGTGAAAAAGTGATTTTCCAAGAGACAAAGGAAACGATTTCGTTTAGTAAAACTTGTAATTGGATGGTGATAGAAATGTTTCGAATTAATTACAAATGGCACTTTTGAAATTTATATTACGTAAATTCTATAGGATTTAGAACACCAAGCGAAGCTTTCACTTTGCCCGCGTTTACTGACAGTCGAACGATATAAATAGAGAAGGACGCAGACTTATGAGAGAATAAAACAGGATTTCGAGAAGCGAAGATGGAGAACAAAGGAAAAGAAGAGGGATTAGAAACGGAGAGTTTTTAGGAGACACATAGAAGAAGACTTAGAAAATCGATTCCTCAGTTTTCACGAATCGATCGCCTGATTTCCAAAAATATTACGACATTACATATATGTGAACTCCCTAGAGTTCAAGTGTGACTTTCTTTTGATTTTACGGACAACCATTTTTTTTTTTTAGACATTCATTTTTCCCAAACGGACGGACAGAGAGCAACATCAGGGGTAGACAAGATCACAGAAGAAGGAATAATTATTTAAAACATCGAAGATCGACGGAGAAAGATGGGTAGTTCAGGACATTGAAAATCGATTCTCGGTTGGCATTAATTATTGTTTACTCCTGTATTTCATTTAAGCATTCTTTTCGCAATAAACTCGATTTTCAGAATTCGGAATCGATCACCTGAATTACCCCAAGATTTACGACATTACATATATATAATTTTATATATTTTAATTTTAATTTGTTCCTTCTTTTTTATTGTGCTGGATAGCAAACGTGTTGATTTATTTAATGTCGAGACGAGTGATAATCAGGTATATTAAAAATAGCTCTAAGTACAGTACTAAGTACAGACGACGGTAGAGCAGTGGTTAGCGCCGTTGGTTACGTTCTTCAAATCCCGGCACTCGTAGTCTGAATTTTTCTCGACGATTCCTCGATAAGAAAAAGCCAACCGGGATGAAGACAAAAACCTATACAACAGCGCTATCACGACCAACTTATTCCACCTCATATATTACGTCGTCCTATTTGGACCTATGGGATCCAACTATGGGGAACAGCGAGTAATCTCCAACGATTCCAATCAAAAACTCTAAGACCCTTAATAGATGCACCTTGGTATGTTACCAACGAAACGATACATCGCGACCTTAAGATACCCGTAGTTAAAGAAGAAATATCCAAGTTCAGAAACAGATATAATATAAGAGTTCACAAAACCCACTAGTTAGCCAATTACTTGACACGACGGATCAGATCCGCAGACTAAAAAGACAACACCCTTTAGATTGTAGCATTAGATTCAACTAGAATCAAATCTACTATAAACTCGTATAATCCAAGTTACAGTATCACAACATAATAATTTACTGATAATTCTCAATGAGAATTGATTGTAAATAGACCACCAAAAAAAAACTGACCTCGGTAAAGAAATAAAATTGTCAAACTCGAAGATGGTATCCTGCTAGAGGTAGCCATTCACGTGTTATTTAGCAATTAAGTTAGAAAATTTTACCAAATGTCCAGCTAGACAAATTGTAAAGTACAAGTTAAATAATAAAAAAAGAAAAAGAAAGAGATTCAGTAGAGTCTCGATTATCCGACGCGATGTGAACTGAACCTACATCGGATAATCGAAAACTCGAATAATACAGAAATGTCGATAACTGTTAGTAAGTCGCGCATTAAAATATTGAAAGACATTTCGATAATGTAACAATGTACATGTATTTAGATTTAATCAACCATTTAACCGATTGAAAACTTGATTAACCGTCTTGACAACAATTTGCACTTTGCCAAACTTTCCAGAAAAATGTAGTTATGGTAAAGTTAACACGTACGTTATTTTTGCACCGAGAAACTAAAATCAATTTTTAGCACCAGAAAATTACAATTAATTTTTAGCATCAGGAAACTAAAATCAATTTTCAAACTAGGGGATGTAACTACCCTCCAACGACTAAGAATATTCTCGAAAAATTGTCCTTTTTATTATAGAAAAGGTTAGGTACTTCTGAGATTTAAAATTTGCAATTGTATTATTATTGCTCGGGGTCGACGATATTTCTCGAATCCTGTTTGAAACGTGCAGCAACTTCCGGGCAGTGCGTCGTTGTTGTTTCGGTGAGAACGCGGCTTTACGTTTCGCGAGAAGGAGGAACTCGATGTCGTCTGGCAAAAATGGTTGGTGGATGGATGTTGGATGGTGCTTCAGAGAGTACACGTGTGCGACGAAACTTCTTACTTTATTCATAAAGCAGGGACGACTCTATTCCCGAGTCATGGGACGAGGTTCAACGAAGAATAAAGTCATACTAGACGCACTCAAGGATTTGAGAAAGAACTCACGGAGAAGCACGACTTCGAAACAGTCAGTTTTGCCACAGCCAGACTCAAGTTCGTTGGTTCGGTGAATCGGTGCGATTTCAATGGATGCGCTAGGAAAAAAGTTGCAACTAACGAGCGTGTTGGAAAAGTTACGACCGATGGAGATTTCAACGAGCTTGGTCGCGAGTCGAAACAGGTGGAAAACGAAATGGAATTTTTAAACGGATGGCAACGTCTGAATAGAGAAGAAACAAAGAATAGCTTTTACTGAGATCACGTTTCTTTTAGTTGAAATAAATTCCTGAAGACTCGTACGGGAAGAAGTTTTATCTTTCTAGAAATTCGAATTCTAAAATTTCGTTGAGCTTTGTATCGCGAATGTAAGCGCGCTTAATTTACGGCCGCTTTTAATCGCGTACAACGTAGGGGAGTAAACTGGAAATTTGAATCATACGTGGAAATAAATTTAGTAATGCCGAACAATACCAACTTATTGCGACGTTGACACAATTTACGAGGAGGTTCGTTAATATGCAAATGGAATATAGGAATAGTGCAGCAAGTATGGAAAGCCGTAAATAACACAGTCGAACGCGCCGGTGATGAATGAATAACTTGATGATAGAAATGTAGGAATACGTTATCAAATTACTGCACACCGTGTATGGAAAGTTTGAAATTGACGAACCAGTTCTATCTATTAAATTGTCTCTTATCATCGATGATGTAAATTTTTATTAACTATATTAAAAGATAACAAATTAAAAGCTTTCTGTGAAGGTTATCGAAAATATGAATTTATACGCGATAATGATAAGATACTAAGCAACATATTCGCTTCATATTCGCTCGCGAAATTCAAAATCCATAGTTTTTCTCTGCCACGGACACGTATGACATATCGAGGGAATAAAACAGCGAAATGCTTCAGTTCGAAGATATTGAGAACAATAGTCAACGCCCCATGGTATGTCAGAAAGGAGGATATACGCAAAGACTTAAAAATACCAACGGTCAAGGAAGAAATCTGCAGGTACGCAGAAAAATACGCAGGAAAAAATGGCAACACATCCTGAAGCGAGCCAAACTCTCACAGAAAGAAGACTAAAAAGAGAACACCCCACTAACCTCGCTAAAGAAATAAAATAATCAAACTCGAAGATGGTATCACGTTGGGGGTAACCATCCATGTGTTATTTAGCAATAAAGTTAGAAAAATCTACCAAATGTCCAGCTGGACAAATTGTAAAGTACAAATTAAATAAAAAAAAAATGTCCTCTCTCTATTCCGAGATAAAATCTCAACAATTAATGCATGTATATGCGTTATTAATAAATAACGAGTAGACAATATTCGCTACAGATTTTAATATCTCCACATCGTGATATAGCGGGTGTTAAAAGTTTCTGCTGCAGGCGAGACTACATTATGCCGTTGAGATAAAAGATTCTTGAAATCAATGCATCGCACGAGTGCAGCATGTAATTCTACTTTTGTCAAGTTTTAACAGTTGCTGTATATATTTCAAATTTTACCAATTTCCTTCTGAGACGAACGTTATCAATGTCTATAACATGTATTTTAATTTGTACACTTACAGCGTTGTCCGTAAGAAGTCTCGATTGCCAAAGGAAAATAATAAATAATTTAATAAAACATGTCAACAATTTTTTCTTTTTCCATACATTTAATTATTAGAAAGAAAAGATTGAAAAAATTCTGCCAGTATTAATCTAGAATGTGACCGCTAAAGGGATACTAGGCGAACAATTTAAATAAACAAAGAAAGTAGACGTGGAACGTTCGGGAAGCGTCAAACGACCGCGCTTCCGGTTCGTGTGGCAAAGTGTTTCCTCGGCTTTCGGAGGGAGGCGACCCCTTCCGTCTCATACTCATCGATGAATGCGGAGGGTAAAGGGCAACAATGCCGCGAGCAACCACTCAAACAGTGGCCTTTGTCTGAAAATCTCACTCGAGTTCTCCTTTCACTTCCTCCTCTCCTTCGCCTACCGTCCACTTCTTTCACTTTTTTTCTACCATCTCTTTCATCGGCCGAAGGGCACACGCTCTAAACGTTCATAATTATAACGCGCGCGAACGCATTAAAAAACAATTTTCTCCTTCGTCGTGTATTTCTTTTACACTTTACACGTGACACTTTTGCTATGAATAAAACAAAAGCCTGTCATATTTCGAGATCTCGTTTCCCACCTCTTCCACCCTCGATCGTATTTCCCAGATTCCCGGCGTCCGAATAACCTCATTAAAACTTCCTCCCTCGAAAGGAAAGACGAAAAAGCATCGTCGTTCTCTCCGATAAAATTCTTCCGCGAAGTCGTACGTTTAATTGGCTGTTCGTAGAAGTAATTACAGACGAGCACCAGGTCCTCCGCGTCCGCCGCGTTTCACGTTGCAGACCGGGCGAAAGTACCGACAAGTCTCGTGCAGGACAGAGCGTGCGGTCTGCCGGCTTGTTCCTCCCGCGCGATGTACCAATTTCTTTCATCCTCCGTCTTTCACCCTCGCGAGCTAGCCCCGAGACACGATCTCGTTTTATCCGCTCGACCCCTTACACGATCCGCGTTTGTTACGCAGCCCCGACCAGCATGCTCGCCGCTATCAACCAGCCCCGTCCTTCCTATTTTTCGCCCTTTTCTTCTTTCACGGTCTCCCTCGTTCGAGGGGGTGGCCAGCCTCGAGCAGGCCACAGCTAGATAGAGCACGCGAGGCGCGCCCTCTTCGAGGGGATACGAGCGCGGAGTGCATCATCTCTGCTAAGTGGATTCTATCTTCAGGGCTAACGTTCTCCTTCCTTCTGCGCACCGTTTCCAAACGACACGCCACGCTAGAAGAAGAACATTCGACCAAGTTTCGATGGAAACGTCAGATACACGACTCTCACGAAGGTATTAAAGGATACCTGTCGAAGCTACTCGCTCGGAAGTTGCCAACACCAGGCTACGGTACGACAACTTTATTGCTAGTTGCTGGCTTCGGGTTACTTTCACGGAGCAGACCTTTTAGGTCCGAGACGGCAGTTAACGAGTACGGCGTTTAATAACTTCTTTTGCTATCTTGTTGTTATTAGAAGGACGTAAAAGGCGAGGATGAGTAAGGAAGAAGGTCGCAAAGCTGGTTCGCAGAGCTGCTCTTATTAAATAATATTGATATTCTTGCAATTTGTTATTCCAATTATTATTTATTCTTGCGAGCATTCGAGCGATTTGAGATGAGATGAAGTATTAAGTATGAACAAATTCGCGTTCATACGAAACATGGATGAAAATAGGCAGCTAACAATTATTAATTAATTATTAAGCGTGGCGTATAATCGAAAGTAAATATCGGAAGATTGAATTATTTCGCAAACACCGGGATTATGTATATGGAAGAAAGAAACTTGTAGAAGAAGACAGGTTTATTATCGCAAATAGAATGTCTCAACAACCAAAAAGAGCATAATTGCCACGAAGTAAACAACAGAGGTAAAACCAGAGATTCGTCAAGTTCGTATCACGATGAGTACATATTCGGTAATGTTTCAATCAAACGCTATACACACTGTGTGTCTCCGAAATCTTGGTACAAGCGGTTGGTTGGCGAGTCAATGTGTGAAATGCAAGTCGGAAAAAGAACACTTTTTCATTTTAAGCTCCGTTTTCGATTAAATGATGCAATTGCGTGATGTTATTGCGTGCAAACTGCAAACTTCGAGGTATGAAATTTCTATTTCTCTTCGTGTCCGTATTACTGAACGTGGACAATCTCACGATTTGCTTTGATTGTCGCAGACTTGTCTGCGCGACATCGATTATTACTTTTCTTTGTTCCGTATTTAATTTGAATGAAAGAATTGAGTTTGAATTTCACGAACAAGAATAAGATTAGTTCTTTTCAAGAATCATTTTATTAATAAGACATTAATCGTGACATTAATTGCCCGATGTTTAATAATACAGACACGAGCAGAAATAGAAGTTTTGCAGTTCAAAACATCCAGCTAATGCACGGGCACTTTTCAAATTCATGTTTCTCAAATACGGAGTCTTAAACGAAAAAATGTTGCTCTTTTTTTTCAACTTGTTTTTCCTTGTAGAATCACCACCCGGTTGTACCACGATTTTGGAACACCCTGTATGTATATAATTATAAACATACAAATTATGTATATGTTTGAATATTTCTTTCCTCTTCTGCAGAAAAATATATAGTATACTATATATTTATACTATATACTATAGTATTTATACAAATATATAAATATAAACTATAGACAGTGGCGTTGAAGTCTATATTAAAAGAATTCTTTAAATATGGAAATAAATTGTTATTGGAGAAAACAATATCTGATACGAATCTCTATGATGAAGCTACGTATTCCACTAAAATTGTGAACCGTTTTTCCATCAGTGAACAAAGAGATACATATATGGTCCTTTATTGTTTCGATGAAAAGCACTTTCATTCCATAATCCTTTCCAATTGCCATTTTCCAATTCCTCTAGCTGCAAAGTAATATTATTTGGAATTTATCGTTCGATTCTTTACCAGGAACAATACCAGATTGCTTTTAGAGTTTACCAAATACGTAAGATAATTTTAGGGCGAAAATTCGCCTTGGTAATCGTTGATGCTACATGTATAGTTCGCTTCTTATTAGGTTTGATTATTATTAGTTTGAAAGTGACTGGAACTTTAATCGAGACATTAGGCTTCTTCCCGATCAAGTTCCCATGATTATCACATGGTTTCGTCGATGATGAATTTTGGGAAACTCGCTCGTGAGAAGCACGATAATGCATCACTGTCCGTGATGAAGTGAACACGAGGAAAGTTTTATAAGAGTTGGCAAAGTGGATTATGATATAACGGTTCGTTGTAGATTTTTCTTTTATTTTTATTTCGTAGACTTTTTACAATCAATTCTCATTGAGAATTATAAGTAAATTATTTTACGTACTTTAATAGATAACTTGGATTATAAGAGTTTATAGTATGTTTGATTCCAGTTGAATCTAATGCTTCAATCTAAATGGTAATGTCTGATCCGTCGAGTAATTGGGTAACTAATGGGTGTTGGTGGTTGTTAACTCTTATATTATATCTGTTACTGAATTTAGATACTTCTTCTTTAACTGTGGGTATCTTAAGGTCGCGGTGTATTGTTTCGTTGAGCTGCAGATCGTGCCAGTAGAATAAGTGAATTCACCACTTGCTGCTCTTGGCACGTCCCTATTTTATAACGTTATTCTTTTCTTTCGATTTATTTTTACATTACAATCGCCAGCGTTTGTACTATGATCTCGGAGATATCCTGTACATTATTCTTTCTATTTCTACTTGGAAAGTAAACTTTCCTTCTCTCTTCTCTTCATTCCATCCTCCTCGAAGTGTTTGTCCCCGGCACGGCGATACGATGCTCTGGTAGGCGACGAAGCTTCCCCCAATAAGGCGATAAGAGTTATACAAGGTATTAGCGGGGAAACAGATGTAGGCGTATAGCGACGTGTCTAGAGCTCACCCTTCTTGTGGACTGACAATTTGTCACATCCGCGACCGCCGACAATGCCGCCACCACCGCTACCCCTCCTTCTCCCTTCACGAGTACGCAACACATCGACAAGCCTGTGCTTGATAAATCGCGCGATACATGACCGTCATTACCTGACACGAAACCTCTTCCCGCAATGACGCTTATCGCAGAAATAGGATAATAGGCACGCGTTCCACGCGATCGATACTTGATACGTGTGACAGATAGAACATGTAGATGCACGAGAATTGCAATGCTGGCATAATTAAGTGGCACTTGTCGAGGCACTTAAAAGAAAAGGTAATTCCGCAATTTATGACTTTTTCCTTATTTTCATTATTTCATGTTAATCTCCTTTACGAAATAAACAAACATTTCTTTTTAGATCTAATGCTCTTTTAGTTTAATCCGCTTGATATTTCGATAATTTGAGATTTCTTGTACACGTAGATTGTAAGTGAAAAAGTTAAACAATTTTTTTGTAGAGTAATGTCCTCTTTAGGCCAATTGTTACTGCAATTTTCATTTCTACATAATCATTCATAGTGAAACGTTGCGTCTATATAAAACAATGTAAATATCATCAAGCGATAGACATGCTCCACGCTAAATATTATCAATTTTATAGCAATTCTTACTCGGAATATTATAAAACACACTTTTTTAACAAAAATGGAAAAAAAACTTCTTTGAAAAGTATATTTTTGTTTCTATACGAGTTATCTCTACGAACGAACAAAACTGGTAGTTACAGTGCTTGAGAATTTAAACTAATGGCACATTCGATCTTTTCTACAAATAAGAGACACATAAAGGCTTTTCTACAAATATGATTCTTTTTCTAATGAATTTTGTCTATATCAATGCAAAAAATAGAAAATTTTGTGTGCATTTGATTTTTTTATAATCTTAAGATCTTATTATAATCAAAACAAATGAAATTTCGACAATAAGAGAAAATTTTAAATAAGTCAAAGAAGCTTTCTCTTGCTGCTATGTGTTAATAATAATGTTAAATATGTTAATAATCTTTAAGTATGGTGCCTTCTATATGGAGCTCTAATTTTAGAAAACATGGGGGATATGTAAGTATTTGAACTTTTATCATCATACTAAACGTGGAATTTTTATTTTCTCTGACTGGGGGTAAGTAAAAAATATTTTCGCGGTATTAAATTTGATAAAATTGGCTCTAAATAGTGGAAACGTTTTTCATACCACTTGTTAAATACTTTATTTAATATAATACACAGTAAATAAATTATTCTCGCCATTAACTTTTTTTTACAAACGAGTACTATTTTAACAACAACACGAAAATGCGTTAAAAAAATTTTTACAATTTCCTCTACAGCATGAAGCTCTTTATTTTCCAAAACGATTGTTGTGTTGTTACCTCAGACCCACTGCTTCCACATTCAACAAAATTAACAAATATTAATTCAGTTTTTCATTAGCTTGATTAAAATGTACGTTTCGTTCTGAACTTTATGAAATTGGAAGCGAAAATAGCTGTTCTTCGTGAATTTAAGGCACGGTTCGATTGTAACTTGTAATTAAATTGTGCCATATTGAATATGGAATATTTGATCAAACTATTCAAGGGAAATGTTAAAAGGTATTCGTGTTGAAAGGCTGTATGCCATGCATAAAAGGACCTTTGAGTTCGGAAATATTACTCCAACATCCATAGAAGCAATTTGACTAATGAAAACCGATATAATCGCCGTGTTTGGATCAAATTTTTTAGAAATCATTCCTTTGATACAATCAGCAGTTCGAAAGTTCAACTGAAATCGCAATTAAATAACAATCTCATCAATATGCGTACAATGGTCAAGTTCACGAAGATCAAATGTTTTATATGTTTTCATTTTATTATTATTTAATTTGTACTTTACAATTTATCCAACTGGACAATGTTTTATTGTGACGATCAATTTTCGAAGAATTTGAGAGCAGAAAAGTGGGTTAAATGCACTACGTGCTTCGTATGATACTATCAGCTGTGCTCACCTATATCACAAATCTAAAGATTTGAATATAATTTTTGTATGTATGCATGATATGTTATATATATATATATATATATATATAGTTTTATAATAAAACATATTTCGAGCGCATAAAAGGCGAATGATATAAACATTTTCTCACTAGAAGTACAGGGACGAAATTAGGAACACTTTTTTTAACAATTGGAAAACGCACTCCTTTACATATATATTTTTTACTTCGTTCGTATGAACTTTTATGAAACATCGATTACAGATCTTCGTTACTAATCTTCCAAGCTAATTATACAAATTTTTTCCAGATTAAAAAATTAATTCAATTTTGAAAATAATCAAATTCGCGTTCTTCAAACCCACGTTGCTTGAGGCTCAGCTGTATTAAATTGGCTTTGGGTTATTCTTTACCTGTCGTGATTTACACGACGCGATGTGTGCGGCGAGTAACGTAGAGATAAGTTGATTGCTAATGTAAAGTGACCGTCGTGCGTCGAGCAAAGTGGCTATCGTATCGGCTACCTGTCCAATGTAATTTCAGTCACCTAAGTGCGTGCAGTGTTTGTTTGCAATGAAAGCTAATACAGAGATAAACACATTGATGTTTTTTCTTTTTTATTTGGTAGATTTTTTACAACCAACTCTCATTGACAATTATAAGTAAATTATTTTGACGTGGTACTGTAACTTGGATTATAAGATTCTCAATCTGAAGATTATTGTCTTTTTAGTCTGCGAATCTGATCCTGGTTGCTATGATTTATAAATAGAATGTCGAACGGCGAGCGAAACGACTGTGAAACACACCTTCCAATTCTTTTTTGTTCTTCTTAAAATTACATAGAGCTTCCCATTTAACCGAATTTCATCGCAATTAGAAGTCGACGTGGAAGCTCGATCTCGCGGTTGTCGAATATCTCCTCTCACCTGGTCTACTGAAGTTTTTATAAATCGCAGATGGTTACGTGGTCTTTCGTTCCTCTGCTTTTTTACACAATATATGAATTAATTAAACAAATTTCCAAATCCATTTTTTTAGAGCTTCTAAGTTTACAAAACTATAATACTTCTGCCATGATCGTCGAACCTGAACTAATGTCGCAGACGTTGCCAGAACCATAGTTTCGGAAGAACTTGAGCATAAATGTTTCATCTTCATCTTACAGTGTAACATTTCACACTTCATAACAAGCAATATAAAGAGCTAAGGAACCTACTTACGAACAAATACTGCGCTCTCATCCATTGAAGAGGTCGAAATTTAGAAAACCACGAGTTTCCTATACTTTGAACCACCACCATTGTAATCTTCATCTATTCGATGTCTCAATAATTAAAGCGAGACAAGTAAGAGAAAGCAATTAATTAACAAAGCAGGCACGCCATTTACATCAGGGTAGAAGTAAATTTGCATTGAAAGGGGAAGAATTTTTCATCTGCTTAGGTGAATACGTGAAAAGCGATTCACGTAAGGAAACATAGGAACGACAAGTCATGCGCGACAAACCGACAATTTGTCATGTTCGCGAACCTTTTTCTATCTACCGCTGTCCCAACCCTCTTTCCTTTTCAAGCATACGACACATCGATAAGCCCAGGTTTGATAAATCGCGCGATAGACGACCGTCATTATCGGAAACCATCCCCTACTTCACTCCGACATCCTTTTGAAGAATCGAATTGTCGGTGTATCCACAATAAAATATCGAACAAATATTCTTGAATGGCAAGTAAATCTGTGAATCGAATGGACAATCGAAGACTTGCTGTAGCCGACACTATGTAAGTGGCAAACATCAAATTCTTTAGCCGCGAGAAGAAGCTCCTCCGACTTAAAATTAGTTTCGAAATTGAATTTCTTTTGATTATTATAAGATCTTGAGTGTACAATAATGCAAATTTAAAATTTTCTATTTTTTCTACTAATATAATGAAAATTCATCAGGAGAAAAGCCTGTATGCTCCACTTTTTAGTTATAGAGAAAATTGATTGTGCAAGTACTTTGAATTTGCAAGTACTGAATCCTGTTTGTTCGTGTGTAAGAACTTCTATAAAAAAAGAAAATATATTTTTTCAACATGTTCTTTTTATCTTTATCACGAAGGTATATTTTATAATATTTTGAATAAGAATTGTTATGAAATTGGCGATGTTTAATGTCGAGCATATCTATTGCCTAATGGTATTTATTTATACAGAATGTTGGACTATGAATAATTATTGACAAATGGAAATTGTTCTGAAATTCTATAGTACGATATTCCCATTGGCTCGTTAAACAATAAAATAAAAAAAAGATTTCTTAATTATTGCACTTGCAGTGTTCTCACTTATATCTGCAATCTTCAATTATAAAAATTCGATCAAAGTAAAAAGCTATAGCAAATATATAAAATAATTATTTTGGAGATTTTCAAACAAATTGAGTACGATTTTTATGCCACCGATAATAATCTTTAAATTACTAATTAAAAATGGGAACTGTTTCGTCGATATACGAGCGTTTTGAATTTTTAGAATATATTATTACAATAATAAAGATCACTAAAAATAATAAACTATTACTATTAATAAACTATAAGTCGATTATATTCTGTAACACTTTACAATAATTTTAGAAAACAAAATGAAAATCAATGATTTAATCATACTTATATCATCATATATATATATATTATTGGACATTTTTACAAAGAATTGTCAGCTGCTATTTAATGCGATTATATATTAATTATCACAACTAAAATATTTGATTAGTAATCTCCATTACTAATTCAATTTTCATTCGATCTTTACAATTGCATAATATTATAACTGCATAATGAACGATTAGATTAGGTATTTAATCGACAGTTGAATTAACGACTGAATTTAGTATTCAGTTGCATGTACGTTAAATGGATTATTGATTAACTATTAATACTTCCTTCATCGTAAAATTAATATTTGAATCAGATGAAGTAGCAGTTAGCTCCAATTGTTAAAAACAATCCCAAAATATGTATACGTAATACAGATTCTTACAACGATCGATGATTGATGACAATCAATATTTGTAATTACTATATCGCGGATATTTATGCAAATTCATATTTTTACGAACAGAATTAAAAACAATGGGATCTAAACAGAATTTTCTCTTCGTCATTACACAAACATATATCCTTAAAAAGTTGTTTATGATCTTGCAAACATTTGTTGCATTTCTACACTTTTAAATTTCCTGCAATCTAATAACTGCGATTGGCTACATTTATACATGTATCACCTACATACTATATTTCGACTATATTCGTCAATGGATGAATTATTTATACGATCATTAATTTCTTACTTACACACATTAAATTACATTATAGCATATTTTGTTAGCCAAAAATAAAAAGACAATCTTAGTAACAAGTTCTTCACAACGTACATATTTAATTTCAAAATTGCCTCCCTCTGCAATGTGGGAATTATCGTGGTCTTCCTCCTTCAATTATCGCTTTTAAACGCTACATCTAGCAGCATATTAAAAACGATATAAAATACATTATAGAAAATTGTATTCGATAAGGGAAAAACTCATCTCGTATCATCAATCTTCACGGTCGGTTGGTGTTAGACCATCGAGAGGCGGTATATCTGGGAAATGTATCTGGAAGACAAACGAGCCGACAAATCGGATTCACGGGATGCCGGACATCAGAAAGGAACCCGGACATGAGTAGGTAGTCTACATCCAACCGAATTAGGTTCTCGCGCCCGGTTCTCCTCGCCCTTCGTATCTCGGGGAAAGTCGCGACCCTTCGAGATTGGCTTGGCACGATTAATTGACAGTAGGCCCTTCGAGACTTCTCGACGAGATTCGAAACGACAGCTACGCATTCCTCGAGGGTGCGAAGAAAGGCATAAAGATGTAAGCGTCTCGTACGGACGTTCGCGCGCCGAGTGTCGATGTGTCTAGATTGAGTCGTGCGTTTTAACTTGTTGATCAGCCACAACTACCGTGGCCTTTGATCACTTTCAGACGACGTTACCTCGTTAAGCTTAATTAGAATCAACTTCGATGAGTTTCGTGAACGTGATTGGCAATTAAACTTTCGATGAAACAGAAAACGCGTTAAGCGCACCACTTGTAAACTCGTCGTAGCGGTCAAAAAAGTGAAGCTCTTTCAAATAAAAAGTAAACGAATGTTGGAGATTTCATGAGATAAATTTTAATTTGAAACTTTGACACGTGGGCCGAGGGGCACTTGCGGAAAACGTTATAAGCGCCAAAATTGGAAAATATTAATTTCTTTTTGCTGGATGTTCTACGTACCAGTGAGAAAACTAGCGTAGAATTTAAGTGAAATTTCAGTTTCTAAATAGTTAGTAATGATGATAAGCATTAGTTTTACTTGTTTCTTGACTTTTGTCTATGCCATCTGTATAAATGAATGGAATATTTATTTTCCTCTACAATTCAGCTATACTTTTCTCTTTCATGAGTTTGGACTACATTAATTATTTTTATTTTTATTTTTATTTGCAAAAATTTTACAATCAGTTCTCATTGAGAATTATAAGTAAATTATTCTGGCGTGGTACTTTAACTTGAATAATATGTGTTTATCGTATGTTTGATTCTAGAGGACTACATTAATGCATAAGTTTCCATCTTCTTCCGAAAATCTGTTTCTTAGCATTATAATAAAATATTCCATTGTAATATATTTTTGTAATTATTTATTATATAATATTATAATTAATAGAAAATATTATAATAAATTATTTATTATATCTATAATATTATCTTATAATTGTAATTTCTACGCTTCAACTATCAAATGAGTGAAAATGCCTGCTTTGCAATTTTGCTTTTGCAAAAGATTGAATTTTGGATTTATAATTTAGAATAACGTACTTTTTGATCATTTTTAGCGTCTTTTGTGAAACATGAATAAATGAATACGTAACACGTGCTGTTTTTCTCTATATTAGGTGTTTCTTTCGAAATATGAAAGTACTTGCGTTGCATTTTCGCATGAAGACTATTTATAATTTATGATAATGTATTCTTTGAACATTTTTAGCGTCTTTTGCGAAAAATGTGTAAATGAATACATAACACGTGCTGTTTTTCTCTATATTAGGTATTTCTTTCGAAATATGAAAGTACCCGCGTTGCAGTTTTGCATGAAGACTATTTATAATTTATGATAATATATTCTTTGAACAATTTTAAAATCTTTGTAAAAAATGAGTAAATGAATATGTAATACGTACATTTTTTCTTCGTATTAAGTATTTCAGATCTGGGGAGAATAGCTGCAAGTACGTTTAGTAAGTACGTACTAATAATGCTACTCCTAAAATAAATATACCAAAATAAATATAATTTTTTCCAAAGTAAACTAAAATTAAGTGTAAATATTTCTTATACAGGAAATTCTTTTACATATACAGCACAAGATTATTTTAGAAAAATACCTTGTCAAAAATAAGTTCTTGCAAAGTCTGGTGAAGAGCGTAATGCCCCACGCCACGGAAACAACGGGCTGCAAAGGGTCGAAATATCTGACGAGTCTGCGGCAAACCAGGTACATAAAATGGACTCTAGGTTTGTATTTCAATACTTCCATGCAAATACTATAGGAAGAGACGAAAGTGGATAAAACGAGGATTGAAGCTGTCAGGAGAGCAGTAAGATATGAAGAACGAATGGAAGCAAAGGAATTATTGATAATAATGCAATGAAGAAATGTTGGAAAGAGGTCGATTCGAGACCACAGGAGGAAATGTCAAAATGGAAGATAACTAGGACGAGGTACGAAGTAATACTGAATTAATGTTCGCTCTTTTCGCTCGGTTTTGAGCTAGAGATCCACTGAGACTAAGCCAATCCGAGTTCAGTCGGATCAAGCTAAATTACCACAATTCTTGACGCAGACCCTTTGAACATATCTGTTCGCGGAATCATTTCCACCATTTCTTGAAATTGGCACACTTGAAACGAGCGTTCGTGTTATCTCTGAACCGCGATCGCTGGCCTCAGGTTACCATTTTTTAGTCGTCGAGAGAATCATCATCTGAGTCATCGAAAGAAGAAGGACAACATTTTTATACTTCTTAAAATTACGATTATGGGAATACTTTAATTAGACTGGTAAGATTTTTCTAAGGAAAATGATACGAGACATAACTATATTTGAACTATTTTGAATTACGCTGGTTAAACACGATTGAGAAAACAAGTATGAAACGAATATTGTAATATTTTAATACTTTCCATTCAATTTCTTGCAAATATGGAAGTCATAATATAGAGAAGAAAATATAAAAAGTCATCGAAAGAGAAAGAACATGATATTTATACTTTTTCAAATTATAATTCCCACATTATTTTAACCAGATTGTTGAAGTTTTTTCAATGAAAATGATACCGAACATAATTGTATTCGGATAATGTTGAATTATACGGATTAAACACGATTAAGAAAAAGAAATATTGTAAAAACGAATATCATAACACTTTAGTATTTTCTATTCAACTTCTTGAAAACATGAAAATCATAATATTGTAGGATTTTATTATTATTTATTTAAAATGGATTAAACAGGAAACGATGGTTATTTAACGTGAAGTAAATACAACAATGTGCTATAACTAAGACAACTAAATAGTTAATTTACAACTCTCATCACCACGTCGCCACCCTCTGACTTCTCAACTCACACTGACTGTTAATTCGTCTTTCTCCCAAGCACCCCTTTGTCCTTTCTCATAGCCCCACCACGTACGTGTTCCGCAACCGTTCGTGAATATGGTCACGTAGGCCTTTTTTCCGCGTAACTATTCGACCTACGATAAACTGATGGGCCTGTCAGCACTTAGGCTTTCTTGCGACATTGTTTATGGTTCACCCGATATTTCTTAGGTCATTTGTCCACAATCTAGATTTAAACATTAGATTCAGCTAGAATCAAATAGACGATAATCACCTATTATACATGATATAGTACCACGCCAAAATAATTTATTTATAATTCTCAATGAGAATTGATTGTAAAATTCGTAAAATTAAAAAAGTTCCAAATAAAAAAGAAAAGAGAAATTGACGATGTAGAAAAGAAAATATAAAAGAGAGATCGAAAGAAGGAGAACATAATTTTTATATTTTTTCAAATTATAATTCCGGCATTATTTTAATCAGACTGTTGAGGTTTTTCCAATGGAAATGATACCGAACATATTGAATTATATGAATTAAATACGATTAAGGAAAAGAAATATTGTAAAAACGAATATCATAATGCTTTAGTATCTTTTATTCAATTTCTTGAAAATGTGAAAGATCCTTTTTTAAGCAAAATGATGTTTTACAAAACTTCGCTATTTTTTCAGTTAGAAAAATAACTCCCAACATATTTCATTTACTCATTTCGCTCTCAGTGCGTCTTTATTACTGTCGGCATGCCTCACTTTTGCTCCCGGCGCAGCATGAGGCGAACGAGCCGAAGAAAGATAAGCCCTAGCCTCGAGCAATTCGTGAAATGCACCTGCTCGGATAATGTTCGCCACGCAAACTCGAATGAGCGAACATTAACATTAACCGCTGCTGTACTATGAACGGAAGGAGATAGACAAATGAAACCTAACTACAGGAGGAACAAGGGAAAGAATGCTCACGGTCGATTTGCCACAGATAGAGCGAAATGAACAAAGGCTATAAGAACGAATCGTGGAAGGAAGATACAACAAGAAGGACAGGGAAATCATAGAAGAAAACAAAGCAGAATATTTGAAGGCGAAAGATAGAGGAACAGATCAAGCAATGATCGCAAAATTTACATGCAGAGATGAAAAGAAGCGAAGAGATAATAGAGAAATAAAGATGAAAATATGGAGCACTGGGAGAATACGAAGGAATGATCAGAATGAAGGATATAACAAGATACGAAATAGTAGGAGGAAAAAGAAAAAAAATGGTTGAGAGAGATAATCAAAGGAAGGAAGACAAAGGAGAAACAAAGCAAGGAACCAAGTTTCTTAAATTAGCAATAAGAAAAATCTTCCTTTTATTTAATCCTATAGATCCTTTAACCATCATCCATTTCTCCTTTCTGCAGTTGTATCTTACACAGTATGTAGTTCATGCTAGTATTTGAATACTTATAAAACTCCTTTATGAATATATTCTTATGAATATATTTCACAACATTTTGCAGCTTCATTGGTATCAAAATAAATTCTAATCACTTCACTATCACGATTTTGTCGATACGATTTGAAGCAATTTTTGGAAATATTTATACACAGAAGCTAGGAGATATTCATTGTATTTAACTCTCATTTTCGCAATTTAATGTGTCTCTCGATCGTCAAATTGACACGATAAAACATCGATGAAATGAAAAGATAAGTAATTAATTTTACTCTTTGTCATTTGTAGCGGCACATGAGTTAGAGGACGATGCGAATCGAGAGCGACTCAGCACTGTTGTTTTGCCTTGGGACATTGATGCCGTCTTGACGTACCAAATGTAGCGACAAACTCCGGGCAAAACAGTGTTGCCGCTACGCGCAACCGTCAACCGTCAACTTAAACTTTCCGGTACTGTCCCGACCAGATAAATAAACGGACACGATCGTTAGGAAAGTCAATCTTTATTGAGCGTTCTTATAGCGAGTTAGTATCGAGCAATCTTATATCGAGCGAACGACGACTAACTCTGTACTGCGAACAGTTTTAAATATATTGACTACACTAAGTATCAACTCGTCTCGTCACTATATACACCAACACGTATAATCGTCCTCCATACATTCATATGCATTCACACTAATCTTCAGGGATATCGGATTTTATTCGTACGTAAAAATCGGGAAAATTTCATCAAAATCGTTCTATAATTTTACCGAACAAATGTGTCAAATTGACACGGGAGAGATGTTTAAGTAAACAAGGATATTTAAGTTACGTACTTGAAAGCAAGTTAATGTATTTACTTTCTGTTTTGTAATATTAACGTTGTTTTTCTTTTTTTCTGTCTCTTTTTCGTTTAATTAGTTTTTCTAAGAAAGATTCTAAACACAAGCGCCCTTTTCCAAGGACGAGGAAGACGAGGAAAGTAAACTACTACTACTTCTATTACTACTACCTTATCAAAGATATATTTGACAATGAGCTAATGTTCAAAAACCTATTACTCTGATGTTTTTCTAATACAAAAATTGCCAGGTGTTCCGGAAGCATTTGTCAGGCAATAATATCGCGGAAAAAAGGCTGGAGAGGAAAAGACGAGCGGTAAAGGGGGAAAATGTACGGTGGCAAAAGAAACATTGATTGAACACAGAGGGTGGCAGGTTGGTGTTGTCGAGGACCGATGAGGCGAATAATCGGATTTAGGGATTACCAACGCTCTTCGTGTTGCCTGCAACACTGTTAGTTTAGCATCGTCATCGTTTTCAGTGATCATTAACGCGATTAGCGAGTCTGTTTTGATAATCAGAGATGTGATAGTGATTTAAGTCCTGCGTGAAATTGGCGACAATATTAATCTGAATTATCGCGATATATCATAGATTCTGCGACACCAGACAATTTGTAAGACGACGAAATTCACAATTTGTTAATTGAAGATTTCTTGTAAATAGCATTGTAAGTGCCAAACATTAAATTTTTTAATACAGAGAGGGAGCTTCTCTGACTTAAAATTACTTTCAAGGTTTGATTTGTTTTGATCGTTATAAAATCTGAAATGTACAATAGTCCAAATATATCACAAAATTCTCTATTTCTTGTACTAACGTAATATCAACATTGACCAGGAAAAGAATTGTTTTGGAAGAAAAACCTGTATGTGCTATAACTTCGTTCTGGAGAAAACTAAATATGCCATTCATTTAAATTTGCAAGCATTATAGCTATCAGTTCTGTTTGTCCTTAGACAACATGTATAAAAATAAAAATTATATTTTTTTAAGATGTTCTTTTTATTTTTATTACAAAAGCATATTTTATCATGTTCCGAGTAAAAATTGTTATTCATATTTTCATTTTTTAACACTATTGGTAATATAACAATATTGGTAATAATGGTATTCGACACATGAAATGGAAATTGCTCTTAAATTGTATACTACAGTGTTCCAGTTGGTATGTAAGATATTATATGATAAAAAGACATTTTTTAATTTTTCTACTTACAGCGTTGTCTACAAGAAATCTTCAATTATCTTTTTTTCAACATTGTGACATCAATCTTCTGGTATTATTAACTGTTTAGAAAGGGAAATCGCACTTTAATTCTACTCTACAATATTCTCATTGGTATTTAAAACATTTCCCAATAAAAATAAAAATTTTCCGATTTTGACATTTACAGTGTTTTTCATAAACACTCTTCAATTTTTATCAAGAAAACCAAGTTACTCGACAAATTAGTATAACATTTTGCGAATGGTATATTCTCCTGAAGTGTCGCTAATAATCTTAAAAAAGCAATAATTATGGAGGGAATATCTTGATTTATCTTGAACAAAATATTTAGAATTAACCGCTTAAGTCTTTTTTTTTTTAAGAATCCTGTCATAAAATCCTCTGAATTTTTATTACTAATTTAGTAATATTTCGACGTAATAAGTTATAAGAGTGTACTTATAACAATTTTAATTTCCTTGTTAAAAAAACTTTATTATACGTTAAAATTAAATTCGTTGATCAAATAATGAAACTATTGTATATTTAACCGTGTTAATTAATTATTGATCATTTTCCATGATTTATTTAGTCTATTATTTTTTTATTAGAAAAACAATAATACCGAATCGAAATATTTAAAATAGTCTGCAATGGCAAGTAACATAATTTTAAATATAATTACATGTCATCACTCGATTTTAATACAAAACGATGATCGAAACAGTGTTGTATGGCCGTAACGAATTCATTGAAGTCATCGGCAAGTTCGTTGAAATCTCCAGAATCGTTTCTCGCCACGCTTTCTTCAATACCCTCGTTCACGTTCTCGTCGAGGAAAAGAATAATCGATACGAAGTTTATACGAACCTTCGGCAAAGTATTGCATTTATATCCGAACAATAAGCAAACTTTCAATTTATTTTGTTTCACGACATATAACATACTGTATTCTCTGTGAAACAAGTAGAAAAGGTGAGATTTTTTCTCACATGTATGTATGTTGTGTATAGTATTCTTTGCTAGAAGAACATTATTATAATTTATAATTAACTGCGTATTTGTTCTGTACATTGGCTGTATTGTTGCTGCACAGTTATTATTTTGTCTAATTACATATAAATTTTGAGGGCATAAGATACGAAGAATGAATAGATAAATGGTATTCGATGTATATGATATTTAATAATAAACAACCAAATGATGTTAATGAATAAATAAGTAAATAGTCTCTATTATATATTAATTTCTTCTATAAAAATTTACTACATGATCAAACATCTCATACTCCCACGTTTTAACCTACTGGCATATAAAGAACCATTTGCATAAAATAATCAATGTTACTAGATCTCTATTTTCTATTAAAGATTTTAATTCAATGATGTTCTCCTTAGGAATAGGCTTTTTTAACAGAAAACTTAATATATTTTTCCTAATCTTTCCTAATTGATAAATTCCTACTATTCATTTACATCATTCATTGAACTCGGTAGCTAAATTTTCTAACATCATGCATCTACACGTATTTTCATATGGATTGTATTCTTAGCTAATACACACGTAACGACACATTGCAAGAGTGTTTTCATATTTGCAATCCACCTTATACAAGCTTGTATAATGAAAACGAAGAATATTAAATATTTACCATTTTTCAAAGAAAATATGGTTCTTCGTTCTTAAAAGCTTACTACTACATATATGTTGTAGAATATTTCAGAATTCTGATTAAGACTGAGAACCTGTCAAACGCTCTAAATAAATATTTTCCCAATTGTAGCACCTCACTACAATGTTTATAAATTCTGATTAGAATGAAAAATGTCTCAAACGTACGAAACAAATATTTTTACCAAGAATTATAGTAGTGAGCCAGTGAATACAATTGTAACTAAATATCGCCGCTCCTCAACCACAGACTATAAGCGTCCTATCAGCAGGCATAGTTTCCAAACAGGCATATATGACAATTTCGTTTCGATCTTCTAATTATCAACTACGTGAAGGCTCCCTACAAACGCAAGTACGTGTCGCGACCAATCAATCGCTGAAAAAATACAACGAGTAACCAGCCAAAAACTGTCAGCTGCGCGAAATTCGTGAAAAATCTTGGTCGCGAAGCGGCGTTAAAAATAGAAACAGATCGATACCCTTGTCTTAGAAACGTACCCGAGGGGGGGAATAACTTTAATGTAGGACAACATGCGATCATAGCTCAAACAACGCCCTGAATTAAACAACGCGCGACAGGTTCGCAGATGGTGGCAAAGGTCGCGATCGATATCGCGCTCGTCCAACGGTTATCGATATTATTTAAGTCTAATTACCAGCTAGATCGATATCTCGAATGGCGAACGAGCGGAGCACTCGTTAGGTATCAGGGGAGTTTCCAGCGTATCCAGGCTAGTCCACCACCCCTCGAATGGCTTGTTCCCCAAGCACGCACCCCAATCGATGTGCCTACCCTCTCAGCCGCGCCCTAATATAAATATTATTACACTTTGATGGGGTTAGGTTGACATTGGGCCCCGCAGACATCCCATCAATGCGTTCTCGCCTCCCTCTTCCGCCTGCACGCTTTATACTTGCTTTTTCATTAGGCCCGAATTCCGCGTGGCGCGTGCCGTTACTTTCGCCGACTTAAGCGGCCAAAGCCTCGCTCGATATCCCTACGAGTCGTTTAAATATTTCACGGCTGAACGTTCTGCCGACCATTCGACGGAGAACCTGCAAGAGTCGCTTCGACCAAGCTTAATGTCGTTTAATGCACCCTAGGACGGTGTCTTAATTTTGTTGCTGTGAAAATGGTCGAAGGAAGCTGCTTGTTTGAAAATAAATTTCTACACAATTGCGCAAAATGCTGTAAGTTTGTTAGCAACTTCTGTTTTTAGTTCTAGTGTTACCCGAAATTGGGAAAAGATGGAAATGTTCCTACAAAGACCTATAGTGATATCGTTAGTTATTATTTTCATCGACAAAAAACCGAGGAAAGGAAAAAGTTACTATATGAATTCAGCGATCATTCCTAACTTTTTCTTCTTGTAAAACCGTTTGTACAATGCTGTAAAAATATACTTTATACATTTCCATAGTGTTCGAACAAAAAAGCATTGTATTTACGTTGGTAAAATTCTAAATTGATACTTGAGGATTACAAGTAGCGAGTATATGATAATTTGAATAAAAATTGTTGTCCAATCGATGTATAATTAAATTATAAATTGATTATAATTGTTTCACTCTGTACGAATGTCCCATAATGAGTATTAAACGAGCGTTATGTAATTTATTCAGATATCTAGGGGTTGTCAGTTCTGTACTGCCATTAGCGCCCAAATACCAAGCCTAAAATTATTACCAGCAAACCAAATGGAAACAATCAATACTGTTTAATGAATATCACCGCAGTCGGTGTAGGATAGCAGACAGTCGTAAAATTTCACATTTTCTACGATGCACACAAATGTTTGGATGTTTATAGAAACATTTTACGAATGTCTTATGTGTGTTTTACAAAATGTTTTGAAATTTTGTTAATATTGTAACAAGATACGATCATCATAATTATATTGGTAAAGTCTGAAACAAATCCGAAAATGTGCAAGATATTCATTTCTAATTGCAATGCTAATGAAACTTTTAAGCGTTTTGTGTAACACCTAAGGATAATACGATAATAAGTCTACTTTTATTGATTTTCTGTCTTTCATGTTGGTTGGCAATTAAAAAAGAATATTGCAATATAAGACAATTGATAAAGGAGAGAACCTTGTAGATTCGAAAGTGGAAATGTAACAAACGTGTACCAGTTTAATTGTTATGTTAGTTTAACTCGGTTAATATTCAGTCTGCGCGACTAATATCGACGATGTTTCTTAAATGTCCATAGAGGGTAACAAAACACGTTCTTAATTAAGAAAAAAAAAATGTAAGGTAGTGTTGATATCGAATTGGTTGACAACATGTTTTCTCCAGAAAATTCAAACATAATTTTCAAATATATTTCAAATTATAAACATATTTCAAAATAAACACAAATGTTCTATTAATTCTTTTTTTTTTATTCAATTAATCAACAACTTCATTTTGCGAATGAACCGTAACATTCTCGACGGTACATGGACAAACGTTTCAACGCAACAAGTCATTCGGAATGATAAAACACTGGACTCGCTACAAATCTAATAAATGATCATTGACGTGTTAAAGAACACAACTCATGGTATTCTTTGGTAACAATGACATCTTTAATAACCGGTTCAACAACGTTACAATATCATAGGTTTCAAGTACATACGCAGTTCGACACTTGATTCCTTTAAATATACATACATACATACATGTGTGTTTCGCTGTGTACGTCATCAATCCAACTGTGTATCTTTGTTTTTCTTCTGTGTAAGATGTTATTAGACTCATGTACCGTGTACCGCCAAATATATTCGTGTATATATACTCGTTAGTGTGTGCACGTGCGTTTAGTTTCGGTGTATGTATATACACACCAGAAGTGCTGGTGTATCGGAACCCTGACACTATTTTTCTTTTCTTCCCTTGTGTTCGTTTAAACAGTCTCAAAGTGTATTACGCAAGGACAGATTAGAACAGATTGACGCAAGGATAATAGAAGTTTTCGCATGTACAAGATATTTTGGATAATATTGTACCTTTTATAATTACGTTAAGCTACACCACATGATTGAGAATGAAATTTGAAGAAACTTTAACTTTGAGCAAATATACATCGATTTGATGGTAATCAGCAGATTCGTTATACTGTTTCAAGGTACAGTCGTGCGAATGTATTCAAATTAAAAAACAGAAATCCTCGCCAGCTCGATACACTAAATCTTTCCAAACCAATGGTGTATTAAATTTCAGATATACCAAAATCTTTTCAATATTGAAGAACAATTACAAAACATTAGCTCTTTTTCAAATTTCTCTAAAAAGAAAAAAAAGAAAAAATGAAAGTATTAAAAAATAGAAACTCCCATTAATTTTGCATCAATCCAACGTTTGCAACGCAACGGCTTTCTTAATTTACGATTAAGACGTGTACGTAGTTCTACTAGTATTCGAGATTTTTTTGTCCGTTTTATGCGATACCGCGCGATAAATGTAGGTAATGAACACGCGAAATTGAGAAAAATATCGCGAGCAACCTAAATGCCTGTCCGCACTGTTCTACGCAATGACCTTTGCCCTTTCACCTGACGGACACAGCCGCAGCCGACATTTTCTTTTCATTTCTGTATGATTTTTCTTCCTTCGTGTTCTTCTTTGCATTTAGATCACTCGCCCTCGCGCCATCAACACACACAAACGATATAATACATATAGGCGAGATATACATATACGTCGTATATACTTCCTCGTGTGGAAAAAGGGAGGAAGATTGCTATAATATCATCTTTTTTTTTTCTCTTTTTAATATATTCGCGCACGTGTAACGTATTTACAAGAAAGGAAAGAAGCTACGAGTACGTGTGTTACGCGCCTATACGTAAATGTTATATTATTTACGTATACGTATATATAACTGCGATAGAATTTTGCGATGTAGGTACGCGCAACGCCATGCACGACAGTTATCGTTTGCTTTCGACAACGCGAATCCGTTTTACGAAAAAAAGGGGATATCTCCGATCATCTTCTATGTATATAGGATTATATGTATAGAACATGTTTTACTTGTACAATATATTTTAGATATCTCCTATATAATATTATATGTTATATATATATATATATACATAATACGTACACAATACGATATAATATTATATAACTTCGGTATAATAATTTAAATTATAACGCATGCAGAAAACGAGCGCAGCGAAGTAGCAGAATTTTGTCCCGTGAATTCTCAATAGACTACTGTACAAATTTAGCGAAAATAGGGGAAAAGTTCGTTGTATAGCAGCAATACGCAACAGATTAAACACAGAATGTGCCAATACGGAATATAAAATATACAAATGTAAAGTAATTTATATGCTACGATATCAAAACTTAACAAGACCATAATAAGGAATTAGACTGTGTAATAAATTGTGAAAATTATCAAAACAATAACGAAAACAACCCTTGTCAAATTTTACCGCCTTTTAGATACTAATCCATTCTAATAATTAGAAGTTGAACTCACAACAGAATCGATATTATGAAATATGATAATATATATATTATAATGTATATCTTGACTTATGGTCGAATGAAAAATAACTGCTTCTTTAAAATCCTCTGTCACGATCTCCACGACTTCATGACCTAACTAGAAGTATTTCATCTGCGATATAATTGCAGGTACACTTATAAAAACTATGTAATGTAATGAATATTTTATTGAAGAGGATATTGAAATATATCGAACAGAAATTCTTGAGAAAGGCAAACATGGACAACGATCCTCTCTGTTATAAAGTCCTTGCGCGATATATCTGATAAAAGTGGAATAGATGACATCTTTATATTCCTAAACATTACCAAGTATAATAATGCACTACCATTATTCTTTATATCTAACTCAAGGGACAATATTCCGACACTTCACCACAACAAACTCTATTGTTGCGACCTTCACAGAGTTGCAACAACTGCAACATATGTACACGTCACCGTAGCAAAGTCAACAATAGTCAACCAATTCTAAAGGATCAAACAAAGGCTTTGAACTTTTCTCAAACGAACTTAAATGAAAATGCTATCCACGTAAATCACGGCACAACGATTTCTCTCGAGAATCGATCATTCATCACTCATCGATAACCATCGGCAAGCGATACGTTATTTCATCGACCGTTACGCTAAGATCGTTAATAATAGAGGCCAGCTCATAGAAACGAAATTATCAATGCGAGTATAGGCATGTTCCTAACAAAGCTACGTGTCACGAAATATGACAGGTTATATATCGGTCGATTCCTTTTAACGCGCAGATTATGAAAATATTACGTTATGAATACTAATATCAGTACTGAAATATTTCATCGTAGAAATATTCGTAGTGTAATCAATTATAATCGATAGTAATCGATCGTTACAAGTCATGTTATAAATAAAATATTTATTACTCGAGAAAGATATTAGTTTCTTAATCAATACATCTGAAAAATCAATATATCTTTGTACCAGTTTATTAGTATCATTTCACTCACCCGTATTTCTAGATAACAATTTTTATATTTTCTTATTTTACTCGTGGCAATGCCTAGGTTGATGCATAACACGTTATATTTCGTAAAACGTAGGTCTGCTAGGAATGTGTCTGAATATATGTATATATACTATGTATTTATATATGTATGTGTATATATGTATAATCATTTTATTATCACGAGATAGAACTTTCGTCTCAACTACGGAACAAAAAATACGAAAACTGCGACCGCCTATGGCGTAAATGTAAATATACGTACGTATCTAAAGTTTCTATGCTGCTTTGACTCGAGTATACGTAATCATCGAAGTCGGGAGATTTAGGTACGGTTCTGCGTTACGAATTTCACAACAACGGGAGAGAAGGTAAAAACTTGAAAGTTCAGGCACTGTAAACTCAAAGCACTCACGACGATTAATTGAAAGGACGCGACGAACGAGAAGCGGGTTGACGACACGACCACGGTTTCTCGACAAAGTATCGCCACTGACATGCACACCATTGACACGAGATCCCGTCAAACCGTGTGAGAAGCTAGATCGCGGCCATATTGTAACTTCCGTGCGTAGCGCCAATATCGTACGATCGGTGTACTTCGTTCTTCTCTACTTCCCTTTGCCCTCGTAGTACGTCGTGTTTATTAGTGACGTAGTGTTAATGCTGTGAGGTTGAAGTGAGAGACAGAAAAAAGGAAGTGTACCGGTTGAACGACATCGACGTTACATACTAAAGCCACAATGTGGTCACGATCAAATTGTTTCACGCGATTTTACGAAATCTCGTATCGACGGTGTTACAGTATACAATGACAAACCGCTAAATATCGCGCAGTATTCTTGTCGTGAACGCGCTTCGAATCCTCGAGCTGTCGGTCGTCGTGACCTTGATTTCGACTGGAAATCGTCGAATCTTTTTCGAATTGCGCGCATTGTCGTCGACGACACGTCGTTTCTATGTACGTTCGTTTTCTCGCGACGTCTCTGAGTATTGACGAGTAGGTACGAACATGCGATGGACACGAGCGTAAAATTTAACGAGCCTTTGAAGCACACGCCTCCTCGCCACTGCTTCCTAGAAACCTAACTTAAGATAGCGACCGCGATCGTTTGTTTCTTTTTCTTTTCTTTTTTGACAAATAAATGGGAAATGCGAGATTTTCTGTTTAAGATTGATCGACGTGTGAAAACGGAAGCAAATGGATTTTATTTATTAAAAGATAGATATCTGAAAACGTATTAGGTTGTTCGAAAGATTTGTAGCGAAGGTTAAGAAACATTTGAAGGATATGTATTTTTACACAACTGGTATTTTATCAGTATTAGTATTGGTATTTAGAATAATATATGTACCGAATAATATATGTCTTTTAAGAAATATCGATAAAAACATCTTCAGTAATGAATTCTCCCAAGTGATTTTTACAGACTTCTAGAATATTAGAAATCTTTGATATTTTGGATAAACTTTATAACAAGTTTTGTAAAAATGGAATCGTACCATATTCGACGAATGAGAAAGATAGAAATCAACATTTTAATTAAGATTCAAAATTTCTCACTCGCTCTTCGTATATGAACCTGTCGGAAGCCAAGCTGATCGAGTCCATAATTCCAAATTTGGAAGAAGAAGGATAATTTCAAATATTATCTTTTAACATACTCTTTGTGTTAATTAAATTCATGAAAATAAGTCATTTGTTTCTTAAGATATTAATCTTAATTATGTATCTGTTTCATGAAATAGAAAACTTCGTAAAAAGTGAAGTTTTATGTCCAACCAAGGACCAGTACTTCATCACCTGATACGTGTTAGCTAGTAAAAACACTACGAACTTCCCGAACAACCCAATAACCTTCGTTTGGCCTAATGGCGGATGCAAATAAAAAAGAACTTAATTGTCCCGGTAAAAGAATTTCGAAGGACTCGTAAAGCTTTACGTGCGAGCCGCTGGCACACGATAGTAGTTAAATACGTGTGTATATATATATACATAATATGCATGGGAATGTAGGACTACGTATTATCTAAATATTGCACGATTTTCCACGACGAATCAAACGAACGAGATTCGAACGGAAGTGTTTCTACATACAAAACTAAGCTCATGAAAATACAGATATGTAGCATCCAATATTACTTCACTCTTGAGATATAATTGCCCTATCAATACTGTTGACAAAGTACTAAAAAACTGCTAACTCAGCTAACTAATCAGAGTCTTTTTGATATTCGTTAAATCGTAAATTATAAATATCAAACTGTATAAAATTTCAGATTTTTACCATTAATGATTAATCAGCGAATTTAACATTCCGATGCTTCGACGCGATCCAACTGATATCGTACAACTCAATGTTCCTTAGCATTCGTTTGTCCTGCGTTCGACATTTTAATTCATGAATTTTAATTAATGAAAATTAAAACACCACTAATGAAATACTTAACTATTAATGATAATAGGTAAAATCAAAGAAGAATGATATGTTATTACGCGTTGTAACAGTCGCAACGTACTTTGCCAATATCATGATACATCACGGCTAAAGAAAACTTACTTCATCCTTACCGTACACATTATCTATACAATTACCTACATGAAAGCTTCGATAATTACTAGTTTGACGCCTTAATTAGTGATATGATACTTCGGTTCAACAATGAAATGCAAACGAAACGAATAAAAACTGAGGATTTGCCGATGTTCGTGGCAATTCGCGAGCGAAGGTCCTTGTTGAGGGGAAACCTCCGTTGCGATTATGTTCTTCTTTTCAACTTGGCCCACGAGATGTGGACGAATCTGATTCTCCATCTTCTTCGATCATCCCTTTCTTCTCTGTTCTCTCTTAATTTTTCGCTGACCACTTTGCAGGTAGGAATTTGTCATTCTAAACGTTTCAACTTTTGCAAGTTGCAATTGAAAGTGACGACATCGTTTCACTACATTCTAGCTGCTTTTACTTGTCATGTAGAATTGGATATGTTTAGGAAACCTGATTTTATGGTATTTATATTTTTTGCTGTCAACACGATGACTGTCGTTTACGGTGAATTATTAATATAACTCATAATTTCAAAACTATCTATTAAATTATGTTCAAAATACGCGGCAAGTTTCATATGTCTCGTGTTAATTATAAGTAAATTTAAAATTATTTAAATTTCATACTGATATTATTAATTACTACACGTATAGATAATTACACTACGTTAAGTTTCACATTAATTCTTGTTACAAATGCTTTCATTAATTTCCTAATATTCATTTAATAAGCAGCCAAATTTAATCTGATATCGAACTACTGAAACTTTACATAGAATAAAGATTAAAAAAAAAAAAAAAAAGAAATGTAAAGCAAAAGGCAGAGAAAAGATGGTAAAACGAATTGTAAAATAGTAAAACCTCGGGAACAGTCATCGAGTTAATGGCAACTGATATGTCAAGTATCGATCACGTCCCTTCACGATTTATAAATACTACTTTTTCCGTAATTTCATCATCGTTCTCTTCGCATCTAGTTTCGTCGAAGAAACGATCGCCTCTCGAATAAAAAATACTGATCCGTAAGACCGATTTAAATTTCCCGACACTACCACTGCGAATGATCCCAAGACCATCGTCGAATATTACGCGAGCATACAACTCCGCGGTGTACTTTCTAGAGATATAGCTCCGAAACATCTCGAAGTAATCATCGTTCTGGAAGTCGACACGGCCCCCTTCGATAATTCGTAACCACATGATGACGAGACGTCGATGCACTTGGTGAAATCACCGAAAGAGAACGAACGTTGCGATCGCCATAATTCGCAAAGGATCGTCGATACGCGTGCGACAGCTAACATTCTTGACAATTGGAAGCCTATCTCGAAGACTATTTCGCGATATTCGTGACGTGACGCGAAAGTAGCCTGTAGATTCGATGGTGAACGATCACGAATACCCGATAAACTACGCAGCCTCGTCGACCATATTAATACATTCCTTGTCTGAATGGATTGCTATCGCCGGAAGGCTTCTGATCCACGTTAGGAGGTCTCCTAAATGGATTCACGTCTACTTGACCTGCTGCCTGCGGCTCTTGTCCGTAAGGTCTCTGTTGGGCGTAACCCATAGGCTGTTGGCCGTAATTAGCCGGTTGCTCGTACATAGGTGGCTGTTCGTAACCTGTAGGAGCTTGAGTGTATCCGGAGGCATTGATATTCTGCCCGTATCCACTCTGATCGTAAGTCTGTCCAGCTTGGTAATTTTGATCGTAGCCTTGATCCACGTTCGTCTCCATACGCGTTTGATTCAGATGATTGCCTACTTCGCCGGAGAGTGGCCTCTGTTCTTGCAACACGTACGTCTGGTACTCCTTGTCGGGTGGATTTTGCATGAGAACGTCCGCCTCGTCCTGGAACGGTTTGAAGTCGTAGATGTGCCTTAGGTACATGAGTACAGGCGCGTACATTAAATTGGAGAGGGCTATGCCGATATTTAAAGCTGTGAAGCCGATCGCCTCTACGACACCACCGGCTATGATAGGTCCCACCGCATACGCCACGCTATACGAGATGTCAGCTATAGCGTAGATGCTACCATATACGGAGACGTATCTCACGTCCACCAAGTAACCGAGAGTTGGCAACAATGCAGTGTCGATGAGAGCTATACCGAAACAAATTCCGCAGAGTGGAATCATAAGAACCCAGTAGGACCTGCAGAATGGTATTATGAAGCAACATAGGCCTTCCAACGCGAGGCCAGAGGCAGCCATCAGCCATTGATGTTGAGGATACTGTTTGGCCATCTTGACGGTTATCACGACGCCGAACACGTGAGGGAAGAACGCGGGTAGCCAAATCATTCCCATTTTCCAATTGTCGCGAGTTATGTTATCCTCCATCCATAACGAAATAGTGGGTTCCAGAAAGGCCAACGCAACGTTGGACATCATCAGAGCGCCCGCGCATACAGCGATGTAGGGATCTATGAGCAGGCGCCAGATCGGTATCATTTGTTTATGTTCCTTTTGGCTGTCTTTCACTTGTTCTTTTAGCGGCTTCATTACCAACAAAAGCATTATTCCGTCTGCTAGACTGATGAAAGCGAGTATCAGAAAGGGCACCTCTTTGCCCGCGAACTGATAAAGAGCACCGCCAAAGGGTGGAGCTACCAGACACCCGAAACTAATGAAGGCTAACGCGATACCAAGGGCTTTCGAGCGTTCTGACTCTTCCGTGTAACGATCCGCTATCATAGCCAAGCCACTGGTATCCGCAAACGCTGAACCCACTCCCTGCAGACTTCTGGCGAAGAACAGGACACCGTAACTTCGGCCGCAAGCGAAAACAGCCGTGGACAGGAACATTATACAAAGTCCTATCATCATGGGTATATCGTAACCGATTCTGTCTATAAGAGCGCCAGAAAATGGATTCACCATTAGCTGAACGATAGCTTTCGATGCGAACAACACTCCTGTGGCTGAATCTTGACCGTGATGCGAAGGCGGCCCCGTTGCGTTCACCTCTTCCTCCACGTCCCCGAACGCACCGATGTACTTGAGATAATCAGGTATGATCGGCACTATCACCATATACAGCATGTTATCGAGTAACAGAGCTATCGACACGATAATCAGAACTAGCTTCCGTTGAGCTTTCGGTTCCTGCAACTTGGTCCACACGATCTCCTTGAGCTCGCTGAACTCAATGTTGAGTATCGGTATCGTCGTCATGGTGGTTGCTTTAGATATCCGCCTTTAATAGATCAGCAACGGCTTCCAGGGTCTAGCGAGAGCAACTAATCGCGATCACTTGATGCGACCTTGGGAGTGATCGTGACGAAGAAATCGTCGCGATTTGGGCGGCGCGCATCAGGCCGGGCCGGGGGTAACCTACAACAGATCACCGAGTTGGCACGGTTAGCTCCCGAAATCTTCCTACGATCAATGTGTTTTTATTTTCTCTTCCCGTTCTTTTTATCTTTCGTTTGGTATTTTAATAGCAATCTCCCGTTTTCCCTGGGTTACATAATTCACCAGGCGGAACATTCGTTACGGGATTTTCTTTGCACCGTGGGCCAATGGATAATTTCTTTTTGATAAATTCGAAAGAAAGGGGAGCCCTGACCCGGCCTGATCGCCGCTTACCGATTCATCCCACCCCAACCCGACCTTTTACGATCGTCGACAGCATGGACGAGCTTGTCTTCGTTTGATGAAGGTTTTCACTCCGTTTACCAACCACGCGTCGTCTAGTTGATTCCTCGGTTGCTTCTGGTGGGTATAGAAGTGAACATGACACCGGGTGGAGGCTCCCCCTCGATAAGGCGGCACGATCTGAACCTAGCTACCTATGTCTGGTATTGCGTATCGTGTTACGAGAGATAAAAACACGGGGTCTCGCCAGCGAAACGAGGGTGAAGGTCGAGTTGTGGATGGTATGGCTTTACTCTATAAATGGGCTGCGTGGTAATTATTTAATGAACCTTGCTAGGCAAGGAAAGACAGCAGCTGAACGCGTGTTGTGTACGTTCTGATGCGAAAACAAAGCTCGATTTAATACCCCTTCGATATCTGCCTCTTCTGCGTATCGATAAAACATTCAGTGCCAAGAACAGAAGGTTCCGTTTCGTTGGAATAGCTTGAATTAAAGATAGGATTCTTATGGAAATACCGAGAAAGGATAAATTATTGCAATGCACACGTCAGAGCTTTTCGATTATTTCACAGTTATCCAAAGACAAACGTAATCTCGTTACAGATATTAAACGCGTGTTTAATTATCATCAAGCGTCGTCGTGTCTCGTTTAAGACTCTAAACACCGCGTCTCTGCCAGACCAGAATGGATTAATTATTTCTGTCAAGCGATCATTCGTAAACCGACGTCCCTCTCAACGTCGTTCGATGCGTGTCCGCACCCTCGTTTATTAATTACGATGACTGGTTGGCGAGCAGGGAACCGTAACTTCATCAACGATCGTAACGAGCCTCCATAGTCGCGTACAGCTTGACGGCGAGGGGAACGCCGTGCACCGACAAAATTTGTAAACTTACCAGAGTTATTGGCGAATTTCTGCCTGAGGGAACTGGCGAGGCGTTGAGGACTCGCCAGACTAGGAAGTCCGGCGAACAAACTGCTCAGTTTTGAGGCAACGTCCGGTCCGGTCTCGACCCTCGAGCCGTTCACCGACTCCTTAGCTTCTTGCGTCCCCGGGCCCTCCACCTTTTCAGCCGAATTTGCAACCGAGCCTGAAACAGCAGACGTAATCCATCTTCAAAAATATTAATTTAAAATTTCGTACTGTCAAATATTTTAACATCTTATTTAATAAAAAGTATTTATACGTTTTAGGAAATAATTTTCTAAGTATCGAAGTAAGTTAGTACGCTTATATTCTGTTATGATAGCGATAGACAAGAAGCAGCGGGATCAGTAATTTATATACCATAATCCTCGAGTTCTTTGCTTTAAGACTTCTCAAAAGTAAAAGTATTTAATATTTTCAAATTCTTTCCGCGATTGCTTAATAAGAAGTTAAGTTTTATTAATTGTCTTATAATAATATGTGGATATTGAAGTAATTTGACAAGAAACAATTAGTCTAATAATGCATATTCCATGACCTTCAAGTTGTTTGCTTAAGACTTCTTGAAAGTGAAGGTATTTAATATTTTCAAATTCTCAAATATCCTTTCATAATTCCTTAATAAAAAGTTAAGTTTTATTAATTGTCTTTTAATAGCATATAAATATTAAAGTAATTTAACAAGAAATCTGTTGATAAGAAACAACGAGCGTAGCATTTCGTACTGTTATATTGATATACTTTGAAAATATTCCTCAAAATGTTAAGTTTTTAACATTTTCCAATTTCTAAATCTCTGAACGATCTTTTAACAAAAAATATTATAGCAGAATAACAATTGCAAACAAATTACAGTTTATATAAGCTCTATTTATTTCAATCAAATTTTAGTTACTACCCGATTAAACGAACACTTTCATTTCAAGTTAAATTCACTTACCCAAATTTAAATTCCTATTATATGAACTTAAATACATATGAACTATTCCCTCCCCTTCACGAAAAGTCTATATAAAATTCTACTGTAACGTCTTTTTTTAAGTTTCTTCTAATATACAAATGTTGAAGTAACTTAGAGCACAATTAATATTCTATTATTTTGCAGACAAGATGGAGCTAGTCTAATAATCCATATATATAATTCATAATCTTCGAATAATTTCCTCAAATTGGAAGTATTTACCCAATGTATCTAAATTCTCAAATATTTTATAGCAAATTTTGGTAAAAAGTTGTACTATCCTTTAAGCGTCTTTCGATATCTAAACGTTAGTGTATAATAACTTAGCACACGGTTGATATTTTATTACGCTAGACATCGACATAGACAAGAAAGAGCTAGCATAACAATCCATAATCCATAATCTTCAAAGTGTTTCCTAAAACCTACAGTATTTATTTAATGTTTCTAAGTTCTCAAGTATTCCATAATAAATTTTTAATAATAAAGTTGTAATATCCTTTTCAAGTGTCTTTCAATATCTAAATATTAATGTAGCATAACTTTGTTTAATAATAACTTAACTTCCACGGAAGTAATCAAAAAGTTGTCGGTCTTTAGCACGTCCCCTTCTGCCTATAGCGTGCTGACAATAAGCTCCTTTTGTCCATTCGTTCTTCGAAACCGACACAATTTTTCCTAACCTGTCTATTATCTTATACACACGTTAAACCCTGACCGATCTAAGTTTGGAATTGAAACATCTATCTATAACAATCTCCTATGCCTTACATCGGAGAAAGACAGAATATTATACAAGCGCGTACTTCCTATCCTTTACCATGTTGTAGTATCGTTATTTTCATGTACCATTCAGTGTTCTAATGCTATTTACTCTGACGCCGTTTAAGCGAAACAATTTCCCATTCTCGGAACAATATTCAAATAATTTCTAATCATTTCTATTTAAAGGCCAGAGTCTTATTTTGACGAAAGTTATCATTAGGACGTCTTCGTTTCAAAATGGAAGAAATAGGTATCGTAATAAAAGAAGTTCCCTGCAGTGATGTATTGTCATATTCATGATCGATATACATCATGACACGTTATATAACTCTCGATTCCTTCGTGTTCAATCGATGCGACGGTATCCCGAGCTGCGAAAATCTATCGTCCTAGCAATTCATTTCAGATCCACCACAGACAAACTAAGCACCGTTTACCTGTTCACGAATATTTCCAAGGTAATCAGCATCGTCACTCGCTGAAGTAGAAAAACAACATCGAAAGAACAGAAAAGTTACTGATCTGCCTAGAACCCTAGCTCCCTAGAACAGACCGGTATCCATAGAACGGAAACCAGATACGAACGCTTGATGAAGGTTCACCGATTGATACCCGAGTTTCGCACCTCTACAGAGAGCAAGCCCTCGCTCGGTGATGTCAACACGAGTCAGCGAAAATGACAGGGCCATTCGATGAGATTCGGAAAGCGGACAACGGAAACGAAAGAAAACAAACGCGAGCGGCACGGTTACATGCAGAATAAAGGGAAAGTCATTGAGAATACTTACTGAGACCGAAGGGCTCCCGATGGCAGGGGCGTCTCGGCGTGTCTCTCCGTTGGGGTAGCTTTGAAACGTCTGCCCTCGAAGTTCTCCCCGCCACCGTGTTGTACGTTACCCTCTTCCCGTCCCTGTCATCCCCACAGCCAGGGAGGAAACTGTGACAGGGCGCAGCCGCGGTTTCCAGGATCCAGGGATTGGCCGCGGCGTTGAGACCGTACGTCAGCCCCCAACCACCACCGTGCCAACTATCCGCATCCCCCGCTGACCTCTTCTCGCCCCCCAAACCGCTTCGTGCTTCGGGGGTGGCACGGCCCCGGGGGAAGAGGAAGCACACCAGGTATAACGACGACGGTCGATGCTGCGCGGTATTTCTGGCGGCAGGTCGATATGAGCTTCACCTGTACAACTGTGGGCTGCTGGTTGCTTCGAGAAAAAGGGGTTCGAGAACGCGGTGAAAACGACACAGCACAGTGTTCTTCGACTAGCAACCATTCCACATTATCTATCTTCATCTCCGCTCTTTCTTTCTTTCTCTTTCTGTCTTCCTCGCGCGTCCCTACCTTGTAGGTATAGAATTTAAGTATGCCACTACACCGTATAAAGTAGCTTGTAAATGGACTACCTGCTTGCGCGGATATGAACGTTATTTTTCATTTCAGCAGATCGCTGATTCTGTATTTGGTTGATTTAATCGTGCTTGTGGACTCTCTTTAACATTCTCCGACGATACGCCGCTGTTGGATACGAGCCTGACGTGAATTTCTCCATTGCGTGGAGAAATTAGTGCATTGTAACTTGCAAATGAATAGTAGCAGCATTGTGATGTAGAGTACGCGGATATTGACAAGAGGCGGTAGATTTTTAAGAAAAATCTATTCACACCCCTCATTCTTTATTATTATTGGATGTAAGTAGAATTTATTAGCGTATGTGTATAAAGGCAGCATATAAAGAATATACATACCTTTGTAAAGAGTACGAGGAGTATTAATAAAAAAAAAAAATACATTTAGTCATGAAAAGATACAATTTGCTTTTATAAATAGTTGTAGAAATATCTCGACGTAAGTTTTCATCAAATTGCAAATTACAGTTTTATTCTTCGCTTTTGTGCTTTTATAAAAGTACGTTTAAATTTATTGTACACTGCTGGCAGGTTTTCTAAATTGATTTTAAATTATATAACACGGTGAAATATTACGTATACAAGTAGTCTAACATTCACTTGAACTATTAATTTGTGTTATTGTATATTTATGTAATTTATCTGCATTTAAGTAAATTAACTGTAAATTGTCGTGCATTGGTTCGTACAAATTTTCAAGAGAACTTTAGAAAGAGGAAATGTCCAATAAATTATTGATTGAGAATTTGATTTAGAAAAAGGTTGGAAAAAGATGCAGCTTTTATCAGCGATTTACCCACTGTAATTTACCTCACAATTAAATATCTACGTTTAAAATAGATCTATCTTCAATGGCCACACAATAGTAGGTCAAGTTTGGATATTTCCTAATTAGGAAGGACCAGTTCGTTCGCTATGGACTCGCTAAATATAGATACGAATAAATTTATACTTGGATTAGTTCGAAAGTTGGTAACGCGTAGAATTACTTAAGCTCTACATTTGGAATGCAAAGTCGAAGCAGACTGTGTGAACAATAAAACAGTTATGGATATTTCCGTGTATCGAATTATGTACTTGTATTTGTGCGCGATCGTTAATAGACAGGATAATCAAAGTTATAACTGGAAGCAACTTATTCTAAAACATTCAGTCAATTAAATCATTAAGATTATCTCTTAAAACGTGTATAGATATAGAATATAATTTTACGTACAGTGACGCACGAAAATATTTGTCCACTTAAAGAAGCTTGTTCTGAATATATCGGAAGCATATTCTACTCTTCGCAAAATCTCCAAAGCATTAAAAAATTCGAACAGTCGATTATCATATCAGTAAGTGAGACATTTAATAAAACCAAGTTTGGCACTGGTTATGTACATTTTTAAAAACACTGTTCACGATATATACTCATTTTTTACTTGCAATAAATGTCTCGTAACTTCTATACACACTTTTGCTTTGATTTGGCACATACATGTCGCACGATTACTTTTGTAATAATTAAGCATTTATCAACTAACATTTACCAACATAAGTACGACGGTTCTGTCTCGTTGCAGTATTAACGAAACTTTAACAAATTTCTCATAACGAAATATAACAATATATTCATACAAATTTCGTGACCTACTGTATACTATACACATAGTATATTATCAACAAAATAGAAAATCTAATTCACATTACATTTTCTCATCTGTCACATTTTCTCTCGTAATCTTATCGCTGCTTGAACCAATCTGCTCGCACGATGCTTCGTTGAATCATTCATTGGATGAATTCATTCAAGCGTTTTTTACATCTCGATGCAGAAATATGCACAGATACTTCAATACCACAGATCTTCTGTATTCTCACCAGCCGGTCGCGCTCTCACGCTCCCGACGATCTATTTAACAGAACGTAAGGTTGCCCCTCAGAATATTTAATCGAGCCAAGAAACTACACTGTAAGTAAGCTTCCTACGAGAGTTGAACGCTTGGTGTTACAAATCCTCTTGGTCCTATCGCTGTGGACGCGACGCGCCGCGCAGTATCTCGCTATCTACTTGAGTATCTACTTGGAAATTAAGACACGAGCATCGATAAACAGAATGTGCAATCGTCGACTTGATCTGTGATTTTTTTATTCAACGAAAATTCGAAATTTTTATATTTCTAATTTTTTCTTCGTTGAATAAAAATTTCAGGTTTCTTGCGTGATTTTTTAATTGCACGAAAATTCCTCATCTTTGTATCTATGATCTTTTCTTCGTTAAACGAAAATGTAACATTTTTTCTGTAACTCTTTTATCGAACGAATATTCGTAATTTTTGTATTTACAGTCCTCTCCTCGTCGGACGAAAATTTGAGATTTTTCTCTGATTCTTTTGTTAAACGAAAATTCAAAAATTTGTTCTGTAACTTTTTCATCGAAAACTGTGAAATTTAATCTAGGATTTTTGTAGAATGGGAATCTGAAATTTTTGTTCTGATTTTTTCTGTTGAATAGGAATTTAGAACTTTTTATTTTATTAAAGCGAGAATGATTTTATTTTGTTATAGAAAATTGGCAAGTAGATAGTGAACCTAAACTCGCGTCAAAATTACTATTGATAAACTTCGAATACTACGATTATTAAAATTAAAAACTTTTAATTTTACAAAGCATCAAAAATCTAATGGACAGGAATTAAAGAGTTATACTTGTCTATATAGTTCTGTAATTTTAAGCTAATTACAGCGTAGCGTTAAAGAAATAAAAATTTTCTCTTTAAATATTTTAATGTAAAAATACAGCCTTTCCAAATATGTAAAATATATACAGGAATATTTTTACAACCGAAAATCATTGTCTATACAATAGTCCAGAAGCTTTTTTTTTAAAGAAATAATTAAATGCAATCTACATAACTATTTATATGTACACCGTGACAAAATCATCGTATGAAATTTAGTTCGTTAAATAAGAAATAATTCAAATAACGAAGGAAATCGTTTTAATTTTGTTCAGATCGATAATGACCGCGCAAAATAAGCAATAAATTTAGATATACATATTAGAAGCAACTGTTCGAGCTTCAAGTTTGAAATGGTCAACACATTCATTGATACGTATTATTATTTGATTCGATGTACTCCAATTATAGAATCTACTAGCTGCAACGTAATTTTGTTGCAGGATTTTAATTAAATTTTAACTAAAAATAAAAAAGGAAACGCGAAGAAATACAAATATCCAGCAAACAGAAGTATCGTATTTTCGTTTATAAAATTTATTTGTTTTCCGAAGAAATATTCCAAGAAATAATATTTATATTGATTCACGTACATCATAAGCATCGTGTATTAATTAAATTTCCTGAAAAGCTATAACCATACAACTGCTACAGTGTGTCGTATCTTGTACGTCAGAAATCTGAATATATTAATTTGATATTCGTTTTTCGGGATAAATAATCGCGTTTCGATTTTGCATTTGCATTTGGCAATATGAAAACATCTCACCATCATGAGAGCTTGAAGTCCAAGATCTGAATGAATAGTTATACCTTTTAATACTTTACACAATTCTCTCATTCCGCAGTCCCAATTTCCCAAGACGTTTCATTTCTAGAAATTCTCAATTTATAAAATTCTAATCGCTTGCATTGTTCACACAGTTCGCAGACAGCGATTCAACCATCGTGATCTACAGGAGCGTGAACAACGGTGCCTTCTTTGCATCAAGCTGGTTGCGCCACGTAGAAATTGTAGACTCAAAAGATTGAACCGCCTCCGTCTACGGAGGAATTTCTCACATTAGTTGATCTACGCGCAGTCACAGACTTCACGATGCATAGCAAGAGATACTCAGAACCCGCGACCAATCTTCCTATCACGTTACTGACCGACTATTTTATAGAGAAATTAACAAGTAATTGGCTATTATTTGCATAATCGAAATAAATTTTCATCATTGAATTCGAACATAAATACAGTACCATGAATAATTATAGACTCAAACCCATCTTCAGATTTTTCATAATATTAAAATAAGATGCAATAAACTATTCTTTGGAAATCTTCTACAGGAAGTTTCTTCTTTAGAAGTCTGGAAAGATGAAATTTTCTTTTATCTTTCCTTTTGAATATCCGCCAACGCGCATTTTATTCTGTTTTTAAATTCAGCGATATTTTTTATACGTGACTGCTGCTGATTCTAAATTTCTCTCGTTAGAATTCCTCGCAAGTCCTCGATCGAGTTCAGATCAGCGCTCAATGCTAGCCGTGGTAATAATTTTATTCAAAAATCTTGAAGCCACGTTTTTGATTCTTGATTTTTATTTTAGTTTGTAAAGAATTATTGAAACTTCAATATCGTGTGTCTTTAAAACAATGTAAATTCCATTAAGCGATAAATACGTTCGACGTTGAATATCGCCAATTTTATAATAATTCTTACTCGGAACGTTATAAAATATACTTTTGTGATAAAGATAAAAGGAACATGTTGGAAAAATATATTTTTTCTTTCTATGCGAGTTATCGTTTCACTCCATTCGTCGGACTTATTCCACATATTAAAATACAGTGCTTGCAAATTTAGATGAATGGAATATTCAGTTTTCTCTATAATTAAGAGGCACATACAGAGTTTTCTACAAATACGAAAAATTTTGATTATATTAGTGCAAAAAATAGACAATTTTGTGACGCATTTGGATTATTGTACGCTTAAGCTCTCATAACGTTCGAAACAAAGCAAACTTGGAAAATAATTTTAAGTCAGAGAAGCTTCTTCTCGCTCAGCCAAAATTTGATGTTTGGCACTTACAGTGTTGTCTTACTTTCTTAATTATGTTGATAAAGATACAAATTTGCATAAAACTCCACAGCCTGTTTGTAATGTAAAACTCGTTGCTTTACTTTTTTATTCAAATCGTATCGTCAAAGTGATTTGTTATTTCACTAGAAATTAAAAATTATGCCAATTTAAAAAATTGCAGATAATCAGGACATTTTTGAAAAATCTAACACAACATAGAATTGTCCTACTTTAAAAACACGGTTAAATTGCTGCATGTACATATACTCGAAATAAACTCGTAATGATCAGCAAGGTGCTAATCTTTCGTGGTATCGCGAATCTGTCTGACAGCTTTACTTTTCCTGGATTAAAACAAACTAGGATAGACAGTCACGATTCACGAGCCAAGATTCACAACGTGAGAGCGGTGAAGGAATATATGGGCGTAAATCAGGATTAGGAAATGCTAATCGAAAAGACAACAAAATGTAGGAAAATATTTCAAATGTTTCGATTTGTTCAAAATCATCCACGAATCAGTTGTTTGATTTGTAAATTATAGAAGATAATTGCGCGTGTACAAAATATTCTTTTAGTTGTTGGATTTTAAGTGAGGCAATTTCAATTTCCTATTATTCTTTGTCATAAATTTATTAATTTTATTGTTATTTATTGTAGCATTTATTTATGATGTCACGTTCACAATTTTCTGTTCTTTATACATTACCAATCTATGACGTTTCACAATTTTCCATCATTTTTTAATTTCGATGATATTATCGATGATCGGTTTTATTCGATCGCAGTTGCAACGAAATTGACGTAATTTATTCGTCATATTTATTCGTTATTATTATTTATTCGTTTAATTTAATAATTAGAATGATTTCACATCGATGACAAAAGTAGAAGCGATAGAGAATGAAATGCCACAGCGCAGAATTTAAGTAATTATTTATCATATATAGAGTCATATATATCATTATACGTATATAACTAACTTCTCTATGTCCGATAAATTTTTATCGAATTAATCAATTAAGGTTCTACTGACTTTTCGATTGTCAGCTACGTGTAACCTAACGAGCAAATATTTTTCAAAGCGGTCGATAAGCTCTCGTTCCGTCGTTTCACTCCATTCGTCGGACTTATTCCACATATTAAAATACATATTAAAATATGCAAAGCTTCACAGCCGTCTACGAATGCATTTTATCCAAGAGAAATATCTCAGAAAGGATTGTTCCAGCACTTGCAGAAACCTTTTGCGAACGTATGAAATATTTGATATTTCTTATATGAAACATTTTGAAATCACATGGATACGGTAATTGTTTAACAGTTTCACGAACAAGACTACAGTCGTCGACTAAAAAGCTACATATACGGATGCTAATCAATGAGAAAAAATATCAACCAATTTCGAAACCTTCCTATATAATTGCAGCATTGAAATTCGCGTGTGATTTTACATATTGCTCCAATTTTACAATTATTCGTAAAAGTGTTAAATACCATCGTGCATAAAACTTTATATATAATGTGTAGTAAAATATATATATTCATTAAACAAATATATATATACACAAATATGATATAATTAAATATACTACAATAAAATCGACAAATATTCGCAATCTTTCTATATAATTTGAAATTATCGTGTGATTTTACATATTGCTCCAATTTTACAATTATTCGTAAAAGTGTTAAATATCATCGTGCATAAAACTTTATATATAATGTGTAGTAAAATATATATATTCATTAAACAAATATATATATACACAAATATGATACAATTAAATATACTACAACAAAATCGACAAATATTCGCAATCTTTCTATATAATGCAGCTTTGAAATTCGCGTGTGATTTTACATATTGCTCCAATTTTACAATTATTCGTAAAAGTGTGAAATACCATCGTGCATAAAACTTTATATATAATGTGTAGTAAAATATATATATTCATTAAACAAATATATATATATACACAAATATGATACAATTAAATATACTACAATAAAATCGATAAATATTCGCAATCTTTCTATATAATGCAGCTTTGAAATTCGCGTGTGATTTTACATATTGCTCCAATTTTACAATTATTCGTAAAAGTGTTAAATACCATCGTGCATAAAACTTTATATATAATGTGTAGTAAAATATATATATTCTTTAAACAAATATATATATATACACAAATATGATACAATTAAATATACTACAATAAAATCGACAAATATTCGCAATCTTTCTATATAATGCAGCTTTGAAATTCGCGTGTGATTTTACATATTGCTCCAATTTTACAATTATTCGTAAAAGTGTGAAATACCATCGTGCATGAAACTTTATATATAATGTATAATAAAATATATATATTCATTAAACAAATATATATATACACAAATATGATACAATTAAATATACTACAATAAAATCAATAAATGTTCATATACAGCGGCAATCTTGCTATATAACGCAGCTTTGAAATTCGTGTGTAATTTTACATATTATTCTAATTTTACAATTATTCGTAAAAGTGTTAAATACCATGGTGCAAAAATTTCATATATAACATATAGTAAAATATATATTCGTTAAACAAATATGTATACACACACAAATATGATACAATTAAATATACTACAATAAAATCGACAAATATTCGCAATCTTTCTATATAATGCAGCTTTGAAATTCGCGTGTGATTTTACATATCGTTCCAATTTTACAATTATTCGCGAAAATGTTATTTTATCGTGCATAAAACTTTACAATGTAATGTATAGTAAAATATATATATTCAATAAAGAAATATATGTATATACACAAGTATGATACAATTAAATATACTAGAATAATACCAATAAATATTCATACACACTCGTGAAAATAAAACTGTACATTGTATGTATAAAACCTTATCGATCTGTGACTCCGTAACGAGCTAGTCGAGATCGTTACCTGTAGATTCGAGAACACGGTAAATACGGAATATTCATCGAGAGAATACAATTTAGTACCTAATTCTGTGGCCGTATACCCGACCGTATTATTCAAACACCGTTGCCGAAGGATACGAACGCTGCTTAGCCGCGGAGTAAATTAATGGAAATCTTCTATCGACAACCAGATAACGCCAATAGCCTCTTAGCCGGTGCGATTAACCGGTAGTTTTGTTTCGCTGTGAACGCAGCTAACCCTTGCGTTATCGAGCCACTCGTAGTCGCGATATTGGCGCGCACGTTTTATAGCCGAAATCTTGGGCGAAATCTCGACGGCGCGAGATGAGAAAGCGATGTTAAGCGATTTCAATCGTACAATGCGTAATTACGATGAAATTTATGTCCACATAATGGTGGAAGCCGCGTCTCGCGTCGTGCACGTTTATCGCGTTAATGAATCGACGCAGCGAGAAAGAATGAAAACGTTACGTGACAGTGTCGGGGAGATCCAACGCGTCTGATACGTCACGCGTATTGTCCGCAAGCGCAAAATTTGATCGACGTTGTATCGGAATATGACGGTGGTCGTAGCAATACGCAGGGTAATTCGAATTTGAATTTTGAATGCGACAGAAGAGCAGCTCATCGGTAGAAACGCCAGTAACAGATTTTGAGTAAAACACGATGATTTGTATAAGCATTATACGTTATACATGTTAGATATATTTTATTGTTACGTGTATAAGTCTTTGTAATATAAGTTTGTCTGGGTGTAACGATAGTATAGTAAAAGTAGTTAATATATTTTACATCTCAACATGATGTACGCATATAATAAATATAACATACTATGTATACGTATGGTAATTGTGAGTATAAGATAATCTACGTTGCTTATTAATTATATCTTATAACAAATTTAGGCGTTAATTAATTTCGAATCATTATTCCACGCGCCTATTGAATATTATGCTTAATTACTCGAATACAATATTCTGATTCTATAATGAAACCACGTTAATTAATAAGTTTCTTAAAATCCCCGACTATCGCTTATTATAAATTTTAAATAGCACTTTCTTTTTACTCACAGACCTCGCAGCTAATTGTCGCTTTTACTTTGCCATAAACACAGTTCTCTAGTTTCTATTAATATGTCTTATTATTTCGTATGGGTATTTTTGCTCTACATATGTTCTACTCAAGCTTTCCATAATCGTTGATGAAATCTTCAAGTTTGCAAATAACGAAACATATATACCTAACACTGATTATCGACTAACATAACGCATCGTGTCAGACGTGCTTCATGAACTTTCATCGTATAGCAATATGTTAAAAACAAAAATTGGATTTCGCAAATTCACGGAGGATAGAATTAGTTTTTATATTTGAATATTGAAATTGTTGATCAATATAGAAAAAGACATATGAGGAAATGATTTCTAATAAAAATTATAACGATTATATGTATCTCGGAACGTAGAGATGTTCCGCATTTCATCAACAAGCACTCAATTTTTTATACGCCTTTGTACATATTGTTTATATATTTACGATCGTTTGATCGCTTTTATCGAGAAATCAAATGTGTTGAGGTGATTGTTAATTGGTTGGAAGAGTGTCAAAGTTTAACCAGAAAAATCCGCTTAATATAGAAACAGAAGCTTAATAAAGATACGTGAAGAATGATTTCTAATAAAAATTCTAACTACGCGTATTTTGTAACGTACAGATCCTACGCATTGTATTAAAATGCATTTATTCTTCCATATGTTCTTGTGCATATTCGTGATTACTATTACTGATAAATCGTGTGCCAATGATGAGACGATCGTTAATGGTTTAGAAGAAGTCAAAGTTTAATCAAACAAATGCACCAAGTACGTTTGCCACTTTGAAGGGCAGAGCTTGCGGTCTTCCTTTCCCCTCGATGGACGCCGAGTCACGTTCTACCTTGCGAAATTTCGCGAGAAGGCGCAAGGAGAGGAAGCGAAAGGAGAAAAGGAAAGCAGCCGATTCAGAACGAAGCATTTCAGGTCGGAACGTGGAGCGAGCGACCCGTATAATTCGGTTCCGTACGATCGAATTCACTTCGGTTCTGAATGGGACGACACAGCGCCAAATCTCTCGCAAAATCTCGTTAGAACGGAAAGAATCGAGGGAACGTAATCCTGCAGGATTTTGCCGGCAGCCGCATTTTTCTCAATGGACGAGGTTTCCTTGCGCAACACTTTGCAATTTTCGATTTTGATGAATCGATCTCACGACTGGCGAATTATCAACATTAGATCGAAACAATTAATCACGAACACGATTCGAAGAGGTTTATTTATTTAGTAACTTATTACTTAGATTATTTTATTTTCTACTTTAGCTTATTCGTTGATCTTTAAATATTCGATCGAAAGACATTACGTTAATGTGTTTTGCATTAGGTGAAATAATAACTGAGTATTCATTTACTCCGTGTATTATTTTATTTATTTTTTTATTAATTTAATTGATTATATTTAATAATTATTCGTATTGTTGTTATTCAATGTTAATTAAACGACAGAACAGTTATTACTTGGGCTGATTGTAAATAACATTGCAATAATATCATTATGAAATAACGATATTGAAACAAAATTCGCAAAGGACAAAATTTCATCCTTGATAGTCTCAAGTCACGTTTGGATACGAGTATCCTAGTTCTTTTGTATACGAAATCAAGACACGTACGTGAAAATTCACTGAGAAATTCATGCTTAAAATCCTGATGCCGGTATCACGAGCGTTGCCGCGCACCAGTTTGGGAATTAGAAATTGCTAAAAACAAGAAAATACGATTCAGCAAAAAAAGAAGATATCTAACTTATTTCATGATTTGTACACCTTCGTTTAACTTAAAAGAAGCTTGATGCCCGAAGACATTGATCATTTGTAGTCGAAACAATTCGAAATGAATATTTTTTAATTATAGTCATTTTTCTTTTCTAGAAATTTCTTTGACGTTTATCGACCACTGGTTCCCATTTAAATAAAAATTATTAATTAAACGAAATATTAATTAAATTATTATTCATAGAAATCTGGCCATAACACTAAAAGTACCACACTGGTTTTACAATTTTATCTTCGAATTCCTACTTCATGGTATATTTCTTTCCGCAACGATGCAATGACTTTCGCAACGATAACCAAAAGAATAATATAATGAATTTTATTTTGTTTTTTATGTATTCAAACTGAAAATAATTTCGTATCGAGGCTACTTATACCAATAGTCAGAATGATTGCTACTTGTCAAAGTGTAAAAGGGTGCTGCAACCTGTTTATCGAAGCCCAATTAACCAGTTTCCTCGTTTCATACTTCGCACACGTTTATCAAATTTGTACCGCGTATCATTCGATACGACGATATCAGTTATCAGGAAAATTCCCGATCGATCGCTAGATCGCTAGATACCAACACTAGAAATACCACGCCAGTCAAGACGACTGATTCTACAATTTTATAAATCTGTCGACCCTCGTTTAGGGATCGTGATTCCAGATGGATTAATAATACCAAAAATGTACCACATAACGTGGAATTGCTTCTGTAAGANAAGTAATAAATCAATAAATATACAAATATTCCATTGTCACGTATTTTTTAAAGACCAGTCATTTTCACTGGTTTTGGTAAAAATAGCTTCGTGTTAACTATCGGTAGTTCTAGTGTTAACTGTAACTCGGTTCCTAAGTTCTGTCGTCCAATTAGAAGTATCAAGCTATAGTCGGAGATACTTACGCGCGAATACTTCGTTCGAAACCGTACAATTTCAAATTGTACGTCACTGAGAACGTCACTGAGAATTCGCAGCGGTCTGTGTAGGACAGAGTCTTCTGTTGCTATTTACCATCGTATAATAATGATGTGTGTGTAAGTCGATCATTGTCTCACGACGAACGAACCAAAGGTAATTAATTATTAGTGTCTCTAACAAATTCTTGTTTAAAATTTACGTAGAAAGTGGATCTGTTCCAAAGATTCAAAATAATTATTATTCCAAACATTTTTTGGGAAAAAACTCATCGGGTAGAAATTAATTTTTATTTAAATACAAGTTAATTATCAATAAATCTGAAGGATATTTCTCAAAAAATTAGTTGACGAGAAATATTAATTTAGAATTATACCGCTTGCGAATAACCATTATCTAATTAACCATTAAAATTTTGATGATTAAAATCACCTTCGTTTAAACTTCTTTTACATCTTCCGATAGTATTCGACAAATAGGAACAAAATACAATGGTTTTGAGAGTCGGAATTCATTGATTCGAAAGTACATTTAACACTTTTAGTCTACTGTGTATTGGTACATTGTGCGTTAGTGTTTGTTGATAATATTGACACACTAACGCTATGACCGTTTTCGCTGTATTGTATCGTAGTATGCTGTATGTTTTTAGTATAGTTGTATATTTTTCCGTATTTGTATAGCATTTATTACCTTGTATTGTATTACACTATATTATTATATATACAGTGACTCGCGAAAGTATTCGAACGCTTACACTTACAAATTTCAATTAATAAAACCAGGTGTACCAAATTAATTTGTTAAAACAGTTTGGTATCTATAGTAACGGGAAAGTCTCAAGATTACATCAGTAAAATTTGAAAATGTTGAGGTTATTAGATGTATGTGAATAAATTGTAAGGTAGAAAATATATTTTAAATACTGAAGCGCAAATACAAATCGGAATACAATTGAGCTGGGCCAGATCCGCACGCTAGCAGTGTTACCCTATGACTGAAAACCCTGAAACCATCCACAGTTTATGGTCTGCCTTCGACCCAGTCTTTCGTCTATACGCTGTCGATGGCTTCAGTGCTTGAGGAAACTAAAAGACCAGGTGTAGAGTTTCCTTAGAAGTAGCGATCACTTCAACAGAAAACGATTCGATAATATAGACAGGAGATATGATACATTTGTTACAAACGTTCATGATAAGTGTCTGACAAAAGTATTCGAACGCTGTAGCACTGTTGATAGTTTTTCACCTTCCTTTGCACCGAATGTAAACATCAGTGCTAAATGAAAATATTGGTACGTTCACTTGATGTTCGGATATCGTGTGAGTAACAGTAACGTAAAGTGTGCGCAATAGTATTTAAAACGAATACCAAAAAGCGTGAAGCAAAAAAGTGTAAAAGAGAAATAATATTCCGATTACAGGAGGATGGCAAATCATATAACGAGATTGCCGTGATTGTGAACGGAAGTAAGTGGACGATACATTATATCGTAAAAAAGTGAAAGAAGGAGGAGACGACCAGGTGGACGAAAGAAATTGACTGGAAGGGAGGAGCAAGTTATCATTCGCGAATTAAAAAAAAAATCCTACTTCATCTGCTGCTTAACTCGTAAGTACGGTAGCTCATATGTTTGATAAAGAAGTTCACCCGGAATTATGTCGACGAATCTTACGGAACAATGATTTTCATGGCAGAGTACCGCGAAAGAAGCCATATATTAATGCGGCAAATCGTGAAAAAAGATTGACTTTTGCAAAAACCTATGTATGTTATATTGTATTATTGTACTATATTAGATATTTTTCCAATCGTCGTCGGATAAATATGACGATAGATAAGCTTTGACCTAATGGATTTCTAAAATCGTGAACTTAGAAACAAAGAAAGACACGAAGCGGTGTGTTTGTGTTTACATTGTACTGTTTTTCGTACGTTACGATGTGAAAACAAAAATACCGCAATTCGCGTCTTTCCTTGTCTTTCGTACGACAAATTAAAGTATATAATATACAAATATATTACATAATTATATATATATAATTATAGTATAATTTATTAATTATATATGTATAACAAATGAGTAAATAAATATATATATAATATTTGTTAAACTAATAGATTTTTTAACATTACTAATATTTTCTATAGGCAATGCTAAGATGGATCAATTAATGTATTAAGAAATATATAATCCTATTTAAAAGAAATAAAATTGACCTTAAAATCTCCCCCACCATTGGATCTACAAAACATTAATTTGCACCGTACGATGTTCGTCTCGTTTCTAGTTAAACGAAACACTCTATATATGGTTATTGATAAAATATCGCAATAAAATTTGTTTACTGGTCGATATTGGTTACTGACAACCGAAATTAAATTTCCGTTATCGACAATGGTTATTGACAAGCAAAAAATTTGTAATCATTCACAATAGCGATTCGTAATCGAACAGTTGAAAATTGATATGTTCTAATCAACTAATCTTTTGAGATATTTCCTTGAAAGATTTATTAACAACCGGTTGTCGTTTAAATAAAGCTGAATGTTTATCCAATGACTTTTTCCCAAAAAATGTCCAAATAATTGTTATTTTTTATCACTGTACGAAACGCTTTATGTGGATCACTTTGTACAACTTTAATAACAATTTTCATAATTTTATTTGCATGTTGAATTATATTTGCAGTATAGTCCTGCACCGTTCCAAAGTGCAATAATAGGCGAGGAAAAACGAAAAATGTCGCGTTTACAGGAAAAGTCGCCCGTGAGTTTCAGTTCAAATATTGTCGATGCAATCAATTATATCGGAAAATGTTTCAAGGAAAAGTTGAATGGTTTCAAAGGAAGCACGTTTTGATATTATTAATTTTTCTGCGGGTAAGTGCTTAAAGGTCGTGCGAGGATCAACTTTGCATTTTTTTAAGTGCAATTATATATTTCTTAATACATTAATCCACGCAATTCGAGAATTTCTATAAAAAATTATTAACCTAATTACGCATTTTTTCAGCACACTGCTCTGCCCTCTTTGGTTACAATGTCCTTTCAAGTAACTGCTCGTATTATACAGGTTCTTATAAAACGGATAAGTATTTTTAATCGACCGAAAAAGGACAAAGATGGCACGAAGAGTGATAGAACTTCAGCTTCCTCGTGTGTCGAAGTGCTAGATATTTCTAAGCAAGGAGGCCACTGTAGCCATAATTCCTTCAGAGCGATACGCTTTTCGACTCAAGTATCGGGCGTTTGCGTAACTTCAAATGCGAATATCGCGTTCAACCCGAGTTCCATCGTAGTCGATTAAATTGAAATTTTATAACACTGAATACACATTACAAATTGCACATAATGCGGTGCCAGAAGCGATTTCCACACCCACGTGTTGCACCTGTAAATTAGGAACACGGAACAATCGCAAGATGGAACGTGTTCGTCCGTCTGCAGCGTGCTACTACGAAACGAGCTTATGAGAACTGGATGAGGTAAGACTCGCATTATACGTAGGTACGGGAGGCAAGAAGGCGCAACAGGAGAATATAAATCGCACGATACTGGGCCACGTCTGCCGCCCGCGGCGGCATTTCCTTCCAGCGCAATTAAAAACTGGAACACGCGCCCAGTTTGCCTGTTCTACGTACGAAAAAGGAAAAATCCTGCCGCGGAAGGAGATAAAAAATCGTAGGCATTCGCACGTGAGAACGAACGACGAGTAATTCGCCCGTAGAAGCCGATCCTCTCTTTCCCTCCCTCTTTTCTACTCCCTTTTTATTAAATCTCTTTAACGTCACCGTCAGACTTTCGCTGGCTGCGTTCGAGTCTTCCGTTTTTTTCTACCAAAGCCTTTAATCGCCTCGCCGGCGATGGGAAACTTTTGTGTGACAGAGAACGTCGTAAAAGCACGGATAATCGTGGAATTGCGAGAGAATTTCGCGTAGAAGACGAACGGGAGGTAACGTCTCTGGACAAATGGAAAAGCAAGCAGCGTAAGGAAAATGCGGAAAATAATTGAAAGCTTCTTGCAGACAACATTGTACGTAGCGAACGACAGATTTCTTGTGGACAAGAAAAAGCTTCTCTGATTTGGAATTATTCTCGAAATTTTCAATTGTAAGATCTTAAACGTACAATAATCTAAATGAATGATAAGATTTCCTGTTTTTTGCGCTAATACAGATTCATCGGGAAAGCAATAGTATTTGTAGGAAAGCCTGTACGTAGCCTGTTTGTAGAGAAAATTGAATGTGCCATTCATTTAAATTTCCAAGCACTTGACAAAGGTAACTCATATAAAAACAGGAAATATATTTTTTAAGGTACTCTTTTCGTATTTGTTATAAAAGTATATTTCACAACGTAAGAATTGCTACAAAATTGGTGTTATTTAGCGTGGAGCGTGTCTATCGCTTAATGGCATTAATTTACTTACATTGTTTTACAGAGGCGATTTTGTACTACTGGCAATTATTTATCAATGGAAATTTAAATTCTATATTACGGCATTCTCATTATACGCTAAAAAAGACATTTTAAAATTTTTGTACTTACGGTGTTGTCTGCAGAAAATCTTTGATCATCTTGCTAGATACGGTTTGAATCTTTGCAAAGATTATCATCGTGCTATTAAAAGTTTTTATCGCATCTTTTAATATCATTTTAATTGATAAAATTTGAATTTGATTAAATGCATTAGTTTTCCTAACTGTTGAGTTAGAACTGTCCAAAAATAAATAAATCAACCTATGAGAGTGAAGTTTTAAGAGTAAAACGTTACATACTTGTGGAGGAAGGAAATGTACAATGTACATTCGGATAAAAGAAAAATTGAATTCGTTGCTTAACACTAGAGCACCAGCCGAATTGACTGGTTTTACAAATTTATTTTCAAATGTAATGACATTCGCAACGATAATTAAAAGATTAATATAATGAACTTTATTTTGTTTTTATGTTATCAAACAGAAAATAATTTCATATCGAAGCTAGTTATACCAATAGCAGTCAAAATGACTGGCACTTGTCAAAGTGTAAATGAGTGCCGCAATTTGTTTATCGAAGCCCAATTAACCAGTTTCCTCGCTTCGTACAACTTACCACACGTTTTTCAAATTTGTACCGCGTATCATTCGATACGACGTTATCAGGAAAATTCCGAATCGATCGCTAGATCGCTAGATGCTAACACTAGAAATATCACACTAGTCGAAACGACTGCTTCTACAATTTTATAAATCTGTCGACTCTCGTTTAGGGATCGTGATTCCAGATGGATTAATAATACCAAAAATGTACTTCATAACGTGGAATTGCTTCTATAATAAATCAATAAGTATACAAAAATTCTAGTGTTAATGTCGTACTCTAATTTGCAGCACTTATGGGAAAATAATCTACTGTAATTTGTGTGTAAAAATATTATTTTAGAGAGAGAGAGAGATATTTGTTTATTCATACATTCGTTATGCTATATCAACTCAATTGGTAATTGTAGATAGAAGGAAATGCAACCGTTTTTCACCTAATATCCGAGTAAATGGACGTCGCAAAGTGAAATAGAAATTGCTGCTCGTCGAGTAAGTATGAATTCTTCACGTAAAAACGACCTTCTTTTAATGCCAACTATATCAGGTAATTTTTCATAGGCAATTTGCTCTTCGCACGAAACATTGGTATTCTTCGAACATTTGGCGAGACAACCACACATTATCGATTAAAGAACATGTCGCAGTTTAGAACGCTTTCTAAACTGTGATCACGATAACTGCAATTTACACTTCGAAACGAAGACTACATTTGACTTGTAAATCATACAATTTAAATTACAGAGTCAAGCCGACTTTCTAACAGACTCGATGAAACTTTTTGCCACGTTTGTTTGCCGTATTAAGGTTCCGGCAAAGAACTTATTTTTAAAATAAATTTCCATCGCATCCGCGAATCTTCCAATTACTCGAAAGAAAGTTGCCGCGATATTGCGCAACACGACAGATTTAAAAAGTATCGCTCGAGAAACTGTTCAACGCTAATACGGATGAAGGAAAAAGGATAAATCTGCGAAAAGTTCATTCAAATACCATTACCTTTCCAACGCCAAGGTAGAAGAAAGGAAAGAAATCATTCGAGGTAGAAATTTTTATTCTGACGTTGCACGCGCTATCTTTACGTAAAAATTGTTAAAAAGGAGAAATGTAGTTTCTTCGTATTTTTCTCTATCTGCGTCTTCCGCCTGGTTCGTGCGATAGTACTCGAATCAGACACGTGTTTCAAATTAAATTTAACCTCTGCCCCAAACTCGTACAACGCGGAGGAGAAATTCACTTTTGTTCTTTGACTTTCTACTTTATTTAAAAACTAAATATCTCCCTTCCTTCTTAATACGCGAAAATATATACCAGTCAAACGTACTAATTACAGTAATAGAAACTCGCAAAACGAAAAATGTCATACGCCGAAAGAAGATAAAAAGAATTACGTTAATTTCTACCTTACTTCTTTCCATAAATTTCACAAATTTATAAATACCAAGAATAATCCTTAGTTTTTGAGCTTTAACTTCGAGCGAAGTTCGCCAGTAGCGTAATAATTAAACACACCGACTCTCTTACTTGCCGCCAAGGACGAACATCGAAGCACGTGACACGTTAGACTCGCGTTCTCCGAATTCGGTTTAATGTCTGTTCATCGAGAATCGGGAAGCGCGTACGTCGAGGACTGAGGGGAGGAAGAAGGAAGAGAAAAAGGGAAAAATGCGATCGGCGGGCAACGTGGTGCAATAGATTCGTTGGACGAGGAAAGAGAAAACGGTTCCGCCACATCCGACGGCCCCTTGTCTCGGCGTCTGCCACCCGCGTGATTCTCACCACCCCCTATACACGCAACAAGGGTTGGCCGGTCGCGCGGAGGGGCAGGAGAGCTACGGGGGAGATGAAACGAGTCCCTCTGTTTGATCCGCAAACACTGTAATTGCCTAGAATATTATATTAGGTACGCGGTGCTGTGTAACGGGGGCAGCGGGTGTACGGAGGTGGCATGAAAAGAGAGACAGCAGGGTTGATGGCACCCCGGTGAGCAACGAATACGCTGGAACAATAATTTATTTTAGTTTCATGGAAGGGAACGTGCCGTGGCACGCTGCCGCTGGCAGGTACGCATTAAAGAGTTCTACGGTTTTTCCATCGCACGCGTTTCCTTCCCCTTTGCCCTTAGCCTCGGCCCCTCTTTCGCCTCGTCCATCCGTCCTTGACGAACTAGTGCGGTGAAACCTCGTTTGTCCTTACTACTGACCTTAGCTAAAACGTTCTTTCTAAGTTCATCTTATCGTATTCTTTTCTTTCTGCCGTCTTTGCTTCTCTTCTAATTTAAAATCATCGTTTCGAATCAGAGTCACGAGAAAAAAGACACCTAAGTATCTTTTTCATTTACCTTTGCATGGAAAAAATTTTGTTGAAGAAAGTTACACTGCTTGAAGAGCTACTTTTAATTGTGGGACGAATTCTTTTCTTAGGGTCAGCTTCTTGCGAGATTTTAAGCCTATCGAAAATTTTATATCTTTTTATATGCTCGTCGATATATTTTATTTCGTAGACACAAGCACTGCTTCGCGGTTTTCCTTGTCCTCCATACGCAAAGCTTCTTAAAATGAAGTCTTAAAATGTCTTCCGAAGTAAACTGTGTCAGGTACGAACACAGTAGAGTGTCGCGCAGTAGAGTACGCACGGATTTTATTAATATTTATACACATTGATTTTTGTTGCTGTTATATGTTATATTCATATATGTATTTTGTCCCTTAGTGCTAGTACGATAGATAAGAAACTAACAGCGTTCTAACTATCGAAACAAAGTACGACGGAATTAAAAAAAACTAGGAAGTGGTGTAAGTGCAACAGGATTAACAAACATCACGATGACAAAAGAGCAGAAACGTGATATTGAAAATTATCCGAAGCACGCAGATTTGTGAGATGCTGGAAACGCTAGAAAAACTTCAAATATACTGATGTAATGAAATGACCTCATCGCGACAAAGACGGTGATAATGACGATTTTATTCAAATAAAAACAACAAGCGAAAGTGCTAATGGAGAGACACCTTGTCGTACCTGCATGCATCATAGAATTCCTGTTATACAATCGTAAATAAGATAGTAGACATTTAACTGACCTCATTTAGCCTACCCTCGTTTGCTACATATGTAGAGGACTTGTGTAGAGTATTGGTAGCTACAATAACGAGAACTTGCTGTTGCAACCTGTCAAATATATTTCAATTAAATAAATAAATATAAATAATGTTGTTGAGACGCTCGTACAGTGTATAAATCGCAAAATAAGATCGCTGATAAATACTCGTAAATACTGCTCGATAACTCTAGATAACTCGTCGATAACCAACATTTATTTATACTGGTCAGGGGAAAGCCGGAAAATTCGAATTCGTTTTTTTCCTAACGATATTGATACTCCAAGGCGAAACAACAACACGATTTGATTTGTCCTCCAGCTCGTGTGCCGCTACACATACATTTGGTTCAGAACGTGCTCACGTCAAGTAGCTCGTGTTTCTTCTTTCAATTCTGATTCGTTCGATTTTTTGAAGAGAATAATTAGGGAGCCTCCATAGTAGAAACTACTTGGTTATTCATAGTCCAATTATCTAATTAATACTAGAACTACCACACCAAATCGACTGGTTTTACAAATTTATTTTCAAATTCCTACTCCGTGTTATATTTTTTTCCGCAACGATGTAACGAGTTTTGCAACGATAATTAAAAGATTAATATAATGAACTTTATTTTGTTTTTATGTATTCAAACAGAAAATAATTTCTATCGAGGCTACCTATACCAATAGCAGTCAGAATGACTGCTACTTGTCAAAGTGTAAAAGGGTGCTGCAACCTGTTTATCGAAGCCCAATTGCCACACGTTTTCCAAATTTGTAACGCGTATCATTTGATACGACGATATCAGTTATCAGGAAAATTCCCGATCGATCGCTAGATCGCTAGATACCAACACTAGAAATACCACGCCAGTCAAGACGACTGATTCTACAATTTTATAAATCTGTCGACCCTCGTTTAGGGATCGTGATTCCAGATGGATTAATAATACCAAAAATGTACCACATAACGTGGAATTGCTTCTGTAAGANAAGTAATACATCAATAAATGTACAAAGATTCTATCGTTACTATTTTTTAAAGACTAGTCATTTTCACTGGTTTTGGTAGAAATAGCTTCGTGTTAACTATCGCTAGTTCTACTTTGGATGTCGCGTGCATCGCGCCTGGTTTTAGTTGCTTGCGAACATAAGTAGCTCTCTCGTCACAGTACAGAACTTGGTCCCCGGTTGCTTCTTCTCGCGGAACGTAACAATCATTTACCCGAGCGGCGCGACGACCGTGTTTACATCGACGATACGTGCGCTTACGTAAAGCCCATTAGTCGACTGGCAAACGATTACCATCGTCGCGATGCAATCGACTCGCTCTTTGTTGGTATTATGGAATTAACGAAACGAGATTCGACGTAATGGGCGATTTCGCAAGCGGTTAACACACGATTTAATTTCGGGCCCGATCGATCATTAGGGACACCTACGATCGGCCTAACCGACGTTGATGATACATTTTTCAAGCGTTTCGCTGGATATCGGGCGAACGTGTGCATCGAATCGACGACCACGTGGAATCGCGAATCTGGATCGTGATGGCGAACACGAGCACGTCGTGAGGCTCATCAGTTCTGGCCCCACTTTCCTGACGTAATAGGTGCGAGGACCCTTCGTTACTTCGCCAGCGGATCATAAAGTGAAAGTTAATTAAATCGAGACGTTCGGATCTTCATTTTGCACGACCGTTATCCATTGTATGCGTTTCGTTTATGGGAGCAGCCGAGGTGACTGATAAATCTTCCGCTGCGAATAAATCACTTCTATAGATTCGGATATTGTTTGCGTTAAAGCTGACTGAAACCTTATATATCAAAGTCCGAGATAAAGTAATAGAAAGAAAGTAATTTATGTACTTACGTATTATAGGCTTCTTCCGCTCACGCAAATTTCATATTTGTTGCTCATTAATACGTAGAACGTTATTACACAAGTGACATGTTTTCGATATCGCTAGCTTAGAACGAGAATAATTAGCATATGAGAAATACAATGTACGTACATGTTTGCTGAATTGCGGCAGTAAATAAATTTTTGGCAAAAGTCATAATCTTCTCGCTGTTATACTGTAGTATTTATAAAAGAAGTAGCAGTAGTTCTGCTATAGCACTTGAACTTGCTTTATACTATCATTTTATAGGTATATACTATGTATATGTACTATAGATATGTACTATATAGTACTCTATATTATATTACCGCTATATACCATATATATCCATAGTACATGTACATAGTATATAGCTATAAAATAATGGTATAAGATAAGTTCAACGACTTACTAACACTTACCTTCTAAACTGTGCCAAAAAATCTGACAATTAGCTTGAGATATTTATTTATACCTCTGTCAATCTTTGTTGGTGAGTCCTGCAGTCTGAAAATGGCAATTGGAATTTGAAACAGAAACGCCGCGAGTTACGTGACGACAAGAACAAAGGAATTCGTCGTTTCCAAAGTCCTCCTTAGCGCTTTGCTTTTCGCGGCTAATGCACTACCTTGTTTCTTAATATTCAACGTCGTATTCCCCCATGCAAAGTGCGTAATCCTGGCATTTATTGTTTGACACGCTTAGTATATTCCTTCTATTTTTATATACCGTTTTCATTAACTTTTATGAAATATCGATTACAGATCTTCGTTACTAAGCGTTCAAGGTGATTATGCAAATTTTTTTACGTCAAAAAATTGATTTACTTTTGGATAGATGCTAAAACAGTTTCCGGCTGACGAGATTCGGGCATCTTATCCTATAGACTGTAGCGTATACTGTTTTAACGTAGCGTAGCTTCTTTATTTTTATACCTAACCGTGTATTCGGAGTATTATAATATATATGATAAATGTCGTTCAAACGTACTAATCTTGCAAAAACGAATGACCGTTCTCTAGAGATTTCAATTCGCAACGGTTAATCCAGTCTGTCATTCTTTTTCTTTACCATCGTCATTTATTTTCTTTCTTGCCTCTCATCCTTCTACTCGAATTAAATTCACCCGCTGTTTTCTTCCGTATCGTAATTTTTATTCAGTTAATTCGCTTCGTGCCACGAATACGAAGGTCTCGTGGGACTAGACAAATTATAAAATCACAATGCATCTAAATTTCACTGGATTCTACCTGCGTAAGAAACGTTATGTTGCCATATGTTCATAGGTAAAAAGACGCACGGTTCCAAAGTGACTTGGCAAAGTGAGTTAATGGTCACGATCTGACAGATCTGACGACACAAGGTCAATCGCTAATAACGTATAATAGTAGAAAGCAATTACGTATCTGGACGAATTCCTATTACTGAATCAATATGTACTTTCCACTATTTATTATACTTGCAATGTTATATTTATATTATACTTGATTTTCATCGATATTAAGTCGAGAGAATATTTTTGCAAAAGCATAAATAATATCAATCGTCAAACGAGGAAGAACGAGTTTACATTGGCAGTAACTTGGATAAAATAATTTTTTAGTCCTGGTGTTCCTCACTTTTTATTTATTTCTTCTTTTGTCTTAAGAATAAATTACACCACATTTACGCTTACAAGGACCAAGACCGAGCTAATTTATACACCGATGTTGATTTATTTTTATTCTTCCTCTAGCATATTCTAACAGCAGCCACATTTGTCGAAAAATGTTTCAATGACGAAAGTCCGCAACCGGACTGTAAAGCTGCAAATATAAACTGTAAAGCTCCAACATAGTACAAAAGTTGGCAGACGAATCGGTTTGGGTAAAACCGCGGATAAAACTGATGGTTAATGGATGAATACCGCCAGCTTTCCCGTGCATTTTCGTTTTCATGAAAGTTTTGCGACACGTCGTAGAGCGTCCAGAAGTACGTGTAACGTTTTCGACGAAAAATAACAATCGACTTGTAAAATTACTCGAAGTCAAAAATTAGAAATCGGACGATTCGGTTTCTTCGACAAGATCATGCGACTCATCCATAGTAATGTTTCAGTAATGCTTTGTAAATTCGAATTTCTCCGTGTATAACAAGTTGACGATGATATTAACTTGCTAATAACTACACAGTTATAGATTCGCATATCTATGTATTAATTATTTATGCAACACACGTTGACGACGATATTCATAAAGGACCGTGAACATTTATCTGACAAAATTTACAACGTTACTTTTGCAATTTATAACGTTAATATTTCATGTATCTTATCGTCGAATGGTTTCGTTAAAATTACAAGCGTTAATTATCGTAAAAACATAGCGTGTAACAAATAATTGCAAATGATAATTATAAATTATAATTACAATACAATAATTAAAATATAATTAATAAATATAATTATAAATTATATTATCACTTGAGAATGAACATACTAGAGAATTTCAAAGTTATGCATCTTATCAATTCACAAAATGATATATGCCGCGATACGTTTCTATTCTCAGCGAGAAATAAAAATTCTACGTCCTAGCCTCCACCTTTCTCTTTCTGTCTGATCCTGCTTTGCCACGAGTTGAGTCATTCCGTGATCGTATCAAAACGTCTGCGTGACAGGATTCGACAATTCCTGTCTCTGTTCAGCTGTCCGTTAGTCTCAAGAAAACGCCAATAACTCGAATCACGGGCATCGGATGAAGGGAGATCGATGAACGAACAAGAAAGAACGGCGTACTCTTAAATAAAACGTGCCGCTTTCAGGGCAGAGCAAATCGATTCGAAATGAGTCATGGTCATCTAAATCCATATCACGTATGCATATACATATATCTGAGGAAATATGAAACTGTACGATCAGCATAAAGCTCTCTTTTAAAAGTTCTTGTAGCTTGTATTCTTTCATTCCCTTATCCAAATATACCGAGATTTATTAATTTATATTCTCATACAGGCCATTTTCTAAATTTCCATACGGATTTAAAGACAGATTGAAATTTCCATCGCGATTTTTCTTACGCAGATTGTAACGCATGTGAAATAAGTTGCTCGAGGTTTGTACGATGAGCACAGTTACAGCAGAATGCGGTGAACTCGAGCGCATCTCCATTTCGTGTGCAATATTTTCGCAATGCAATAAAATATAACGTAAAAGAGCATTAAACGATTCGTAAAGCGAATCTCTCTCTCTCCTGATCGGCCATTACACGAAAATGGAAAAAAAATACTATAATTTGGAGATTCGGGTTAAGGCAGAATGTAATGGACGGCCTTGTTGGTTAATGTTCGATTGCTCGTTAAGTTTCAAGACTGCCGGTAATTAAGACAGCAAGAAGAGGCAGACTTGAAAAAGCTTTTATTCGATATCTTTACGCAGGAACGTAAAATCGTATATAAAGTTTCATTTTTCCTAAATAAATAATGACTGGTGAAAATATCTCTTCTCGCATGGAACGTAGTCAAAATATAATAAACGATATTCTCGTTATTTCGAATTTGCAAAAATTACACGAACTTCGCAATCATCGCAACGATGTGCATCCTATATCTCTACGTATTTGTATTTTTCGTATTTTTCGTATTTGTATTTTTTTGTATTTGTATTTTTAGTTCAGTTATACGTACAATATAAAGACGTCGGTTAATTAAAGACTGTAGTATTTTAATATCATCGTATTAGGTTGTCCGAAAAGTGTCTTTCTTTTACAGACACGTCTTTTACAACGACGCATTTTTACGCAAACGTGAAACCTAATCTGTCGAATGTCGTGTTCTTTATTTCGATAGAAGAAAGTGGATCATACGTAATTCGATAAAATAATATACAATGGGAAAGGAAAGAAACTTTTCGGACGACCTAATAGTATTTAAATGCTACAACAATTTAAGTGTCGAGATGTAACAAGGCGAATAACGTATAACGTTCTGAAAGGATAATATATAGCTTTATAATAGTGTTTAATGTTTATAACTTTCTAAAGTATTTTCTCCGAATAGCACACATGAATCACGAACAGTATCGGCTATTTATAGGTAAGAAGCATTATCTAACCGTAACAAGATAATCTAAAAAAGCGTAGGCACGTAATGTAAGAGGTACCGGTGTTGTATATGATTCAACCTCGGGATATCTATTTCGTCACATTAATGATAGTATAATTGTACACTGCCACTAGGACTTGGTAATCATATACTACGAAAGCAATTAAGAGATGATATATTTAAACAGATTAAGAAAACAAATTAAGTAGCAAAGAAATATCGTATACGGTGATATATTTATTAAAGGTTTCGATTAAGCTGAAGAAGGAGAAAATATATTTTGTTAAGTGCAATTGAATTTTATTCAATTTCATTTGATCGAATCTCATGAAAGAAAGAAATCAGTAAATTTTTTCGAAGTAACGGTACGTAACAGCAGTTAATGAAACGCAGTACACGACATGATTATTTAGGCTTGTATTTTATTCTGAATGATGATGCACATTCACGTGTACGTCGTTCACGCAATCAGGCTCACCTGTTCTATTTTTCAAAGAATACGTTAACACAAATTAAAAATAGTTTCTGCTTTCTAATTACAGTCGTCTGACTTTATTTCAAATTAAAATTCATTTAGGTAAGGTCAAGATCTGGGAATTACGTGGATAAACAGAGGTACATCGGGCTAATAAAATTGTAGATTACAAGATAGTATGCTATAGTAATCTCACATCGTAATACCATATACATAATTAAATATAGCGAACGTCCTATCTATAGTACAGTTAGCTTTGAAAATACCGTTTCACTTGCCATCGCTATGGCAGCAGCTTTATTTTTACACTAACGAGAAGCAAATAACGTGTTCCTCGTTGACATAAAATTTAAGGAAATAAAAATTTCTACCGGTATACGTCGCTAAATATAGTTTGCCTCGCGATTTCGTGCTGAAAGTACCAGCGAAGTCACGTAATTTTTTATTCGACGAGAACGTAGCACAGGACGAACGAAGATCAAGGATAGGAGAAATATTGAAATCGCACAAGGTCAAAATAACGATGCAATTCTGTCGCACCACTTCTTCGATGACGCGTGTGACTTCATCCATCTAGACTTCGCTTGGTATTTTATTGCAGAGCAAGAAAATTGCATGACTAAACGCGATCCGTGTGAAATCTCTCGCGTAGAGACACAGAGAACGAGAAGCGTTCACGAGCTCTGAATAAACTGTTAGCTTGGATTACTATGATTTGCAGAATTTCTCTCGATAAGACAACCGAAGATCGAGAAAGACCGAAAGAAGATGTAAAACTAGGACGTTTACGTAGACGTTGTAAATAAATAAACGAAATAAAACGTGATTTCTTCGGTATTACTGAATTATAATATGCGACACACGTAATTCGCAATAAGCTGCCGCGTCACGACACCTGATCCTTCTTCGTCTTTTGAACGCGTTATAAAAGTACTAATAATTTTACTTACACAGATTAATGTCGCTTAAGTCTATTGAAATATGTACAGTTTTGTGTGCTAGACTAGATTGGCCGTGTAGTAGTGACACACGTATGTGTATATGAGTGTGTGGAAGTACGTGTGTGTACAGCGTCTCGAAAAACAGGTGAATGTAACCGTTCCGTTGGCAATGTGTTATGAAAGATGGTGAGACAAAGAAAGTGCTGAGACGCGTGCAAATGTATATCGAAGTTCCTGGAAATCGTTTATTAAATAAATCTAAAACTATTGTAATACGAATTCTAAGTGCAACCTTAGCGTTCCTTTACTTCTATTTCGCCAATTAAGATCCACAATTCTCGACAAAGTCAAACTGACATAACGTTAATTACGTTGTTCGTGTCTACGAATGAAACGTCGCTTATTACCTACCTACGTATTTTACAGACAGATTTATATCTTCCAACTACTTCTTTACGATTTTCTATCTATTATACATCAAAGTACCTTTACTTAGCCAGCAAGCGACATAAAAACCAGGAAATCGGTAAAAACGGATGATAATCTTCCTGCGTACTCTTCCATTGAAATATCAATCAGATTCTCTGCGATCGAACGGTCGATAACAAATAATTAATGCTGCGAGAGGAAGAAAATAAAGCGCAACGATTTCAACGGAAACGTGTACATAGAGAGGACACGGAAACAGGCTAATAACAAGCACAGTTTTCACGAGTCGGCTGGCTCGAGCGACTGCGTGTGCAGACGGTTACGTGACTGCGTGTTACGAATGAAGTCTCCTGCGTAATTCCAGAGGCCATGGTACTTTCGACGAGAGCTCGCGGTGAAGAGAGGATCGCAGAGCGAAGAGGGAAAACCGGAGGGATCGATATGCTTTGGCAGAGTCCATCCACCCCCACGTACTTTCTACCCCTATATCGCCACTACCATCGCCACTACCATCGCCACCTCCACGATACCGAAACCGCTTTTTGGAGATGCTCCGTCCGCGTTGCAACCCCCAAACGACTCACCTCCGCGTCTCCGAACTCTACCGCCAGCGGGGGTGGTTTATTGATCGCAGCTGGCCACGCCTTCCACCCCTTTACACCACGCCTACGCGCCTCTCCTTTCATCGGCAAAGCGAACACGCTGGTGCAGCCGGGTGCACGACATCCACCACCTCCCCTGCATCGACCTCCGCGATTATGAAATTCAGCCGCCAGCAATTTGTACGACCTGCGCCGGTAACTGATCGAATCCCATGCCCCGGCAGAAGCGCCTGCTCTCCACGCACATACCATCTCCCGCACAGTGTTTAGAAACAGCGAAGTCCGGCTCCGAGGAAATCCTAATTTTCCTTCTTTTCCATTGCGCGATTTTCGTTTTCCCGCAGCTTTCGAAACGAGCTAAAGCGAAAGAAGATAAGAATAAAGTGACTTTCCACGCGCAATTCAGTAACCTTCGTTCGTCTTAAGATGTTCAACGATCTCTTTAACGCTTCCTTCGTAGCAGGTGATATTCGAAATGAATTGCCTTGCGTATTAAACAATCGTCTTGTATAAATTTTGTAGACGAAGATACGTACGTTTAGGTTTCGCAGTGAAAAGATTGCAAAAATTCGACGATGTTTCCGAGTATAGCATAGTTCACTTTTCACTGGGTGTAGTTGTTTTTTTTTTACTACAACTACACGAATCGATAGAAATTGGATCTCACGCAAGGTTTTTTTTAACAAATCCTAGTTTCATCCTCGTAGTATCAAATTTTTGTAGTCACATGAAACTACATATCGTTAAAATTATTCAAAAGTTGGTATACTCGAATCATAATTAATTATGTATATGATATCTACGATAGATCATTTTTGTAGTTATCGTTATACATCGTCTGAGAGCGGTTTTAATTAATACAAGCTAAAGCGATATTGCAACCGTGATGCACGATTCGAGGTCGCAAATTGCAGGTGCAGGATTGCATCGATTGGAAATTTACGGAAACATCGATACATCGAGGAATAGTAATAACGATAATTAATTAAGATCACGTCTCGAGATTCCGAGCGTTCCGAGTATTGAGTTATCCTATAAATATGCAATGCGATCGTTTTTCGTACATTGCGTAAAAATAAAAAATTATCTATTGGCGATTGGTCAATGACACAGTCTCTTCGATTTTTTTATATTTTTCTGCAATAAGTTTTTTTCGATCAAAACTTCGATATTAATCATTTTCACTATTGCACAGCTCTCGAAAAAATCATGTTACTTGCAGGATATCTGCTACCTGCTCGGTAATGCGTTCGATTGGGAATATGCTGTGTCGAGTGGAATGATTAACAGCATGTAAAACAGAGTATGATCGATGCGAAAAGTCGATGTCTCCATACTAACGTCGTTATTTTCCTACCGATATTCTGAAATTTGGTGGTAGCCAATTTCGCTTGAAAAATATCGAGCTTATCAATCGTGCGTGTTTTACCTGCGAGCGCTTGGTCAACGATCGATCGTATTTATAAACTACGAGATATTTCTCGAACAACAGAAATAACGTTATTGAGAATGCCGTTTCAGTGACGAAACAAATTAATACACGAGATAATACAGAAGCAGATTGCGCCCGATTAAACATCAGAGATAAAAGAATCGTATTTCAATTCGCAAGTATTTTCAGAATAACGAGAGGTATTTGAAAGTACGAAGCTACGAAATTGACGTTACACGTTTAAAAGAAACATCATTTTTCAGTACTTTCTCATCCTACTTCACTGACACTATTGTCGAGTACTTCGTGACAATTTCACAAATTGTAAAAGTAGAATACGAAATAGCGTCTAACATAAAAATAATAGGTATAATATAAATATAAAAAGTGTAGATTAATAGATAAGTATCTTTAAAAAATTCCATAATTGTCTTTCCAAATACCACTCTACCGTTCCACTTTACACAACCATTTCTCGCGTATAGAACGAGATACCCGATGTTTTTCTCACGAAACATTCGTGATGATTTTTATCTTAATAACGAGATCGTGCAATAGGTTTCCTTCTGCGTGCGTAAAAATAACCCGAAGGTGAAGGTAACGCGTCCCCCCGAAATGGCAGATTTTTACCAACGTCGACATCGTTAACGAGCACGTTGCCGAAATAACATTTACACGTCCGAGGATTATGGCGAAGTTTCGTTAACACAGCCTGATTATAGATCAACTGTCATTATTTATGTAAAAGGAGAAGAGCCAAAGTCTCACCAGTCACCACCAACTATTAGACGGATCTTCGTTAATGCAGAATCTGTAATTCCTGAAATATTCAAAACGGAAGTCGGCATCGAGTTATTGCGCAAAGTGTTTCTGCGAAGCTAAACACTAAATAGGTTGGAATAGAAAATTATTGGATAATAAGTTGGCTTATTTTCGATAGGAGCTGCAAATTTGCTCGAAACGAGCCAAATGGCCCGCAGAAATATTTCAATTCTTACAATAGAAAAATCATCATCGTCACTGTAATGGAAGCATCTACCATTGTCGTATTAGCGAAATCTGAAAGAAATTGGATGACGCTTATAGAAGTTACAAGATGTTTACTGCAGACATATATTTATTAAAAAATTAATATATAGCGTAATTGAATAGTCAGGTTTATTAATACGATAATTAAATGAGTGTTTAAATGCGATATGTGTATTTACATTAAATATCTTGTAGCCTCTATGTATATCTTCACACTGATTTCAAGTTTTATCGACATAATCATGATAGTCGATTTTGCTCTCATTACATTGCTGAAGAAACTTCAAAACGTCTCGTGTAATACACGTAACGTATTCGTATCTAAATACTTCTACAAGCGTTTGAATACTTTCGTCAGGCTTATTAATACAACGGGTAACTTACTATTTAAATATCATTCATTATCTCTGTAACATGTGTGCTTACATTAAATACCCTGTACCTTGCATGTACATTTTAATTTTTCATTTCAAATTTTATCAATATAATCGTGATAGTCGAGTCTCGTTACACTGCTAAAGCTACTTCAAAACGTCTTGTGTAATATACGTAACGTATCCGTAGCTGAAAGACTTGTACAAGTGTTTGAATATCATTCAGGAGGGGAGTTACTGTTTGAACGGCGTAATTTATCCTTTGACCTTTAGCATAATACAACAATGTTATCTAAATACCGCAAGTTTAAGATTTATTATCTTGTTTCGCAACTGCAAGCCTTAAATTTCCAAACGACTAGGAAAATACGCTTTGCTACAGTTTTCGCATTATTTTGCTGCTCCGGTTATCGTATTTATATACATACATACATACACGCATATATACCGATGTATCTCAAAGTTTCCATCATTACCAAACCGGGCTAAATCAGCGGTGCAATAAACTTTGATAATAACGAATGGAACGTCATTAAAATTGAATGAAAGGTTAAACCAACTCTACGGAGTAATTGGGTCATGCATTTATTCGACTCGTTAAGAAGTAGAAGCTTCTGTGTAATTATTAATAGTCTGGAAGAAGAATCGTACGAAACTGTAGTTTATATTTGTTGAACGTTAACCGTCATAGGCTGTGCCGTACGATAAATATTTCTTAAATCCAATAAAGTAGCTATTTTATTATCGTACAGTCGAACCTCTATAACTTTACAAGATTACAATTTTGTTCGATCCCTTCAGCTTCGTTGAGGAACACCTCTAGAAGTCAAACTAAGACTCACTTTAACTCGAATTATTTTCCACGCGTTCAGATGCGTTATTTTAGCCCTGAAAACTCGAATTTCGAATAGCCAGACATTTGCAAGTCGAAACGTCACGTGCCATGAGATATGAGAAATGAATCGTTCGATAGTGCCTCTTGTCTTTTAATTCAACTAACCTAATCTAACTAACTAACCTAACATAAGTATTGTCACTAATAACGCAAGCCGTGTGTCTGTTAGGTCGTCCGAAAAGTTTCTTTCGTTTTATAAGGAAATAATACATTTTCCGTTTTATATTATTTTATTACATATAATCCATTTTCTTCTATCGAAATAAAAGTCACAACGTTCGATAGATTAGGTTTCATGTTTGTATAAAGATGCATCGTTGTAAAAGACGTGTCTGTAAAAGAAAGACACTTCTCGGACAACCTCATACTTCCTCGCTCTTCGCGTAAACTAATCTTTCTTCATCAGTCAAACACGTAAATGCCATCGTCTTCCACGTTTGTAGCTTCTGCATTTGTGTACGTCGAATAAAATGAGTTCCAAGAGGAAGTTTAGAATACTAATAATTTTTAAAAAGGTGTCAATTTTATCTTTGTACAAAGCTTCTGTACGTCGAATCTTCGTTTGTCAAGCATCCTCTATTTAATTTCGGGAATTTAATTTCGGTAAGTGAAAAGTTCCGTAACTCGATGATTTTATCTTTTCTCTTGAATTATGCAGTTTTGACCGTGTTTCAATTGGAACGCGATGTGTTATATTTACATTTGCCAAAATTAAAATCGACTTAACTGAGATTGATTCTTTTTTGATAAATTGTTAACTAGTAGATTAAAACACACGCGCGCTTCGTTCGTCTAATAAATAAAAAACGCTTACAATTATTACTCTCAAATTCGAGAAACTAAATTTTCTTATCTAGATTTTCATTTGTAGCAAAGTTTCAAATATATCTGAAACTTTCACAGATTATTAGCGCAAGTTCCGTGAAAGACACTAGGGAATCAAGACTTATAATTGGAGTGTTTGCCAGAGATACCTCTATCCACAACTTTGGATATCCGACGGTGTTTGCATTCAACATGAAAATCGGAAATAAATCAAAGTTTGTCGATATCTGGGTCGGTCGATGGGACGCCTATACGAGGTGTGCTTTTCTTAGAGTGGATGTTATTTCCAATGGATTCTTTAAAGCGAGAACGATAGGGAAACTGTGTAATGGCAAGCCTTTGTAAATTTATTCGTTTTCGCCAAATATTGAAACAAACAAATAAAAGTCACAGTGACCAATACGCGATACTTGAGTTACGTAAAAATATAACACTCCGAGCTTTCGGATTTTGTGCATGTCATAAGTAAGGAATGAGTTAATATCGTAGTATGTATTTTTATCTGTAATTCGTATCTACCTGTGAAGGTCGTAAAATATTTCATAGTTACTGATATTTGCTATATAAAAAGACAAAAGAAATTTTGGCTTCGTTTTCGAGAAAATCGACTTTGAAGATTTGATGAAATTTACTTAAACGTTTGAAATTTGTCTCATTCCAGTCTCAATAAGACTAAATAATTCACAGGTGTTTAAAACACGTTTAAACACTTGAAAATAAGTCAAAAACGCAGAATCAATTTTTTCACAAGATGCTCTATTTTTGAGACAAATAATCTTGAAAATGCATCATGCGTGTCATACATATCAAATCAGTAATTATACGCTTTATTAAACTTTATTTTCTTCAAACTGAGACCATAAACGGGAGGATTTTATTTTACATTTTTGGCTTATTTCCATATAATACAATATATAAAAATATAGACCTCCTGTTGACTCTTTATTCATACCTAATCGATACTTAATCAAATATTAAATTATATAACGTTGAAACTCTATTTTCTCAGAAACGAAGCGCCATATGGCAAAATTTTATTCTACATTTTCCATTTATTTTTTTACTTAGGAAAACGTCCCTGTTCAATTGTAGCACGTTCAGCCCGTATACGTTAAAACGAACGTCGATCCTGTATAGTATTCAGATCTTTGTTTATATATATACACAAAAATAAATAAATACATGTATATACAAGTAAATAAATATGTACAATATACGCAAATTATGATAATTCTGTGTATATACGTACACTATGGAACACAGAATTCCAGTCGTCAATGTCAAAACACGAGATCCATGCAGATAGGAAATCGTACGCCAATTGCAGTATTGAATCATAGGTTTGTATTTGTTGCCAATTATCGCATACTTTCTCTCTTGATTTTTGACCGCCAATGGCAGAACATCTCAGCTGGAGAAAGTAAAACGTATTCGTAAATTTCTGACTTATTGTTAGAATTGGCAAACAGATATTACTTACACAAACAATGCTTCCGGACAGAAAGAGAGAAAGAGAGAGAAGTGTGGCTGTGTGATGTCGACTTTCCACGGAAGGACCGTCTAACACGATGTTGCAACACCCAGAAGAGATTTTTTTCATTCATCGAATTTTACACAAAGTGAACTCTCTTCTACGCAAAGACTGCCTCCTCTCTGCACAACATAATAAAGCGATCCTTCGAATATTTTGAAATCATTTGTCGCACTCACACGGATAACGAGTATACAGATTTAATTCGTGCGCAGATCTGTGTGCATGCGTAATCAGGTTAACCGTTTCCATACGTCGATCAGAAACCAACAAACACATACTTCAGAACTACAGATTTACACGTTTCGCAATTAAGAACGATCTAGTATAACCATGTTACTCTACCCCGCTGAACGTTGAAACATGCAATCTCTGCGTTACTAAAACTTATTCCTCATTCCTTTTACAACCTATAAATTTGCAGCAGTGCATCGTAAAATTGAATTAGACGGACATACGTTGCTTAGAATATTGTAATCTGCATGAGAAACTCACGATTCATCGATATTATCTTCGATGTAAGACATATTTGAACATTTATTGGTAATAAAAAACTTTTATGCGCGTATGTATCGTACATGTTAAATAAAACACAGCGTAATTTGTAAAATTTGAAATCGATTTATTAAATTGTCCGAAAAATGTCTTTCTTTCGCAAACGTGTTTTTTACAACAATGCACCTTCATACAAACGCGAAACCAAGCGTGTAAAATGTTTATCTCAACAGAACAAAATGGATCGTACGTAATTCGACAATTATTTCCTCATAAAGCGAAAGAAACTTTTCGGACAACCTATGCTATACAATAAATGTTAAAATGGTCCCACTGAATATTTAGGCTTGTTAATACAATGGATAATTTACTGATGTTTAACCGTCGCGTTTAGTCCCTCGTGTCAATTTCATGTACTTTTTCAATAAAAGATTCTATTGTTCGGTCATTTATGAAACGACGTTTCCGATTTTTGCTTTTTGACTTTGAAACGCGACAGCCGCGAAGGAGCGTTAGGATTAGCGCGAATGCGTGTGAAAAATGAATTAGATGCGTTACCACCGTGTCAAGCCGAGGGACACATCATTTTGCGAAAATGACGGTTAAACATCTTCTGTGTATAGATATTCCCAGAAATTGCTTCAAACAGTATTTATATAATGATGATAGCCGAGTGACTGGAATCCATTTCGCTGCTAATGAAATTGCAAGATGTTGTGAAATGCACAGAATATATTCATACAATTTTTTTAAATATAATTTTTACGGATTTCTATAAATATTCAAATACTTCCATCAGCTACATATTGTGTAAGGTACAGTTAATGAAAATCTAAATTACTTCCTACATTTATTAAGACATTCTCTGATAGTTTATAATGTATAACGTATAGAATGTAAAAAACCTGTTGTAATAAAACATATCAAAATTCACAGTCAATAATTCCGTTAATAAATTATCACATATATCAATATACGTATGTTGTGCAAGAAATTAAGCGAAAAGAAATGTTGCCTCTTTCTATAGAAAGGAATTGCCTTTGCCGTTCTGAAGTTTACCCACTTGCAAATCCTCCTATTTCAACACGCGTGTTTCTTAATTACGCGATACAGGCCAACGACTTGCATTACGGGATTAGCTTTTTTAATAAAGATCAGCAATGCACGTCACGCTCATTGTCACGTCACTGTTCGTTGTACGGTGCACGATCGTGAAAAATCATACGTGCTTCGCGTGCAATTATGTACATCGTCGCTCTTTTTACTGGCGAAACAATTTACCACGAGCGTGTGCACGCGGGAAATTGGCACGTCAAACATGACATGAAGTTGCAACACATCATTGACTATTATTGCTATTATAATTTTTATCATATCAAATCAGTATCTTATCGGGCTACGTTAAGATGAAGGGATAAAGTCGTCTTCGATACAGACGAGATTTTAACAATTCCATGATTTAACGACCTCTCTAACGCTCCTTTCGCAATTACTTTTCATTTTATTTCGAGTCGATGTATCCATTGAAAAATTGCAATACAAAACAGATACAAAAACTTGTGAGTACAAGATCGCGAGAATAGGAACGATGTTGCAAGGTTTCGCGTTATAATGCTTCCACTTTTTATATAGTCATTTTCGACACAAATGCTATTGCGTTGCAGTGCAGCAGCATTGATTCCCATTTTCTACCTTTGCTTCTCTATTAATTCTGCACGCGTTCCATTTAGTTGTTTATATCTTCATTTCGTTTTACTTGTTTACATTTTCATCTTCGTTTAGCTGTTCGCTTCGAGTAATCTAAAATTCTGAGAAATAGAACCAAAGAAATTGCGCGAATCACCATCAAAATAGAGTCATCGTAAGCTTCTTCTCTATTATTCATATTATACCGTCTTGATTATGCATATGATCAGCTCGTTGCCACGACAATTAAATATATTGCTGTTTATTTCTTTATCATTTTCATAGCTTTATCTATTCGTTCAGGTTTTTGCATATCGTTTAACTCGTGCGGAATTTACTCGGTCATCTTCCTTGCTTTTCTCACTCGAACCTTGTGACACACTTTGTCCGTCATTATTTCTGGTAATATTTTTACAAACATTATTTTTTCTCCCGGCTCCTTTCCAATGAAAAATGACCAGCCTTAAATTTCCACAAAGCAGCGTACCTAATACTTACGTAATATTTCCTACAGATGCTGATTTACATAATATCTTCAGCTATTCTTTTGTGACACTTTTCCCAAGTAAGGCACACAAGAACAAATTGCACATAATAATGCGCATCTTAGAAGTTTTTGCATTTTGAAACAACAGCGATAAGGACATAATAATTGATTTTGATAATGAGTATGTTTCTGTATGAAATTAATTGTTCCGTGTAATTTGACATAGATTGTACGATAGTTTAATTAAATTTAATCTGCCGCTCGATGAATGAGAAACGAATCTCACTATTTTTCATGAAACTATTGCTGATACTTTCATGTGTCGATTCTGAAACAATTTCGTTAAGAAGCTTTTCCGTTCAAACTTTAATGCTCGATAAGAATTATACTGTCGTTTCAAGAAATACATTTTCCTTCGTCTAATTATTATTATATTTTATTTACGATTGATATCGATATAAAGATGGCTTTTTTTATTATTATTTTATGCAGTTAATATTGTAGTAATTATACAATCAAACGTCCATTACAGTATTATGTAGTATCATTAATATTAACGCAAAAATATCTGAAAAGGTACATAATTATTGGGATCTCTATCAGAGATTCTCTACAAATGCGTAAACTTCGCAATCTTCAATTATAAATCTTCAATCTAATAACACGAGCGCTATAGAGAAGATGTCTTCTTTCGTTTAGATGCCGCTAATGCGATATCGATACGTCAGAATATCAATTGCACGACATTCCATCCGTTCCAAATGGCTCTTATTGCTCTTATTATTAAGTACATCCGGCTGGAATCGATTCGCGTTCACCGAATTCTATTTACTTCCTCCGTGATCGATACTTTTACAATGCTCGGCGTTGATGCGCAGCGATATTTACAAGTGCAAAAGAAAGTAACATCCAAGTAACATTTGCTTGACTAACGCTTCGGTGAAAGCTTGAAACCTTTTACCGTATTTTATACTTGTTTTAAGATATAAACTGGCATTCTACTGGCTCGATGCTTCGAATTCTCTTTTAATGACAAAATCACGAAGTGCATATTAGTTTAAACGTGGCAATTCGTTGCAGTTGCGGTCTATTAACGGCTTAAAGTTTAATATTTTCTGGAAGAAGATTACTATCCTAAAATTTCAGAGTCGTTCGCATGCCTGCTTGCTATACCTTACGCAAAAACCAAGTTCTATCCCAATAAACTGCATCCTTCACTTTCGATATAATTTATTGACGCTATATATTTATGATGTATGTATACGTTAGAAAATAAACGTGTGAATGAAGGAGAGGAAGACAAAAGAAAAACGCCATGAGACGAGTGTATCACGTATATGTCGAATGAATGAATGTGCAATAAAACAAATTCACTCCAGTTTGAGATGTAAGATAAGAGAATTGAGCGGTGTACGTTAATACTTGAAGTTATTCTGTTACATATAAAATAGTCGTTCTGTTACATATAAATTTCGTATTTGATAAAACGTTATATTGTTACTTTAACATTTTATCGATCGATAGCCGATTAATCGGTTTTTTGTCAACGACGCTTACCGACCGATAGTCTCTTAATCGGCTTTCTATCATCGACAATTACCGACCGATAGCCTATTAATCGGCTTTCTGTCATCGATAATCTTTCACATTATTTGAGCAGTAATTTGTTACTTAGTACTAAGGTAGCTTGCTCAGTTGCGTCAATTGCCTTGCTTTGTAAGCTCCCACAATTTTATACCAATTTGAAAAATTTACCGTTCGCGATGAACGAGGAGAATTGAATGAAAATATTGGAGTGTCTAAACCGAAACGGAGCCGGCGCCAGGGAGAATCCGCGCCTGAGGTGCCGGTCGGACGTGCGTATGCTGTTGAATCGCTAGCGGTCGGTAAAGTGTTAACGGTATACAGGGATGTATACAAATTATTGACAAAGTAAAGTAATTGCGAAAATTACTGTATTTGCTACGAAGATGCTTAAGAAACTTTCAAGCTCTTCGTCGTTCATCAAATTACTTTTAGTCGACTTTATACCGATTTGCTATTAAATTTAATAAGAGTATCATAGAAAAGTGTGTGCGGTTTACAGCCAGACACAGTATAGTTTTATTATTAGATTATATATGTGTACGTATGTGGCAAGAATAGCGCAGGTTGCGAAAAGCGAAATGCATCAATCCACGAGGATGCAACGTCATCCACATCAGGGAAATTTCCTTTCTCCTTTGATCTCATTATCTTTCTAAAACAAGCAATGCAAGTTAATCTCGTTCGTGTCATTGATCCATTAAAAATAATGAATGCTCAACATACACAGACAGGTATACTACGACTCTTAGCGGTAAGTAAGTAAGTAAAGCAGTTACTAGTAGTGGTATTTAATAGCAAAGAAATGTACTGTCGGGTTTAGCATAGTGGGTATATGGTGAGCCTAAAGCTGGCTGCTAAACAAACTGCCAACAGCGTTCTTCCCAATATTTCCGTAAGCCTCAGCTTCGTCAATTGAATAGCATTAACATTAGCATTTAATCGATTTTTCAGTTGACCACTTTTACGAGAAACGAACTTATATCCGATGGTCCTCTTAATGTTGAAGAAATAAAATGGAAGAGTATCCTCGCCTTCCTTTGAAATTCTAGTATTTAGCCTTTCTTTTTACAAGTGTACCTACTTTTCTCCCAGTTATGAATAAATCAAGTCTGGGAAAGTATAACGGTGTTGATAAAAATTCGTCAAAAAACGGTTTCCACTGTCATCTCGCAATTTTCCAGGCGCAGCCTTCAATTCAAACATCGTATTCCTCTGGCTTAAATATGTTACCAGTACGTCTTTATTCACAACGACACGGCCACATACAACTTTGAATTATTTTACTTGACCTGCAGTCTGGAGAACCTTGTACCAAAAAATGTTGCAGCGCGACTTTCGCGAAACGTGAATTACATTCAACGCTTAACATACACGTGAAGCACCCTTGTCAAATTAAGTAGGAAATAATTAAAATTATTAACCATTATGGTAACGACGCATATCAGAAGACGAATCCGACACAGTATATAATTAACATAACTGATACTTTTCATTAAACTATAATTTTTTCATAATGTTTTATATTGTTTAATAATATTATGTATTATATATAATTCATACTATATGTAACTATGTATAATGTACTAATATGTGTATAATGTACTAATTATATGTCTACATGTGCCAATTATATTGTATTAATTTTTCCTGTTATTTATAAATCACGTGTACGTATTATCTTACAATTTCGAAATGTATAACTCTTTCCAGATCTTGCGCGTAGAATTCATTGAAACACGTAAATACCATAACGTAACAAACATTTTGTAGATTCAAAACAGCACGTGTTTAACCAAGTATAATAATTCGAACATTTTACAACACGAAGGCAGATTTCCAAAGCCCTGGTCCTCTTCATAATTACGCGTGTATAATTAAAATAAACGTTTTCATGCTTCACTCTCCTCTCTCTTAAAGTTTACCCATATTTGGCTGACAAGAACAGTGTTTTAAGTAACTAATAAAAATAACATAAAACGTGCATATATTAGCATTTAATCGTGTTTGTTAATAAGTGAAATAAGTGTATACCATTAAGTAGCTTGAAAAGAGAAAAAAGCGAATATACATGTGAATAGCATTTAAAAAGAAAAAACATTCCAATCTATTTGTCACTTTACCCAAATTGTTATACGATGGAGCCTGGATTCATCAAAGAAACAACTATTAATTCGTAGAATTTCATCATCGACTTCCACCCGCGATTTTTCTAATCCCATTAAACATCGAAGATTTAACATTCGAGAAGATACTTTTCGCATACAGAATGTTTTTCATGAAGGAATTCCGCATTTCGATCTTTCGAACATCGGAGGGAAGATAACGTTAATTTCACACAAAGTTAAGCATCCATAACGAAATTATTCCTCCTCTAACTCGCACATCGAACAGACGGGCGCCAAATAATTTTCATCTTCGGCTTAGAAAAGATATGATTTAACAACGTACATCGTGTGACTAATTACAGGAATATTTTGATTAATCAGAATTAATTAGAAGGAAAAGTGGAAAGCAAAAACAACGTGAAACCGGAACTACGCGCGTAGCACGCAACACGCGCGTTGCACGTGCATAATCGCATGCGGTTTGGATGCACCTCGTGTACACATAGTCGTGGAGACGCGTGCAACATAGGAATCGATCGACCGCTTGGCGACGGGGTACACTTCAGGTGGACATTTAATTACGAGTTGCCATCTGCCGCTGACACCGTCCCAATCGCCGTAATGACGTAATCGTTGCCTCAGTATAGATCGAATTAGGCTAAAACGTTCGGTAACGTACAGTAAAATTCAATTTATGCGAACTAGTTGATAATCAGTTTTAAAAATACTCTCATATACACTTCGTTCGTAAGTATATGGACGGTTCGGTGGATTTCTACTAACAGTAGGTATCTGAATATTACCTCAAACGTGAGTTAAAGATCTTTTACAGACAACGCTAGGCGCGAGGATTAAAACATACTGTTTTTTTTTTTATGATATAGCGTCCTGTGTGTCAATGGAAACACAGTAGCATAGAATTTCAGAGCAATTTCCAATTTGTAAATAATTACATGTGTGTTTAAAGGAGATGCCGTGTCCAAAATCGCCTCCGTGTAAAACTGTGAGTTAAGCGCATCCACGTTAAACATGGTCAAATTTTAATCATACTTTTGTAGCAGAAATAAAAACAACATTTTGATGTCTAAAAAATGTATTTTTTCTTTTTATACAAGCTATTTGGGGATAAGCAGAATTGGTACTTACAGTGCTTGCATATTTAAACGAGAGGCACATTCTCTAGTTTAGTTTTCTCTACGACTAAAGGCCATGTACAGGCTTTTCTACGAATGCAATTTCTCTGATGAATCTAAATTAACGCAAAAAGTGGAAGATTTCCCGACGCATTCGCACTATTGTACGTTTAAGATCTTATAATTAATTAATTAATCTTATAATCTTATTTTATAATTAACATTTATTTTATAAGTATAATCATATGACCTCATTATTAATAAATCAGAAGAAATTTTAGAAATAATTTTAAATCAGAAATGCTATTTTCTCTCTGATGCAAAGTTTGGTGTTTGATACTTGTAGGGTTGTCTATAGGAAGTCTTCACTCGATTAGAGTCACGAAACTTGAATCCAAAATTTTGTAAGCTGTCGAATCTCTGAAACTCGAAACGCTTACTTCCTCTTTCCTCTTTCAAGCAGCAGCCTAGTTTGTCAGAAACTAAAATTTTTAAAAAACGTATTCGCAGAAAATCGAATTACTTTGAGGTCAAATTCACCGATACTAACACTAAAATTAATCCAATACCAACAATAAATTTATGAGAAGCTAAAACCTTCAAAAGCTTTTTTTCAGAAAATCGAATTATTTAAGATAAAAATCGCCAATACTAACATTAAAAGTAATCCAATACTAACAATAGCTATTTCTTCGGCTTTATAAGAAACTAAATTTTTATTTTTTCCCGATAAAATGCAATTTAAAATAAATATAAAAATAGCGTAAAATAAAATAAAAGTGCAATGAGTTGACAAGGTCATACCAATAATTAATACAAGTCCAAAGTGTAAATACGAACCCAGTTCGATTGTTATTAATCAAATAAGAGCAAGTTTGTATTGCCACAACATTCTCGCAAGTAATTATGCAAATTATCATTTATTCGAGTTTCGAGAGTTTAACGCGCCATCCTTAATACGAGTGAATGACAAACCAATGATCAAAAGCAACACCTTCACTATCTTCATGTTTTATCATCACTGCCATATCAAATTATCAAAACTGTTCTATCCGCCGATGTTTTAATGAACGTAATTCCACTAACACCTTGAATGCCACGCCGAAATCACATGTTTCTCTGAGGACGCCATGAGAGTATTTTTATTATTCAAAGCATATAATGACAAAATAATAATAAATTGACGATGTAAGACCAACAATTGATAGCGACATATTATAACAAGGCTTCGTTTATTTCAACAAACCATTCGCATCCGTTATTTCTTTGTAAGCAAAACGTGCAGAATATATTGTTGAAACGTGTAAAAGGTATTAATAAACGGTATTTGCTCATTCTATATATAATAATAAGGTATGTGCACACTTCTAACTTCAATTATATGATTATAAAGCAGCATCTACGATTATTTTCTAAGCTGTGTTTATAATAATATTCGTAGATTACCCCTCAATAATGTGGATGCGAACACTTGGATGCAAGATTTGTTCTCATATTTTTTATTGATGTTCTAATAGAAATGTTCAATCGTTCGATGGGAGGCTTTTTATTTCAAAGTATCTTCTATTTATCGGTTATATTCCAAATGCCCTAACTGTCAATTTTCATTCAATTTTTACAATTGTAAGAAGATGGAGCGTGGCGTCACATGAGAAACCGTGACCGCTCGTATATGATCAACGTGGCAGTCAAGGTGTTAAGAAACACCGAAACAGCTAGAATTCCCGTGCTACACATGCGAGTCAAAGCAAAGTTCAAATCTGCACAATGTAAAAACTTGTCGAGTTGTCCCGAAATTGAGATGCAAAGAACCAGAATCGGAATGAAATTAGAAATACAATGGAGAACAAAGGTAAAGTCGTGGCGCATCGAGCGAGTTCGCTCATCGACCGGAATAAATCATGCTGACGCTTTTTGTTTCTAAGCCCAAAGCGACACGATTATTATGAAGCCGACCTTTCGAATTAATAGACGCGGATCGTACCTCATCGACCGTATCGTACGGCCAGTTACGACTACGAAGAGGTCTTCGCGGGGACGACGACGACGACGACTCGTCACCGAGTTCCCGAAGAAAATTACGAACTTTCTCGTGGTTCTCTCGATAGTTAAAGGTGTCCGCTGATGAGATTCGTGGGAGTCGACCGATATCCCAGCTAACGTTCATCATCGAGCAGACAATTATCTGCAACTACTGGATCTTCGATGCGACGAATAAAATCGGAGCAACGATGGTGCTAGTCTAAAGCTAAATAGCAAAGTTACATTCTATTGTGTATATGTACAGTGATTCACTAATATTCTAGCAAAATATTAATAGTTTGAAATTATTATATTATTATATTAATTATTATAATATTGTAAATATTTGAACATTTAGCACGGAAAGATTTAACGAATATATTACGCGATTTTTACAATTTCATTGGGACTATAACGGGGCATTATAATTAAATAATAATTAAAAATGAAATAATAATTTGAAATCAGTACGAAATTGCACGTAGAAGTTACAAGATTTTTATTGCAAATGTACGCTTGGCAAGAAGTTAGTATATAGCACGAATGGCCATGTGAAACGTACAGTTAACGTTAAAGGTAATATGGAAAGAACTTTTTTAATTTCGAATTTCAAAGATCTAAAATTAATAGGTGATGAAGCGGCTAGTACGAAAGGAGCTGAAGATGTTAAACGTTAATAATACAAAAATTAAGGTAATGACAGCTTCTGCAATTAATACGTTCTACGTTGCTTCTGACAGCGAAATTTCACTGAAATTTCCTGTAGAGATTTTTATTATATTATCAGGCAAGTTACGTAATTAGGTAGAATGGACAGCGAAGTTTTCTCGCTGAAACTTCTTTTACAAACTTCTATTAATTTATAATAAAACGTAAAAATGAAGAGATTTCCAAATTACGTCAAATTCCTCTGGAAATGTGGTCTTCATCGGAGATAACTAATATCGTTTAAGAAATTAACAAGTTGCAATTGCAGTTAAACTAACTTGCAAACAACCAGGTTACACGATACTCCGAAAAAGTAGAATTTTGAAATTTCATCCTTGCTGTAAGTTAAAGTAGTACCGTAGATATTACGTTACAAAACTCACGCTAATCGCTTTTATAGTAGTGCTGACTCTTGGCAAACAAAAATATATAGTAAAAAGAAAACACTTAACATATCACTTTAATTTAACTACATGTGTCTTTTAAACATTGTGTTCGCGAGACATCATTCTGTTTTTCTGTCATATACACAGGGGAATTATCTTTTAAAAAACAATCTCGTGGATTTTTAATATCCATCTTGCCGTTCAATAACGGTCACTTTGTGCCACCCTTAATGGATTAAGACAGATTTCGATAAAAACGATCAAATACGAACAGTCCCATAATTACAGCGAAACTGTAATGTAATTTAGGAGGAATTTTTTGTTCGTACAGCTGTTTCTTCAGCTGAGCCGTAATTTCCTACTTCATAAACGGAAAGGTTAAAGAACATAGCGGCCAAGCGAGTAAAAGGATCACCTTGGTTTTCACAGGTAATTCTTCCGATCGCGGTCTGCGATTATAGAACATTTTTTTTACTTTTTAATAACCCGCGCAGCCTTGAATCGATGAAAACGGCCGCGTCGGCTTTCTTATATCCGTAATGGTACTTCATACGACAGTGTGTACGCAGATTATTCTTTATTAATTATATCTTGAAACGATCAACGGTTTCATTATGTGACGTACGTAACGTAAAAATGTTACTTAACATGCTACCCATTCATGATCTAAGGAGAAGGGAGAAAAAGAAATCGTTTTCAAGATCGCTCATCGATGATGTTCACGGCTAAATACAATCGACTGTTTCGATAACCATCGCTATAGAAAGGCAAGTCGTACATGTGGTGACAATAGTAATGACTATGTAGTTGACGCTATCAGACACATGTACTACTTCTCGCTGTGCAAATGCAGTATACTGCAAAAGTTTCGCATCAGATCCGTTGCTGAATTTGTAACGACAACTAAATACGATTTTACGAGATCGTCCCGAATTATTGGAAATAATAATCTTCGAACGGATACGTAAATACGAATTGAAATTTTTGAAAACGTTATTGGAGTTGGGATGGTCATGAGAATTAATATTTTTGTAAAAATAAATACAGATGAGGCTGAGCGAAAGATAAATAGAAAATTTTACCTTCTAAATATCATAACGCTCAGATTACTTCGATATCTTACGATATTTAATATTTTACGAGTTTTATTATTTTCTTTTATTTTCTATTTATTTTATTTATGCGCGTTATATTCATCTCGCGTATTCGCGATATTCGTTACTTTATGTCTATTTCTGGTTCGCGAATTATGCGTGTTGCAATAAATAGACAACGCTGACTTCGATCTTACTACCATAAGATTGATCTCTGAAGAAATGAGCGCTGTTAAGACAGCAAAAGTGCAAGACGTCATTCTTGAGAAATAACGATGAAATAAAAAGGATGAAACTAATAATGAGAACCTTAGATTCATTCATAAAAACTAAATTGGTTTTTTATCTGCCAGGTGATCTGATTAAGTAAAACTTTTACACGCTATTGTATGGAATATGTGTTTAAGAAGTAGCTTAACTGATTTGAAACATAACTATGAATTGATACAATGTCTAATAAAATTATTACATGTTTTGTTTTCACTACAAAGTAAATCAAAAGCTTTAGATATCGTACAATTTTTCCATTTTAAATGCAAGAAAGATTCGTGCAAAGATATTTTTACTCCATTAGATTGGGGCACAAACGCATTAACAACAATATTAATCTGATCCATTGTTGAATTATCAGATAGCTAAAGCATTTACATTCTACAACTTGTATTAGTTTTGTGAAAACAATAACATCGAATACAATGAGAATATAATAGTAGATTTTGGTAATGAGTACAGCTCGGTACCAAATTAATTATTCTACGTAATTTAACATAGATCGTACGATACTTTAATTGAATTTAACGAAACGTAATCTTTCCAGTCGACGAATGAAAAATGAATCTACTATTTTCAACGAAAACTACAGCCTTACATTTTTCCAAACACAGCACAGATTCTGAAACAATTTCAACGGGGAATTTATTCGTTCAAATTTTAATATTCGTATTTTAATATTTAAAAATCGTATTCAAGTTTCAGAAAGTACATTTTTCCGACACGTAATTATTTTTGTATTTTGTTTACAGTTAATATCGGTAGAAAAATGACATTTTATTATCACACAGTTAACGTTGTAGTAACTGTATGATTAAAGCTCTATTATAGAATATTATGTGGTATTATCAATAACAATACAAAAATATCGACAAAAAGTACATCTATCGGACTAATTTTAAAAGCGAAGAAGATTACAGTTTGTTTAATTGACGCTCCATATTGCGTATTATAAATAATATCGTGCAATATTTCCATTCTTTAAGAAAAGATTGATGATTTACTGAGATAAAACAAGGCAGGCGAGGAAATTACTCAATTGACCAATTTTCACTTTTCAAACTAGTATTTCCATTAATGCAACCACGTACAGATTGTGATTTCAAACTTTTTTTCCATCTTACTCACAGAATATGGCATCACACTAATTACTTCGTTAATTTGATATCTAATACTGATATCGAATATCCGATCATCTTCACAATTACGAATCCTAATGCAAGTTAAAAAATACAGTGCATGTATCTTTCAATATTTTCCATATGAAGATCTTTCCAGGCATGAAATATAATGTGAAAGAAAATAATGAAAGCAGATATTCATTTCACCTGCGTTTCACATGTATTAAATATCATAATGAAAATATTTTGCTTCGAACGTTTTTGTATCTTGTATAATATTACGTACATTCTATGTATTTTGTGCTCTCAAATTTTTCACAAATACGTAACAATCCGCGATTTATACGTTAATTAAAATTTCGTATCCTAATTGACACGTAGTATCTTTATTTGCTTCGTAACTGCAAGGCAGAAATGAAAAAAATCTCATGGAAATTCGTGCGAAGCTACAAATATGAAAAGGTAAATGCAGGACGAACTACAAGCCCTTAATTAAAAGTCCAGATCAAATTAAAACGAAATGTTGGAAAACGTCGTAAGAGTGGATCAGCAGCAAACGTAATTTGTATCGCAGCTTGATTTCTGTCCGATTATTGAGATATCCAGTTTTAAAACGTATCAAGTTGTTGGATAAATCAACGGCGTTCTTGACAATCGATATATTCTTACTTGTGACTCGCGAGATCGAAGAAATTCATTACAAATTTATTCTATCTGCTGTTTCATCTATTTTTATTTAGTCTATCATTCTGGTCTATTTATTATTACTTGTTACAAATTATACAACGTCTGTGAAATGAAAAGATTCTGTGATAAAAATGACAAGAATTGCGATTAGATAAACTAGTGCCACGGTTGTGAGTCGCTGAAGAACATACAAAAGATTAAGTCCGTAAGTTGGTGCGTTCAACCATTCACCGAACGCCATAATTCTCACGCGTTCGAAAGGTGTCGTGAACGCTGGTCGAAAAAGAGATTCATGTGCGTAGCGAGGTGATCGGAACAATCGAGACAAAAAGGGTGGAAAAATCAGGCGTTGCGACACACCGGCTGTCATAAACGAGAGTGGCGACGAGGCGAGGAAATCGGCTGTGTGCCGATCGACGGAGCATCCTGCTCACGGCGTCGTAATAATAATCCCTTTAATCAATTAGCTCGACGGGAAAATGAAGCAATCGACGTGGCGCGGAGACTATGTCGGCGCGGTGCACCGCGCTCGCCCGCAGAAAACTACCGACCACGGATATTAATTATCTAGGGCAGAGATGCGCACAATGCTCCGTCTGTCTCAGCTGCGATTGGTCTGACATGACTTTCGCTTTTTCCTACCCCACGCTAATCTAGCCTCCTTTCCATCTCCACTTCTTCCTAGCTAGTCCCTGGGCCGTTCATCTGCTGCGTGCTATGGAAATCACGACGCGCCGAAAACGAGAACACGGCGAGCGCTGTTCGCTTTTTCCTGGAACGGAGACGTCGTCCTGCTCGTCTCTCGACAGAATTCCCCTGGCGCCGCGCCACGGTTACCATTGTTCCAACGATGCAAATCGCTCAACTGGATCGAAAGGAGCTCAACTCGCTAGCGATCAACCGCGTCTCGGTAAACGCGATCCCTCGCTGTAAAATCTTTCAGTTCGTTTGAATGACCGAGGCGAGGATGATCGATAATTGGCTGGAAAGTTTTATCGCTATCGTTAGCTTGGGAATTAAACGTCGAATCCTTCGGGCGAATTTATGAACCGTCGCATTCGCATCAGAGCATAAATTAGGATTTATCGATAGATTTCTAGAGGCTGTTCGGAGAAACTGCTTCGAAATCCGTAAAATTAGCGTCGCTGGGATACGAGCGTGATGAATGAAGCGTATAGCCTGGTTGATGTAAAGTAAGCGTATCGATCGACTCGATGATTGTTTCTTAATTGATTCCTCTATTGTACTCGAGTTCGTACGACTCGGTAATTTAACGTCGATCAACGTAATTTCTTTGTACCGAATTCTAATGCAACTAGACTTGCTCAATACACGTACAAATTTTTCGTTACATTTATCAGGAAAGTACACGTTCGTAACTGTTGCGTAAGTTTTGCTGCCATAATGCACGATCAGATAGTTAACAAATATAGAATTATAAAAGAATGTTCTAGGGATAAATATAATAAATAATTGCTTGAAAAGATATTGAATAATTTAAAGTAAACGATATTTTATATACTCCTTTCTTGCTCCCTTCATAACAACCATTTTCTCGGTGATACCGTCAACTTTTATAATCGTGTATTAATAATAATTCGGAACAATTTAATCTGTCAATAAACTAGTTTCTATATTTTCTGTCAGCCTCTTTCCAGTACTTCAGGAAACAGTAGTTTTTGAAAGTTCTCTTTACGAGAAAAAATTAAAATACCAGTTCACGTGAGACTAACGTTTAAGCAGTCAACGCGAAACTTTTGCATAGCGCTGTATCGGTAACGCTTTAAGATCGTTAACAGATACCTATGTCTGGGTTCAAGAAACGGAACATTGGTAAATTAGCCGAAGAAAAAGCGCAAGCTTTCGTTCTTCATCACGTGAGAGATCTTATCGATCAACGCACGCTACAGCATCGACTACTTGGAAGTTCAATTTCTTTTTCTTTTTGGTTACGCCGTGGCCGGTGTTGCAACGGTCCAATCAATGACGTGCCCCGATGATAAACACATTCGAATCTGGGCCAACAATTCATATTACCGCAACGTTGTCATAGCGGGTGCATCTCAGCAACTGTGGTACGCTAGCATCGGCTACGTTATTACTACACGAGCAATAATAAATCGTCGATTTAGCAATGTTCTTTCAGCAATCAGTGAGAGTGCGCTAACTGCCGCGAGTGTTTCGCGAACATCGCCGTGTACGTCGGCGTAAAAGGGAATTAGAAAAAAACGGAAGGCGGAACGATATGGATCCGTCGAACGTACTTGCATGGCCGAAGATCGAGAAGCCGAACGTTTATCTAGAATCGAACAGTTAAACAGACCCGTGCACGCGGCCGCGATTCCCACGTTCGTTTATTTCCAGCTTGGCAAAGAAAACTGAAAAGGGTAGGAATAAGGAAAAATTCGCGCTCCGCTGAACGCGAAGCAAAATCCACGATGGTTGGCACGTGGTTGCGGATAAAACGTAGAACCGTGACAGAATTCGATGCATCATATCGCTCTTCCAATTTGCAGAGTCCAACTAGGCGAATAAATTTGCACGGCGCAGGCTCAGATGCGATCGGCCGCTGTACATCATCGAGACAACGAAGATCGAGTAAGAGGGTACGAAACGTACGAGCAACGCGGCGGTAATACGTCGATTTGCTAGATTGCGCGCTAGTCGTTCGCCTCGCAGAAGCATCCAACTGTATCTGTATTCCATCGACGATATCGTCATTTTCCCGAGCAACTTCGTACACGTAGGCAGATCGTGTCCTCGGCCTAGAAATCATGCCCGTTGTCATCCGTGCTCCGTATATCGCAATGGGTCAGAGCGAAACGTGTTCCGGACAAATGCTTGCCTAAGTAGCGACGTTAGTCGTGCTCACCCATGCAGCCGCTAAAGTTCTTAATCCTAATTTAGCGGGACTATGGCTAGCGATGAATCTTTGTCGGTTGCGCAAAAAATATGGTGTAACCGGCGCTCCGCCATCGCCAGGCAATTTATATTAATCGAGCGTGATTATTAAATGAAACGAGGATTCTACATCCGACCGCCTTTATCGCGATCGCTGCAAGAAACGTCAGCGAATCTTTACGTTTGCATCTGGAGGAATTGGGAACGACGACCGCTTGCGAATATCGTCACGCTGTTGTCTTTTTCGTGTATTATAAAGAAATAAAAATACATACTATACAAGCGTACTCTGTTTGTGCTATGCCACGTCTAATTACATTCTAGTTACACCCTGTTATGAATTATAAATATCTAGGTATAACGGTAGTCGCACGGGCTTAAAAGATATCAGATAATGTTAGTAATTATGGCTTTACCCAATTCATGGAAGTATCTATAAAGCTTGAATAAAAAATGAATTTCCTAAAACCTATGCGCTTTACATACATATACATATATGCGTATTACATATATATATTATGATATGTTATAAATATATATACATATTTAGTGGATTTATTAATATTTACTGTACCCGTTAATCACTATTGATCAGTCAATATGAATAATGGAATTATACGATTTGCAACAACTGATTTTCATAAATACATAAATCAAATCAAATCACGCTTTTTCAATTTATTACTTTGCATTAAGTAATATAACAAATTCGTACACTTACATTGATAAATGTTACGATTGTCTTATGTAGCATAGCACACGATCGTTTTCTGACAGACAGAGGAAGTTGCCCGATTTGATTAAAGGCTAATCGTCGTAATGTAACAATTCTACGATTCTTGCATACTGAAGAAGGTATACGGTAATATATTGTTTTAAAGAGCAATGGGAGTCAATGACTACCACACACACGTTTTGGAGAAACTTTAGGTGAAACTTGTTTTAATGAAATTGAAACACATAGTTGGGAATAGATTCCCATAATATTTGACACGGTATTGGCCAACATCGGTTACTTATAATTCAAAATACACAAAGCTTCCTATTAAGAATGCAACTACTTTCCTATTCGATAAATCAACGTAGAGGAACCTTTGACGTCGTTATATTCGCATCACGATTGAAACAAACGAGCGCCCAAAATTTGACTAACAATAGGAATTAAATTCGCACTCTAAACAGACCAGCGTTTTCACTTCCGGAACAAGCTTGTAAATCATTCGGAGAATACCGAAAATTATGCAACGTCATTCGAAACTAAGATAGGTCGAGCTGTCCGCTCTTCTTCGCCTCCTTTAAAAAGCTAAACTTCTGATTATCGTATAAATGAGGTGACAGAAGCCCGAGTCAAAGGGCATCCTTTGAAAAGTTCACGTTCGGCGAGCGTCGTTGTAACCAAAGAACGCAACGAATAATCTACATAGATATTTAATAAAATGACGAAACGTCGAATAACTGGCACGAGATGAAGAGGCATGTCGGTGCCTCGGGTGATCGTTACCGTCGTCATCATCTCCCGATCTCTGCCATCGGCTGTGACATCAAGGCCGCGTCTGCGGTAATTTATCATAACAAGAGCTTTAAATTCGTGATGCGACAAGAAAAGACTCGAACAATACGAGGATGGAGAAGGAAGAACAGAGACGAACAGGTTTCGATGTAAGAGACAAAGAAGAGAAAAAATGATATAGTAACTGCCTGACCAGGGTCAACCACGACGCTAAGACGCATCTCTTACCGATCCTCCACCCGAGATCCTCGATCCCCTCCTGTCCTCCACTTCCCTCCCTGTCTTTTACCCCACAACTCGCCCCCCTCCTACGTTCATCAAGAAGTCTTGCCTACCTGGTAGCATCCTCTTGCACTCGCGCGAGGACTTTCTCCGAAAGACGGTTAACTATATAAGCGAGATCGACGATGTTTGAAGCACGTTAGACGAAATCTTACGGATGCGTCGAGCAGGCCACATCGCCTCCGCGCCTCTAGCTCACAGTTGATTCTATTTCTTCGTCCTATTTCCTACGTTACACACGTGAGCGTATCGAGAAGTCCTCTCGGGGTAAAAGTTCGTGCATGTGAATCGGCTTCGGCTGTATCTTGAAGCTACGTCAATCACTCGTCAGGGATCATGAAGCCCGCGAAAACATGGGCTCCCCTGGCAGCGACCGTGCTCGCTACGGCCCTGCTCTTGCAACCTATCTACGCCGAGGGTAAGAATATTTAGAAAAATTCGATACCTACGCGAAGAATGTCAGAATATCGAGAACAATTAAATGCGAGATCGATATTTTTGTTACGTACAATTACGAATACTCGGCTAAGAATATCCATTAAAAGCAAAATATAACGCGACATTCAACAAAGTGTCGAGCTATATTAGTTGCCAAACTAGAAATAATAACTTCAGTCGGCGTAAAAGTTGGTAATCTCCAAGTGGCAAGTTTGAAATCCATGTCACGTTGAAATGATCGGTTCAACTATACTTCTCTGGCTGTACGCTAGTTACGATCTGAAAAAACGATTTACGATTAAAAATCGAAGTCGCGAAGCGAAAGTATAATAGTCGAGGCGTTTTATTACCCTTCGAAACTACTTGACGGAAAACGTGCCGGAGCGCGTAGAAAGTCGAAAGCCACGAAAAAGAACTTAGAAAGTTTAAAAAATTGACAGAAAGTGACATACATGATAGCACGATGCTTCTGATTAGCGTATACGTAGCGGAACTATCACTTTGCACTGATTGAACCGGGTGAAAGATAAATTACACACGGTCGTGCTGCTCTAAGTTTCTCCTCGTGGACGAACGTCCTGCGTTCGCTGATGAATGAAAATTGGACGTGAAATTGAAAAATTAGCACGCGGAAAAAAATAGAAATCGTCGTCACTGCTTCGAGCAACTGGGAATGAAATATTCAAAGGACGAGGCGCTGTGAATTATCGATACGGCTCATCGACAATGTCGCACGTACTAGTAAGCTAATGTGAAAATTGAACCGATATCTCGCCATCTGACACACTTCTTCTATGGTTACGGACGAATATAAACCGTCTCGATAAAATCAAATATTCCGCACCGGGCCATTTCAAAATTAGATTCGTCTTTTAATCGATCGGATAAAGAGAGGAGACCTTCCAGCGCGACATTAAACAAAGTATACTTGCATATATGTATAAACAGTATGTATGCATATATTTATGTGTGTATATACAGACATATATTTTATATAAATACATACATTTATAAATATTTATATGCACAGTATTGCACAGTATAATATACACAAGATAATATACATAAGATGATGGGAAGAAAACTCGATAAACATATCTGTCTCTTGATCTTTACGTCGCTCTATAACTAAGAAGAAATATTTTAACGTAAAATAACTATCAATGGAGGGAATCTGTTTTGTAGAAACCAAATAATATTTTACACACAATGATGTTTTAATATCTTTCAACAATTGAATATCCTGACAAGCGATATTTTAAAAATTATACAAAACGAGGTACACGTTAAGCTGCAAAATTGAACAGAAGAACAATTCCGGGATCAATTGATTAATTTTATTAGGTCTTGAATATTTTATCGGTAAATTAATCTGAATTTTAAGGCTGTTCTTCCATCTTTTTCTTCCTATAGTCTTCATATAGTATTCGCAATAAAGAACTTGTATTTCTCATCTACGGCAAAATTGAGGAAATATTGGGTCATTATGTAGCCGTGATAAAATATAGAGCAGGAAGCTTTAATAGTTCTTCGTTTTGTTTTTACGAAATCAAAGGGGTCGATATAATTTCTATTTTGATATCGCAAGCAATGTAATCATTATAATTAAAAGTATTATACGAGACAAGCAAGTTTCTGAATAGGAACCGTTACAATCTACTTGCGATTCTGTAGCAATCTATTTCGTAGTTTATTTTATCGAAGAAATCTTAAATTATGTTTAATGAATAGTAATCACGTAAGTAGTTCCGCGCTGGCTGAATTAAGTATCAAAATTTCACTTTACGTAAGAAACTATTTATTATGCAATTACTTTTGGGAAATTGATATTTACACGGAATGGTAACAATTATTTTGATTTACATTCGTTTTAATATACAAGAATTATAATTTTCGTTTTGTAAGAAGATTGACTGAGAGTCAACTTTGTAACAAAAGAGTAAAAATTATTTCAGTCTAAATTAGTTAAAGTACGAAACAAACTTTCCAGTGAAAACCAGCGTGAAATATTTTGTTGTTATTCGCAGAAAAAGTACTCGACGAAAGACATCGTTTCACTTATTTCATGACATGGCCTGAAAACAAAATTGTAGTTCTTAAATAGCGAAATAAGTCATTAAGCGAACCTTGAATATTCAATTACGAATATTCTTCCGGCAATGCTCTGTCAGGCAATGAAACAATAAAGGATAGTAGGGGAAGTTCAGTCACGAACTTGATTAAAGACAATGCGAACAGATCGTGGCTCTTGACCTCGGCAATTTCAAAGGTAGTGGTATCTCAGCAGATTCGTCGAGAAGGTTGTAGATGAGTTTAAAGAACACTGTATGAAGTTGTAAACTACGATCGCACGACATAATTAACAAGGCGAAGTCATTTAGATAACTCCCACACTTTCACCGACTAATGACAAGAACAAAAAGACACGAGGAAGATCATGATCTCGTTAACGTTGTAATGTACGCAATAGACATTTCAGAATCTACGAAGAAGACAGGACTTTTGATCTAACTTCCTACAGTTGCAGTATTTATATATATATATAGTTATAAAAATAAAATACAAAGGAGTAATTGCATAAAGATAATAGGAAAATATACCATTTGCAACGTGATATAACGAAATTCACATATTAAACAGGACTCAGATCAGCAAAATGCTTCCGATAGAAACGAAATAAGAAATACTCGTACAAACAAATCCAACAATATATTTGCGACTGTATCTACCAAATATGTTTACTTCATCAGTGCGACATGTTGCAAATATTAATATATCTAAATCTTATTTTACTAAAAACTAAAACAACGGCGCGAAACTACCTGGCGATCTGCTTGAAGATCGTGCGTACAAGTTGAGAACTCCTGGTGCGAAGGAACGTTTATTTACAGCTCCAATTTCGGGTAGCTACTTACCACCATCAACAAGCTATGGGACACCGAACTTAGGAGGCGGTGGCCCATCCTCCACCTACGGTGCACCGTCCGGTGGTGGTGGAGGCAGCGGCGGCGGTGGTGGCGGTCGTCCTTCCTCGAGCTATGGAGCACCATCCAGTAGTTACGGAGCACCATCCAGCACCTATGGCGCTCCATCCGGAGGAAGACCATCTAGCACCTACGGAGCACCTTCCAACGGTGGTGGCAGACCATCTTCGACCTATGGTGCACCATCAGGTGGCGGAAGACCGTCTAGCACTTATGGCGCTCCTGGAGGCGGCACCGGCTTCGGCGGTGGATTATCATCGAGCTATGGCGCACCATCGCGTGGATCATCGATATCCGCTAGTTACTCAGCACCTATTTCCGGAGGTGGCGGAGTGTCCACCAGCTATGGCGCACCTACTGGAGGCGGCGGTGGCGGCGGATACTCGAGACCATCTTCCACTTACGGTACACCTAGCACCGGTGGTGGCAGTTTCGGAGGGTAAAATATTTTTTTTACGATATTTTTTTCATACTCAAGTAGCTCTAAGTGAAAATTAAATTGTTTCGAACGAGCACAGCACGTATTGCACATATTAATCCTACTGCGGCTCTCCAGCTTCTCAAGTATTCAAATCTCATTCTTATTTCAAGCGAAATGGATTCGTAACATTTTATGAGACATTGAAGCGCGATATCAAATGAAAAATTCATGCCTGTCAATTGCAATTTTTTTCGTATGTTCTTTAAATTTGGAAAGAATACAATTCCATCGGAAATAATCGAAAGAACGAAGCAGGAGGCTGGAGAAATTTAGCGTGACTAGCCAGTTTTTAATTTATATCTAAAAATTTATTCTAAAACTTTCTTTCTCTTTCTCGTTATATATAATTCCACGCATATACATATGTATGGAGAGAATTTGACAATCGCTAATCGAAATGTTGGAATCGTTACCGGTTCTAGTTCCGGTGGATATTCTGGAGGCGGTGGTGGTTACTCTGGAGGCGGAGGTGGCTACTCTGGAGGTGGAAACGGAGGATATTCCGGTGGTGGTGGCTACTCCGGCGGCGGTGGAAACGGTGGATACTCTGGCGGAGGTGGAAACGGAGGCTACTCTGGCGGAGGTGGAAACGGAGGTTATTCCGGCGGAGGTGGAAACGGTGGCTATTCCGGCGGAGGTGGAAACGGTGGCTATTCCGGCGGTGGTGGCTACTCTGGAGGTGGCGGAGGTGGTTACTCTGGAGGAGGTGGCGGTGGCTACTCTGGAGGAGGTGGTAACGGGGGTTATTCCGGAGGTGGTGGCTACTCCGGTGGCGGTGGTGGCGGTGGCTACTCCGGCGGCGGAGGTGGTCAAAGTTACGCCAGCAACGGAGGCTACCAATATTAATCGAAAGAAGTTTTCATCTCGCGCGACGACCTTCGACCATGTTTCACCAATCATCAACCACCATCGAACGGGCCAAAAGAATTTTAACACATCGACATCCTCCATGTCACGATCCAGACACAACAAACTCATTCCAAACGTTGATCTTAGCCAGACCAATCGAACATCTGCCGATGAAAGGAAAAGGAAGGAAGCGGAATCGGAGGTCATTCTCGCGAACCTAAAATCATCGCCCAAGTATTCAGGATCCGCATTAAAAGTTTAACAGTAGCGCGGTAACGGCCGCTGCCTTGCGAGAACTTCAGTGTGTATCGTAGCAGGCGTATTTCTGAAAGCAAACGGAAGAAAGGGAATACGAGATACTTAAAAGATTCAGAACGCTTTTGCTTACCTCTCTTCCTATTTGCTCTTAGAAAGCCGTCTGCTGATAATACTTACCATCGCATCGAATCGAAAGGAGCGAATTTCGTACGCACGAGAGTCTCTGAAAGAGGCAGGCAAATTGGAAAGAAAGGAAGAAAGAGACGCGAAGATGAATTCGTTCCTCGTTCAGAGCCTGTAACTTATTTATTTTGTAAAAATGCTTTTTGTACTAATAAAGCCGCTACGCTGGAAAAAGAAACGTAATCACAGATGGAAGTTCATTGCGACACGACCTACCCTTTGTAGCTAGAATAAAGCGACTATACATATACGTAAGGCGATTGAGCTCGTCGTAGGGTTAGTTGGGCGACGTAGTCGGTCGGTCGATTTATCGATTCCCTAACTCGAATACCGGGAAGGCATGAATAAGTAAGAGTTCTTTCTATTTCTGTCGTAACCTAGCTAAAAACGCGTATCGATATCGGGACCTATGGCTCCTACGTTGATTCGCTCGAATTATAACGGAATGTGTCCTGACCTATTTGCCACTCCCTTTCTGCAATAGATGTTCAACGTCAGGTAATGACCACGTTCCTTGAGAATAATTGTTAGCCTCGTTTCTTCAAAAAAGATCTCCTCTCTTTGAAATCCATTCAGAAAAGCGAATACGATGAATTTAATTCGCTACTGGGGGATACTTACGTATTTATGGGAAATTCAAAGGCATAAAAGTGCAAAGAATGCATACATATATACAAAAGTATACGAAATATGCAAAATATTCGTCATGATATCTAACGAATAAAACAAATCTCCGGGTAGGTTTCATTTCTCTAATTGGGTTCATAGAAATATAAATTTTCATATATCCGCGATGTATTAATCCTTTGACTACGGCAGACTTTGAGACGTACCGAGCATACCATACGGTAGGAGTTCTGTCGCGATTTACACCAAGAACAGTGAAATTTTTTGTTAGGCTTACATTTCTGAGAAAATATATTGAAATAATTAAAAACACTGAATTCCATTACATTACACAGAAATATGAATTATTCGTTGAATTATACGTTTGCATGTACTTCCATCCCAATTTTTCGTTTCAAGGATATAAGAAAGATAACTGAAAAATAAACATATTTAAATAACATATAACTAACGGAGTATGTAATTGTCGAATTCACTTACGTCTGGTTCAAGCAAGATTCGCTGGAATTATGGTCGATAAAATTTTCCGAGCGCCTATAGGTGTCTACAGTATCATAGGAGCAATTCTTTTAAGCGCCTTTAGGCGCCTGCAGTATCACAAGTGCAAATCTAATAAGCGCCTTTAGGCGCCAACATTAGTCAAGGGGTTAACCGGGTTAACGACTGTTAATCAAAGTGAAAGTTTTCGCAGCAACGTAGCGCTTTCAATTTCGCGTTTACGTAGCCGTAAGTGCAATTCTTTGCGACTCTTATTTCGCTGCTGGGCATAATTATTAAAATAACAACTCTGACATTTTCGTACACTTTTTATTTTTAACATTTACGATCAACATCGCGTTCAATTTCTCAATTATACACGTATAATATGTCGTATAATACAGTATCGGTAACGCTTTCGTAATACATATACATAGATATGCTCTTACGGGGTAAGTCGGGCATTTTTCTTTGTTTTTACACATAATAATACTCTATTATAGGTAGGCGTCCCAGGCTTGCGAGATAGGACGAAAGTTACAATAACATTAGGTTCGCGATTCCGTTTCAAAGCAGGTGAATAGTTGTGGAACACTGCGTTTCCGTAACGCTGCGTATTATTATAGTACCGAGTTCGCATCCCTAGCTCGATAGAATCTTTCGTTTCGCGTTCGGCGTTCAGGCAGCCCATCGTTCGCACATTTCTTCTTCGCTTTTTAATTCGTTCGCGATACGCGCGAGCCCTCGTTTCTCTTCTCCTCCGGCCAGATCGCTGGATAGTATACCCGAAATTAAAGAGAAATTAAGGAGACACTCGTCGCTCGCAAAAAATGAAGAGGGTCTCCCTAATTCCGTGGAGTTACTAAACCATCGATCTCTTTTTGCAAGAGGATAACTACGCTATATATATATATATATTTATATGTATATAATATATAATATGTATTATATAATATATTATATATAATATATATAAATATATATATATATTATACGTATATATACATGTCTTATATATATATTTTTATCATGTTTTTTCCCCTTTTTACGTACTTCCTTACCTTACAAGCTAGTATACCTAATATATGTATGTATAATGTAGAGCACGCATCATGATATGTATAGATTTTTCGTTACATCGTTGATTACAATGCATGATATTTGATATGTACGTGACAGTGGCTGTCTCATAATTAATACGTACGCCACTAGAAATACATCGGATCTTATCATATAGATTTATCTACGCAACAATATTCATTCGTATATCGCGAGATCCTCCTTCTTTCTCCTTACGCGCTATGTCGTTTCAATGGAACAGGATGAATTAACGAACCAAGATATGCTATGAATTATTACATTAACCTGTCGTCTCAAACGAGATCCTTGTTATATAATTTATATATAGATCAGATCAGAAATTCAGCTTCTATCGACAATCGAGGTGATATACATTAATTATTATAAATCATAAAAAATAACTTTGCCTATCGTATCATTAAAATACTGGCGATGAAATAATATAGGCAATTCTGACCGTGTAATTCGTATTCTTCCTCACTTGAAGCATCTTCGGTTTCGCGTTGCGGCGTACGTATCTCATTGACAACGTAAAATCTTTCAACGATGAGCCAGCATGAAACCAAGCGAACTCATTGAACCCGGAATTCTTTTTTCCTTTTGCTGTTTCTCGCCTAATTGTTCCTTTAGTCTAAGCTACGTGCAATTTCGATCATCCGCAAAGAAAGCTTTTACGATCGTCTAATTTTGTTTCTGATTGTAAAAAGGAAATAGCGAATAGAACGCGGTTACCAGCTGCAAAGTGGCCACACTGGCGATATAATAACGATAATTCCACTCTCCGTTGTCTGCGAGTAGCTTGACTTAACCAGCCAACTCATCGCGGACTTAATAGCCGAGTGAAAGTCTTCTGTCTGTTGACAGCAACCGAATGAAAACACACAGAAGATGCGTCTGTGTATACACAGTGATGCACAGGAAACATTCTCTTCCCTCTGTCATTTGTCTAGATGTAATTTCATCACCGTTGGTCGTGCAAAGACGCCTCGCTTAACGAGCGCTACATCTTCTATCCAGCATACGCTTAAAAGCTACTTCCGTACGGAACTAACGTCGTTATTTTCTTATACCGTTAGCTCGTGATTAAGGAGATGCTTCCTAAGATCCGACAGGTTAAATGAATAATCCGCGTGTGACTTTTAATGCTGTGGTTGGTATAGCAAAACGACCACATTCTAATGATCGAATACCCCTAGTTGGGAAGGAGGATGGTAAACGATAACGACGGATGAGAGTTTGCTTATTTCCAACGACGATTTGTGTCTACTTTAAAATAATCGCGTAGAACTGCTACGATTTCATTGTGTGCGTTATTCGCTTGAATCGCGTAAAATGATCGCGATCGAGCGTGACGACCAATGAGAAGGTTCGAGACAAGCGTCGAAAGAACTTGGACGTTCGCGTGACAGGTAAGAAAAACTCGCACACGCTTCGTTTCGCAAAAAAAGGTTAATTCTCGCGCGCGTCTTTCTAGATGTAACGATCATACATTTGTCCATGAATATTCATTACCGAAAACGGTAAATGAGAAACTCGTTAAGAGGTTCCGCTTACGTTTCTCTTCAATTACGTTCACCGTTCATCGTCCAAGGAAACTTTCGACCGTCAAAGAAGGATATTCAGGGACGTGGGAAAACATTGTGAATTCGGAGACTGAGTAGGAACTACTCGCTTAACAATTATACACACACCATTTGCTCTCGATTTCTCTGTTACATTTTTTTTTCTTTTTTGTTTTTCTTTTGGAGATAAAGAATGGGATGAGCAACTATAACGAGCAATAATTCTACTACATAGGCATTACCGTGTGGCCTTCGTGAACAACGTAACGACTACGTTAAACAATAACCTACTCGATAAATCAATCGTCAAAATTAACAACAGCGGCGATAATTCGCATCAGCGACATTAAAAACTACGATTTTAGTCTTCGTGTGTGTGTCTGTGTCTGTCTGTGTGTGTGTGTGTGTGTATGTGTACATATGTATACATGTGTCGAGAAATCTGTTTCTTTTTCTCTTCTGTTCGATACTGCTAATTCACTCGCAATTCATTTTAATGCCGATAATGTTAATTATATTATACATTTTATATATATACGTATATATACTATATAATAAACACAACGAATCTGTGCTACGACCGATTCGTGTACACGATTATCCGTTCACTCACGCATCGTCTTCGATCGTTAGTTTATTCGTTTATGTCGTCTATGGATGTTTAGAAATGAGTTAGTACAAAGATGTGAGTCAATCGGTGCAATACTTATACAAGAACTTTTAAACGGCATGATATTTATCGAATCGAATATTTTATTCTTTAAGTCCAATTGATGTCTTTTAATAATTACTATGTCGTCTCACATCGTGATCTCCATTTACGACATTTACGATTTCCTAATTGTTGTATCGCGTTTATAGTTTTACGATTCATTGCGCTTATCAGACGAACGTAAGAATTTTATAAAAATCGACAATTTATCGAGGCAAAATTTTATCGAACCCTTCGACCTAACTCCGAGGCCAGTCGTATATCGAATAAATAAAGGACAAAAACTGTGGTTTCGAATGTGTCCAATGTAATATCGGGGTTTGTATCGTTGATCGAGTTGAGATTTCGACCAAGTGCCTTCAAATCACCGTCATCGATGCAAAAGGAAAGTTCGAGTTGGCTGACCCCGGTAGCTTCAACGCGTGAATCACGAAAAATCTCAAGGAGTTCTACGAGCGGCCACGTCACATGTTAATTTATGACGCCTAACTCCGTTTCGTTTTTTTATAGTATAAACGAACGTGTATATGCATCGTGTGTATTGACTATGTTTCCAGTCAGATTAAGCAAGGGAAGAACGATGAGTCGCAAGTACAAAAGCTTCTTAACGTTTTTTTGTTTCTTTCTTACTTTTATATTTTTTTCTAACATCGAGATTCTAAGATGGACTCTAACCGATGACAGTATATTATTAAATACTAATATCGTGACAATGAATAAGACGAAGAAAGTGGGAGGATGCATGTGGAAGAGGACTAAACGATAACGTGGTCCGTCTAATTTAACTCGTTCTAAAAATTTTGTATGTAACGTTCATCTATAGACCCTATCCTATCCGACGATAGCCGCTCGTCCCGAGTCAGTGTCTGATGAACTATTTCAATCGACATTGACGCTCTCGATGATCTCGTTGCTTTCCCCTAGCGTTCTCACGATTTCTGAAATACGCTTGATAGTAACGAGGACGAATCGGTCGTGCATCAGGACGCTGGTTTTCTCAAGCGGTTTGATAAACTCTAAGTTTCTGATATGTCTATACACAATTACATACGTACGCGCACGTATATAATTGCATATAAATGTAATTTATATACGTATAAGTGTGTGTGTGTGTTTTTGTGTATATTTCTCAAAAAGGAAATAGATTACTAGGCCTAAGTGGCGGTACAGGCAGAAATTACCTCGCCCAACTATCCAAGAAGCTCCGATATTTAAGAGTATTACACTTTCTTTCCAGTTCCATTTTCGCGCTCATTCGACCACTTTTATACATTTCCTTTCTTCTATTGCTTTCACTATTAAAGAGAACGCATGAACATTCTCAAACAGGTACACATCGCTATAGAACTGTAGCTACGTATAAACACAACCACAAAAGAAGATTCGTGAAGAACTTGGAGCAGATTGGCATGTTTCGGAGCTTCCTAGATGTGAGGAGAGGAAGGAGGGAGAAGAAGCGTGAAAGCAAATTGGGGAACCGAAACAACAGAATCAGGATTTCTATCCTTTGACAAAGTTCTCTTCGACGAGGAGAATAATCGAGCGAAATAATACTTAACGACCTCGTACAAAATTAATCTTAGCAATGAACGCGATCGATAAAAACTGTTTGCTGTACACTCGTTTACGTTATAAAAAATCTAAATCGACGTTTCAGGCAATTTCACAACGAATGCTCTGACACCCGTTTGCAAAACCGATGCAAAACGCCGTTCCCACATATAGAAACTATCGAAAGGAGATGGAAATGACGTATAGAAGGAAGAAACGAAAAGAACTAAAAGACTGAAGGCAAAGAAGGGGGTGAACGGAAAACGGACCTGCACCGCCGTATTTATTGTTGGTCACAGCATCCGATCACGGAACCAAGGATTAGAACGCGGTGCTGGATTGCGGCTGTCGTGGCACGTTCGGTCCATGAGGCACTAGGTGTGCTCTACCTCCACCTCCACCGCTTCCGGCCACGACGCCATCCGATTCCCCGGCTATCTTACATCCCGGTTCCATGTCATAGTCCGGCTCGAGTGCAGGATTAACTCGGCCGTTTGATTCGTCTTTGCTACCGTAAAGTCTACCAATACCGGCAGCTAGGACAGCCATTTGTTCGCCTTCCGCTGGGTCTGGTCCGACCCTTTCGACGTCTTCTGGTATGTTGACTACGCATCTGAAGAAGTCGTATCCAGGCGCTAACCTGCCCGTCAGGAAGGCTACTTGCGTGCCGTACGACACGCTTATCAACGTCACCAACGATATCAGCATCGCCATTGTCCTGAAGGGGAAACCTTGAGTGTCCGTCTCCTCGTCGTACCCCGGATAGTGAATGAGCGCGGGCAAACCCATTAACGGTTCGCCACCGCTAATCCTCACAATGAAGGCTATTATGTAAGCAGCTAGACTGCCATAAGTGTTGCAGTATTCTTTGAAGTGGACCACCATCAACAGCTGAGGGAAGAGGATCACGTAGACCAAGTCCGAGCACATCGACCAGAGGCCGTAGATCGAGGGTATCGTCAATGCCATCACTGTGCTCAATATGCCGACCACGCCTATTCCCACTCTCATCACCCAGATGATCTCCATTTCCGACGCCTGTTTAACGGGGAAATGGCTAGTAGAGAGGGCGGACGTCGATTCGATTCTACGATCGGCTGCATCGTTCGAGGAAGTGGATTGGCGGGTGAACGAGATAGAAAGGAGATTTGAAGCAAATACGAAAATATGGGATGATGAGAGCGCGATGCTGGTAAAACATCGTTACGCAAATACGAACCAATGAAGACGTTTTCTATGGTCGAGCAAGATATTCTATGAAACGTGGAAGTTTTTGACACGGTTACTTTTACTCGTGAATGCACAACTAAAAATTATGAACCTGAAGGAAATCGCTAACACGTGATCCATATTCATGCGTACGTGAAATACTACGGTTCGAAGAATCTGCATCTCGCGTCGAATACTAAAATGCAATATCGAAACTACATGATGGTTGCGTTGCTCCGACAGAGCTGTCCGATACCTAAAGCATCGTTGTGGTACTGACTTTGCTGACTTATTTGTCAAGCGACGAATAACTAATGCAGATTCCAATTTTGTTACGTTCGTCCCCGTTTCAAGAAGTAACGATATATCGCTCCTCGAACAATTATACGAACGTGAAACACGTTCGAATTTTGTAACCACTTTCCTATAAATAGTCAGAACCGAAGATGGAGGACGCATGATGGTAGTGATGACGATGGTCATGATGAAAATAATGTTGATGATGATTCGTGCGACATATGATGTCAAATAAAATTTAAAAGCGATGACAGGCGAAATTGCCGAACGATTAAATGCATGACACAACACGAAATTAAAAACAGAAAGTCGACCATCTACGTAAGAACGAAGAACTTACCCTCTGACGGAAGATTAATTTATAAACGTTTCTGGCGAACATGGAACTAGCCGAAAGGATGCTACTATCCGCTGAAGACATCACTGCTGCTGATACTGCGCCTAACCCAAAAAAGGAAACGAAATCTGGCGTCAAATACTGCAAAACCATTGGTAGAATCATGCTTGTTTCTGCCTCGGTGAAAGGATATGGACCGGTGTATCCTGTCTCGTTCCAAGCTACAACAGATTTCGAAATATTTTTCGTTGTTATATAAACGAATTGATAGAAAATTATATGCCATGTAAATATTTTATAAAAGGGCGATACCTCAAACAGTGAACAAATCAATCTAATTTAATACGAAGCTCAACTTACGCGAAATGGCTAATAGAGGGGAATTTAATAATTGAATTATTAGCCTTATATTTCTATATCGATCTATTAACAATTAAACCATCTAATGCTACAAATATTTCAGAACGAATAAAATCTCCTACAGATAGTGTATCATTTCTCAGTTTATAGAATATCTTGTTTTATCCTAACGGGTTATCTACCCTGATATATTTCCCCTGTCATATTAAATGGAAGATGTTAACAAATACAATGTTCATTATATGGTAAAAATACGAAAGAAATACGCTATTTGACTAGCAAAGAATTTTGATGGTAGAATATGGTAAATTAGATAGGAAAGATATTGCACAATATTTGAACGATATTTCACGTTCGAAGATTCTCACGTCTAATATTTCTTCACTCATTCTCTCAAATTCGTCTACAAATTTAATCTTACATATATACGTAACACCTATATTATTACTATACATGTACGTATAAGTCTGTGCTCTTTGTATCGACATACACCTCAACCTGTAGACACGTGCAGATAAGAAATCATTTGCTTTCGTGCCTCGGAATAAAAATACACAAGATACCGATACAGTGTATCGCATTAGTTCCGGCGGTTCTATTGTGCTCTGCGTTAGTGTACGAGTCGCATTATCACCCTCACCCTCGTGCCGAGAACACCATATGACAAAATCCCACGCTATTGTACACGCTGTGGGATATCAAGGCACCCTTCGCCCACACACCCTTCCGTTACAACCGACCTGCTTAGCCCTGGAACCTTGTAAATACCAGTAGTCCTCTCTCTGCAGTACTACCAAATGTCAAGTAGCCTAGGAACGCGAATGGGGAGGATGACGAGCAAACCGGGTCTAATTCAATCCCCTTTAGATTCGGGGACCCACGAAACATGTTTCTCTCCCCTCGAACGAACGAAGAAGAGGTTGCTCGTAGAAAGACGCCCGAATCATTCGTACAACGTCTCGTTTACTATTAATACGATGAGATTGGAATTTTCTTTATTCTAGCAAACCATAGAAAATGTACAGCTGGGTCGTGTTTGCGAATGACGAAACGAGTTTGCAAAACTGATGCACTTTCTATGTGAGGAATGTTCTACGATAGAATTTAGATTTATAGAGTATCTGGTGGTATAAATAATTGTGAAAATTATAATTCGCTGTTATAAGACACGACGTCGCACAGAAGATACAAAAATGGTAGCAGTAGCGCCTGTAATAGTACGAGCACCTTCGACTCGAAAGAGAATTCTATACATAAATACGTATATGAACAGATAGTGCAAGGACAAAGTATAAATAAAGATTATACAGTGAACTATTATAATATACGTGCATCGCTTTATAAATATACTAGCGAAAATTTTGCGCATGGTTTATCACGATGTTTTAAATACTTCGATTTCTTTAAATTTTACAAAATTGCGGAATCTAGTTGAGAAAAACGGTAACGAATTTTTGAAATGTTCTTTCTTAGCCGTAATATTAAAGAAAAGAAATTTGATAACGTAATCAAATAGATTCAGATCGATAACATAGATTTGAAAAAGGGTGCAAACGAAATCTTTAGATTAATATAATTTTACTCACGCGTTGCTTTGGCGATTGCACCAATCAGAACAGGTGGGACTGCCATGAGAATACAGCCTACCGCAGCTACGTAACTCAACACTTGCGCTCTTCCAGCCGTTTTCGAAGATAAGACCCGTTGAAAGTACACTTGCCAAGGGATGCCACCAAATATTAACAAAAGCCCATAGTCTATGTAGGACCAATATTCTCCAGGTTTCACTTCGCCAATCCAATCCACGTCCATGGATTTGAGGGATTGTACCTTTGGATTGGACCAAGCGAAAGGAATGCACATCCACTGCAATCAAAATTATAATACTCTCTTTAACACACCACATGACACAGCATATTACTTTTTGTTAAATTTAAATGAAAAAGTAAGAAGATATGTTCTTAACGTGAGTGCTTCTTTTAGTGGTTTATTATTAATCAAATAACTAACATAAAATGTAAGATACAAATTAACATTTGTATTTAATGCAATATGTTCTTTTTATAAAATATAAATTCCACTATTTTTTAATCTGAAATGTCGTTAATTAAATAACGAACATAAAATGTAAGATGTAAATTAATATTTGTATTTAATGCAATATGTTGTCTGTATGAAATATAAATTCCACTGTTTTGCTAATTTGAAATATTTCCTTCTTTGGAAGCAGAGAACGAAGTAGATACTATTACTTTGCTATTAAAATTAATTGGATGCAAATTAAATGGGAGAAAGACGGAAAATCTTGCGATAAACTACAAAGGTGGCTTTACAAGGATTCTTATCATTGAGTAAAGTAATCACAGATGAATGAATACAGATTACGTTATCCTCATCTTGTGATAGATATTACAATCCATTGACTTGTAGAAATATTAAAGACAATTATTTCCAGAAAATCTGGTACTATCGTGATTAATTAAATTTAATGGACGGCTACGAAAGAAGACCATACAAAAGGAAAGTAAAAAAAAAGATTAAAATATCTGTAAATTACAAATTTCAATAGCAAATTCGACAAATCTAGTGAATGTACTCGTTACAATTTTTAATAGGTGAAACGAGTCTCTATTTAGGTTTTATTTCTTTAATCGTGTTTATAAAGATATGAATTTGCATAAACATTACATAAAGAGATATTTAGGAAACCATTTAAAGTATCAAAATATAAGGAAGCATATCTTTGAAGGACGATAAAAATAAATTGCGACTGTAAGACAAAAAATTCTAGGTTACTTGCAAATTCTTTAATCTGATAAAACTTGTAATAAATGATAGTTTGATAATATTCTTGCGAGAAGAAGTAGGTCACTACCTACGTAACATTGAATGAATTTGGTAATATAAATACTTGCGGTACTTGAGCCCTTGTATCGATCAGCAAAGCCAACTTTACCACAGGACTCAGATAATCGAGCGACTCGATAACGTAGAACTTTCTGATCTAATAACGCATTGCCTTAAATAGAAGTGATTTATCAATGATACTTTGCAAGTGCGATACGACGCTATATTTGTCTTACGGCTAATTTTATTTCGCAGAGTCGAAAATAATACGACGATGTAATGATATATTTAGAAAATTGTGTTTAAGGAACGAACGAACACGTTTGCTTCTAAGACACGAATATGTAATTATTACAACGTACTATAAACGATTATAAAATACCGAACAGGTTTGTAAAAGCAGAGATAAAATCGATGATAACCTTCACGTTGTAACCCTGCATGATAAATTTCCCCTAAGGGCTTTATGAAACAAAAGTTGCTGTAAATAAATATAGCATAAAGTATGATTTCATTCCCTGCTAAGCAAGGAAGGAAGATATCGCAATAAATTCAAATCGAAATGTACCTAAAGAATATAATAAATATTCTTATCGAAGGATATGTTATATATCAAATTTCATGGAAAAAACTTAACATATGTTGTTATGAAACGAAATCGAAAAAGAAAGGAAATAATGGTAAGTTAAAAGGGAAGAAAACTAAAAATTATTATTAGAAGATGACATTATAAAAATTGATGTTATAGCACTCACTGTGTCTCTTACAATAAGAATATTAATAATATATTATATTTATATTAATAAAAATATTATTCGCTATTTTATTAATTACAAAGAAGATTGCTTTCTTAATATATCAATACTATTGAAGGACATGTATTATAATTTTATGAAAGAAATAGAAATGCGTACATATTTCATGGTATACGTAAAAACATTCGCAACTTACCAAGCCTATGAAGATGCAAAAAAGTTGAATAACATCGGTATAAGCAACAGAGTAAAGACCACCAAAGAGTGTGTAGAAAACTGCGATACAGGCACTCAAAATGACGGAGGTTCCTTGATCCATGTCGATGATGACCGCTAATGTCGCACCCAGAGCTGCCAGAATACCTGCAGCCCAGAAGACCTCGCCACAGAGGGCAGGAAGAAACAGAAGACCCCCCATACGTTCGCCAAACGCATCTTGAAGAGGATCTAACATCGTGACGTACCCCTGTTCTCGCATTTTGTTTGCGAAGAATATACCACCTGCAACACCAATCAACGTCATACCAATTAGTACTGATAACGTGTAACAAATTATAAGAGTATGAAAAATAATTATAAAATATATATCTATGTATATTTGTTAAATAAAATAATTATGGCAATTATAAAAAATATAAAAAGGAGATACAAGGATATACACTACCATTCGTAAGTCACAGGATAATTAATAAATTATAAGAAGTGTTCAATTATATATAATATAAGCCCATTTTATTAAAAGTTAAAAAAATTAAAGTTTATTAAAAGTAAAAGCTAGTATTTGAAATTAGACTGTGTCCCATGATTTATGCGTGAAGGTGTATATAATTTTCAAAATATATAGAATATCCAAAGCGTAGAATTAATTTTGCAATTTGAGGGCTGACACAAATGTTCATTTCTTCGACTCTTTAGCTGTCAAATATTCCTTTTGTCTTATCGATGAAAATTCTTTTTTGTCAGTTATTAGCAATCTAAACAAGGATTTCGGATTTTCTTGTAAAGAAAATACATATGGTACTCCGATTTTAGTGAAAAAAGTTGAAAGTACACAATGTTGCTTATAGGCAACGTCGAGTGTGAAAGGAAAGATCGTATTCGTAAAAATATGAATTTGCACAGAGGGACTATAGTCTACATTCTACATTATAAGTCGGCATCATGTACATATAACGATACATTTTTTATACAATCATTCAGTGAATAGACGCCTATAGTTTCAATGGATGGTTATACACATGTTTATTCTTTCTCGAGGCCATTCGACTACGTTAAAAACTTATTACGCGTAGGAGTCTTGATTACGATCTATTACCTTGCTATACTACGCCGTAAGAACTAGCAAGTTTCCAAACGACCATAAGCTTTCTCCAACTATGAAAAAATAGCCGCCGAGAAATATCTTCAATCGAATCAAGCGTTATACATATACTATATATTGTATATTGTGCATTAGTTGAGTCCTTATATGTACATATATAAACAGATACATCGGAGTCTACTGTTATTACAAGTTCAATTATCCATCAATTTCTGAGTAATTATAACTCGAAATGCCTAAACTTTTGAGAACTGGTACGTGTACATTGTAATATACTAATGATTAATAACAACAATTTAATATATACTTCGTATTATATATACATATTTTTAAAGTAGAGTATCATCATGATCGGAAATCAGAATACTTCGACTCTTCAAAATATCATCCCCCTAGTTTCATAATTGAAGAGTATTTATAGAAAACATTGTGAGTACCAAACTTGAAAAATTTTGATTTCTTGTTGAAAAATGTTCTACATACCAATGAGAATACTGTAGTATATATAAATTATTTCTTACGCTTTATTTATGCCAGCTATCTAAATGAATGGCTCATTGATTTCTCTTTACAACTAAGAGATGCAGACTTTCCTACAAATGCATTTTCCTTTTTCATGAATTTGGACTACATAAACGCGTAAGATTCCTTTTTCTCCTGAAAGACTTGTTCCTCGGCATTTACAGTGTCTATTTTTACAGTTCTATTGTGATACATTTTCGTAACTTTGACAAAATGCAATAAATTTTCTACAGCAATAAACAGGGTGCACTATCTTAGAAAAAGCAGCAGTAAACCATTATGATTCACAGACATCGAGACCAGGATGAAAGTGTTAAGAAATCAAAGGGAAGGAAGGAAACTGAAATTTTGACGAAAATTGTACGTCGTAAAACTTACCAAAAACGAGACTAAGGGCGTATCCGAACGGAGCCTGACACCAAACCAGACCTCTCGTGTAAATAGCTTCGGCGGTGCCGTTGATGTATCCACCACCGACCCAGGTCGCTGTCATTGTGAATATCCCGACGAACAGACCGATGGAACGACCTGCCAGCATCACTTCCTCCTCGGAGTCGTTGCCAGCTTCCTTTTTCTTGGCCGCCCATATTCCTACGGCTAAGATAAGCGCGTAGAACAGGATGATTGAGACAAGACCCGCTATGTTGATCATCTTCGGGGAGTACGGGTCCACTTGCGTGAACTCGAACTGACGGAGACGCAAGTCCGAGAGGTATGGCGGTCGATCTGATTTTGGGAGATTCGGATACCTGTTTACAAATGGGAAATAGGTTCCATTCGTAGAATAATTCCAATAATCGTCGATATCGATGTTACAATATTAACGAACCTTAGGCAAACTGGTTTGCTTACGAACGAACTGAATCTTTTTGCTGTTACGAGTTTTCAAAAAAGTTTGAAAAAATTCTGCGGTACTTGTTAGTAAGCTGCTGATTCTTGTTTGTGTAAATTTATATTCCTACGCACGCGGCTCGTAAAATTGGAACTGAATGGAAATTTTTCCTTTAATTAATTAATCCTTTCGAGATGAATTTTTTTAAACACAAATTTGAAAAAATATGGATTAATCCTACTTTTTTAAATGGAATGTGTAGTTTCATTCACAATAGGATTTTATGTCCAATGAACTTCACAATGGTATCAGGACAATTATAACAATCCTTTTAAAAGTTGCATTGTAGCATATCACTACATTAATCTCATGACGATTAGATATTACATGAATACTGTATTTTCAATAATTCACGTATCTTTCCACGCTGTATACGCATACTCTGCAGTCTTCCACCTTTGAGGTCGAAAATGTATAAAATTCCACGGTCTAGTTGTCGACGTCTTTAAATGCAAATGTTCAAAATTCTTTCAATGAAGATGAAAAGTTGAAAGAAATTTAAGGAGAAAATTTCCCTTGAGTCGACGACCATCTAGTTCGTCATGAATTGATCTCGCGATCAATTTTATTCGTACTAAAATTAAAATCGAGAAAAGTAAGAGAAAAAATGAAAAGCGATATATTATGAGAAAGTGGCACTTATTGAAAATAACTGACATGAGGATTAGTATAGGAGTTCTTAGGTTGCTATCAAAATTACATTAACTGCACGGTAAATGACTCGATTAAATTAATAAAGATTAAATATATTAAATACTAAAGTCGATAAATGAAGGACACCTCTACCATTTTCCAATCTCAACTAAATAAATGTAAAGTAAAAGAGTTGCATAATTTGTATAAGAAAACAACGTCATGTTGGGAACTTATTGCAGAAGGCTATTTTCCATACAACTGAACTCATTTATCCACTCATGAGCTTAGTTATAATTAGATTTTCAAATTAGTCTCAATTTAAACAATTTTTGGAAAAATCCCCGAATCTCGTTAACTTAAATTAACTAAAATTAATCAAACCCAACTAGAAAATTGCTTTAAAGCATGAAATTATTAAAAATAAAATTGTTTTAATAAAGAACACTACTGATTAATTAGATATGTAATAATTAATATTATAACATTATCAAACGTTTTACGCGTCATTAGGTACCCCAGAGAATCTATATTTCGCTTTGAATTCAATCATCTTGCTGAAATTGCACTCTGCTTTCCTAGTCAATTAATGCGACGGTCGATCCGCTCGCACCTAATGCGTGCAGTTAAGTGTAAATTCCATGTTCCTACCCAGAAGGCATTTAAATCGCCCGGTTGAGTTCACCCTCTAATCCCATTAGTCTTGCTTCACACTATATAAGGCTAACTCTTCTATTAAAAAAGAAAAAAAAACTCATAGCTTTACTAACGTAAAAAAGCAAGAAGACGTAAATAAAACACAAAGGTTCAAGGCCTTGTCAATAAATGCAGCGGAATTAATAGACAAAGCTGGATTATTTGCATCGCTCTCTTAACACGAAGTAAATATCTTCGTTCGAAATGTTGATACTACCTGCATATTACATTGGTACCGATTATTAGTTTGCACGGTAGCAAATCGAAATTGAAAGAATGAAACGTCGTATCATATCTGCTATCTGTTGCATTTCTCGTCAGTACGAAAACAGAGTTCGGGTCGGTGTTACTAATTTTTAAAATTTACATCGTAACACAAAATTGCTATGAATTTACCGTCTATTGTAAATACGATTTAACACCACATAGCAATAAACAGATAAATCATAGTAACTTCATAAAATGTAAATTATTGAAATGTAAATTACTTGGAAGTGAAATATTCGTAAGAAAATCACAGACTTTAACAGAAGAAATCCAAAACTGATATCGCGTTTTATCGATATCACGATTATCTATTCAAAGAAGAAAATTAAAGGATTAAACAACAGCAAAATTTCCAATTGCGATGGCTAGTTAACGTTTGATACCTCACACGATTTACGAGAAAATTTCATAACGAAGTTCCAACTTGTCTGATCGATATTCAATTTATACTTTGTATATTCTTCGTTTATACGAACTTTGTGCATTCATAATTTCGACAAATTCATTTTTCACAAAATCATATTTCCCAACTAACCACAGAAACACCGTTAAGGTATATCTTCTTTCAAATTCAAATCTCCCATAAGTTCCTTTTTACATATGCACGAAGAAGAGATGAAAGCATGGGGATCAGAAGAAAATAAAGGAAGCTTATGCAGCGAAACATGCATGTCGAGGAATTTTCGTGCGTGGATCGATAAGAATAAACTACTAGTACCTCTGAAGACCCCGCGGGGTACAATCACGAAGTAGTGGGGGACAGCCTCACACGGGTACCGGCGGCATGTCCTGATGACGGTCCTTCCAGACGGCCGACGACGACGGAGGGTTGGGATTTGGGGGGCAGCAATCACCCCACCGGAGCGAGGTCTTCTGGGAGGGGCTATTCCTTGTTCTAAACGCGAGGCCGCCCATGGGCACTGATGGCCATCGATTTTCACCCAACTCACCAAGCGTACTGCTACTCTGCTGCTGCTTTTCCTTCCTTCTCGAAATTTTGCTTCGTCTATGGCACTGATACCGATCGTGTCGATCAGTACAGTTCTTCACCTGAAATACATCGAGCTGGATCCTCCTAGATACGTATACGCGTTGCGTCCAAAATAAAAAAAAAAAAAAATAAAACGAGACAAATGTGACAGTGGAGAACGAACTTCTTCTTTCGTCCAATCTGATCTGTGATCTGCTCGAAGAGCTACCGAATAACCGCATTACTTTTACTTGAGAATATTCTTACACGAGCTCGCTTTCGCACGAGACACCAAGATATTTTATAATTTCAACGTTTCAATAATATTTGTAATAATTTGAATAGCGAGTATCAATTTTTCGTACCGACTTATTATTAACTTATTAGGATTTATTTTACTGTTAAACGGCACCATGATAATAAATGTTATACTTGTACGAACGTAATCAAGAAATACCATAATCGCGTGTATATGTAGAGAAAATTACACCTCATGTAACACAAATAAAACCAGGCACTAGTCGGTAATTCTTTTTTCCTTCTGAAGAAGCCGAATAGACGAACGTTTCTTCCTTTTGCGTTTCATAAATACCTAAGTACGGAATCGATAGATCGCACTACCTTGGCCGGTAGGTAACGGTATCACGCATTTATGTCACCAACTGAACAATAACAGCAGACAACGCGGAAATGAAATTGGTCGCGTATACACAAAACAACTCTACCTCGGTTCAAAGCCATCAGCGGGGGTCTATGAAAACCTCATTCTTCAAACAAGCTATCGAACTGTAGACTTGAGAAAAACGTACTTACAGGTGCACCAAACGATGTTTGCGATCTTCGAACGTCTTCCTACCACTCGCGCACGTTCCAAGCGTCGCAGGTGAAAAGCGGTCCGTGAACAATTCAGCGGCTTCTTGTCGATCACTGTCGCGCATCGACCATTCACAGTTACGTGAAACTTGGTCGAAAACGATGGAACAACCATGAAAAAGCAAGAAATCGCGCAAAGGAAGATGATAAGGATACGAGAACCTAACGAAGAAACGTGACGGAAGTAGCAGAGGATGACGAGCAACGAGTGCAATGCCCGTGACAGTTGTCCTCGTCCTCGTCTTCCTCTTTGTCGTCGTCGCCGTCGTTGCCGTCGTCGTTCTCGTCAGAACGACGCGCTCTTGGTGTCCTTAACGGTCGTGGAAGCCACCTCGTACTGAACAGTCGGTATCTTTCTCGTAGTCAAGGACCGACAGCGGAGGAATGGTTCCGTGATATTGATTCGACCCTCGTGACGTCATACAGACTCACGGGGGTGCGTCCTACCCTCTCGCACTGCCTCCATCTCGCTCCCTCTCGGCCTTTTAATTCGCACCCCTCTCTCGTTCGTCCACCTCCACTTCCCTCTCCGTGTCCTCACTCCTCTCTCGAACCCCTGACGGGATCGAAGCCGGGGGCGTGGACTCAGTGAAGAACCACGAGTCTGCGCCTAAAATACCGCGACAGACATATCAGCTCCCCATGGCTCAGCCGTATCAACGGAAATCTCGCTGAACGGGCCTCTCTCTCCCTCTCTCTCTCTCTCTCTTTCTCTCTCTCTTTTCACAGTGTATAAGTATCTCGCCATATGATTACGGACAAGGTAGGCTAGTTCGACTAATTATGCGAGCTAAAAAAGTCTAGGTAGGTAGAAGCGCGCCGAGCACCATCGATTCGACCTGCCACTTCCTTCCTCGTCAGTAAAAATAAATAGACTCGATTTGACTAAAAATTGTAACGGCGATGGCTTGGGACATTCTAACTGTTGAATTTTCAGATAGGATACTTCGTTTCGTGGAGAAATATATTGTAAATGTTTTAAGGTAAGATCGTTCCTGAACGACTGCACGATTTCTTGAATAGAAATTAACGAACCGTGGAAAATTATACAAAGTTCGCGTATTAGGAAACACCGATATGCGGAAGTTTGTTACTATACGTTGAAAATAAAGCTTGCCAAGTATTTGTTTGCAATGTGAGTTTCGTGTTCTTTCATTCACCCTATTTATTCTTTTATAGACACCGATCGATCGACAGAACAATCACAGTTCTAGATTTTTACAATACATCTTGAACAATAATTTATGATACCCACGAATAGACTCAATGAAAGTTCACAAATCAAAATAATATGAAAACCAAGAACAATTGAATTGTGTATACGTGAATTACTGAAATTGTTAGGTGAACTAATTCAAGTATTTTATGTGCAAGTAATCAGACAACATTTTGCTATAATCCTATTTTTATTTTTAATTAAGGTTTATATTGTATTGACTGTGATTGTGGGCGACTTAGCGGAATTACATATTTTGTTATATTGAAGTAATTATTTTGTAACAAATACGTTAAAATATTCGTGGATATTTATTTACATAATTATTGATCGATGTAAAAAATGTGATACCATTGAGCAGCTGTACGGGTTAGAGATCTACTGCGATGTGTGCAGGTCTTTCAGGTGAGACTGCGCATACACGTAGACGTAAACTGGAGGAAGGTAATGGTCGAGGATCGCATCAATGAAGGTGGAAAGGCGTATGACCTCGCAAACGAAACACTATAAAACTCATAAACCTCGCATTATAGACTGTAATCGTTGTTGTGCTTAACAATGAATGAATTAACGTATACTATGTATAGTATTATTCAGTACAATTATATTAAAAAAAGTATGGAATTTTAGTGAAGAGGATGATTTCGATAAAATTTATAGGGTTTATACTTTGTCTTGCTTTTCTTAATGTTACTACTAGAGCGATATTTGCTTTTAATATTCAAATCTTTATGATTTATACGGATACCCAGCTATGTATCGCAATTGGAAATAAATGAATACTTGAAGACATAATGCTCGTATATGAAACGTTCAACAAAATCAATATTTTTCATAATTTCATTTGAGAAAGAAGATAATACATACATCTGTACTATATTCGAAATTCTTTTGTACTGTGGGACTTTTATAAACACCTTCTTGAAAGGCTACAAACAGAGTATAAATATAGCAAACTCCATTAGGTTATTGTCTAATATAGCATAATTGTTCTTAAATAGAGTAATTTTATGTTATTTCCCTAGAAGTTACATTTATACATTTTATAATTCACAATACTAACATTCTTTTAGGAAGACTATTTACGTGCTCCTCATTGAATAAATAATTTTATTAGAATATAAAACATTTTTTGTTTAAAAACTTATTTATCTTAAAACCGTTAAGTGTGTAGCGGCACACATTAGCTACAGGACAATTCAAATCATGTTGTTGTTTTACCTCGGAGTATCAATATCGTTAAAATACACACAATGTAATAATAGAAAAAAACTCCGAGCAAAACAATGTCGCCGCTACGTGCAACCGTCAAACGAAGACGAATTTGAATTTTCCAGCTCTCCCCTGACCAGTATAAATAAACGGACGCGATCGTAAGCAGTTCAGTTACCAACGAGTTATCAGCGATCTTATTAGCGATTTACACACTGTTTTTAACGAATCCGTTAGTACGAGCTAGTCTTAGCGAACATAGTCTGTACTTATTTATTTATTTATTATTTTAAAATATAATTGATGGTTTCAACTTCGAAATATCTCGTCATTTAAAACACAACCAGATATCTTCTACAAATGTTTCAAAAATTATTATTAAAACTCAATTACTATCATTACTAGAAATCTTTCACAAAACTTTGATGTACTATATGGGGATCAAACATTCGTTTAAAGAATTTTACTCATGAAATTTTCACAGAAATTTTCCATTCGCGTGATTAATTTATCACGGATTTGGACAAGTAATTAAGAAACATAAATGAACGAATCAATCGCTGATTGTATGGTAAAGCCAGAATCTGTTTATAAATTGAAACAGTATCTACATAATTAACTAACATAAATCATTTCTCGCATTTTAGATTTGTGTTCTGATTCGTATACGACTTTCGCATGACTCGTGTACTCGAGACGAATCATTCGTCGTCTTAAATAAAATGCATTCTTCGTGCAAGTTCATCCGGCAAGACATGGCCAATGCTGACGTCAAAGATGAAAAAGGCTGAATACGGGAAAAGCTATTAATGGTTGAGCAACGAATTGCGTCGCTGCCACGTTTGCTATAGGTCAACAGAAAGCATAGACAAATATAGTTGGTCTGTCTCGACTGGTAGACGACACACTATAGTACGACAAAGAGCAAATATAGCAGTTGGCTGTTCAGGCTAAACAAAGATACTCCCAGAATGAATCGCGAAACCGAATCTTCCTATATCTCTACTGCTTCTGCATGGTCGATATCACTTGACCCACTCTTTCGGATCTAGAAACTGCACCTTCGCTTTTATATCCCGACTCCAGTACCGAACCACCCTCGACGTTTGAGAACTCGATTTTATCACAGAGCACCCTATAACACAAGACGCACTTCGTTACAATAAATAGATATATATATATATAAGGAGAATTAAAGATATTTTTGGAAAATTTATTGCTTAAGCTTTCAATAAGAGATCGTTGCCTTGTAATAATAAATAAGGAATAATCGAACATTCTGTTTCGTTAGTAATTATAACGTGCTTTGTCAATTATAGACAAAATTCACTACAGCAATACCAACAGTATTTTCCGAATATCTCAGAAACTGGGACCAACCTGCGACTGTATGTATAAGAAAAAATTCTTTAAAATGTTAAGTTCGACAACATACTTAAATTTCATCAAGATCAGTGAAGTGTACCCTTACATGCACAATTATCGCCCCTTCCTCTTGTCTCTTCAATAAGAAAATCCTGCATTTTACTTCTTTGTACTTTACTCCTTTCATATACCTTGTCTTTGCTACATATCTTTTGAACAAAGGCTTTTTCATAAATCTTTCCCCATATTTTGTCTAATCACTTCTCATTTCCTATAAGTCCAAGATATTATATACAATGCCTGGAGAAAGTATAAAATATATTAAAATAACACGGAGTGATCATCATCAAGTGATATTATATAGTATAGTATTATAGTATAGTATTATATTATTATATTAAGTACAATTTTATTATGTCAAATATATTATATAGTTAAGTAATATATATATAGTTAATATTGTAAGCTTTATATAGATTTTTAAAGCTATTTTTATTTATAAATGAATTTAGGAAGAGATTCGTGGTTTTTTCTGATAATAGCAACGCACAAGGGTAGGCAACGCACTTTATTTTGAGAAAGAAGTAATCTGAAGCAGAAAAGATGTTTATCGCATAATGATATTTTCATAATTTATCGAAATAAGTTTTGTCACATCTTATATACGTTATCGTGTCGTTACAGTTTGTACCATGGTTTATTCATATTTTAACCGACAGATACAGCAACTTCTTTAATTTATTAAATATGTTCACATTGCCTAACACTCGTTCGCAAGCGTTTGATCATGCACTCTAATTAAAAAGGATAAAACAACAAACGCTGCTAGGCAAAGGGGATTCGATCAGGGTTACCTCCTCTGTCAAGTATCACATCAGAAAGTCAAGCAGTCCACGTCGTACGAATTGGGGAATTGAAAATTGCCACGTGTCAGGTGAAGCTCCAGACGACAATAGGCACGTGCAATCTGGAATCTCGTAACCGGATACACTGGAACCGAGTTTCACGGGTATCAAGGGTGGTTTGAATTCGTGACTCTTCCAGATATAAACTGAACCCGTTGTGTCACACGTGATATTCTCGTAAATTGCAAATGGGTGTTATGTTCGAAGTGCAGGTCGCAATCCTTCGTGCATATAATACGTTGTCGTACATCGTGCGTTGTCCTTGTAAAATTCGTTGCATAAATTACTATATCGCTTACAGGTCACAAGCAAAGGATGTAGTAAATATATTTTTGTAAATTATCTTAAAAAGACTCAAAAAGCATATTTTAACATAAAATAATTAAAAGTAGGAAGAACTTGTCAAGTCCAAAAATATGATTAAAGAAGTTTCTTAGAAGTCAAATATGTAATATAATTTAAAGCAAATAATATTTTAATATTCTGACGAGCAATATCTTTAAAGTTATGAGAAGAGTGGAAGAATACGTGTTTAGTCCCAAATAAAAGGACAGTCTCATACTGTTGACTGGATTAACAATGTACTGAATTTTAAGATTGCCCTCCTGTAAGAAATGGAACATTATTATATTACATAATTATCAAATCACCCTAAAATTTTCAATTTATTTAGAACAATATATATTGGATACAACAAGCAGGCACAGGAGACAAAGTCTAATTAGAAGCATGCATAAATCAAACAAAACTGATTAATAAAATATTTTTATTACGATATATTCTTGCTCTAATAGAATTTTTGCATTTGTATGTATTTATATTTGTACATTGTGTTCTATCTTTATCATCTGATAATGAAACAGGGACTAATGACATACCTTGTTACCATAGGTTGACAGAGACGAATGAAGTAGTCTTACCTCACATGGGAAGTTCTTCCAAAGAGCTCTACGATCAATGCAGGGCAGAGTTTTTTTGGTGTGACAGAAAGAGACCATAGAAATTCATAGGACAATGCTTCACTACAAATGGATATTTGTTACCCAAAAACGAGCAGCTTGTAGTTGGCTTGGAATAGACATTTTCAAAAAATATAAACATTCTTTTGCAAAATTTCCATCAGTATATTCCAGGATCATACATATATATATGTATGTGTACGTTCGTTACGTTTATACGTATTATCATATATATATGTATTATCATATATAATAAATAATGTTTTTATTATGTTGTAGTATGATTATAGATTTGATTGATGATTTGATGATATAATTGAGTATCATGATATAGTCTCTAATAGCCGTAAGATAGTTATAATTTTAAATCGATAAATAAACCGCATCACTTAATCACAGCAATGAAAAAAAGCGAGCGTTATGAGTATTTAATGAAGGAATCGTTTGTTACAATATAAATTAAATTAAAGCTCCTTCAATTAATACAGTTTCTTTCAAGTTTACGATATTTGAGATTATTGGACTTACTATGCTATTAATATTTTAATTTACTCTTTATATCTTACCATAGTTGTGATTTATGTTCATAATTTATGTAAAACCAAGTTCAATTTCTAGACTAAAATAAATAAATACATACAATATTGTAATATACATATTAATCATTTCTATAGTTTGAAAGCTTTTTCCAACAAGTGATCATTAAATTTGAGGAATTCGTTTAATTTGAGGAATATACAAAAAATATATCTTTATGGTACTTTTTTTACAAGAGAATCAAACTAAAAAGATTATGTTTCCAAAATTTAATCTGATTTAGTATCACATATTAATATGATCAAAATATATCAATGTTATATCTATCATTATGGAAGAAAATTTATTTAAAAAAAAAACAAAAATATTGAAGTGGTGAAATAAATAATAGTGTTAGTAGTTATTTAATTTTACAAAAGATAATAGAACAAAATGGTAGATATACATATATATCACTTATTAAATAGATCTCACAAACTTGTTACATGATTCAATATTTTAATAACTTAAAGCAAAGTTGATACTCGCTATAAAATATCATCTTACGATAAACAATTTTAAGAATAATAAATTCATTTGTCCCATTTAAATAGCACAGTAATGTCAAAGCTTTTAATCTTACCACGTCGAAGACTTCATCAGGTGGATGAGGCAAAACACGAGCTTCCAATCCTTTACATTCGACACATTGCAAACAGTCCATAGGATAAAACAATGCAACTATTCTTTTTTTTGCCTCTTGCATTTGTTATTTCCGAGCATTTTGGAATTTGCTAATTTTATGAGAAATGATGTTGAGGATCAGCTGGTTGCAAGAATGGTACTTCAATATTAACGAAAGTAGCAATCTGGCAAATGTAACGAAGTGAAAAGATCAATTTTATTTCTGAAGGAGCTCTGAAAGATAAGAGAAAAAATTAATTTAAAAATAAATTTATATCAAATTCATTTAAAAGTAAAAATAAATGTAAATTGTATCGATGACGTTAATTACCTACCAAAAAATAATTCATCAATTTTCAAACTGGACGTCGTTGAAATTTAATCTAAATTAATATCATAATTAACATGATCCATAACAATCTTAGATCGTTATATAAACAAAATGTTTATCATTATCTTATAAAATATGTAAATTAATGCATTCCCAAACGTCGTTGTTAATTACAGAACTATGCATATAATTATAAGACCATAAATCGTTAAAAATACTAAAAGAATGAAGAGACAGTTATGGGAATTGCTGTACAAAGATGGCAAAGGGACGCGAGAAAAGGAGCACAGTCTAAGATATATCTACAATAATTACAAGCACGTATAATTTAGTAAGCGTGAGTACTAACTTTCTTATGAAATATTTATCTGCGTAAGAATTCTCCACGTGTAAAATTTCGTAGTACGTATGTTCTTACACAACCCGCTCAAATCCAGGAGATTCCAACTAATCCTTAATTAAAATTATAATTGCTCAACAAATTTTTTCTTTTTACACTACAAATTCGTGAGTTTTTAAAACTCGCGTATAATTACTACATGCAATTTTAATCACAATGACAATAGCACATTAACATGGTTAATGATTAAGAACCATTATAATTACTAATCCAAACATATGTATAATATTAAAGTTTTAACGTGTTGTAGAGATTACAAAAGTATTTAAATACTGACTTGCCTATTATATTGACAAGCCTACATATTCAAAGGCCCATTTTTAACATTTATTACATGTTTAAGATGGCTGTCCATGATGTATACTAATTTTTTACTAAGTATTATATGTACACGTTAATGCATATGTAAAATTTACGTACATATATATATGTGTGTTTGCGATAGATCTTTTATAACTTCTATATACATTTTCAGATTCTTAGAAATTTAGCCAATATAATCCTTACAGCCGTGTCTCATAACATCGCTAATGATATTTTTAAATGTTTTATGTATCACATATAATATGGAAGTTATATAATATGAAAGTTTTCTAGGACAAGTATTGAAATATGTACTTCGTGGGCCGGTGTATTTCTACATACTAAATCTGATTGCGATGTCGATCAACCACAACTTCGAAACGAATATACATCTCGACGCCGATTTCAGACGTTCGGCGACCAATAGCATTCTCGAAAGATGTGCGATTAACGCTCGACACGATTTTTCTAAGGTATAATATTTCTGCAAGGCAGAGGGTGTCTACGTTTGCTACGTTCAACAAGGGAAGAATAAGATGTTCTCCAAGTAGGAAGCAGTTGTCGATGAACAAAGTGGGTCACGAGCTGCGACCTCCGCGTCTTTTACACAACCTCGAGGATTCCGCTTCTCCACTTAATTACCTTCACGTCCTCCATGCATGTGACGCGAATTTTAACACATCAAACGCATCTACCGTGACGAGGAAAAATATTTCAGATAATGGAGGAACCAAGAATTCTTCACGAAAAGGAAGTTGTGTGAGATCCTTCGATTAGGAAGGAAAAAGGCAATTTTCTATAGGAACGGTTTTTAGTATTTTTTAACATCCTTTGCAATCATTATCTCGTCATAATTGTACAATCAGTATTTCAAAATTTACTATTCCCATTATTTAGAAGATTGAACTTTTTAACGGCACAATAAGAATTTATATATCCGACAGGAAATTTTAATTGTTGTTCAATTCACTAAAAATTCTATCGATTAACTATATTTTAACGTGCTATAGAAAATCTCAATGAGTGCTTTATCACATTTGCAATATTAATTAATTTTCTATTTATAAAGAAGAACAAAAAAAAAAGATAAACAATTCCTGTGCTATTATTCCGAATTATTTATGCAATACTGATAGCTATATTAATCCATCCACTCATATTTATATGTTCGCAAGCGTGTAATGCAGCCATATAAAAGGCTATTGGAACTGTACCAGATGATACAGGAGCAGGAACATGTTTCCACAGCCCAGTGAAAGAAGATTGGACATGATATATTCGCAACACTAATTAATTATTTACTAAAACTAATTAAAACAATCTTGATGGAAGAACGCTAATTCTTAAAACAAAAATAAAATAAATATCCATATACATATAATGAAAAAGCTATTTCATACCAAGCTATACATATGGCGTTACTACAAACTGCGATATTATAAAATCAATGAAACATTTAACATCTCTAAATCCAACTTTAAATAAAGCAAGAAATTTTAAAGGACACAAGAAAAACTCCAATATGAATTACTCTCTCAGAAATTCTGAGATAATCAAAATTGCTATGGACAATGGCATTATGGCGATGTTATAATTCGTAACATTAAAATAAACACAGTTATCATCTTCCCGCAAGTCTAATTCAAACCATAATCAGTCCCTCGCGACGCTAATAAAAAGCCACAAAACTTTTTCGCAACTCTAATTCAAACCGTAATTAATCTCTTACAATGCTAATGAAAAAAACCGCGTTTTATATGATGATGAGTCGGCGTATATAAAGGCCGAAAAAAATACTACAACTACAAATGCAAAAGTGAGCATAGTGGCAAAGTAATAACGAGAATGACTCTCCATGCTTTGCTGACCCAAAGGGTGGAAAGCCATTAGTAGTTGTGTCTCTCCTACGGCAATTTTTCCGGGTCTCTTTGGCTCGTAGCGTCTTCTTCTTTCGAACACAATGCTCATTGAAACTTAAATCTAACTCGAGACTTTCTAATTGGGAAACAAAGAACGACTTATAAAGATAAAATAAAATATAAATCGCGGAAGCTAATTCAAGTGCACATCATAGTGATCGCTGTTCATTCACATGTGCATGCTTGAGTAATAATCGTTTGTTTCGAGTACTACTCACGACCATAATCGTGAAATTTGAAAAATCGGTAGCAACCAGAGGCGAATGGTATGCTCCACTCGTGACACAAACTTCCCCGTCAATCTTTTAAATCAAATTTATTGAAATAGATAGAACCACGCGTAAATACGCCTACCCGATCAGAAATTGTGCCAACCTGTCCGGCACTACCTACTTATAATTAACACTTACGCTAGATGGTATGCTACCTACCCTATCTAGACCTATATTTAAAAAATAACAAAACAGATACCAACACGCTCGCTCCACGCTTCTCATACATAACCCGAACGTAAGAACCTACACTAGAGAGGCTTCCTGGCACACCTTCGACACCCGAGTTTACCACACAACTTTCACACTCTAATTTACATACCATTTTTCTGAAATCAATTGACAATATTTAGAAACCATTTCATAAAAATATCATGTATATTTCAACCTTAATAAAGCATATTTAAATTTACATTTCAATTAAATATTCATAATCGTATATAATTATGTATATATTATTCAAAGAAATAATTTTACTAGAATAAATCGTGATATCTGAATTAATTTAACTATCATTGTAATTTAATACTAAGAGTAATATTACTATTTATAATCTACTGTACATATTTATTAGCATCGTTATTGTCAATTGTCAATTGGATTCATATTTGCGAATTTATAAATATTTTTAAATTATAATGAATAGCAAAAGCGACGCAATTCCACAGCCTAACCACACAAACGCGTGCGTGCACACACACACACACGCAGTGCAAAGTACGTCGTGCACCATACTAACGCAACATCGGTCATTAAAAAATTGTTAAGTTCACAAACTTGTCATCATACCCATTGCTTTGTCCCACCTGACTAGAACCTAGGCACGTGAGTGAGTACCTGGAATTAAACATGGAAGGGGTTAAATCTGAAAATCAAAGGCTAATACATTATATAATTATATAATTAATAAATCATTTCATTTAAATTTTAATAGCTCTACTTTATATTTTACTTTACTTTATCCATTTGCAAATAATATCTATATCAATAACTGTAAATGAAATACTAATAAAAATATTCTCGGGCGATTCCTTCATCAAAATCCATCTTTAAAACACAAAGAATCATTCAAAACTTGTTTTGATTCTGAAATATGCCTATTGCGAAATGTCTTCTTGCACATAAAATTCGGTATGTTTTAACGGACGGACAAAATTAGAGTTTAGTACCTGCATGTTTCATATTTGAAATTTTACTGAAATTATGCTGAATATGAAACTCAAATAATAAAGTTGTTTCATCGTAAAATAGAACATAAAATTAAATATAATCATCACTAACATTACAATAATAATTTCAACCATAATTGAAATTTTCATAGTAAGGCAGTCAAATGGTATCAGGCTTTCCCACTATAAAATATTTAAAAGGCTCGTTTCATTATTTATTTCAATATTGTTGTACATGCTTGTGAGGATTATTTAATCTATATAAATAGACATATTGAATATATGTAATTTAATTTCATAAATAATTTTAACATTTTATTATTTATACAAATTCTTCATATTGTAATATGTAAATATTGTACTCATATATTAATGCATTGCCATTAAAATTAAATTGTTAGTAATAGTATTAATTATTTTGAAAGTTTGTAATGATAAAAGTTTGATTTCTATTAAATAATGAATTTCGTGTTAATATTCAATTGAAGAATACACTTATTGAATTCAATCAGATTCTATTCTTTAATTAATAATAATTATTGTAAAATATAAGGAAGAGAATTAAATGAAATGCAAAATAAAATGTTACTTACATTTTTGATTTTTCAAGCACCACTAGATCTTTTTCGAGGAGCAAGAAAAAGAGGAAGTAGTCAAATACCTTTAACAAAATGTGAATTGTTATAATTTGTTTTGAAAGAAGTAATAATTGTTCGAACAATTTAAGGTAATAAAATATAAATATAACGAGATAATTAAAATAAAATATCGCATAATTATTATTACCGTAAAATCAAACGATTATTATCAAACTATATTTCTTTTGTTAATGATGTATGAAAGAAAAGGAAAAAAAGTAAAAAAGATTATGAAGGGAAAAGAAGGGAAAAAAAATCGAGGGCAATGAAAAGGAAAAGAATTTCACTCCAATAATGGTTTGTGCTTCTCGGTGTAACTTTGATTGAAAAACAGTAAACATCTATTCATATTAAAAAGCAACAAATCACTATAAATTGTATTAGATTATGAATGTAAAATATATGAAATTAAGATTCTCACTATTTTGAAGCAATGACTTGGAGTTGTATATTAAATTTTCCACATTTATGACGAGCTCTCGGCAGTTGCTTCCTCTTCTCAATATGACACCGCGCGAAATGGTGTAATTTCAAATTTTAATTTCAAAATTTACCACCAGGATGCGTTTGATGCAGGAACGTATCTAGTTTTCTTAATACCCGGATGCTATTCGGATTGAAATTTCGATATCCATCTAAATAGAGCTCTACATCGAAATACAATAAATCAATATAAATTGTATTAATTAATCGTTTTATTACTAGCTATACCTAGGGTATAGTTAAATTGTTTCTTTCTAAATGACAACGATGAAAATACGAGAATTTTCGTAATCAACCTCAGGCATTAGAATAAAACGAAAATGCTTATGGATTTCTTCGTCTACAATATGTTAATAACTGCAAATATAAAATAATTCGAATTAATATTCTCACCATTTTGAAGCAATGAGATGGCATTTTATATTAAATTTTGCACACTTATGACGAACTCTCTGCAATTGCTTCTACCAACCTTTCAACACCGCGCGAAATGGTGTAATTTTAAAATTTAATTTCTATTTCTGCCACCAGGGTGCAGATGATACAGGTAACTACGTATCTTATAGTATATATATGTATTATCCGGTATTATGTTTTATCAAAGGGGTAGTAAGTACTTGATATCTCATCGATAAGGAATTAACACACATATGCAAACACTTCCTCAATCTCAATCAAGTAGTTTTGATATTGTGATACCAGTGATATTTATACTCTTTTTGTATTATTTGTATTTTTGTATCTTTTTGTATTAAGGAGTATCGCCATTTTGGCATATTGTCATCTTAAATATAAAATATAAATGATGGATAATTCTTCGGCACGAAGTGTAGAACAAACTTTTGGTAAAACCTTTCTGCAGTTCGTATTTTTTTTTAGTTTATTATTATCTTAATTACTTATTTATATTGTTATTTTTAACTTTAAATTCTTTTCCTTTTTTCCCAATTAGGTACTGTTTACATAATAAAATATTACTCAAACGTGATAAATGTGGTGCTTTTGAAGTGTCTGGGACATCAAATAATATTAAAACTTTGTCAAACTGCTTATATATTATTGAGAACATTAGATGGAAAACAAATAAGAAACTAAAAAGGTTACAAAAAGAAGCATTGACTGCAAACTATTCACCCTGTATGTATTATATCCTAAATTTCATATTTATGATATTTCAAATAAACTGTTACTCTTATATCATTTATATTATTAAGTTTACCTAAATTTTGTAAACTCAATATGATTAAAGAATTAAAATAATAGATCACTATTTTAGATTCAGCTCTAATAAAAGCTAAAACTAAAACAAACAAAAATAAAGTAGAAAATATTTCCAAAAGAAAACGTGTATCAACTTATGATAAATGAGTAAGGAATTAGATATTTATTTATACAATGCATCTTCACTACACAAGTTTGAAAGTCTGTCTTCCCAATAAATATAAAAATGGAAATGAAATATATAACTTTATTGTAAAAAATAAGCTATGATAAATAATATTATTGTTAACATATTGAATGCCACAAGAGTCATCAGTGACTGGCATTCAACTTGTCAGTAGTGCTGTGAAGGCCACTGGTGACCAGCATGCCAAGATTAGTAGAAATACATAATTTGAACAAATATCAATAACTATAAATTTTATAACCATTATTACCATTGTTACTACAATAGCGTGATGAAATTAATGCAGTATAAAACATATAAAGATAGTTTTATTTATACATGAAATATAAACCTATAATATTTCAACGTTATGTGTATCACATAATAAAAAATTCATCATGGTGCCACGGGCAATCCCTGTAAAACTAGCATAGCATTCAATGTGTTAATTATTGATTTCATTTCAGTCCTTATTTCACTTTTAGAAAAATTTAAGAAAACTCATGAAAAATTCCATTATTTTAATGTTTTGAAGCATTTAATCCATAAAAAAGAATTTAATCAACTAAAATCAGAATGTAAATATAAGTTAATGAAAAACAATTAAAGCCACATTTTGATATTATATTCTCTAAAAATATTCTTCTGAATCTATTTGGAAAGTTATGAAATTTAAGAAAAGTACAAAGAATTATATTTCAGGTATTCGATATATCGTGCTTTGAACTGTTTAATTTGAAACCTTTTATTGAAAAATTAAATGTACATAATTACAGTCTTTTAACAAAATTAGTTATATTTGATTCAGCATATGAATATATTTATATAATATTTATATCCAACAAAACAAGGTAGTAAATATAAAGGAAACTTGATTGTTGTGGCTACAATCAAATTTTGTTTATGTTTACTACTCCATCTTGTTGAATAGACTTTTTGTCAGATTTCTTTTAAAAATATTACATGCTTATTTTCATATGACATCAGCTTCTGGAAATAATAATGGAACATTATATATCATATATTCAACTTGGAACTCTATCCAAAGGAAATTTAAGAAAGGAATACGTTCAGAAATCTTGCAGCCTGATACAAAATGTAATGAATGGAAGCTGCTAATAGGTAAATATATAATAATTTTTAAAAATTCTGAAAATTCTACTATCTATATTTAAACCAGAGTATATCAAACCAATGTATTTAATTACACTATTTAAGTACAAGTAAGTAATTTTATATTCTAGCAAACAAATTGACTAAAAAGTTATTTTCTAGATCTTGTACCATTTACTGTAAGAAATCTAAAATAAATCATTCAGATTTCAAATTTTTGAAACAGTTGCATACTACAATATATAGAATCACTAATTTTGAAAACAAATGGAGATCAATTGTTCAACACAAATGTGATACAGAAACAACACATTTCTATCTTATGATGTAACAAATCTTTTTGCTCCTAAAATATAAGGTACAGTTATTTTCAATTTTATATATTTGATATATTTAAAAATAAATACCAAAATTCTTATTTTATATTTTAGAGAAATTATATAACATTAAACAATCACTCTCTCTTTATAAGAGTCTTCTTGAAAATTTGATACTCAAGTATTTGTAATAGTATTATGTGATTATAAGTAAAAGATTTGTTGATAAGATTGTATGTTATAAACAATATTTTGCTGATCCAAATTTATTATTACCCCTAATATCTGGTACATTATATTCAAGTACAAATATGAATTGGCAACAAGTAAAAAACAGCTGGTTACTAGAAAAAATTTCTGCTCATTTTTTGTCAAAAATTATAAAAAAAAATTTCAAGAGAATTATGTTATTAAAATACTATAAACACTATCTAAAATTAGTATCTGAATTTACAAAATATGATATTTTAATTTATAGGTAAAAATTGATGAAAAGATTAATGTCATAACAAAAGGAGTGGTTCGAAGTTCAATTGTATCACCTATTTTATCAGATATATATTATAGTTTTATATTACATAAGGCAACAAATTTAACAATTGGTACAGTTATAAAATACGTAAATGATATTTTATATATTACTGTAACTTATAAGATGGTAAGATATACAATCGCCTAATAAACTCATAAATATACTGTATTTTATTAATTATTTTGTTTTATGGAATAGATTTTTACAATTACCAAAAAAGGAATACCATGATATAATTGCTTTTTTAAATCATCAACGACTCAAAATAATGTGGCTTATGATGGGAACATAGCTGTGGACAGTATTGTTTACACTGGCTATAAAATTAATCATCTGTTTTAGAAAATTTCATTAACAATACTACAACTATTCAATGGAATTTTCTGAAGTGGGTGATCTATGTTCTTTAGAGTAAGTAATTATGTAAACTCATGTATATTAATAATAATTTTTATATTTTGGGAGTTGTGCCCATAACAAGGAGATTTTCTGGCAGTATTATCAGACAGAGTATTATTTTTTCTTTCTCTTACAACTACTCATACTTTATTTTATATAATCTATATTTTTATTTGTATAAAATTATAAATTTATTATTATTAAATATATTTTTAGATATACATTGAGCAATTGGTGTTCAGAATCATCCACAAAATTCAGAAGCAGGGCGCATGGAGATTCATACGAACCTGCCGATCCTCACATATATCGCATCTGCGCAGGCCTGGCTCCAACATTGATTTGCTATGATATTATCGATCACCGTTATCGTTAAGTTAAGCACGTGGAATTTGCACGTAGATTGATCATCTCAGGATATTTTAATGCGAAAATAAGATATTTATTTAAACAAATATATAGACAGAAAGAAAATATTAAATTAATCAAAAACAAACTAAATATGTCTCTCTCTACATGAGGACTTCTGATTTCACTTTTAACTTCAGTTCTGTCAATCGAGCTAGACAGACGCGAGAAACTGTGCTTCAGTGAAAGTGCAACAAGCAATGAATTTAGGTGAACGAAAAGATAACAAACACTGGCAAATGGTAAAGCTACAAAATGCAACAGCAAATACCACCAATTAAAATAACGAACAAAGGTGAAATATATTACATAAATAAAGCTACAAAAAGAATGGAAACGATTCAAAATCAAGAAGAAAACAGCTACAATGACAAACTATCATACCAAGATGAACACTGGAAGACAACAACAACCCACAAAAAGCATAAAATAATGTCAGGCCCAGGCGCCATGAAAACTTCACATATAGAAAAGCAACAATGGCTACAAGATATCCCACTCCCAAATTCATTCAGTTCACTAATAGAAGAAATAGATACAGATCCAAAAGAAAAGGTCACAATTCATATTGTTAAACCATCACCGATCTACATAGATGCCCAAATAATAGATCCGCTAATAGAATTATTAAACAACACTGCTGGAAAAGAAAACTACAGTATAAAGCAATTGAAACTAGAACAAGTACAAACAAAAACTCCAGAAATCTTTAGAAAAGAGGCGCTAGCATTAAAGGAGAAAAACATTGGGTATCATACATACCAGCTCAAAACAGAAAAAAGCTACAAAATAGTAATTAGAGAATAAATACATCCAAAGATAAATATAAAAAATATATGTGAGGAATTAGCAAAAATTGGACACCAAGCAAGAACAATAAATAATATAACTAGATATGATACAAAACAGCTACTGCCACTGTTTCTAATAGAACTTAAACTCAAAGCTAATAACAAAGAAATCCTTGACATTAAAAAAATTCTAAATACAATAGTAACAATTGAGTCACCTCGTTATAAGGACATACTGCAATGGATATGTGTCAACAATACGAACACACAAAAAACTACTGCAACGGAAATCCGGAGTGTGTCAAATATGCAGAAAATCACCTAATAACAAACTGCCCATACACAGAAAAGATAAACGAAGTAAAATGCTATAACTGTAATGGAAACCACTCAGCAAGCTATAAAGGCTGCAAAGTCAGAAAACAACTACAACGAAAACTGTTTCCGTCGCTTCGAAGTAGAACATATGGCTATTATCCTCCACAACAAGAAATTGTAGAACCAGAGTCGACACCAAATGTATAAAATGTACCAAACACTAACCATAGAAATATCAACATCTTTGATAGCCAAACTTATGCACAAGTAACTAATCAAACATCACCCTTAAACATCCAAAACAACAACAATAACTACGCTACAGAAATCAAGGAACTGCTCAAGCAATCCATCAAAAACACTGAAATGCTAACAAAAATGATAAGTGAGCAAAATGCAGTACTCAGACAAAAAGCACAACAAATTACAGTTATGCTTCAACTACTTACAAACAAGTTAAAAAGTTAACAAGTTAAAAAGTTAACAAGTTACAAACAAGTTAAAAAGTTAACAAGTTACAAACAAGTAACAAATAGAAATGGATATGCTGAAAATAGCAGCTTGGAACTCCAATGGCCTACAACAACGGGTCCTCGAAACTAAAACATTTCTGTATAACAATAATATTGATATATTACTTGTTTCAGAAACACATTTCACACCCAAAAGCTACATGAAAATACCATATTATATCATCTATGATACCAAACACCACTCAAAAAAAGCACACAATGGGGCTGCAGTGATAATAAGAAACGATATTAAATGCCACTTACGTAGTCAAATTAGTCAGGAACACATTCAAGCAACCACCGTTATAATGCAAACTAATAGCAATTACTTACAGATGTCAACAGTATATTTTAGACATTACAAAATGGGAACAGTATTTTCAATCCTTAGATAACAAATACATCGCAGCGGGAGACTTCAATGCAAAGCACACATTATAGGGCTCAAGAATTAAGACACCTCAAGGTAAAACGCTAGAAAAATATATTAGAACTAGTAATCTTAACATATTATCCACAGGAAGACCAATATACTAGTCAACAGATCTAAACAAAACTCCTGACTTGCTTGATTTTGTAGTTGTAAAAGGACTAAATGTAAGCAAGTTAAAAATAACACTCAGTCTTGAGATTAGCTCTGATCATATACCGATAATAATAGAATACACAAGCAAACCAATGCTTTATAGCAGATCAGAATTGGATTGCAATAAAAGCACCAAATGGCAAACATTTAAAGAACTTATCGAGAGCAAAATCAACTGCAATATTCCACTAAAAACACCGGAACACATCGAACAGGCAGTAACAACATTGACAGAAATTATACAAGAAGCAGCATGGGCAACTACTAATTATGAACCAAACAACAAGCAAGCAAAAATAATTCCAACAGATATTCTTGACAAAATCAGAGAAAAAAGGTAAGCGAAAACAAACTAGTAAAAACATAGAACACATGAAAACACAAAACATCTAAACAAACTCGCAAGGGAAATAAAAAGTAAAATAGAAGATCATAATAATAACGAATTCTCAAAATTCATAGAAACACTCTTTGCGCACGAGAATGCCAACTACTCTCTATGAAAAACCACAAATAAAATAAAGAAGCCAATAAAACTAATCTCAGCAATCAGAAAAGCAGACAACACATGAACTAGAAGCAACCAAGAGCAAGCTACAGACTTCTCCATATAATATTAACAACATTAAATCCAAATGTCATTCAGACGAAGATGCGCAAAATACTTGTACTCCAACTAACAAGCACTACACCATACGTAATACAACAACACAAGAAATTAGAATCATTATCAAGAAAACAAAAAACAGTAAAGCACCAGAAATCGACCTAATCAATGGTAAAATCTTGAAAAACTTTCCCTCAAAAGCAATACGTTTAATCACAATAATATTCAATGCAATTTTAAGAATCCAGTACTTTCCTAATCTGTAGAAGCTACAAATCATAATGTTACCTAAGTCAGGCAAAGACACACACCAAACTGCATCTTACAGACCAATATCACTACTTCCTGTATTTTCTAAAATATTAGAGAAAATAATATACGGTCACCTAAAATCAACAACAGAGAAAGAAAAATTAATACCAGATCACCAATTTGGATTCAGAAAAAACACGATAGAGCACATGCACAGGCTCGCCAACGAAATTTTACTAGCAATAGAAAAGAAACAATACTATACAGCCCTCTTCATGGACATTGAGAAAGCATTTGACAAAGTGAACCATGAAAACCTCTTACAAACAATCAAAAAACACTTCCTGAAACAAATCCACCACTTACTCAAATCATACCTACATAACAAAACCTTTGTAGTAAAAATAAAGGATGTATATTCTGAAGTAAAAGACATCAAGGCAAGAAAGTGGTCTTAGGGCCACTATTATACACACTGTACACGGCCGACATACCAATAGCTACCAACAGCAAAATACTGACATTCGCGGACGACACGGTTGTACTAGTCAAGCATACTAATCTAGAAACAACAATCACATTACAGGAGCATATCACGAAAATAGAAAGATGGTTACAAAATAAATAAATAAAAACAAACCCCAGTAAATGCAACTATATTACATTTACACTAAGAAAACGGAACCACCAAATATCCAATTGAATAGCATGCACATAACACAAACAAGGCAAGTTAAATATCTAGGACTCGACTTAGACACACAACTTACATAGAAACAACATACTAAATGAATTATAGACAAAATACAGATAAAAAAAAGACAGGTATACTGGCTAACTAGTGGAAACTCTAAACTCAGCATAGAAAATAAACATAAACAGCATAGAAAAATCTACAAAACGATAATAAAACCAATTTAAACGTACGGAATACCGCTATGGGGGACAGCAACAATGAGCCACATAAATAAACCAGAGTCGCTACAATCGAAGATACTGAGAACAATAGTCAACGCCCCATGGTATGTCAGAAACGAGGATATATGCAAAGATTTAAAAATACCAACGGTCAAAGAAGAAATCGGCAGGTTCGCAGAAAAATACAAGGAAAGAAAGACAACACATCCAAACCAGCTGGCTGCTGAAGCAAGTAAAACTTTCATAGAAAGAAGACTAATAAAAGAATACCCCACTGACTTCACTAAAGAAATAAAATATTCAAACTCGAAGATGGTATCACGCTGGGGGTAGCTATCCACATGTTATTTAGCAATTAAGTTAGAAAAATTTATCAAATGTCCAACTGAACAAGTTGTAAGTACAAATTAAATAATAAAAAAAAAACTTTTAACTTAAATCAGAGTCGACGCAAGACAGATTCAGCTGATATCGCGCAGTAAAATGTCGCTCGTGTGTATTCATCTTCACACCTTTTTTACTTGTACTTTTGGACGTTGTATCGCACTACTTGCTCTCTACTTTTTTTGCTTTTACAGCATTCACTGTACTGTCTACACTGTACTATTTCGGCTACATAGTTATACATAATACGAATTTACATTATCTTTGCACGATATTGCCAATCCTTTAAATTACTTTCTCCCTAACAGCTTGAGCACCAGGGCACTCGCGTTAAAATAATAAATTTATATTCCGAATAAACTACCAATTAATCGTATGAAGACATATAAAACATAATGTTCGGTGAATAATTCTGTTTCGTTACATTTCCCGTAACGTATCACTCCGCAATCGATTTTTCCGCTTCGCCTTGAAAGGAATTCTCACCTCGTCACACAACGTCGCGTTGTTTTGCCTTATATCTTTATTCACAGTCGTAGTCGTTTGTATTCACATCCTTCCATCAGCGTGTTATCTCGTGTTTGTGTGTAATAAGAAGTAAAAAGTGTGTTAAGACAAGGTCATGATTCAGTTGTAGCCCCAGTAACACAAACCCTTTACCTAACTACACTTCACTAACTAAACAATTACTCAACCTAAAATATTTGTTTCCATCACACATACAAATATATTTACTCTTATATCAGTTAGTCATGTTTATATTTTTTATTATTTGGTTCAAAGTTCTGTTTGTAATTTATAGCAATTTTCAATATATATATTACATTTATGTATAAAGCGGGATTTCTTTTTTTAGTGTCAATTTCTATTACTCTTCTTTTTATTTTTTTTATTTATTCCCTTAAAAAATTATCGTTGGTTTTTAATACTATTTTCGATTGATGCCCAATTTTTTCCAATTCTTCGTCTTTACATATAAAAAGTTTCTAGGAGTGTTCAGATACTTTTTAATTTACTATATGTATAAATAATAATGAAAACTCGAATAAAAACATAGTTTCATACAAGACATCTTACTCTTCACAATATTCGTTTTATGACTCACGTAACGGAAGTGTCTCTTGCTAAGGCTAAGGTAAAATACCAAAAGGGTCGTATCCCACTTAAGAAGGTAAGGTTTCATTGCCTCTCCGGAGCATTAGGTACAAAACAAAGCAAAAATAGTACCTTAATTCTCTCAGCCGTATAATAGTTTTAAATGACAATACAACAATACATCAGGATTTTCCAAATTATATGGACTAATTAAGTCGTAAAAATAATCCTTATTTTGTCACTTCTTATAAAAGTATTGTATTCAAATATAAATTGTTCCATGTAAATCATACATATAATACCAATATATAATACAGTAATTAATTTAATAGATAAGAAAATTTATTATGAATACAATATAATTTGTATAATATAAATATATGTATATACATATCATACATAATATACATTAAATACTCTTACAAAAATTATGTAAGGTAATTCAAGTATTGCAATCAGAATAATATCATCCAAACGTTCTAAAGCAAAAACAAAATATTCTAAAATTAGAATTTTCATATTTCATAATACTTTATGGGGACATTACACTATATGTACATAAAAATCGACAAATAAAAAAAACATACCGGAGTTAATTCTATAAAATATTTTATATCTTCACGCATCAACAATATTTATTTTTTAGTTCAAAATACAATGCTCAAGATAGCTAGAAAGGTAGATGTTTTCTGTTCTCTTGCATCAGGTATAAAGCGCGTAAAAATGCTCGATAATCAATTTCTAATCGACCACCTCTTTCTACGGAGAAACATTTGTGCACAGCGTCCAATTCTCTGTTGCTAATTAATTCTAACATACGCCTGATAGATAGAACTTTGATCAAACATTCTTTCGAAACTGTACCAATATTCTCTTTATCGTAGCCCTGTAATTGCGAAATTTATGATTTCAGAATTTTGTACATATATACGAAGGTCTGTACAATTTTAGAATCAATAAATTAATACCAAATAACCAATAAATTAAATTATGAAATTAATTCTAAATATAATATCGTGAATTAATGGTAAAAGTTCTTAATCCTTACAATCTTTACTAATTAAACCTGGCTAACTAACTAATTTTTTAAATATGAAATTATTTAATGATTTTAAACAGCATGCTCTTTTCGTAATCACAGACCCTGAACAACTCCTCAAGATTTGGTTGTTGCATTCTGCTTAGCTTGTCTACTGCCGTTGTGGCCATGTGCCTTTCATCGAAATTCAAGAATGTTTTAGGGGAAGCTTCCGAAGGCACGTGTTGCACAGGCACTAAAAGTGGTGCTCTTTCTAAACTTCCTATAGCAACAGCTTCTTCGACCACTTCCCCAAATTTCACATAATCCACGGAATCTGGTCTTTAATATAAAATAACAGAATAATAGAATAATTAAAAACTGATCTAAATATTGAAAATATAAATAAAGTGGTTGAGGAGATTAATTTGGAAATTGAAATATTTTTCAGCAAATATTATGAAATAAAATAAAAAAGTATTAATTATTACTTAATTACGTAAAATATATGTTACGTTTACTTGTATTTATGTACCTTAAAGGTGATTGGAAAATATTCATAATAGTTCCCATTTCTGTGCAAGTCAAATTACAACGTAATTGATCCAAAGCTCGCAGAAACTCTGTTCTTTGTATAACGTGTTCATTATGAATATCATATTGACGCATGAATTCGATAACCTTTCCCATAAAAGAAAGATTAAAGGATGTAAAGGAAAAATATAACAATATCCGCATTTTGTACTTTACCTTTATTCTTTCCCGTACAACTTTTGCTTTGATTTTGGCTAAAATTAAAACGATATTTGTTTCATCAGCTGTTGCTTCCGGTGATAGTTTTTCAGCGTTGATTTTTCTTTTTTCTTTCACCATAGAGTGGTACAAGGGCTCCTCGATTGGTTGAGCCTCTAATTCTTTTAAAAACCAATTATAATTGAAACCTAAATCATTATTATACCTCTTTTCTAATGCAAACTCCTCCTCTTCAGAAAGTAGTATAGCCGCAGTTCTTAGAACTTGACGTAATTGCGAACGTGATACGTGACCTTTGTTATGTCTAAGAAATAATTAGGAACGGAAAACATATAAATAATAATATAAAAATATACGTACATTTTTGAAAAAAATATTTTTCTGGGATATATAAATATCATTGAACGAATATACATATACCGATCATAATCCTTAAAAAATTGTTTTATCATAATTCTTCTTTCTTCGACTCGATGTCGAACTTTTAATAATGTTTTCTCACAAAGATCTCTTATATCTTTCCCTTCGCATTGCCAATTAGACGCTCCTTTTCGACTTAGTTTCGCTATTTCTTTTGGCGGCGACTCAATTTTCAAATTGGGCAGCTTTTCAATTTCTTTCACGGTAAACACTGTAAACGGAAACAGTTCGCAAAATGTAAAGTTTGAAAAGGTCACAATCAGATAACGAAAATGGGAAAAATAAATAGATGGAACGTTCTGTCCCGAAAATACCTTTATCGATGTCGTCTTCGAATGTACGCCAACATACACGATCTGGATCATTTGGGTCTTTATAAAGCGTAACGAGCGCGTCAATTTCCGTTTCCGCAAGATAAAGGCGTCCCAAACTCGAAATCTGAAGACCATCTAATCCTCTTTTGAAGTTAGAAATCGTCGTTTTGCCCGCGTTCAAAGGATCAAAATCCTATTATTTGTCGTAATCGTTAATTTCCTATTTGTTATCTGACATTTTAATAAAATAGATATATCTCCACTATCATTTTACTATATAAAAATTGTAAATAAACTGTAACTAATATTTTAAGAGCGTGGTAGTTATACTGATTTATAATATTTTTATAAAAATGGCAAGCCCGCTTTTAAAATTTTAATTACAAATCTTTATAAATAAAGGATTATCACCTTAAAGAATTCTGAAATGCGTAATCGATTTTCAAAGATATGTCTTTGAATACGTTGAATAACTTCTATCAAAGGCATTGTACTTCTTCGTTCTTCCATTACCGGATGGAACACAGATTGTTGTCCAAATACTTTGCTTGGTATGAATTTACCAATTTCCGGCCTTGGAAGTTTCGGTAATTCAGCCGTAATAATTCGACCAGGAAATTGATCAAGTAATTCCTTTCGAATAAATAAGATACAATATTTATCATAGATTTATCGTTCAATACGTCTGATAACAAAACGAATGAATCGGTAATGGTAAATAATGTACGTAAGAGGAACATTTGTAAAATATGCAGAATAAAATATTACTCCACCAAGAGCCAGCATTTGATGTTTATCAAAGTAAGATTGAATTTCGTCAATCGCCTTTAAAAAGGCCACATAGTTGATCGTATAAGCATCTTTCGCGAATCTTTTTACAAGCAAACAGAATTCTTCGGAAGCAAGAACGATACCTAGAAATTTTAGAATTCGCGCGAAATGCGTGAATGTTACAGTCCCGGCATTTTTTGCAATCTAAAAGATAAACAATTGACATTTACCACATAATTATAAAATAGAAAAATGTATCGATAGATTTTTAAGGAGAAGATTATTCTTCACGCAGACCAGTTCGTAATCTTGAAAGTAAGGCCTCAACACGAGTCTTCTTTTGTTTATAAGAACGGCAATTTGAGTGAGTATGAGACATAATTTTCGATGTTCCGTTGCACTTATACGATTTACATGCTCTGGATCTTCCCATTCCAAACCAGTTACAAGCGGTTCGCTTTTATCGAATTCAGGAGCTAGAAGAAAAACATCAATTTTATTGCTGTTCATGTTTATCCCCTTAACGAAATAAAGAAACATTTAGAAAGGAAACAAATTTTGTTCCGACGATGACTTCACTTAACGGTACCGGATTATGTATGTCAGTTAAATACAAATTCCTTTCTTTTCAGGTACGGCAGTAACAGTTTCTGAAATGTATTCTTACAGAATAGTAGAAATTTGCTTACCTGTTTCAAATACCTATAAGGTTTTCCCCGAAGAGGGTCAAGAAATATATTACTTGTAGATATATATTACAATATAATACAATCATTTATATAAATATAGATACTTATAAATATCTGTGTGTAATGTATTGAAATATAATTACAAAATAATTTAATAAAATTTTGTCTAGTCTTGTAAACTATATATTAATATTATAGTATATGTCAAATTATAAATTCATCATACCACTATCGTGAATTATTTCGCAAAACTGAGTGTAAAATATTCGACCATCCTGAACTCGGAAATAATCGGCCAAATCGGAAATTTCTTTGTCAGACAAACCAATTTGATCCTTCAGCGGTCCAGCCAATACCGAAATAAATTTCGACTCTGCATATTAAGAATATATATTGTATAATTCACAATCGTCATTTACAATCTTCGTGAAACAATATGTTCATAAATATTAAACGTCTGCTAAAAATCAAGATACAGACGACGATACAGAATAAAATAAAATTTTAATATGATAATTCGAAAACTACGAAACAATTGAAAAACACGATTAAAGGTGTTCAAGACATAAAAGATAAAAATTTTTAATGAATATAATAATGGAAATTGTGTAACCGTACCTGAGATTAAACAATTATTGTTAGGATCTAGCAGTTTGTAAAAATTCCATAAATTAAAACCCACGCGAAAAATTGCCGCTCGGATTTTATTACAAGTACGCCAAACGTCCTGTAGCCTCAAAATCTATGGATAGAGCATTTGTTAAACATGAAAAGTTATTTGACTAAACATATTTTCTCCCTACATCTTATTTTAAGTGTGATAGAAATCCTGGCTTTACCTTCTGCTGCTCAGGCATTTTGGACAACTAAAAGGTAAAATGTTAGGTATTACAAAAATTTTATTCTGTAAATATCTATAAATTTTGCAAATCGTAAACGATAATTCTGTTCACAAACAAAAAACAAACGTTAATATTGATAGAGATATAAAATATTCGTTTTACTAGTTATTCTAATTTGCTAGTAACATTCTATTTACTAGTATTATTCAAAAAAATACGTTGTAAACGAATAGGAAGGACGTTAATTAAATCAAGCATTAGGTTAAATGAACACTAAATGACCTATTATAAGGTTTACTTATTGTTATTGTCATCACAATAACGAATAAATAATAATAATACATAAAGACTTTAAAATATATAGATATATCCATCGATTAAAGAAACTAAACAAATATTTCTCATTAAATTATAATCTTACAATACATGTGCTATGCATATGATAGCACATGCAAATTCATATTTATACGTATACGTAAATATATATACATATGTACACAAAATAACAGCATTGAGCGAGCCAGCTAGAGAGACATCTAGGTTGATGCTGGCGCCAACTACTAGCGTCTACAATAAGAACGCTGAATCAACAGTAAACATTTCCCGCTTTTATTGGACATCATCGGAAAGATGGACTTCTCTTTCTTATTTAAACATTTAAATAATGAGTCATGACTAAGTAATAAAAATAAAAATATAACAACAAAAATTGAAAAGATTGTTATATCAAAATTAACTTTGGAGCAATATTTTATTGATTTCTTACAAATTACACGCACAGAATTCTGGGAAGTGATGCCGAATGGAGCCAAATCATTACGGAAATCTTATTGGCTACCACGTATTGCTCAGTATTTCCCACGAATCTTATTGGCTCTTCGTTTTCGCTCCATTCCCCACGCAAAGCTAAAATTTTCGTATGCGTGCCATTGTATTCATTATTTCCCCTTAACATCACTGAAATACTCGGCAACATCGATTGGTGTAACAGGACCGTAACAATGATATGAAATAATGTGTATGCATTATCTTTTTGAAACTAAATAATTTTTCATGATTTCAGATACAGAATAAAATATTTTTTATTTCGTAATTGATGTAAAATTTAGTCCTATTGATACAAGTAAAATAGAGGAGTTTTTAAACAAGATATATTAATACTCATAATATTATCTTTGATAATATAGTCCATTATTTATAACTTTTCAAATTTTATTTGATTTCATTTTGTTTTATCGAAATTTGAAAAACCAGATATTAAAGATTAAATATCGTGAACAATGCTCCAGAAAAAATATTAATTCTCTTTTCTTGACTGCTATGCATATATAATTATAGCACGCTGAAAGTAACGTGATACTTTTAGAAAGTGCAAACTAACCTGGCATTGGGAGTTCTAGATACGATACTGTGTGATAAAACCTGATTGGCTGAGAGAGCTGTAAGGGGGGGAAGTAAGAGATTCCATGATGCTTTGCGCGGAATCTCCTGAGTCAAACGGAGCGCAAGTCGTACCTCTTCCTTCTCCATTTGGCGGTCGATCAGTACGGACGTGAGAGTGTTGTTAGCTCGTGTAGTGTATTTAATTATTTGTTAAAGCGCGATTTATAATTGTGTTTTAAGTGTTTTATTAGAATAAAAAAAAAAAGTAGAATAAATAATGGCCGATCAGGAGAACAAGGACTTCAGCGAAGATATTGCCGATCAAAACTTCGAGCAGAACGGCGAAGCAGAGAACGGCGGCGGGGACGCCGCAGAAAATGGCCAAGAATCACAGGAGGACAGGTAACCCTTTTCGTCTTAAATTTCGATCTTGCAATTAAATCAATCGTTGTTCTACGAAACTATCGACTTCGATTCATTTGGTACTTTGAACGCGCGGGAATATGTAGTAAAGCTTCCAAACGAGAGTTGCTTTGTGCGATACGATTGTCGCGATGACAAAATGGCGGATGCGCGAGATCCCGAAAATCGTAATCCGTTCCCATCAATTCTAAAGCGAGCGTTCCTAGTATTGCAGTTAACTTCTTTTGTATTGCTGCAGTATAAAGAAATCCTAGGTATCAATCTTTTTTTTCGAAAAGAAACAACAAATAAGAAAAGGAAGTGAGTCGGTCAAATTAAAAGGAATGCCGGCCGCAAGTTTAGAAAGGGCGCGCCCACGCATTGTTGTAAAGTAAACCCACAGAAAAATCAATTTTTTATATCAAGCCAAGGAATTTCATGCATAGATTTGATACACTTTGCTTGGGCTCGCTTTTTTCAATTTTTTGTTACCATTACATATCGTATCACGTCCTCGTGTTTTTCACACACAACACGCATTTATGCGTCAAACCAAAACACTAAATAATATACATATTACGTAAATATGAGTATGTAGATTATTCAGGGAGGGTAATGCGCAATAATTATTGGTTATTTAGTATTGTCGTGATATTTAGAAATATTAATAGATTATAAGGATTTTTGATGGCTGGTGGGCACAGCACCTTGCCTTTCCCCCTTTTCAGCGTAACGAGATCTCAAGCTGGACGATTTGCTCATCGACGAGTTTAGATGTCAATGTTGATGTACGGACACAGTCTATGTAAATATTTTATAATATCGCATTGTACGTTCGTTCTTATTCTCTTACTATTATCACAGCATTTTTAGTTCTATACCTAAGGGATTCGACTTTTTTTTCTTTATATCCCTACAGCTTTGGATTGTCACAAACTCTTACATAGTTTGGGGTATGTTTTTGCAAAATGGGTAAGCTACTTTAGATTGTAACTTGTAGAACTACTTAAATTGATATCGGGAAAGAAGATGTAACCTTCAAATTTAATAAAATATATGTGAACTTTCAAATTCTTATGTTACAAGAGGTTGTATAAATAAATGTTGAGTACAAAATATAAAATCGTTATATATACAAGGTACGAAGAATTTGGAGGTATGCTTCCTCTCACCCATAATGAAAGTACAAATGTGTGTTGAGGGACGTGATATCTATACATAAGGTAACAAAAATAGATAACTGAAAACTGGCATTCCCTTGTTTATTATCAATTTAATATACAAGTAAAAATAAAAACAAAATTAAGTATTGCATGTTCTTTATTGCAAAATTATGATAAGGTAACTATATACGTATAAGAATTATAGATATTATAACTTTATATGTGCTGTTGTTGCGAGGTATACGTTTATCTGTTTAAAATTTTGTAATTTTGTGTAAACTCCTTATTTCTGCTCTCCTTCCTAGTTAATTCTATTCTAGTTTTGTAATTGATAAAGACAAGTTGTGATTTCATCAATGATAAAAATTTCTACATATTACACAAATAATAATTGTAATATTTTTATAGAGCATAAACTTTGAAATGCATTTTTGGCCAGCTGAGTCTTCCTCATTGATTCATTGCAGCAGAATTCTGGTTAGTCAATTCTTCATGATTGACAATATGTACGCTTACCTGGGATCTGTGAACTGAACCGTGAAGCCTTATGATTGACTTCTGAGTCTGAATTATTGTGAGAAGTCTACGTCAAGTTCAAGTCCGTCATGTTTCGTCACAACACAAGCACTGGAAGTCGAGTCAATTACGTCAGATCAATAAGTCTCGCACAGACATACACTTGCCTGCTGGGTCACGCGTAGAGTAATTTCTGATCAGATGTCAATGCTGTTTGGGCGTGATCAAAGCACAGAGTCACTAGGGCCAAAGCGAAAAACTCCGATAGGTCGGAATGCCATTAACCCAGTTTATGTGGCTTGATCTGCAGGTGGCAAACGACCCAGTGCGATTATGGCGGGCGGCTCGCAACCGGCTAACCGTGACCCGACCAACAACTGATTACCGGCGAGTGACTGGTGCCTACGGTATTTATCACCAGCCCTAGATGATATATGAAAAGATCAATCTAAGTACAGACAACTATCATCACACTGCCAGAAAAGTGAAAAATATTGCAGCTTGTTATATTTGTATATGAAAAGGCTGAAAAGTATATCAGGACTTGAAATATAATATTTTGCTGATGAATAAACAAAGAGAGAGAAATACTATACATATATAAATATACTATAAATAAACATAAAATATTGTGTGCATATATAGATATTTAAAAAGTATCAAGAAGTGACCATCATTAACTTGTAATATGGAAACAATTTTTTTAGCTTTTTAATAGAGTTGCAGTCTATCTACCATATGTCAATTCTTTGGGCCAATCAGCAGTCAGAGTTCAACTTGGAAAAGTTAAATCTTATTTCCTTTAGGAGCAGCTGTATGTCAACTGGAGTTATAACTATTGTTCGAGTTCACATGAACATCGTGAAAAGTACTTTGCTCTCTCAATGCGTTAATTTTTACATATCTACTTTTTTCCAAGTTTTTTCCTTTAATTTTTGTTGATAAACACATCTATCTGAAGTTCAAATCAAGGTCTATGTGGTGTGCAAAGCAGTCTTCTGATGGTTGTTTCATATAATCCTATGTTTCTTACTAAGGATAAACGCACAATTTTCATATAAGATTGTATTAGTGAGTTAATTTATTCTAGGTATTTTTGTGTCCTTATTAATACCTTAACTATGAAATTAAGATAATTTTAGTTTTGCAAAGTTATTTATTCTTCCAAATTTTAAAGTAGACATTAATGTAGGTCACTTAATCAATTGTAGATTACATTTATACATGAGTATATACTTATATTTATATACATAAGAAGCATTTAATAAATTGCATACATTACCTGTTAAATAAAATTCCTTACCAAAATGTCTTTAAAAGTTTATCCAGTGCCCTTTTTCCAAATGATATACTACTATTGCATTTCTTATATATTGTCAATATTAAATTTTAATATTTTAACGTTTATTCTAATTTTTCCAGGGGTCAAGTCAAACTCCTTTTTTAAATATAAATGGAAATAATTTGTAACAAAACTTAAATTTTTGCTTCAACCTTAGTCCTAAAAATTTATATAAATTTCAAGATCGTCATAATAATATACATTACATTGCTTTGCAGGTCAACCGGAGGTAATCAGGATTCTTTAAATGATAGGTACATTCTATTTTCATTATTATTTCTTTACTTTCTAATTTGCACATGAAAATGAAAATAAACGTTTCCCAAACAGTTTTTGCATTGTAATAGTTTTAAATACATTGTAAGATGTATAAATTAAAAAATAAGTTGTTAGCATTTAATTATTTATAAATGAATAGTTATGCAATTACAAAATTTTGAAAAATTCCAAGAATTAATATTTTATTTTATTTTCATAAAAAAGTTATTTAATTTAATTCAAATCTTATTTTATTTTTATTTTTACAGGAAATTATTTGTGGGTGGATTAAGCTGGGAGACTACAGACAGTGAGTATTATTTTGCATTTTAAGAATTATAGTCCTTTACAAGCTATTTACAAACTATGATGTTACTTACTTAGGACACCTTCAGATGACAAGTCATATGAGACTAGATTTAATACTGAGTTTTTATATTATAAATTTAATAGTATAAATAATTAAGGAATTTAATATCTAATATTTTTAAATAAACACATTAATTTACAGAGGAATTAAGGGATCATTTTGGTACATATGGAGACATTGAAAGCATCAATGTCAAAACAGATCCTAATACCGGACGGTCGCGTGGATTTGCTTTCATCGTTTTTGCTAAAGCCGAATCGTTAGATAAGGTAAAATTAATGAAACCAATAGTTACATATTAAAGTAAAATTGATATGATGATAAACTTATCCAGTTCTGCTACTGATTTTATTTGATGTAATTCCAATTGCTGAAAATAAGTTATTAGAACTAATCATGCGAATTCTAAATAATGAGAGTCTTCATGAAGATTATTTATGTTTCAGATCATGGCAGCCGGCGATCATATAATTAATAATAAGAAAGTTGATCCTAAGAAAGCAAAGGCTAGACATGGCAAAGTCTTTGTTGGTGGTCTTTCAACAGAGTTGTCAGATGATGATATCAAGCATTTCTTTTCTCAATTTGGAACAGTGAGTATCTTAGTTTACTTATTTGTCACTATAAATGTTTATGCCCATTAAAAAAAAAATACAATGAAATTAAATGTTACAGATTGTTGAGGTCGAAATGCCATTCGACAAGACAAAGAACCAGAGGAAAGGTTTCTGCTTTATTACATTCGAATCTGAACAAGTAGTAAACGAATTGCTGAAAACTCCTAAGCAAACAATTAATGGTAAAGAGGTACGTTTTATATCAATAAATAAAATAATTAATTTTAGGAAAAATGTTATACATATTGACGATCCTACTAATGCATTCCAATATATTAAATAGGTCGATGTGAAGAAAGCAACACCTAAACCAGATGGTATGGGAGGTATGCGTGGTGGCGCTGGTGGTCGAGGCGGCCGTGGTGGTAGAGGAGGTAGAGGTCGCGGTTTTGGCGGTCAAGGTGGCTGGGGCCAAGGCGGATACGGAGGTGGATATGGCGGCGGTTACGGTCAAGGCGGTTATGGCGGTGGCTATGATGGATACGGAGGAGGCTACGATTATTACGGCGGTGGGTACGGCGGCTATGGTGGTTACGACTACAGTGGATACGGTAATTTTATTGATTATTACTAAAAGAACTTACACGCGCTTATCGCTGTGTAGGATTATATTGAAGAATTTAATTTCTCTTTTTTATAATAATCAATAGCAGATAATTCTCTACTGCTATCGTCCCAATGTATTCGGTAAACAAACAATATTAAAATTATTGCATTGTTACATTTGTTGTCTTAGCTTTTTTCCTCGTGCATTTGATTTATTTTTTGTCGTAACTTATATAAATCTGTGGTAAAATTTCAACTCATTAAAGCTTTTAAAATTCAATAATGTTACGTATATGTTGAAATAACTGAGATTCTAGACATTCAACAAATCATTTGATATAACAAATATTAGTACAATTTTTTTTTACCAGAAACTAGAAAGCTAATTTATAGAATGCAAAATATATTTCCTATTAAACAAAAAATTCAGCACAATATTTGTTTTAGAATTGATTAGTATTAACAGTAAATAATTGAGTTTGTGAAGTAACTTAATAAATATTGATTAATAATATTAGCAAATATAAGTTTAAATAAATTAATAAATCCTAGAGTTCATCATAGTATTATTAAAAATGATAGCTTATATTCAAAGTAAATGTTTTAAGCCATATACATATGGGACGAATTTTGAAAATAACAATCAGATGTCGAGAAGGTTTTCAAAATTACCTGACACGAAGTTTTAATTACCCATACCTCCTATAAAATTTTGCTTTATGTAAAATCTTATAGAAAATTTTTATTTATATTACATAAATTTAAATCATTTGTCTCAACATAATATAATACTAACTTAGTATTATATGACTAAATTATATTTTGAAATGATATAAAATTGATGTGATATATTACATTTATGACTAATGTTGAAAATTGAGCGCTGGTTTGCAGGCAGATCAGCGATATATCTTTACTTTAAATATTATTAACATTAAACTTATTTTTATTGATTATTTATGAATATTATTGAAAATGTCTATTAAGTGTTAATATTTCTAAATTAAAATTAAATAAAAAACTAATTAAGAAAGTAAACCAGCAGCTCAGATACGTAGGAAATACATTCGGATTATGTTTTACCTCTAAGTATGTATATTACATATTTCCCCTTTTTTTGGCTACAAAAGAAAATTTTATTGCGCATGAATAAAAAAAGCATAATCCGAAAAGTAAATCCCTACTTCCAGAGGGTTGGCTGTTTTTGAGCTGTGATCAACTAACTTATTGATTTTAACAACTTCCTAAGTTAAACTTTTTAATGCCTTATTAATATTTGACTTATATATATATATATATACATATATATACACACATACATATGAACCACATTAAACGCAGAAAAGCAGGATATCATATAATATGTAACAGTGAATGTGTGAAGATGATTAAAAATTATTATAGTTCAATGTGGTATTTTAAAAAAAAATTTAATTTCATTACGTATATATAATTGGTAAATAGTGTATAAACATTTTAATTAACTACTTTTAATATTTTATCGATGGCTAAGACAATAAATATTACAATAGATCATTTCACTCAGTAAATGTACGTAAGAGTACTAATTTCATACGTTCACTGATTGATGTCTGTGAATCCGTGCAATAAATTAATTTTTTTACATTTCTTATCTTTACTATAAGTTCTGCAGACTCGCTGACTTCAAAACACACGCAGTCACTGTAACATAGTTATATGTGAACTTGAAATGTGTGGAGAACATTAAAGCAAAACTATACAGGATAATGTCGTATGATATGGAATATTAAACCTCCATCCTTGCTTTCAAGTCCTGCCACGTTTCCTAATATGCATGCTTTCACATATTTCCACATTTCACATAACCACTTCATTCATAAAAAAACTAACACACTCCTCAACAATAATGAATTATTGATACTTGCAATCATTGTGTTTGATCTATTTTATTAATTACGTTCCATTGTTTTTAGCATGACTTTTAGTTCATTTATGAGAGAAAACGAACAAAATTATTTGAAACGGAGAAACATTTTTTACACTATAAACCAATTTATAAAATTATTTCCTATTGCATACGCCAAATAGAAGTAAATGTTGAAAAACACAATAGCAAGTCCACATTGAATTTATATTTATCTATTTGCGTGTTCGACCCTGCACACACTTTTTTCCTGGGACTGTGGCAAATAATTATAAATTATTACACTAAACTTTCTTGTCGTAAAGAAATTTAAGTGCATGCCACTTCGTGTTAGCAGTAAATAAAATCAATTGTAATCTTTTTTGATACATGAGTTTATGAACAGCCTCTGCACTTATATTACATATTAGATGTGCAAACAATGAACCCTTTGGAAGATAAAATTATCTTTTAATATTATTAAGTAGTATTTTTTAAAAAATTCGTATAATATACATATAAATATAAATTTAATATAACATTTAAAATTATATTTTCGAGAATATTTAATTTTAAAGCTTAAATTTACTAAGATCTTTTTACATAATTGTGTTACACACATACTTGTGTACCGGCGATAATTTTTATTGGTATCATAGATATATTATACTATACACAATTGCCGGTCCATGTTAATACTGACCCCATTTGTCTCTTATACCGTGTGTTCCATGAAACGCAGACGGCTATGGCTATGGCGGTGGTAGTTACGATGGTGGCTACAGTGGTGGGCGCGGTGGTGCACGCGGTAAAGGTACGCATTAGCGTTCCTTCTCTATTGTTTTGTATTTTCCCAAACGTGCCCTACTTTGTTAGCAGAAATCCACTTTTTAAGTTCACATTCATTTCATCAATTATTTTTCATCACCATTACTTTACCTCCTATGTTTGTTTATGTTTATCCTTCATCATCATTTCCCTTTATTTTCTCTAAGTATGTGTGTACATGTACGTGTGAGCATATGAAATTGATATTTTCTTATTTTTATAGTTACAATACTAATGAGAATAATGAATTTTCAGCAATTACTGATATATATTATTAAATATATAAATATTTACTATTGTGTAACCTAAATGTAAATACTCCATTGCTGCCACATATTTTTAGAAAGTTTTTTTTTTAAAGATAATGTTTAAAGAAATATTATCTTATACTTTCATATATACTTTACTGTACAAGTATCATAATTATTTAAGGATAATACAAATTATAAATTCATGAAGTATTTATCATTTTATTGAATAGAAATTAATTAAATAGGAAAAATTTATGTAAATTAATTGAAATTCCTGATTTACACATATATATTAAGAACAAACCTGGAAAGACATTGATATCTCATAGTTTTAAGAAGAAAGAAAATAATGTGTTAATATATATGTAGGCCATACTTTATTTGAATTAACACTATGTAATTATAATATACAAGAAATTTTATTTAAAAAATCATAAATTCATAAATTACAATTTCATAAATCTTAATATTTATGTGTGGATACTAAAATATTTTGATATTATTAGTAATAAAATTCTGGTTAGAAAAAATGTTGAGAGACTAAGTTTGTCTCTATATATTGAGATAATTTCATAATTTTTAAGAATATATATAATTTATAGTTCTGAGTAATCGATATATATTCCTAATATACTAATAAGATTTTCCAAGTGATTGTGTTATTATTTCGAATTACTCATAGTTTAAAATGTCAAAACTATTCGTATATATGTATGTGTGTGTGAAATTTATATATCTGAAAGATATATGTAAGATATATAGAAGATATATTTTTGAGAATAATATATGAAATATATATATCTTACATATAAAAGCATGTCATATCTCATGCGTACAATATGGTGCATATTAAAGTTCAAAGAAAAATGAATATTTGAAATTTTTGATGCTGGTATTAAATCCATTTTCATCTTTATTTCATTTTTCATATCCTTAACCTTAAACATTTCTGGTTATTTGATAAAAACAACATAAATTGTTATTATGATATGTGATATATCTATAAATTATATTTTGGTAATAGTATATAAGAAATATTAATATAAGTATAAAGTAAAGTCTTAGCGAAGTAATTGTAAATTATTTAAGTAATTCGAAATTTGTTTAAGTATGTACACAATATCGCAATATGGAAATTTCAGTATTTCAGCATATGCAGATCCCAGAAATGTGTAAGGAGAAAAGGAGAGTATGAATCAGAACGCAGCCTTGCAGCTTACTACCTTAGCCTGTAGCCTCTATGTAGATTCTTCGTAGATTTATATCCATTACGTTAGTCTTTATCTTTATATATTGTTTCGTACTTTATTCTGTTATTAATAGAAGTGTGCGTGCGGTAATTTCTACAAATGAACCGTTTTGTGGTCAATAATTTATAATTTCTTCAAAATACGGTGGGAGGAAGAAAGCGGGGGTATATATCCAAGTTGCTGGACTAACGTACATCGTGGATATTGTTTCAGGAGGCTCAGGCTACGGCGGAAAGCAGAGGGGAGGTGGTCGTCAGAACCAAAGGCACCAACCCTATTAATGGAAATCATTCATTGCGACCGCAATGCAATTCGCATTGTAACCGCTGGTGAGTCATCATAGCTTCCTGACATCTATAAGTTCAGTCTCAACAACCTTTCTCTTCCTTTTCCAATGTCATTTATGTTTAATGTTACCAAAATGGTTGTTTCATGTGGTTACATAGTAAAAATATTTAAAAAGATGTAATATAAATATTATACACAAACAATACAATGCAATACATTTGAATATTTATTCTTCTTTTCAGGTTTCCTGTCCATCCACAAATCTCATAACTCGTTAAATCATCATTCCATTAAACCACGCCACTTTCAGCAAGATTTTCAACAACGCAGACTACTGCCGCAAAATAAAATGAATCATCAGGAATCACGACAAAAACTGTAATAGCTTCACGTTTTGCGTCTAGCAATTCATCTGTATTATCAAGACAACAAAAGCAAACATATATACATATATATATTATATATATATACATATAGGTACACAATGCTTTCTTCCATCTCTCGTTTACCCTTTTGTACAAAGTGAAAAATACTTCATATTTCACATTGGTCCTCTATCTCATTTCATCTTATTTATCATTAATTTTTTTTACCGTTAGTATACGTTACGTTGTTCAGCGTAAGGCAATGTCACATCGCAATACGTTTGCAAACTATTAATATTCTATGTTAATACAAATATGGAATGATATGAATGCTGGCGTAACAATTATTCCAAACGTATAGACGAGATGCCTTACAATGAAATATTGTAACGTAATATTTTTGTGCAAATGGGAAAGCAAAAGATGATAGGAAATAATTTAAATACAGATATATTAGGAAGAATCAAGTTTCTCATTCATCGCTTGGGACTACTGAGAAATACCTACGTCCCTATTTTTAACAATAAGATTATTATAATTTGTTTATAAACTAAACTTAATAAGAAGAAACCCACTATAGAAAAGTAAGCAGGCAATGTACTTTTTACACGGCTATGATAAGACAAAAATGAAAAGTACCGAATTGTTTATAATGATTGTGTGAGGTATGAAATGAGGTAAAAAGATTATTGCTTCCTTATTGGTAAGAAAAATAGGATAAAATAAATTGATTTTGTGTACATAATATATACCGCGTATGTTTGTATTTGTGTTAACCGATCCTAATAATTTAATTTTTGGAAAACAGTATGTACACAATACTTCTTTAAAATGTAGTGATAAACATCTATACATTAGATTTAAATAAGACTGACACAAAGATTTAGTGAATTTGTATTACAAACAATATTTTGCTGATTCTACCACAGTACGTGCATCGAGCTCTAGATATTCTTTCAGTTTTTACTCTACACTCAAGAACAACACATACATACATTATATTTATATACCGATAGTTTCATTCTAGGCAAAAAACATCGTAATAAGATTTTTAAACTAAAAGAAAATATTGTATTTTTCTCAAATTCAACACTGTTCTATGTCACAAAAGTATTACATTAAAAAGATTAGACAAAAAATGTTGCCTTTTTTTAATTTCACAGTTAAAGCGAAATGTACAAAACGCAATCTTAACAATATTAAACGTTTTAAGTAAATAGTATTGTATAAAGTCCTATTGTCTGACATTAAACTATAGAGAATAAGCTATATTTAAACTAAATTTTTCACTAATTAAAAGAGTATACATTTTAAGTTATTAAATTTTATATATAATTTTCCATGTATCATATTCAGTAAAAGAGATCTTACTAATTTGTATTAAAATTGTAAAAAAGAATTTCTATCTTGATGTATATATAAAATGGGGAATTTGATACTTTCGTTCTGTGTTGCGAAATATTTTGGTTGTTAAGACAAATCAAAGAATTTTTGAACAACTCATGTCAGGTAAAATTTTATAAAATTTAATTGGAACTATAAATATATATAAAATCATATCATGAAATTTATTTGTAGAAAGGCATGAAGAATTAGATCAAATGTAATATCGCATAGATGTTCATCATAGTTTTTCACAGAACAATCTAAATTTCTTTTATTTATTTATAAAAATTCTTTGGTATGTAAATTTTATGAAAGCTTTTCATTTGTGTACTTTATATAATTAAATATATTATGTATTCTAATGTTTTGTTTTATTACTACTAAACCTTAAAAAATGAACAATTATTTTATTTCGAACATTAAAAAATGTAATACATCAAAATTATTAAAAACATGAATTTAAAAACCGTAAGTGTCTCGTAAATATTGTGAACTCTAGTTTTCATAAAGTTTGATGTAGGTATTACCAAGTATTAAATGTGTGTGTCTGCGTGTGTGTAAAATATTTTGTGGTATACTTGTTCCACATTTAAGAGAACGTCTCTTATATCATCGTTTCTGATTTAATAGTATTATCTCGCAATAAAAATAATTATCAAATAATTTAGTTCTAACAATATGCTTGATCGATTATCAATTCCCAATTATTTGTATTGTAATACTGAGATCGCATTTATTTATCACTGTTAATTATTAATTATGTTTAGAGAATACCAGATTATAGTTATAGAATACCAAAGTTATATTATATGATATAGATAAAAGCTAGAATATATATATTTATCACATTATAAAAAATATAATCGGTTAATAGTTATTATTCTTTGGTAATCTTTCATAGGTTATAATTTTTAAATGTTTTATCTGTAGTGAACGTACAATAAAATGAAACTACATTTGTCAATATCTAAAAATAATTACAATAGTATTTCCAGCCGTTCTATAGTAACATTACAAGAACATTAAATATATGTACTGTAATAGAAAAAATTACATACTATGTCATGAATCTAGGAATTAAAAGGACGGAGTACAGATCTATTGGGCTTAAGCTTGTGTCTGGAAGGGGATAACGAGATACTGCGCATGTGCTTGGTGGTGGACGATCGGTGATTGGTCGATAACAGATGAATTTCGTCATTGTGTGTTGGGAACATAAATGAAGACGTGTACTGTTATAGTCTTATAAGACTGTGGTGCTACGTATGTACAATATTAATGCAAAAATATGTACTGAAAAAAAAATATATGTAGTGCAAATTTATAAAAATTCTATATAAATGAATATATATATATATATCTTCTTTACTATTGCACCCTTCTTTACTATCATATTTTGACATAATTTTAATTTACATCTATATATAATTGTATGTAATTTTCAATACATTATTTTCATCATTGTACATTTCAGGACATTTCACAATCCTAACTGGAGTTACCAAGTGATTAGCATTTACCATGTCTGTAGCAATGTTTAGCGTATTTTAATTAATTTTCAGAAACAAATTGTACATATAAAATTTCTTTTACTCTTTTAATTTCAAACCTGCTTTATTTTTATACATCTCTTTTCTTTACATCACTTATTTATCAATTAATGTCAATTATTATTAATCTTCTATTTCAAATAAAAACAATAAAAAAAATATATCTTATCTACCATTTATTTATTAATGTACAGTTTCTAGTATGCTATTATCTTTTTGAAAATAACATACAGAGCCTATCTAATAAGCAGTTTAACTTATTATCCATGTTTGGAGCAAAACTTTGAATAAATAAAATTTCTTTTTTGTGATATGTTTGTGCTTAAATATATCTGAATACTGCATGCAAAATGTTACATTCTGAAAGAGAAGAGTTTGTCCAGATTACAAGGTCATACTCTACAAACGTCAGAAGATAGAGAAATGGAAACAATCACTAATGAATCCTGAAACATGTAAATTTGAAGTATATCTAGCAATAAGTAATATAAGTCATTTAAGACCTGTGACCAACAGAAAATTAAGCTTCAATCAAGAAGGATATTAACTTTTTAGTTGATCTAATCTGTAATACAATATTTACAATATGATTAATTTGCATATATATATATACATAGTTTTGTATTATGTCTCTATAATTCTTTGTAATTATTTATTACCAAATAATGTGTTTCCAGTAATAACTAAATAAAGATGTTATAAATAGATTTTCAAGAAAAAAAGACATAAGTGATATTTTAATGAATTTTATTATGAAACGTACTCTTATACCCATCTTCTTTCATATGTGTGTATATTGATTTCCTATTTATTTGTAATATGTGAATGAAAGAATATTTTCATATTTGTTATAAAGAAAACATATGTACAAAGATTAATTAATTTACATTTAACACACTAAATATATAGTTTGATGCCCTATCATCAGATGGCAGTAGAAGATAACTGTATTTATTTATCATACATACAATGTAGGTAAAAGAAATAATAAAAATTTAAAACAATAAATTAAATTATAAGACTTGTAGACTATATTAGTATTAATATAATCATTTTATTTGCAATTTTAGCATATTTTCAATGTAACAAATAAACTTGTCATTTAATTGTATTGTTCTTATCTATTCAAAATAATTTATACTTTGTAATGAACTATAATTCTAAAGTAAGTCATTTAATAAATCATCCAATAAGGTATAAGTTACAGTAGAACGGAGCGTATTATTGAACCAATAGCACGTTTGTTTGTCTACAGAATTTTTCTATTTAATCTAAATTGTAATTGGCTGTTTTTATACCAGAACTGAAATAGCCAATCAGCGACGTAGTACACGCAAGGAAATGCCTTTCTGGAATTTGTTCGATTGATGATGTAGTTCCTGTAAAACCCGCACAACACGAGTAAGGTCTTGGCTTCTAAGAGAGTCGTTTATCTTTATATGACCGGTGCTTCTGTGCAGGTTCCGCTGCATGTGCTGACATCAAGGTGCTTGGAGGACTCATACATTGAACTGTTTTTATAATTAACATTATTGTGAACTGTTGTTGCTCGTAGAAACTTTCTGTTTTCGTCGCAGCATCTCGTTTTGCCGGGAAAAGCAGTGAGTTGTGTCACGCATAAGTGGTTCTATTGGGTGAGTGTACAACGCCATAAGATCGGCTTTGCCGATGTTCTTTCATCCGACTTCTCACAGAGAAGACCTCGGAACGAACCAGGAAGGCAAGCATGATACGAGACTGTGAAAAGTGTTGTCTATTGTTCATGAATTAACGATATTTGTTGCTCGTAAATTATTGTTCAAATTATTGAACGTTTCGATATTCGTGTTTTATGTTACTTATCGAAACATTTTGCTGAAATTTTACATTGAGAGCTTTGCGTTACCATTTCTTAGATCAAGAAAAATCGCCATGCTTGCTCATGCAACCGGGCGGCCCCCTTGCCCTCAACCTCGCACTTCGCGCAGCACACGAGTTGAGAGATGATCTACAGTTTTTTGTTTTTAAGTAACTGCTTTGCAACAAAGATTCCTGTTATTTTTGTACTTACGCGAGCACATGTTCTATCAAGACTAGACTGTACGCGCGCCTGATTACAATTTAATGTACAAATTACTGAAATTACATGTTTCAACACGCATATATTTATTTTTTAAGATTATTGTATCAATCTTTATAAAAATATTATAGGTTCGATTGATGAATCAGTTACTTCAGAAAAATATTTTATTTATGACCATTTTTAATCCAAGCACATCGCTCTTATGTGATATCCATAGATAGCCACTTTGATTGATGTGCATATTTACAATTTTTATCTCATCATATTGTGTATTTGTTTCCAATATTTAGTTCCTATGATTATTTTATGTTTTTATATAAATGTGATAAGTCATAAAATATGTAAACATTAATGTATTTTTAAGTATATTGTGTACCTTTTACAATACATACATAATTAATTTAACCTGTTTTTCTTTGAACTATACATATATTTATATATTATTATACCTATATTGTGACAAAAAGTAGATAGATATAATTTATGTATACAAACAGTATGATACATCTATAAACATTACAGGTATGTTTGTTTGTTACAGGCATCTAAGCTTCCAATTTTCATAATTACCACATAAAATTTCTGTTGCTATTTAAGCAAAGTATTATTTCAGACGTCAGGGATAAGAAAATGGTCATGGAGGCATCCCCTTCTCCGCAGAATGTCGGTCGTGAATTTGTCCGACAATATTATACTTTACTTAATCAAGCTCCTGCACATCTTCATAGGTAATTGAAAGAAAGAGAGAAGAAATATCTCTTTAAATGTGAAAAAAATGTTGAAAAAGCTACAGTGCAAAATTAAAATATTTTTGTATTATTATATTTAATATTATTGCAGATTCTATAATCAACATTCATCCTTTGTGCATGGAGGATTAGATTCCAATCGAGAATCGACTCCTGCAATTGGTCAAAAGCAAATACATCAAAAAATTCAACAACTAAATTTCCGAGATTGCCATGCCAAAATAAGTCAAGTTGATTCACAGCTCACTCTTGAAAATGGTGTCGTCGTGCAAGTAAGTGACACTATTAACAGAATTAATTATAAAAATCTTTTTGTATCCATTTAAGGTATTAATTAGCACCTAATACTAAAAATTATGAGAGTAATATGTACTAAATTTATTTGTATTAATTGAATTATATATGAATTATAGGTATCAGGAGAACTATCTAATGCTGGACAACCAATGCGTCGTTTTACACAAACATTTGTGTTAGCCATACAAGCACCAAAAACATATTATGTACATAATGATATATTTCGTTACCAAGATTTGATCTTTCCTGATGAAGAAGAAACAGATGTGGGTGGTGTAGAAGGAGGTGTAGGTGAGCCTGGGGAGAGGGAAGGGGAGGAGGGAGTGCGTTCTGAACCAGAGGAAGATGAACATCAAAATCGTGGACAGCAGCTTTCAACACCAGCTACATCTACTGAACCTCAAGTTCAACCTCCGCTTATTCCCGCACAACAACCTGTGCTTCAACAACAACAACAAATATACTATGCACCGCCGCCGCAACAGACTCATGTTAGTTTGATTCTAAAAAAAAAATTATTTAAATAATATTGTGTACTATATTGTGCATTATATATGTTATTTCAGGTACATCCCGTAATGCAACAGGTATTAAATGGTTCGGTTCATGAAGAGGCACCATTAATTAATCAACAACCACCACCACCACCACAACAACAACAACAACAACAGCAACAGCAACCACCTCCACCACCTGCACAGCAGCACCAATATATAACTGAACCTACGTCACAAACACAATTTGTACAAGAAACGGAACTGGATCCTGCAGCCGAGCAACAACAACAACAAACAGAAAATGAGCCGCAAGCTCAATCAAATGAGAGTCGTGAACAACCTGAGGCTGAAACGTTTACCGCTTCTGTACAAGAATCCGAACCAGAACATCAAGTGGCAAATACAAGTGTGACTAGTAGCGGGCCGAAAACATACGCTAATCTTGTGAAATCATTCCCCAGTACTACTGGTGCTACTAGTCCTCAAGCTCCCAAATTGTCTATGTCGCCGGTATGTATTTTATAATTGTAACAGTTATTTTTAACGATTAAGATTTTGTTTATTGTGTAATTTATACAAATCAGATGTCGACAAAGTATAGATATAAACTACTTTGTAACATTTGTTCTCAGCCCCCAATGACGAACTTGCGTTTAGACGATAGATCGCCACTACATCCAACTAGTAGTGGACCTGCACTGTCTATAACAACTAGCGTTTCTACGCCTCAACAACAGACTCATAGAGTTAGTAATCAACAGCCACAACAGCAACAACATCAGCAACAGCGAGCCCCGAGAGGAGGAGCAGTACAACGAGGTAAATGTAACTCATATTAGCAATGTTAAAAGATATTTACTTTCTATGTGCAATGTTATATTAGTCACACACATTACTAGTATTGTAGAATAAGCAATGAATTCTTTAGATGGTGATCGTCGTGGTACAAGACAAAGTCAATATAGTGATGCCCACCAACTATTCCTTGGGAATTTACCGCACAATGCATCAGAAGATGATTTACGTCAAGTATTTGAATCTTATGGTAGGGTAGTAGAGTTGCGTATACACAGTAAATCAAATGATAGATGCAAGGGGCCGCAGGGAAATAACACGGGAAAAGTGCCTAATTATGGATTCATCACTTTCGAAGATCAACAAGTAGTTAGCAAAGTATTACAGAATTTGGTTAGTTTCTATATATAGATACAACATATACAAGATATAACGTACAGAAGGATTAATTTTTTATCGTTAATTTTAGCCGATTTATTATCCTGCTGAAAATGGACAAAAGCTAAATGTGGAAGAAAAGAAGGTTAAACCGAGAACGATGGAAGGTAGCGGTGGTCGATTGAATTCTAATGATGGCAATATGAGAGCAATGGGAGGACAACAGCAACAACAGCAACAGCAACGAGGCCCAGGTATGCACACGCGTGTGACGTTTTTTATAATTACATTTAAAGACTGTAAAAATGCATATATAAATTAGATAATTAAATGTTAAAGTAAAGAATAATAGCTCCATAATACCTTTTAAGATCCACGGAAAATATATTAAATGCTGCGATAATTGTATTGCGGTTAAAAAAATGGTTACAAATGTGACCAGCTTGTCATATTTTTTTATTTTATAGGTGGACCTGGAGGTATGATGAGAGGTGGCCAACATGGTACGAGAGGTGGACGTGGAGGATTTTCACGAGGTGGTGATGGTGGAAGGGGAGGTGGTGGTATGCGGCAGTCTGGTAATCCCAACAATCTAAGTTATCAAAATCGCCGCTAATACTTCAAGCAATGTTGAAGGGGCACTCCCGTTTCTTTCTTCTTGAACAAGTCATCGGTATATAATTACCATCCTCATTTTTGAACACAAAATCCAGGACTATCTCGTATGCCACACAACGTGATTAAAGGCGCTATTCTTTTACGCTTAAACATCGCTTGCACCGTTTGTCAAGCAACAACTATAGATGACGCAGCTCAAATTGTATGGAATACGAACTCGAGTAAGATAATCGGATTATCGCATTTAAGCTAAGTTTATCGTATTCGTGGATAAGGGATAATGATTTAGTAAAATAATTCATTAAACGTTCAACTTAGTTCGTTGAATATTTGATGAAATAAATACTACGAGTTCGTCCTTCATACATCGACGTCAGGCAATTTACAAGACTTTACGATGAAAACAGAATTGCATCCACTTGCATATGTACGTATAACAGAGCGACGCGTGATATCCTCTCTAGAAATATGGGTGTGTTTTGTCTCGTGATACGTAGCCCACGTTTCTTAGAAGCCAACATCCAAGGAACAAAATTGTTGCCAATTTTTGTGATAGAGTGACAGAAGAAAACTCGAACCAAGTTCTTTCGTGTTCTTCGTAGCACGTGTGCGATACATAAAAGCAAGTGACAGTGTTAGAAGTATACATCATACAGATCATACACACATACAGATACATGTGGAACTAGGATTCGGTAACGTACCTTTTGTTTTCTTTTGGATGAATATCATGGAAGTTACGTCGCTCTTTTAGTTTTCTTCGTTTGCCAATTGCATTAAGGAGACATAAGCGGTGCGAATTCCGCTGTCGTATAAATAAGTCACGAGCCAAACTAAACGAAATTAAAACGAGAGGATACGAATCATTTTAACTGTGGAATATCACCGTACACTTCATATGCTCTCGAGTTAATTTACTTAACTGCCGATATAACGTTCCATCTACATGTAGAAAGTCGGCAATAATGTTTATAGGTGTAGTTGGTCGGTGTTGGTTAACGAGTAGAGAACTGCGGCTGTTCTGTGGTCGCATACAAAAAGACACAGTCGATTTTTTCACAAAACATGGCCAACTATCAATCGACCGGTATCGGTTGATAGTGGGGCAGTACCTTTAGACTGCAGCTGGTCTCGCCGTTTCCTAATTCATCCGCGTGTCGCTTATGCTCTATTTTGTTCCAACCTACTAATTTTTTGTTCAATTTCCTTTTTCTATTCCTCACGTATCTTTTCATATTAGGCTCTTGTCTTTTCTTCTTATGTTCGTCTTCGTCTCTTTCTTATTTTCTCTTTACTCTTTTTATCGGTCTTTTGTTTCTTATCTTCTTTCCTACAAAGTTATACAAAGAGGGCAATGCTATTTCAAAATTATAATTTCATAGTTGATACAACAAATTAATTGAGAATTGTCTAACATTTGATAGTTTGATAGTCTCTGGTGATCGCAGAACTCGCAGTGCGCTGCTAAAACAAAGAGACCTAGTACCGTTATAACAACACAAAATTTTAGCTTGACTTTGTGCAAAACCTCGTAAGATTAACAATGTATATTGATGAAAGAATATTCCCCTGCTTACTAACGTAATTAGCATTATTCTTGTAATTATTATACATACATAAATAGAAATTTTTCGAAGTTCGATCAAGAGTGACAAATGTTCGTACGAAGATTTTATAAACTTCTTTAATCTGGCTCTTTTCTTCGATAATTAGATAATCCATATCAATAATTAGATCGGAAAGTAGAGACATGAATATTCATTTTCGAAGATTTTGTCAGCTCTCTGGCGCTAAGGCACACTTTTAAATGTTTTTCAATCTACACGTTATCTTACGAACGAATAGTTTTACCAGCATGAAGTAATAACAGCGATTTAGCGGAATTAGATGATCGATCTAATTTATCCTTTATATGGAGAAGATAAATTCAGCACGTGCACTTATTCTATATCACCGGATGGAATTGAGGAATATTTTGATTCCTGTATCTTCATAAGTACCCTAATGTGTAGATAGTATTTTCCTATCTGTATTTTCGACACGTGTCCGTATAAAGGTGCTAGGGCAGATAAAACAGAGGAGAGAAAGAGAGCGAGAGGATGAGAGAGAGAGAGAGAGAGAGAGAGAGAGAGAGAGCGAACGAGAGAGAATTGTGTTTATTAGAAAAAAAAGCATCAGAAGTATTTTCGAATTTCTAGCAACAGTTTGCAAGATGAGTCCTGCGATTATTAGAGACAGGGCAATATATTTTTTCTGGCCTATTCGTCACGTGTGTCTTTTTTTTTCCTTTTTTCAAACCAGGAGATATTGTTCTTTTGTTTCTGTAAATTGTGATCGTGTTAAAAATCATCGGATAATCAGAAGAAAATTATCAAGCCAACATTGAAATAATGTAGAAGAATCGTAAGTGCAAAGTAAAAAGTAATACAATACTACCATCGTCGTGAAACAGTGGTAGCGCATATAGTAATTTATGTGCCATCTCGTACGTATACACCTCGCCCTAACCCAAGTGCACAGATGAAAATACAGGAGATGAACAGAAATTAAACTGTCTTTTAATAGTGCTGAGAAATACAGAGGTGATAACAATATGTTGATGGTGATAAATTAACTGAATGTTGAAATTTGCCAGAAATTACAAAGTGCACGGCGACTAAACCACAAAATGCTACAATATTAAGGCTGAAAACATGTGAGAAGTAATTATTTACTTTCTTATTGATCCATTAAATTGTTACGTAGTCTACATTAAACATCCGCAATAGTTTGTAATCGAATGCGTTACAATTGCTATGTCCGGGATATAGCAGAATCATCGGCGATTGATGTTCGTTCTACTATCTCTACTAACTTTCCTATAACGTATATGTAATTTTAGTTAAGTAGAGCTTCACATGGTGAAACGATTTTTCTGTAACAAAATTCGATGTTTGTAAAACGTTGCTTTTGTATTATATCACGATGATGCTGCTTTGTCTCGGTCATGGATAAAGAGGTAATATCGCGTAATAAGTTGGCTGCATTGTTCGTTACGTCGACAAATTAGAATATTTGCGAAGCATGCTCGTAATTGTCCAGTCATCCGTAAAAGAATTTTATCATTAAAAAGGATCATTGTAAAATAGCGAATTGCTTGTTTCAGTTGAAGTACCGATATGCCTTCTATATCTGCGTATGATGATATTTTCAATTGTACAAATAATAATATATAAAATTTTATATGTCCAAACAATACTAACTCTATGCATCGAATAAGTTGATTAGTTTATTCCTTCTTCAATCATAGGGTTAAAATACAACAACAAATTTTTATGGCTAGTTATTTTAACGAGTTTCTTCTCCAGCCTCGACGAGTAGAATGTAGCACTTTGATCTTTGCTCTTATTTCAATTTTCAATATGTATATACAGTCTTTAGGTAAGTTCATTTGTACCGTTCAGTGTATACATACATACATACATACATACATATATATATGTGTGTATGTGTATATATATATATATACACGTCAGTGTGTATCTCACGTATAAACGCATTGAAAACAAAGTGTTCAGAGGCCACGTGTACGCGAGATCACCTCTTTATACCTGAACGAAAGCTCTGCAAATTTTTAGTGTGAATGTTTTCGTTTTTAAGTGATTATTAATAATAATAATAATTAATAATAATTAATAATAATAATAATTAATAAAAAAAGATAAATATAATGAACGAAGAAAGGAATATGAAGAAACACAAATAATTATAACAATATAATAATTAGAGGATGGCGAATAAGTTGTGAATTTTTGTAGTATACATTTTTATTTCGGTCTATCAGGCCAGTTTGTGTGTACAACCATGGTCAACGTTACTACGACAAAAGGAAAGAAATAATGTTAAAGGAAAATGAAAAAAAAACAAACATCAAATATATTGTAACTTTTTGCATTTAGTATAATATACCTACCTTACTACCAACTCCTGTTAGTATCGCTTTATTTATCGGAATATTTCACCATTTCTTTATCAACAAAATGCTCGAGCTGCACGCTTCAAGAACCGATTATTTACAGCAATAACGTTTAATAAATGTTATTATTTGCAATCGTTTACGATGGTACGTTAGTTTATTTAAGTAAATTCCGAGTACTTGTTTAAACGTTGTTTATCCTCATAATACTCGATTTCCATCAGTAACATTCGGCTACTTATTGACTTTTTCTCAATGAACAACACAGCAATCAGATCTAAAAGGGAAACTATTTCGGTCTTTTCGTTTGCGGCGATACATTGGGAGACTTACTTGAGTGTAAATAACAAGGCAAATACGAACATTTTTGGAACAACTGGAACAAACGCGTTACGATCAAAAGAAGAATATTTCATGTTCTTTTCAAAAACCAAATATTTTCTCGTCTAATTTTATCTCCGAAGCACGATGAATTATTTGATCCTTCCTGTCGTAATTACTTCAAGTAAAAATCATATCTTCATTGAAATCGGAATTCGTACAAGATGTTTCGTTTCGTGCAAACAAATAAATACACGTTTTAATATATGTCGTAATATATATGTAAGTTTCACTACTTCAATTAAAGGGTTAAATTGATTTATTCTCGTTCCTATATGAACATTAGATACAGTAGACGTTTATTTGCGATCACTTGATACAGTTCCTCATGACCTGATTACTCGAACATCAAACAGCGGCGTAACATAGTACGAAGTATAAAAATATACACACGCAAAAATTAGCGGACAAACAGTTTCATTTTATCGAAACTGCTGTGAAAACATCGCGACGATCCGACGAGGTATACTCGGCAAATTGACTTTACTTTTTAATTGCACGTAGGCGGATGAACTCTAATTCTACGAACACAGATACAGAATATCGAGCGAAGTGTTACGTTTTCTATGGATATTTCAAATTACAGCGGTTTTACGTCACACGCTAAATATTTTGCATTATAAAAATTCACCGAATTATAAGCATTTCGTGATGATAAATTTTAAACAAGTTCAGTACGCGTTGTTACGTACACACGATGATGTTTATTGCAAGGTCTTTTCTACTTTCTTTACAAAATTCATATTGTTAGGTGGATATCTCGAAATGATGACTAACACGTTATTGTAGGACAAGTTATTCGACGAGCTATTTTATGACATAATCGATAAGAGATAAAAACGAGCATAGTCGATATATTATCGGAAAAGTTTTGGTCATTGTGAAAGTGTATATGTTAATGCCGGAGGACACTTGCTCGTACCATTAAGCTTATTGTGTTGGCGTTTTGTTAAATCGTCGCAGTTTCTAAATCGTTCGCTACGGTTGAGCGATTCTATGATTATTTTATAATCTTTGCGATAATCACTTGAATCGAGACGAATTTTTGCGGGCAATTAGAGCGCATCTACCGCTTAAATTTCTGCTTAACGTAACTGACACGATGCAATTTAGGTAATTCCACGTATGTATATGTCACAAAACAAACATGTGAATAGAACAAATAAGCGCGAAATACTCTTCATACGAGTGACGAGTATGGCCGATCAGAAAAGTAACTTTCACGTACACTTTTAGATTGCTTAAAAATTTCATTATTGTAGTTGTAATAGTCGCCACCTATTAACGATACGTTTCGAGGAATTTCGTGCAGTAAGTTCGCAACTGTAACGATATAGTCATAAAAATTTTCTTATAAATAAGTGTTGGAATACTTTCGCGAGTCGTTGAACAAAACGTTACAAGATGTTCACCGCAAATATGATGCGATCACGAACGCAAGTGTTGGCACACTCCTTAGAACCGAATAATTTTTTTAAGGTTAGGCCATGCGACTTTTTTGACGAATTCGTAATAAACGAGATGACGCGCAAAAACTTTTTGAAAAAATTGCAGGCGGTCAGAATCGCGGAGAAAATAGCAAAGATCACTTCTTACAAGTTTCTTATCTGAGACTGTAACGAAAGTTTAAAAACTGAGATAAGTACGCTTTGTAGATCTATGTTAGTTATATATGTACTGACGATTTTATCGGAATCGGTCAACGTTGCTATGAGCTACAGATGGATAAAAACGATGAAAATTGCTGTTTCCTACGATTTTCGGCCTGTAATTAATAAATCCATATTCTTGTTTATCTTTCGACACCTATTACTCGTTTCTGCATCGACCGATTTCGATGAAATTTTCAGCATATGTACAGCTGGCATAACTCTTCGAAATGTGTTGTTTAAATTATCCTTACAAACCTAAATAAAGATGCGTAAAAAGCTGCAACTTTCCTAAAATCTTTCTTACGCGTCACCTAGTAAACAAGTCCCAACTTCTTAGAAGAAAACAAAATTCAACTACTTTGGCCAAATTTTAAAAAAGTTTTTCTATCTTAGAGAGTGTACCAATACCTTAGTTCGTGACTATGTAGCTAACAAAAAATTGGTATACGAAGTAAGCAGACATCTTAAACGTGTAATAATTTAAACGTAATGTTAAACGTAATCCCATCGAATATCGAAGCTTATCGCCGTAATTGGATATTTAAATATTTAAATATTTGCTCGGCTTCTGCAAAATACATACTTTCACATACAAAAGCCTTCCTAAATAGCTTTAATCTACTGCATCTATTTCCAGATTAGTTTCGAAATCTATTGACATAATCGTAACAGCTCCGCCTCGCTACGATGTTAATAATGCAAATAAAAAATAAAGCAAACGCGTAACGCATCCATATCGAACGTAAGGAGTTTCTACAAGGTTCGGAATATTTTTACGAGCCGCCGTGTACCGCTGCATACAAGCTCGATGGAACCGAGCAGAACTTGAATCGAACGTTATCCGGTTGGAGATTATTCGAAAAAGAAACTTCGAGGCCTGCCGATTACGTATGCACGGGACATTACGTTGCGTAATTGTTCGGGTAGGAGGGACTCGGTTCCACAGCGAGAAGAGGAACGAGAAGCAGTGCATATGGCAGAAAGATCAAACGGGGGTGTCGGAAGAAAGAAAAACGATGAGGTCATCTCTGGTTGTTTGGCGTGAGTCCGCGAGCTCGGATAGTCTCTGCTGGTCGTTCCTCCGCGCACTGCCCGCAGTCAGTACCGGTCCAGCGACCGATTTGGAGGGCTCTTTTGAACGTTCCCGAAAACGGCCGGAGAAAGGACAGAAAGGTAACGCCGGCAACAAGGGAAAGGAACGATACGAGGTAAATAACATACCCGTACTATAGCGCGGACAGGTGTGCGCTTGCTGCGACTGCTTTACGGTTTGCGGGCACATGTACGCGAATCCGTCGCGATTACACGCCCCTTTTTAAAATAACTTGCGCTTGATTGCCGCTCACTAACGAATGTGAAATTTTACCTTCTCGATTTTCGCGAATTATCGTAAGTGATATTCAAGCCGCAGGAATTCCATTGCAACTTTATCGCGCTTTATCGTTCGCTTTGTCTATAAACTATGGTCGTTAAACTATGAAAGTTGAAGATGTATTTATAAAAATAAATATTTAGCGCTCCTTTGGATTTATAGAGGAAAGAGGCTTAAGGTAAAGTGGGTTCGGTTATTGTCGAGTGCAGAGCCTTCGTTTTTTCAATTCTTGCGGATTATTAATGTGAGAAATATTCGAGGTGTGGTTAGGTAATTCTATTTGATTTTGGTGTTCGTAAAGCAATTCTATTTGGTTTTGAGGTAATCGCGTATAACATCGAAGAGATATTAATAGAAATAATGGTAAAATCAATATTAATTAAACGTGTACTTAATATTATTTAAGTGGAAGTTATCTTTGGAAATTGTTGTAGACAAAAGAGTATATAATACGAATTGAATTAATAAATTAAAAGTATATAAGAGGTCTTGGTAATTTGATTACATTACTTTAAGATGTTTTCTGACATCAATCGATTACGTTATACTATTAAGAAAAAGAAGAGCTAATCTAAGTTGATACAACTATCGCAAACGAATAGATACATTTACATTTTGGTGTGCTATACATAGATGTTCTGTAGTTTCTTATACTGGTGATACAGTTTTCTTCGATATTTCAAATATCTTCGAATAATGAATTTTCATTCGTTTAATAAAATATTAAGATATAGTATAATATTTCACAATATAAGATATATATACAGATACGAAATATATGTATATATTTATAAATACATATAAACATATATGAAATAAAATATCATTAAGTTAATTAAAAAATTAACGATTAATTCTGTTAGGTTATATGAATTATTGCAACAGATATATCCGAATTTCAAAATAATACAAAATATGAAAAATATACACTCTCTATCATACGTTGTATGCTGAGATTGTAGGTTTGGTATCTCGATATGCGATATATCCGATCAAAAATTAACCGCTCTACTCGTGAAATTTAATTCTTCCCATTAAATTCTTGTTTCAAAATTATAGGAACGTAAATTCGCGTTTTACTTTGCACTTTACATTTTATATTATATTACATTGAAATACACATATTCGAAGTGAGAAGTTAGGAAGGAGATACTCAACTGGCGGGAAAATAATAAAAATCCTGATTTAAACAACGAATAAAACATTTTAAGAATTACGCTTTCTTATTTTATTCAAACAATGTTATTTTGCGTATCTATCAACTTCCTTACACGGAAGTGTCACTAATTATCTAATTAAGTTCACCGATCAGGAAGTTAGGTCAAATAATTTAATAGATAGATACGCTTTATTGTTTCTATAACACGAGCGGCAATTACATGTATACTTTATCTGAGAATGTGCTCGGTAAACGTATTAATAGTGGGCGTTTGTTGCAACTGATTAATCTTGTCGCGAACACCACGGAAATTGTGCTTTTTTAGAACGGAAATTTAACATCCTTCTTCCGAAAAAAACAAGATAATGCTAAGATATTCGACGTTGTCACGCGTGTAACTCTATCGAACATCGTTACAATCTTTTCTCTGCAATTTGTTTCTCAGCGAATCTTCGCGCGCTCGTAATTTATTAAGTGTAAACCGTAATTTGAAGCAACTGTATTTCGAACATTGCGTAATTTACATGCATCCAATTTAGAAGTATTATTTCGCACACAGAGCCACAAATATGTGCGGGGTACAGAAAGACCCGATCTCGAATTTCTGCAGTATCATGGAACATGATATCTAAATCTATTCCACGAAGTTCAGCGAAAACACAGAGTTCGTACTCGAACGAGTCACAGTGGTTAAGGACGAGCTTCGTTTTCACTTCGTTCTACCGTCTTCTTTGGAAAGGTTCCTCTTTTATCACTGTTAAGATACCGCGTTGGTAATAGGACACGAAAGAGTATCGCGTCTTCGACATGTAAGTAGCTGTTGTTTGGTAGGGTTTGTACGCCGTAGCTGGGAATTTTGTGAAGAAGACAATGCGTTAATACGGTTCTTCGAGCTTTGAGTGACGACGATTACGTTACGGGGCTTTGTGGGCGCCGATCAGAGAAGCGATAAAAACCGGGTCATCCGCGATTCCTACAGTCGCCTCCACGTTTCATAAGCCGTAACGTGCTGGTTCGCGTTTCTGTCGCGACATACTTGCGACGAACTCCCACTCTACCAGAGGTCCAACAATATTTTTGCAATATTTTAATCACGCTGCGGTTTTTGAAAAAGAAAAAAGAGAAATGTTTTAACAAAAATTGCGACGAAAAATCATTCGAGTAACGATTACTTCATTTTTTCTCTCCTTTAAACTTGAGGAAGTTAATAAGAGTAAAATACGATTGAAATTTAAAAAAATCGCATCAAATATCCGCTCGGAATTGGCACTTGGAATAATGTTACTTTTCTTAACGAAATAGCTTCTTGAAACTATTTTTAATTTTAAGAAACTTAGATTAGGACGTCCTAGAGCGTTTACATGATACGCGGGATACGGTTATGGTGTAGAGCTAACGCGATTTCGTAGAAGAAAGTAGCGATACGTTTCTTCGAGGAATTGAAGTCTCCTGCGTAGAACGTTCCGAGTACCATCGGTTTTAATTATGAAAACAAAGCCACTATACTGGTTCTTCTTAGTCTAAATATTTCATTTAACACTTTTTTATTTTTCAAGATACCTTGAAATGTTCGGAAAATTGTATTTTTTATCTTCCAAGTAAATATACTTTCAAGTAATTATATTATACAAATTATTACGAACAAGCTATTAAATATTTTTGATCAAATCAAGAGAAACAAATATGGCACAAAGAGAATGATACAAAAGTTCAGATTTCTTCAGTTTCGAATTCTGTGTTGTAACATAAAGCAGAGACTAAGAAAAAGAAAAACAAAATCTGTAGAATTTAAGAATGTACATATGTAACATTGACTTTCTTTTACGTTTTTTTTTAAAGAAAAAAAGGTACATTTGCCGTAGATTTAAAATATACTCGCTCATAGTTTACTAATAGTAACTGATATTTTAATACACGACAGAGAGTAAAAGAAAGAATAAAAATATATATATATCACTTAACAAGGTACAGATGTAACGTTGAACTTCTTTTCCCTTTTTTTTTTTTTTTTTTTTTTTTTTTTTTTTTTTTTTTTTTTTTTTTTTTTTTTTTTTTTTTTTTTTTTTTTTTTTTTTTTTTTTTTTTTTTTTTTTTTTTTTTTTTTTTTTTTTTTTTTTTTAAGGAGAAAGAGAAAACTATATTTAACGTAGATTCGAAGAATAGTTTCATAGCTTCTTTATTAAGATACTAGTTATACTGTATTATGTTCAAAATCTAGGTTGAAGAGAGAAATAGAGAATTCGAAGAAACAGCTGATGTAACACGTGTAACGATAGCCCTACATATTTAACGATTCTGTTTAACGGAAATTTCATGCTGCAAATGTAATCAAACCGACTGAACCTTACGCATAAACCAAGCTATATTTAGCCAGTTAACCCGCTAGGGAAGCTAGGGAAACGTGTTTTAATTTGTAGCTGTAAATCATCGTACAAGGACTCTGCGACCACATTTTAAATACACTTTATCACTATTTTTTATTACAATCTGTTAAAGATGATTTAGTAAGTTTTCAGAAAAATGCAATAATATTATTTAAGTCACAAATTGCTTTACACGTGCTAAAGCGAAACACGTATACAAAAATAAAAGCAGAGTTATTTCTTCCTAAACAAACTTTACTATATTAGATTCTATATTAGACATTTAATTTTTCCACGTGTTTTTTCAATAGTAATTATTTTTGCACAATTAATCAATTAATATGAGATAATAAACCCGTAATAATAAAGTAATCTGAGCGAAATGTAATTTACAATTGCTCTGTTTTTAATTCTCTATTTTTAATAAGGGTGCAACGCAATTTGTAAATTAAATAGTGTTTTCAATATTCTTCATGATAAATTGAAGTCAATAGTTTTTATAAAATAGTACTTCTACGAATAAAACTACATGAATTCGAAGAGGCAAGATGTTGTTTTAAAATCGTAAAATAATTTTTTAAAAATAATACTCCGCCGAACAAAAGGACATTAGTTGAAAGAATGACAAAGCTGCTTTGAAATCACAAAATATTTCGAATCAAACGAAGATCTTTCAAATAGAAGTAGGCGTTGTCATACTTGGTTGATGAGTTCAACGCGACCTTCGTTTCTCGTCATCAATTCAAACTAATAAAGACAACCGCATAAATAGGTTTTATCATCCGCATTTGTCGCACGACGTATTTACGAGCGTAAGAAATCGGGTAAGAGAATTGCGTGCTCGCAATACGCATTCGGATAGTTACGAACATTTGTAAAGAATTGTGATTTCTGAGTATCTGGGTTATCGCTTCGTTGCTCCTATTAAGGTCTCAGAGATTTATCGTTGGACACGTTGCTTGACCCAAGCGGGATCGGTTGTATCGTTATACATATATTGTTGGACATTTTTCAAATTAGATCAACGTAGAATCCTGCACGAACGATCTTCTGTCGAAAAATCTGCATCGATCGCGTTAGAATAATAAACCTTCACCGCGCAAGAACTTTATGAGACGGCGATATGAATAACAGAAACCCGCTCTTTGCTTATGTTTTTCGAATACCATCGTAGTTGCCAACGCGTTAAGGGATAAAAAAAGGGAGAAGAAAATTCACATTATTTTAAATATATGTATTTTAAGCCCACACGCGCATGTTTAACGATCGATTATTTGTCGCAGAGATCGCAATGCGGACGAAACTGCAGTTCCTTTTATTTGCGTTGCTGTTAGTGTCCCTTTTGGTGGACGTCTCAGCCCAACAAGTAAGTAGATCGGAAGATATATAAAAATTAAGTATACAGATACGATTTATTACAGTATTACGATTATCTCGTTAAATGAAGTTGTAACAAATTTATACACAACATGTTGGATAATTTAAGGTAAACTACGACAGAGTTTATTTTACGCGGACCGATACTCATAAAATTAAAAAATTATAATAACACGAATTAATAACATGACCTATTACGATTATCGATTCTTAGCGACGAAAAAAACATCGCCGTCGCACAACCACGACGGAAGCTACCGTTCAAGATGAGGTCATGAACATGCTTGAGGCTGATGAAATAGCCGAGACAGCGGAGGATGCTGAGGTCACCGTCGAAGATGGCAGAAATGAGGTTGGATCGAAGCGTCAGAGCTTGCTCCGTATGGATCCGTGCATGGATAAACACTGTGGCGCAGGACGAGTTTGCAAGGTTTGTCAGAGACTGAAATCGTATGTTATTAGCACGATGCGTACAATTCTCCAACAATTCTTCTGTATTTTTGCCATTACCTAAATCACCGTACATCGATTATGTTCGGCTCTCAATTATTCAATTTTATAACATGTATTTGTTACGATTTTTTACAATCACAATCGTCCAAAAACGCAGAAGCATGAAAAGTGCTCTACCAGACAGTAGGTTCTTCTTCAATTATACATCTTCTTCAAAGATGTAAAAATTATTTGAAATATTCAAAGATTAGCTCAAAATACTTCCGTGCAATTTTCCGTGCAATGCCTAAAAATGTATCTCTCGCGAATTCGCTTCGCTATCAGCCTTTGAGAATCTTCTATCCAACTGGTGGAATTAAGTACGCAGACTATAAATATTGTGTTGGTTAAAAATTTTTGAATAAAGGTTGATGAGAGTTCGTACTGCGTTCGTTTGGAACGTTCCATTTACGTTCGAACGTTTCATCCAACAAAGAAATTCGTTGGTTGTAAGGATTACGATCATTTCAGGCCATCGACGAAGACAATGCCGAGTGTGTTTGCGTTGAGGTATGCGACGAAGAGGTCGATCCTAGGAGAAAAGTTTGCACTAATCACAATGAAACTTTCGGAAGCGATTGCGAGGTCTACCAGGCGCGTTGTTTCTGCGACTCCGGCGACGCCAGATGCAGAAACGCCGAGAAATATCAACACGTTCACGTCGTATACTTCGGTGAATGCCGAGAGATGCCTGTAAGTACTTACCATCGTCACCGATGAGTTCGAATATGGTAAATTTCTATAAAGAATATAATACAAAGCACACGATACGAAGAACAAATTCGTATCGTTTGTGGTACACGCTGCGCTTAAATCGAAAAAGTCAAGTATCTTTCTTGTAAATCTTAACAAGCGTCCATTGGTATTGGTAAAGTATCTGCTACAGTTATCACTGGCTGATATAACGGAATACTATTCATAACCAGAAGTGTATCTTATCTGTTGCGCATTGTTGTTCTTCTTGTCCCGTAGAAATGATTTCATTGTAATTTTATATCTGTCCTGGCGTTCATTAAACGCCATTTCGTTAGATTATTTCATCGTATAATTAAACGGGAATGTATTCATAACTTTGTTATGAAACAGAGATTAGTACGTACATATATAAACTTAACGATTTCCGGAAATTTTAACTAAATTTTCACGTAAAAATACGTAGCATAACTGAATAAACATCGGACAAATTACGATTAAGATATTTTATTTGTGAAATACAAAACTAAAGTTACAATACGGTTATTTATAAGAAACATGAAATTTTCGATGATTATGTTTGTAATGTTTTAATTTAAATTGTAATAAATATATTTATGAAAGAAAATTTTAATTACAATATAAATATATTTATGGATGACTATATATGTATTTTTAGTTTTGTAATTAAACATTGCAACATGGAATTAGTAAGAATTTTAAGAAATAATTCGAAGACCAGTGAATTAATTGTATTCTTATAGTTTCGTTCTAACTTCGACCGCTCTCCGCGTTGCAGGAGTGTAAAAAGGAAGACATGGCTGACTTTCCAAGGCGAATGCGAGACTGGCTGTTTAATATCATGAGAGATCTTGCTGATCGTCAAGAATTACCATCGCATTATCTGAAAATGCAACGGGAAGCTGAAACAAATCATACGTTGCGTTGGACTAACGCCGCCATCTGGAAATGGTGCGACTTAGACGGTCACCCCCATGACAGAGCTGTTTCCAGGCACGAACTTTTCCCCATTAAAGCTCCTTTGATGGCTCTCGAGCATTGTATTGCACCGTTCCTCGACTCCTGCGACAGAGACAATGACCATAAAATTACCCTTATCGAGTGGGGCAAATGTTTAGAGCTTAACGAGGTAACGATCCCTGATATCTATAAATAAATAATTTTAAGTTATTAATTGGTAATTAGTATTAATTATAAAGTAATTTATAATATTAATTAGTAATTTGAAACGAATATACTTCCATACACATGAATAAATTTTAGATTGTAATGATTACAATTTATTAAATTTTAATTATTAAAACTTCTAATGATATTACATGGAAAACGTTAATTTTAGTTATAATAATTATACACTTTATAATGGAGGAATTGATATTACTTATCTCTTTGAAGAATTCGAGTATTATGATATTAAACTGATAAATTGTATAATTGCTAGAGAGTTAATAAATTTTAAAAATTTCATAGATACCAGTAAACAATATATTATACAGATGAAGTATAATGTACATATGTTATGTACAATAGCAAGATTTTTAAATAGTTTTCATATAGCAAACTTAACCTTTTAAATTAATTTGAAAGAAACTTTCATTTTATATATTTTATACACTTTTGAATAATTGTCAATAAGGTTTTTATATCGTGATAGAACTTTACTCTAAACTCTTACTGTCTACTCGTTTAAAATAATTTTTACTCTTTTACATATATCGTTATCCACTATAATATTTTGAAAAGAATAAACAGAGGTGAATATTGAAATAAGAATTTAACTATCCATATAATTAAGATAAAACAACTATATTAATATATCTTAAATGTAACTAATGATATTATTCAGTCTTATATATTACTTAGGAGTCTGTGAAATGCTGTTTGTTTTATCTATCTATTAAAATATTTCAATCTGTAATAGTACAGTTGAAATGATATTGATTCGAATTGCAGGAGGATTTGGAGGATAAGTGCGACGAACTGGCCGAAACAAAGAAGTCCGAGCAATACTAACTATAGACAAGTTCGAATGATAAGCGGTAGTGGTTACGACGGAATAAATGAACGGAAGGAACAAAAAGGAGGGTAAACACACGACGTATAGTACCAATGAAAGGGCGAGGAATGAGAAAAATGGCGGGAAAAGTTGCAAGTAAAGCGCACGCAACAGTGCGCATGTCTGCGCAGAGACTCGTCGATATTGCAACCCATCCGTGATGGTCGTGCCAACCGCAGTTTTAGACAGTGCTCTCTAATAATATAGAGATGTGTACGTTAGGAACTACTCGCGTTATTTCCACAATAATTCTTTAAAAACCTGGGAACTGTTTATTGTCATATGATGGTTGAAATAGAAACGCGATACACCTGCTCGTTTCCTCTCCCTGTAGTATAATCTTGATATTATCCTCGTAGCAACAACGTACGTATTTTCTATATATATACATATATACATACATACCTTTTGTATAAATTTATTATGTGACTGCCTTTTTATCAATAAAGAGTGATACAGTTTCTTTCGTCTGCGCAATACTAATCCATTACATACTATGCTTCACGGTGTCAGCTATTAAAATCGAAGGAAATACATGTTGATTATTTTTACAGGAATAATTTAATTTGTGCCTTTACTGCGTAACGCGAACAACAAAATATTAATACTATTTTATATTATGTGTTTGTGTAGATATTTCTTCGTCATGTTTTATTTTATTCAGTTGTGTACAATAATAACACACTCCTATGTTTGATAATTTAATTATAAAAATATGAATATATATTATATATGTTTATTAAAGTTTCCATTTCAGATTTCACTTTTTCGTACAGTGTTGTTTTATTATGTTATACCTGTGACATAATGTGTGAGAAAGAACTGAATTCTTGAGACTATAACTTAAGACTAAAGTTCATCGGTTACTTTGAAATTCATCGGTGCCGCGTCGTTAGCATTTTATACTTTTTAGGTGAAGTATAATCACTTTTTTACGCCAGATGTTACTATTTATAACATCATTTATTTTTTTAAAGAAATATATCTTAAACGTTAGAAACGATATGCGTACGACATATAAATCGTATTAATATTATAAAAATATAATATGTAATCTACTGTGTGTGATGGTACAATACATGCAAGGAAATTTTTATACAGAATGATAAATTCTTTGTTCTTCCAATTTTTATTAACTTTACATTTATTAGTAATAATGCAATTGCATTTCCTGTTTGCCGGCATAAAAAATACTGTTATATGAGAAAAATTTGAATATCAAATCATTTGTGGGTTTATAAATTCAAACAAGGAGATACATAGAAAAATATGAAATGAGAATTACACGGTGCTTACGCCTAAAATTCAAAGAGACTTTAGGAAGTGTTTGATAAGTTGGGAATAAACGGTAAGTGGCCAACGTGAATAATAACGCAGTGTACCTTAGACAGTATGGAAAATTACCCAGTGTATACGATGCGATGTTTAAGTGATACGAGATAGGAACGTTACTCCTTCGATTAAATTGTAGTAACGAATCAAGACCAACAGATGGCGAACGGGCATTTTATTGAGTGAGTGTAATTGGTGTGTTTTAGTCACGTGGGACGATCGCGGGACGTGCCGACAGCGCCAAGCGTATTTGGCGGGACCGCGCTTAGACGGCGTCGTCTGTGCTTCTGGCAAGTCTGTCGTGTAGTGAACCACAAAGGCTCTTGTCCGATAATGGTGAGTATCCGCAAGTTTTCAGCGGATCCTTTAGCCATCCGTGCATTCTAATAGCACAACCGTATTCTACAATGTTCATGCTGTCTTCTGGCAAAATTTCGTGGCCGTATCTTGCAAATTAACCGTGATTTTCGTTTCTGAACAGGCTGGCGGAAAGGCGGGCAAGGACTCGGGTAAAGCGAAGGCGAAGGCGGTCTCTCGTTCGGCGAGGGCCGGCTTGCAGGTGAGTTTATTGCCTACTACTCGACCAATTCAAATGGATAGAATAGAAGTTTGTCAATATTATTTTTCGATATTGAACGTCTACATGATTATTTTAAATAGATTTTAAGGGTAAAAAGGTTAAATCATCGTGGTTGGCGCGAAAAACCGAAGCGTTTTTAGATACATAATGAACAATTCATTTTTTTCAAGTATTTGCGATCTTGCTGTAAATAAAATATATGAAAATGCTTGATTTAACTTCGATTTATACGTATTGTGTTAAATAATTGAAGAAAACTTGGAGGAAGTCTATTATTTTTTGAATTAAAGTTATGGTGATTACGTTTAAGTTCAGAAGTTTTCAAACGAGTCGTTGAGTCTGTGTACTCTACGCCCCCTCCTCTCATATCTTCCTATTCAGCTACTAATATGATTCTCATCGAATTATTTTTTTTTATAATTTTCAAAAAATCCTTTAATAGGAATCGCTGTGTTGGTAATTATTTGCGTTTTAGTCATATTATATGAATTCTGTCAAGATAATTTAAATTGACAGCAGTTCTAATTTAGTCTTGTATTATTATTTTTGTCTTCAATAGGCTCGACCATTATTGAAATTCAGTCAATAGCGACATTGATATTTTTTTATGTTGAAACCGCATATTCTTATTTATTTAAGTATAAAAATTTAACAATTTTTTTAAATTAATTTAAAGAACTCTAGTTTGTGATATATAGAAACGTATATAGTTATGTATACAAACAAACATGTAAATAATAACATTAAGTATGTAAACATTAAACTTAATATCTTGTAAAGTAACATAACATATTTTCTTTATGAAGTTTATCAACCATTGTCTTCGGATAATTATAATTTCTAACTGTAGAAAATTTATTATTATTTTGAACGCGTAAATAAATAAAATACAGGTCATTCGTTAGTGAATGACGAAATCACATACTAAACTGGAAAGCTCGCGAAAGCCGAATCATCGTACACCGCTCGATATTCGTTACGTTAAAAGAGGACTGAGTTATGTGTGCTGTTCTATGTGTAGACAAAATTGGTTTTTCGTTTAGAAGAATCGGGTACAGTGTGGCTATATAAAGAATTGTTGCGGGGAAAGTACTGGGAACGTATAATATTACGAAAAATTGTGTCATTCGTTGTCGTTCGATATTTGTTATACGAAAAGCTGCTGACGCCGAGTGACCTTATGTTATTTGAACAGACATTATATATGATGCGTCCTAACCCAAAAATATTTACCTTGCCACGAATGCAAAATTATCTTCCGATATAATATCATTTTTACCTATATTAGACATAGTGCGTTTGATATTTTTCAGTTTCCGGTTGGTAGAATTCACAGGCATTTGAAAAACAGAACCACAAGTCATGGTCGAGTCGGTGCTACAGCAGCGGTATACAGTGCAGCTATCTTGGAATACCTCACTGCTGAGGTGAGTGAGAATATATGTGAAAGAAGAAAGCATTCACAAAACAAAGAGAGAAAGACAGAGAAAGAAAGGCAAATACGCACAATAGGAAGATCAGCCGTTATAACCAGGACTATATGCGTTGGCATCACTAGCGACTGATGGCGTCACTAACGCCAAGCATCATGGCCGATTTTTCCCGCCTTTTCGTCAACCGTAGGCAAATAAGGAACAATTCTTTCTTCTGCTTATCGTGTTATATAGAATTTCACTTTTAAATTCATATTTTTCATTTTTTACGAAAGTAAAAATTTCCATCTTCGTTAGGGAAATATTATCATATAGTTACATTATAGAAAGATATGTTTATAGACAAACAATTTTTGCATTACTAATACTTTAGTTTATAATTACTTTTGTGATTTTGAAGCATTTCTATGTTTCTATTAAAAGATGATGTCTCATCCTAATATATACATATTTATTCACATATTGTTACATGTTTTCATATTATTTTTTGTGTTCTATATGTAAGGTATTGTGTTTTGTAGTGTTACGTGCTAAAGTTTCATAAATAGCGCACGATATTAGATGTGTTATGAAACGATGTTTTGTTTGTTTTAGGTTCTCGAATTGGCAGGAAATGCATCAAAAGATTTGAAGGTCAAACGTATTACACCAAGACATCTTCAGCTTGCTATTCGTGGTGATGAGGAATTAGACAGTCTCATTAAAGCAACTATTGCTGGAGGAGGTATGTTTTCTAATAGTTCCATTACTTTAATAGTTGTAATTAAAGGGTCACGTGATCATATATTATCATATTATATAATCTTGTTATAATAAATTAAAAGATTATCTTACTCCTGAATTAAAAGTCTTGATTCAAAGTAATTAATTTTGCTAATATCTAAAGCTTTAAAAGTTATATTATGATACTAAAAATGGTAGTTTAAAGGTTTAGTCAGAACATAGGAATTATTTATTTTATATGTTTATTGCAAATATCTTCCTTATATTCTCAAAATGTAATAGAATGTTATATCAATGCGATTAAGATTAAACAATGATCTTTTATGTAATTTTCTGCTGTTACAGGTGTTATACCACATATCCATAAATCGTTGATCGGAAAGAAGGGTTCGCAAAAGCCAGCATAATTTAGTGATTCAGTTAAGAATATGTGAAGCTATGTAGACAAAACAGATGCGAAGCAGAGTGATTGTTGATAAAGTGTACCTATGTTACGAAATTGATGGCGAGAGACTGGCGTGATATATATATATATATATACACATATATATATATATAAATATATATAGATATATAAATAAAACGAATATTGATATAATTTAATATAGGTAACGAGAGTTAAAAAAAAGACAAATTTTCACCACGTAATTGGCATTTAGAATCGAGAAAGTTAATAATATAGTCTGAAAATTTTAGTGTACGTTACACTGCAATTAATTGACAAGCGATGCGTTGTAGCATGGTTTGCTCAAAACTGCAGAAGTCTTTGATACTGTATGCGGATTGTAAACTAAACGTTTTGAAAGTTGGAGTATTTAAGGACTTGGATGTGTCGTAAAGTTTGTAGTTTGGAAGAAGATTGTTCTTTTGATTTCTTATTTTGTGCATGGTGTTTAACTTTGTCTCTTTTTTAAACTATTGCGTGCAACTAATGTTGTTTTCTTAAAACTAGCTATTAAATAGCATAGCAGTAATTCGAAAAATGTATAATATGAGCGAGTATTAGTAGGTATTTCATAAATTTTTTCACTTTCAATTTTTGAAATTTTTAATCCATTTATATTTAACTGTTTAATACCTTACAATTATAGTTACAAGTAAAAGTAGTTACGTACTCATTCTTGTTATTAAATACTCTTAACTATCTCATAGCAGTAAACAGTGTGCATAAATACCTCTAGATTAAATTTTTAATTTTGGACACTTTGTATTCTAAAATTTGTGTTGCCGAATATCTTTGCTTAAATTTTTGAAGTTTTCAGTCTCTGTAACATTAGTATATAAGATTACATGAGAAATCATTCTACTGACTTTGTTTCCATTCTGTTAATTTTGTGAAACGCAATAAGTTGTAATTTGTAGCGTAATTTATGTCCACGATTATGAGACTGGAATCTTTAAAATCTATAAGGCTTTTACTGGTGTGAAGGTCAAAGAAAAAGTATTTCGGCATTGCAAAGCCTTTGATGTAATATATAATCTTTATTCCAGTAGTGTTCAATTAATGTAAAATCCATAGTAGAAATATCGAAACAATTTGAAATAAAATAGTATACGTTTTTAGTTCTAACAACTATCGATTTCTATTTTGGTTCTGTTCACATGACTTTCCATTTTATTCATAAAACTACTGTTACTTGTGTCATTTAGTGTAATTTTCGCTGTATTAAACACCAGCCACATGTAAAATGTTCATTTTCATAATAAAGAGCAATTTTACTATTATCTATAGTTCAATTATTAAAAATTGTTGAGTCAAGAAAAAGGTATACTAATTTGTATTTCGTGCTTTCTTTAAATCTTCAAATTAAAATGGACTAAGAGGTAATATATAATTAAAAGGCTGTAATACAACGAATGATTTTTGTAAATGCATTATTGTACACAAACTGTGTAATGTTTTCATATATTATGTGTAAACAATTTCTAAATACACTTTCTGTGCTAGAAGGTAAGAAGGTTGTCCAGTAAAATTTGAAAACTACCTTAGGTTTGATGTAAAGATATATGATGAGCATATACATAAATGCAAAGAATTTTTATATTATATAATGCAGGAAGGAATACTTAGTAATTCTATTTAAAAATTAATAAATCGAATCTTTGTTTTGTTATAATCTTTGTTAGCGTATAAAAATAAGTACATTTATTTGTAAAAAGATGTAATATATACTATTTTGCAAACACTATCATCTCTATGATATAAATTGTACTATTCAGAAAATGAGAGCGAAATAGAGGGTCATATTCCTTTTGATCATTATAGGTATGTTAAAGTTTTTTGAAATTTCACGTAGTGAGTATATCCACGTCCAGTGCTGCCATCATACTGGGAGCGGTCTCCTATCGCTACTCGATTTCCCCCACCAGCAACCAATCCCATGGCTCGTTCAAAACCTTGCGGCTTTTCGTCGAGTCCGCTTCTAGTGGGGTACGGTGTAGCTCCTTGCATTTGTGTGGGAGTGAGATAGCAGCAAGGAAGAGCTCCCCACTAAGCCGGTCAGAAGCTCAGTCGCCTTTCACGAGTTCGGTCGGTTGGGCGGCTTGTATCGTGGATATCATTGTAAACGTGAGCATCAGCCGCTTGATACATAAATTCCATTCCATAACAGGAACGAACAAGCTCGTTTATCGACTTTGCGTAGGGGACAGGATCTCTCGACGGATCGTCCTCGGATCCGTCGTGAGAGGGCCGCGAGATAGTGCACACACCGGTGACAGAACGCGTGGGTAATGTCAAGCAGTGTATAGTTGTAAGATCAAGATTTCGTATACTTTGGTATATCCTGGTTTACGGATATCGGAATTTCGCTCGCGGAAATTCAGTGAAGAGAGGATCTGTTTCCGTTTCGCTCACGTTGCGCTGTTGCCGGTGTTTACTCTTTGCAATCGAATTTTTACGCGCGCGAAGGGTGCGGGCAGGGGAAACAATTGGTTCGAAAAACCGGTGATTCGTAATTATAAAGAGTATCGTATTCTGTTTCGAAGCGGTCTTCTTGGTTTCGTGGCAAGAGTCAACGGTATGACATCTTTGGCGTAATTTTCCCATCGTAATACACCTGGATCCAAGATTCTTTGAAGATGACGAGTAGACGCACGGAACGAACCTTCCTTCGTGGCCGGTAAGTCTTTTCTCCCTATTTCCGTAATATATTTGCGTGACATTGCTTTTACTTGATCAACCTGTTAGCCAAGTTATATTATTCACCTTTACTATGTTACGGTGAAAGGAACATCTTGTTGCACCGTGGCTCACTTTGAATTTACTAACGTCACGTTCTCTGGAAATATCTATAGAAATTTGAGATTCGACGATTCAGTGAAAATATACTTGCGCTTTTCATATCATTTCACTGATTTGTTGTGCTACATCATTCACTATTACTATTGATCTCGGAAAATTAATCATACGTACGGTGTGTGTATGTATTTGAACACTAGTTGCTTCAACGAAGGTCAATGAACAGTATTGACGCTTGGTTTCGACGTTTTTACGGTTGTTTCATCTCGGAATGTTATGTGCATCGAGCGTTGCTATAATTTATCAGTCTATTCTGTTACTTTATGTTTTAGAGTTACTTTAAGGAAATTATACTTTACGATGTTTTGTACTTTAGTGAAAATTTGTACAACTATGATTAACTGGCTGGTATTTCAAGGTTTGCCAGGAATTAAAATTTAAACGTACATTCATATTTCATGGTTATATCGTATTATTATCAGGAAGTTTTTTATTTTAGGTTGAAAAATTTGGACTATTAATTTTCTGAATTTATAGTATTGACAAGTAATAATATGGATTGTTTAATACACATTTATATACATTTCCATATTTGGTTAGTCATTAAATCTCATTTTAAGGCATTTTGGATAGTATGAGAAAACAAAATAATACAATACATATTTATTTATAGTAATTGATTCCATATCTTAGGATAATTATGTAAGGTTATTTTGTTATATGTATTTAATAGCTTTTTCTTAAAGTTGTTAGTACGTTTTTAATAGTTTATTGAAAATAATTGTGGAGTCTCCCAAATATATAAATAGGTCTATTCTTAGTAAAAACATATTTATTAAATAATTTTTCGATTAGTATATTATAAGATTGTCGTTTTAAATAAAAATAAGATATTACGTCTTTTAATATTATAATTTCGTTTACTTATGTATATATTTTATTTGCTTCATACTTTGTCATTTTCATTGTTTGGACTGGATTTCCTTGTTTTCATGCAAAGTTGATCTTCATTACAAAGCTACTTTGAATATTCGGCACGTTAACGTAATAACACGTTATCCAGAGAGTTTTATTTTGCTTATTCTTAGAACACTGCCAGAAGTCGTTTAGAATGTATATGGGGTTTTCATGAGTTTGTGCATGTTTCTTGCAAACGTCACGTTGAGTCATATTTTAATAATCTTTAACAATGATTGATTCCATAATTGATTATTTATTTCCTAGTGAAACAAAATAAAGCGTTAGATGTATCATGGAAATGTGAATGAATGATCAGTTCTGGCATAGGTTTTTATAATTTTTTAACCATGAAATAATTGACATGCTTTATTTAAAATTTAGTGCATAGTGAAGCAATATTAATATATAATTAGTGAATAAACTTTCAGAAATGGTTACTGGAACAATTAATTTGTACAAAATATATAGATAATCTACATTGTATTACATGCAACTATACAATTTTGCTTAATCATATTTCAACGAAATTATGAAAAATTAATGAGTATCGCAATCCAAAGATTACAGTCCACAGATTAGGATTATGAAAATAATAAGGTAAAGAAAGAGCCACATTTTGGATTCTATATATTACACGTTATTCTAAGAGACTTTGTTCTAAAATGCTCGCCAATTTCATTATCCTTGATTTTCTACGAGAAACCTTGTTTCTTGTAATACATTGAACAGAGGAAAAAGAAAAGAAATTCCACAAATTTCTTGAAATGTTTTTATCTCAAATTTAATATATTCCTACTACATATTTATCAAGTTATTGAGAAAAAAAATGTACAGCAATGCGCAAAATGTTTGCATCTGATTTTGTCACATATACGTACATACAAATAAGTAAATAAATATAATCCAAATATGTAAGCTGCAATATCTGAAGAATGAAATTATTATTAATGTGTTAATAAAAATATGAATTTGCCTAAATATTCGTAGTTGAGTACTGATGTTACAAACAGTACTTTTTAGAATTCCTTATAGGATTTACAATTGTTTATGCCATTTTCGTATAACGAATAAATTTACAGAAGTAAGCTATTTGTTATTGAAAAAGATTAAAACATCAATCCTGTATAGCCATGGCTTCCTTGCACAATAATTTATGCATTAACTAACAGTTAATAGCTGACAAGTGATAAATTATAGATTTGTCATAAGCACAATTAATATTATTAATAATTATTTTATGCTAATATCATCAGTATTATTAATAATTATTAACGATAATTACACGTTACATCAGTAAATATCAATATCACTACTAATCATTAATATTATAGGCAGACAGAGATTTTTCTACAGAGATGGTTTTTCCGATTTCATATCGAGCAGGACTCGTTTTATTTCTCACTTCCTCGCCGTAGACCGCTAGCGGTGCCATTGCTGCGAAAATATTTTAAACGCAGCCCAGTGTCTTTGCGTGGTCTATCCTACGAGTCTTAGCAAAAATGTTTTCTGTAATCTAAATACCGGTACTTGGAACGCAAGGTCGGTTGATCGGCAACGTCATCGAGGCGACGGCAAATGTTGCGGTGAAAGTTTATCCTGCGTGGTAGGGATCTCTGCACGCTACGTTCATGCAGGAATGAACACGGAATCGTTCTTAGAACGAGAGCCTCTCCGACGTAGCTTGAGAATTTCATGTATAAATACAGGAAATACCTCTTCGTTACTTAACATGAGCTGGAAACGCGTAATCTTGTTTGCGTGTCTTTCTACAACTTATTTTTTCATGTCGCTATCACATCGGTTGATTGATTCGAGTATCGTATTCGTATCCTTTGATTTACCTCGCTTTGCGATATTGAGAGTTTAAGAGTTTAGACGCGGCTCTTCGCTTGTCTCTTGCTGCTTCTTCGTCGTCTCGCCTTTAATCTTGCACCGCATGTGATTAACCCATTAAGGATCATGTAAAAGTCGCGTAAACGTAATTTTATTAAACAATCGCGAATTGAATCGTTGTTTTGTCAGGTCGGCGAAAATTTATTAGTATAATAGATACATTGCAGATTATTATATTATATTAGTATAATTGATAATTCATACAGTTGTAAGATCTAGATGAGAGAAGTAGCGAGTTCTTAGAATTTTTTTTTTATAATCACGATATGGATTCTATAGGATTGGATAAAGTGAATTGATTTGAAAGGAAGAAAAAAATGACGCGTTAACGCAACATTGGCTCTTGATGAGTCAAGTAATCCCGTCTCTTTATTTTCTGAATATCATATTTTTTATATTGTCGATTTAGTTTGTTTTCATCTGTGATTTATAAATCTTTTTTATTTAGGTTCTTGGCTAATAGTGTGCTAGGTTTTTAATCTAATACGAAGATCACAGTCAAGTAGAAATATCGCACTAGGTCACAGTGTAGGTGGAAAATACAGTGATTTTAGATCTCTGTTGTAGTGTCAATTTTTCTACGCAAGTTAATAGGATTTTGCGAATGTTTCGCGTGATTAAAATAGATGTATATAATACGATTATAAATTATAATACAATTTATAATCATCATATAAATATTGTAGCGTTACGCACAGACTGGAATACACGTGCCATACAGAAGTCGCATTGATCGGCTTCATAAATTGAAAAGTGCAGGAAAATGACGATATTATAAACGCCGTTTTCAAAATTTACTTTGTAGCGAGTGATGAGCTTAATAGAATGGAATGATTGATGAACGAAATATTCGTTCCACTGTGACAATTAAATCATTAATTAATTGTAGAGGAATAATGAAAAAAAACGTTTAAAATTTGTTGCATTCTGTCCATAGTTAGTCATACAACGTTCGTCGATGTTCAGATATACAGGTAGCTAAAATATTGTAGGTACTTGACTGTTGCAATTACGAAGGAGCTATGATTGAACGAATACGATCTTATTGGGTTGGCAACTAAGTGATTGCGGATTTTGTCTATACCACTTAATGACAAAATCCGCAATCACTTAGTTGCCAACCCAATAGCTTGTATATATAATATCCACGTTGAAGTTCATTTTATACGAATACAATGAGGGAGAACGGAATTGTTCGTTAAATATTTGCGAGTTAAATATTGTCATGTGACACGCGTTTGGAAAATCTTTTTACTGGTTAATTAGTGAGTGAAACAAAAATGCAGTTAGGTGGTGGAATATTTTATGAAATTTTAAACCTAAGAATATTGAAATGTGATCATTAAGAATTTATGCTTTTACTTAATATCTCGAGGCAAGTGTAGGTTTGCTCAATTTTATCGTATGTTTGGCAATTCTGTAATGACTTTTCTATGAGTCAAATCTCAAACGTCTATATCTATATGAAAAGTAAAGTTGGTCAGTTTGATTTCTAAGGCATTTCTACTCCTTTGCACCAAGTACTTTGTACCTTCCCATGATAGTCGAGTCTCACTGCAATGTTAATTAGCCAAAATGTTCCATACAATATACGTATTGTATCGTTAAAATTATATTCTTTTTGCAAGTGTTGGAGTATTCTTGCGAGCCATTGTATGTACAGTAATGGACAAAAGTACAAGACTACCTTTCTGATAAATTATCGTGCTATATTATAGATAATCCACTCTATTAGAGCCTATTAAATTTTAAATCATTAGAAAACAACACTCCCGTGCTTGTACTGTCCAGTGCTTGTGTGCTCCGCGGAAGCAGAATTAATTTTTGGCTTTCGATTTTTACGTCCGAGTGTTGGAAGCTCCTTCGAGACTAAAGTCAGGAAAATACTTCTGAACGATACTTACGCAAATGTTGAGATCATTCGGATTTCGTTTTAAGAATCAATAGCAATTCGAAAATGATCCTTTTCGGATAAGCTGTGGATGCGCCGGTCCATCTTTCTTCTTCCTTCATCCATTTTCTCTAAATTTATAAATGTTGTTTCAGGTGTTCCAATAACATTTGCTATATTTCGGCAAATGTCTTTCATCTCTTGCGTAGTGATACAGCAATTTTTCCATCTTCAGGACGTACATTGCTGCTATACCCTGGATTTTCATTTACATTTACCAATTGTTATTACGAATTTAGTACGTCGTGTTATATAATTTTAAATTCGTATCAAATACAGCATCGAATCGTTTTATACGCATCCTCTCGAGTATTGCTCGTGTTTTCAGAGTCTCTGGCCGTTCATAGATAGAGTGTGAGCGCATATGTAATTGCAAGGACGATTTGAAACTGTTGATTATTTGGTATTTATAATGTGATGCGATAATCTATCAGAGAGATAGTCGTCTTAGATTTTTATCAGCTACTGTATATGATTCAAACACGTATTCGTCATTCGTTTTTACTGAAAGATTAAAGTCGTAATACGTGTGTTTATACTGGCTAGGCAAACACATTTCGTTATGTTTTTCGACAGACATTTACGAGTAGGTCTGGTTCGCGGTTTCTTGAATCAGCGGCATAGCGCGGTCCGTTAGCACATCCTCTGGGTCATCGACCATACAGCCGTACAGAAGACTGCATGAGCTCGTCTTCTATCATGAAACCGTAGGATTTTCTATCAGATCCCCACCAAACTTTCCTGTAATAATCTAACATCAGGTGTCTTGCAGGCGAACTTGTCTTTGTAGCAGAGATCACGCAGCTTATCCAACTTTCAGCTTGGAATTAATTTCTTACAGATGCATACATTTTTACGGGGGAAAAGTCGTTTCAGTTTCCTCTGCGAACTATCAACTTGTCTCTGGCCGCGAGATTGAGAACATCGAAATGATAACTTCCGAACGTTTGCCTGGTCTGGAAAAAGTAATCGGCGAATAATTAAATTGGCTGTTGCGCAAAGGGTGAAAAGTTTTAATTAAAACGTCAACAGGGAATGTACTCTGTCAGCTAGTGTACACATTCCTGTTGTTCTCTATGTTTAATGGCGACTTTGCTGTAATTAAGCCACTGTCTAACGCTTTTATTCCGACGTGATTTTAAAAATGAGCCGTGTCGAGAAAAAGTAATTTCTTAACTTGCTATACGAATGAAGCAAATTCAAGCGAGGACGAGTATTATTCGTTAGAATATTTTTATGTAATTTGGGAATTACTGAAAAAGGTGTTGCCCATTGATATTCGAATAAATTATAATTGTAAATGTGCTAGACTTTTTGAAATTTTATTAGCATAATATTATGCTCATAATTATTGTGATTATATTCGTAGAATTTGGAACCGATCTGATAATATGTATAAAGATTGCAAGACATTTATTGCAAGCACTGTATTTATGGTACCAAATTAGTATGCGTTTGTGAAACGGATGTTAAATACAAAACATACAATACAATAAATAAAATTTAAATTGTATTTTGTAACTTCTATGTATATTTTTGGATCTGTTTGAAATCTTACCAACATGATCGCGAAAGTTGTATGTGGTACGAAAATACATTTTTTGTATAAAAGGTATGATATATTTAGGAAAGTTTGTATAAGGTTCAAATAGGGTTCTCGCGAACACTGTACACGATACAAAGAGTTGGACTTTATTTCTTTCCCCTTAACTCGCTTTTAAAGAACTCTACTGGCATTACTTCTTCATCTTCGTTTATTATCAAGAAAATTGAATACGATTTTTATTGTACGCAAGAGCTAGTGAAAGAATCGTCCTAATTTATAATTATCAAAACTGTGCAGCGTTACTTTTGGGAAATTGAATTTATGCAGAATTTGAAAAATGTTCTTGGATGGTAAAATTCATAGATAAAAAAATATGATCGTAATCATTATTACTGTAATTCCTTATCTCCTACAATTATTTATTGCTTCCTCCTGCAAGTTTCATCGAAGCTTTACCGCTATCGTTCTGACAATCCTCTGACACGTCATTTGTGTCAGGGATTCTTCATCATCAACCACAGGTTTCTAATAATTGCGCAATTTTCAAGTGACAACTAGCCTTTCTTTACAAGTATCTTTCGCTTATGTAAAATTCATTCGTCTTCGCGTTATTTTTTGTTATTTTGGTTTTGATAAATGAAATCTTCTGACTAGTAATCTCTTGGCGTTCTGCCGTATGTGGGGAGTATTTGTAATATGCAAGTAGAGACTGTTCTCGATAAGGATGGCTGCGGAAATGAATGGTTTTGGTAGATATCTTTTCCCGGCTTTTGTCTAATCTTGATTTAGATTACGAAAATTACGTGTACTTTTTACAACACTTTGCTAACGCGAGTCTGCTATCTTTGCGCCTTGTTACGACTGTTGTTCAACGTACACGTACATCGTTCGTGTGATCAATATTTTTCGTTATTAATTTTTTCGGAAACGTAAAAATATTTCGCTAACTGAGCTTAAAGTTCCATTCGATTTTTATCGTATTTTTCACCGAGAGATTGCGCTTTTACGATTACGGTGATCCAATTTTTATAAAACTTTCACGCACTAACTACATACTTACTTGCGATAGTTTCTAAAAGTTGTCCGACAACTGTCATAGCCGTAAGACTTAGGTCTCCTTCTTTGCTAACGGTGTATCATAAACGCGATCTATTTGCTGAGACGCTACGATCATCTCTGTTCATTTAAAAATCTAAGCATATTATGTGCTTTAGTTAATAATAGGTTAATGAATTCTACAATTTATAAATTATGAGTTATGGGAATTTTGTTTCATTAAGTGGAGATTCTCGTATAATAACGAATTTCTTTCGGGCCAGCTATACCAATCACATAGGAGTAGACCCTCTTTGAATGCAAACTTGAATGTCTTCAAGTCAGATGTAATTTCTATTTACTTCAGTTCCTCTTCTCGTTTATTAACTTCTTAAACTGCCACGTTTAAAAACTTCTTAGTAACCCACAATGGTTACATGGTCAAGGATGATCACAAGACTCGCATAGTAAGCAATAAACAATAAGTGGAACCGAATTAACATAGGACTAGACCCTTTTTGAATGCAAACGTAGTCTTCAAGTCAGATGTAATTTCTATTTACTTCAGTTCCTCTTCTCGTTTACTAACTTCTTAAACTGCCACGTTTAAAAACTTCTTAGTAACCCACAATGGTTACATGGTCAAGGATGATCACAAGACTCGCATAGTAAGCAATAAACAATAAGTCGAACCGAATTAACATAGGACTAGACCCTTTTGAATGCAAACGTAGTCTTCAAGTGAGATGTAATTTCTATTTACTTCAATTCCTCTTCTCGTTTATTAATTTCTTAAACTGCCACGTTTAAAAAGTTCTTAGTAACCCACAATGGTTACATGGTCAAGGATGAAGACAAGACTCGCATAGTAAGCAATAAACAATAAGTTGAACTGATCTAAAAGAATTACTATTTCAAGACCTTCATTCGCATCGGAAAAAGCTCTAGCCTCGTATAACCAGTAGCTGGTCTAAGGAAAATTCATGAAAAGAAGTTCTGAAAAAGATCAATAAAGAAGTATACTGCATATACATATTCTGAAAATTTAGTCGATTAGTATGAGAAATTTATAAAACGTAAATGTTGGAATTTGGCAAAAAAAAATTATTTTTCCATTTTCCTCATAATACTTTCAAGGTATTTACTGTCCTAAAATACCAGAATAAATATGACAGCTATAATATAATAATATAACATATAATATAATAAGAATCGCAGGGAACATTTTCGGCAATGACTTTTCCGAGGTACATCTTCATTCGCAATTTCAACTGATCATTCTGTCGAGAAGATCCACCGTGTACGTACTGTACACGAAATGTTCATGCGCAGCTGAGAAAAATTCCCCGAACGGCGTAACATCGCCTCGTGCCAAAGTTCTTCCTATCCGGCCAAGTGATAAATCACTTTCCGGATACTCGTACATCTGTTTCGCTGGTTTCGTATCGTATCTATCATACTGTTCGCTAAAACAGCGACGTCTACGCTTCATTACGAATTCCATAACGTATCGAGTGCAGCTTTTCACGCCACCTTTGCAATTTGTCTTAGTCGTTGCGTTATTAGTAGCGACAATGAAAAATCACGGTCATCTACGGGCTTTGATATTTGCTGCGGTGACTATGGAACTGCGACAAATAATCGTGACGCTAGTCGTACGATAGCCGAAGATCTACCGATTTCCTTTAAAATTGGAGACAACGTGGTTCTAATTCCTAATAGAAGAGAGGCCAGATTTTTCAATTCTTTTGCCGCGACGAACAATGCGCCGGAGTTAATTACGAACGGGTATGTTTCGACTGGATGAATTTATAATAGTTGAAATTAAAATACAGTAGAGGCTCCAGCATCCGGATAACGGAGTATTTTCGGGTAACGGAACAGCTTGTCTTTTTTCATGATCATTCTAGAAAATGTAACGATACAAGAACAAGATAAACGCAATTTATTATCTTTTAATTATTTGCCAATTCCGTAGTTTTTTTGCTAACGAGTCACGTACATTTTTCGCTTCTTGTAATTTATTTATAATTGACCTATCAATCTTTATTCGTCTTATAATTGAAGAGGAGAAAATGATATTCTGTTCGTGTCTTAATCTAAATTCTTGTAACGCTATGTTAATGCTTCTCTGTATCTCCATTTTTATTGCATTCTTTTTCCTTTTAAGCGTGAGTAGACTACGAACATTTATGCGTTTATAGGAAATTTAAAAAGGGCAAAACACAAAATGTCTAAAGTCTCATATTCATTATAATATTCAGTGAAAATTACATTTTTACCAGAGATTCTATTTGTTCAATTAGATTTGCAAGAGTACGAATTTGCGTAAAAATCCGAGATTTGGTCTTGTCTAAATACGAGAATTAAAAGGATCGCCAAGTAATCCAACTTAAAGCAATAAAATCAAAGATTGCTCTGTGGTAGTTAAAACTAGCGTTTTGATTTGATCAATGTCATTGCATTATATTATTATTAGTTTATTTGCGTGCGTACAAGTAGCATTATACAATACAATAATAACATTCTGTACAGCATAACGATACTGTTATGTTCTATGATATCACTTCTCGTTCGTTAACAGAATTCCATGTTTAATCTCTGCCTTGTTCGTATTTCAATTTCGTTCTTATAATCATATGCATTCCTCATTTTCGATATCAAATTTAAACAGTCGTTTTCGTAACGATCTTTGGTATAGTTTACCCGCTTGTTGTTAGACGTTACGAGTTTAAATAAAACGTATGCATTCCTCATTTTCGATATCAAATTTAAACAGTCGTTTTCGTAACGATCTTTGGTATAGTTTATCCGCTTGTTGTTAGACGTTACGAGTTTAAATAAAACGTACGCAAAGCGATCCTTGTCCAACATAGTAATGCAAAATAGACATCAGTATTTTCGAAAGTTTGTTACACTTATACGCTAAACGTAGCTGAAGTTAAACTTGTGTTCACTTCGGAACGATACAACGCACACTAATTTGGAAACAGCACAGTAAACAAAAAATAAAACGTGCGAAATTAGTTAAGAAACGATTTATCTTGAGAAAATTCAAAGTCGACAGGAATAACGAAAGTCTGATATACAAATGTGTAATAGAGTTGATCTGGACACGTGGAATCCAGTTTTCGTGAATGACAGCCAAGTCACAGATTTAAAAAATTGAGAGTCAACTAGTTAAAATCCTTCGTGCGATCATAGACGCAACGTGGTACGTTAGAAGCGACGTAAACCACAGCACATCCACTCGATCCTAGAAGAGATCAAACGATTTTCTAACAAACGTAAACCAGAGGCAAATCTCACGTAAATTTGCCGGTGGCACATTGTTGCAACAATGCGGTCAGAAGACTGAAACGAAAACACTCTTTCGCTTGATATAATTTTCCTCTCATCGTACAAACAACGCTACTATTGTAAATAGCAACATTCCCGTGACTTTTGAAACGCTTGTGGCTTAAAGCGATGCTCTTCGTACTATATATATAACCATTTGTAAATATTATGCGAGTAACAGGTACAGATAAATATGGGACTATAAGAAAAAACGTTTTGTTTCAAGTATCCGATTTTAATCGACACAAATATACAACTTGTAAGAAGTTACAGTCAGAAGTATCATATATAAGTTATCAAGAAGTTATATGTCCATATAATATAATGTATAAATTTTAGAATACATTAGATCGTGCACGTTTCCTCTGTAGATTTATATAATTTCTTAATCAACACGTTGAATGCCATGGGGGTCACTGGTGACCGGCTCACCAAGATTAGAATATCTGTAAATTTTTTATTATTATCATCATCGTCACTACAATGGTGTGACGAAATTAATGCAGTCTAAAACATATAAAAATAGTTTTATTTATACGTGAAATATAGATCTATTATGCGCCCCCCACCAGTGGCTGTCGAACGTGGGAAAACCCCGCTTTTTCCGTGTTTTATCTTAATGAACAATAACCCTAAGGAACGTTTCGACTTGAAACATGTTTGATAGCAATTAAGAGCCTTGACAGTAAAGTAAAAGGTGCTAAATCTTGTGTGTTAATTATAGAACAATTATTTAGCAATGCGATGAAACAATATGAGATAACTGATAATCGAAAAAAATAAGTGAATCGAGCGAAATTGCACTACAGCGCCAGGGGGGTCACCGGTGACCCCAGTGAGATAAATTCATTAATGATGATTATACATCGTAACATATCTGTTGTAGATAATATTTTAACATTATATGTATCGCATAATAAAAAATTCATCGTGGCGCCACGGCCAAACTTTGTAAAACTGGCGTGAGATTTAACGTGTTAAGGAAAGTAAAAAGGAAAATAGCGAATTTTTGTCAAAATCACGTTGTTAAGACAAACGGTAGATTTGGATATTAAATAGGTATATTTCTGAAATTAGATAAATACGCGTACCTTTTGTACCTCGGTCGAGTAACGTTTTCGATATATCCATATTAAAGAATAATAAATTGCTAAGGTAACTTTGAATGGTTTCGATCGACCATGACTAATAAAGATTATCGTTAGCTTTCTCCAGTATGAGGGGAAATGATTAAGGCGCCGCTGTCGCTAAAGAGGAAATTACTTACGTTGACTGTACAGTATCTTTGTCAAGAAAATGTTCAATCTTCGGGTTAAACGTTCTCAGAGAAATTAGAGTTTCGATAGAAAGCAAAATCAAAGGTTTCGTTAAAGTTTCGCGATTAACTGGAATCGCTCGCGCTGAAAGCCGTTATGTTTAATGAAGGAAAAATGGTGCAGCTTTAAATTTTTCAAATGTATTTTCTACTTACCGTACTTTAGCAGTAAGATCCTCTGATTAAAATTTTCATCCGTAACGAGTGTTCCGATTTGCAAAGATTAAACTCGGTCAGCTATAAAAAAAAAAAAAAATAAAAAGAATTGACAAGAAAATCTTTCGCCACGGCGCACGTAAAATTTAAAAAACCTCTACCTAACGATATTACAGAACGCAAAGTGTCTTGATACAAAACATGAAAACATAACGGAATTTACAATGAATACGGCAGAAGCTAGTGGGTTTACCTTTACGATTGGCAATACGTTACAGCAGGCGGCCACTTTATAGGACATAGGACATAGAGGGAGGTCCGCGTCTATCGGTAGGTTGAACAAAACCGTAGAATAAATTCCATTAAGAGATTTCAAAGCCGTGCATGGTCACAAAGAAAGAATCAGAGCGAACGAACGACAATTTGAACGACAGAAGAAAATATACTGGCGGAGAAAAGGAAACACAGGAAAAGGGGGGAAGAGCGTAGATTGTCTCCACGAGTGGTGTCTACGATAGGTACAAGCAGAGGATCGAGGTAACGGTTTAACCCGACGTTTGCTGCACGTGGTGGTGTGTATCGTCGGTACCAGGTATGGAGAGACAAGATACGCTTTCTTGCGTGCACGTGCACAGTGCACATACATGGTGGCTTAAAATATGCGCGCAACATTTACAGGGCAAATGTTAGACATCAAAGCAATGAGAGACGACAGTATCGATTATAGACGATACGCTAGAAACTGTTTGAAATTTACGTTGGATTGCACGACGAATTTGCGGTTAATTAATTTGGTGATTACTCGACTCATAAAAAATTGCCAGATACAAAAATGAATGCGATGGAGTACTTATGTGATATTGAAAAATTCAGGTCTGTAGGTTTAAGCTGTGATGTATGGCAAATAAGCTCCGTGCAATAGACGTGTAGACTAGAGCGCAATAAATATTGGAGCAGATCGAGTGGCACGAGTTTCCTCTTGCGACCAATATTTGTTGTTAAGTGCCCCAGCCTGTAAACTGTAAAATTGGTATTTAATTAGACTGCAGTGGAATTGGTACTACGTTATTTCTTAATATTCAAAGTCGCATCTCAATATGTGAAGAAGTACGTAATTCTAGAATTTTATTTTTGTTGACGTCTGGTATATTGCTTCTATTTTTATATTTCGAAGTGGCCGTCTCGTTCTATCGCTTATAAAGAATGGCTCTGTACCTAATTTTGTCCTTTTAAATAGATAGCCGGGGACGAAATTAGGAACGCGCTTTGTGGGAGGAAATTTTAAATAGTCATGCGGAGAAAGTGAACAAGATCAAAATACAGCCTATTTTATATGTGACTATGTGATTTTCGAACGATGCGAGGGCAAAAAGGTGGATTAGATGTATCGCGCGAATTAGATGCTGCTATGAGCTGCGCGCATCCAAAAATCCGCGATTGCTCAAGTTCAATGTTCATAATTTCTTTTGTATATATATAAATAATTTTATAATAAAACATATTTCAAGCGCATAAAAATACATTTTTTAAAATAAATTTGAAACGGGGACGAAATTAGGAACGCTTTTTAACAACTGGAAAACGCATCCATTTACATATACACTTTTTCCTCTGTTTGTATGAACTTTTATGAAACTCTGATTACAAATTTTCGTTGCTATACCTCCAAGGTAATTATACAAATTTTTGCAAATCAAAAAGCTGAAAACTTTAAGGGGACAATCTTTGGGCATCTTACCTTACTATTAATATGCAAAGATACATAATATCCAAAGTGTAGTAATAGATTCTATCCTGTCAGTTATGTTCATGAAAATTTGAATTTGCATAAACATTTGCAGTCCAGTGATCGTATATCCGAGCAAAGACATTAAAAGATTCACAAAAGTTTGTCAATGCGGCTTCCAAGAGATATCCTGTAACAGCCTGTATACGACTAAGTGTGTGTGTGTGGGGCACACGCGTATTTCGCGTTCACGAGCTCGCACGCTTAATTTTCCAACGTGGCTTTACGTGCTGGCACGTGCACGTTGCAATATTCACTCGCGCGCGCCTTCGTCTCTAGGATTACGTACGCGACTTGCCCAAACAAGTCGTAACTGACGCTTAAGTGTCCTTGATACGATGCTGGATGCGAGCTCCGTAAAAGGATCGAACGTAGACGCGGCATTTTGTTGGATATGCAAAATAGGAAGACGTTCCACGGGCTGCAATTGCACGGTGGATGCCGTTCGAATTTCAGAAAAGGAGATTGTCGATTGTTGCAAAGTGTTTGCTTGAGTGTCTTCGTAATTCTGTGTACGGTTTTTCGCAGAAGTGTCTAGTGAAACAAGATTGACGGTTGAGAATGGTAGGAGAGTAACGAATAGCCGTGTTGCAATCAGGATTTCATTCTGTGTTATCTCGAGCTTGAAAGTAATTGTGACTACTAACAGTAAGATAATGGCTTGAAATAGTACTATGTCTCGTCATTCCTTTATCGTGTTTCTTGACGCTAGTTGTATAGTGTTAGATACGATACATAGCCGAATATCGTGTTAATACAGTCTCTCTAAGTGTCTAATACAGTGTCTGTCTAAAATACGTCTTTTTTTTCTGACCTGGTCCTAGTGCGTTTCCTTGGATACACCGCGAGTTTCGACGACTGAGTAGTGTAACCTGATGCGAATTCAATCGTCCGTGAAAAAATACTAATATTCCGTTTGGACAACGACGAATGTTTTTATCTCTGGTGTTTTAAACATTAAGCTTTGTGAGATTTTTCTGGTTCAAATGAGAATAACGCGAGTAGTTAAAATGAAGTAGGTAAATGAGTAGCTAACATAAAGAACGCGATATACACATTTACATGTGTATTTAATGGACGAAAGAAAATAAGTTAGTGTTATTAAATAAGCAACTGTGCTCCAAATTGTATCGTGTTTGGTCTTGTTTTAATCAGAAAAATGCCACAATTACGGTGGAAAAGAAAAAAATTCTGTCGCGTTAACATTTCATCGCCAAATAGTTCCGATTTTCGAACAATTATAGCGACAATATTGTATGTAGAATAGTACGTTATTTACTTATAGTTGATGTGTTTCTTCGTCTAAACAGACAGAAATTTATTAATAATTTGCAAGTGTTTTGCGACAATAACAACGTGAAATGTACAGTGTTTCGTGAAACTATTTTAACATATATGCCAGAAATATTTTATGAATAATATTATGAGATATATGTGAATCGTACAAAGCCTTTTGAAATTTCATTAGCCGCTTAACGAGGCGCGATTATCGTAATTACGTTGGTAAAATTTAAAACGAATCTGAAAATGTATGTGAAGATCACAAGATGCCTGTTACGAGCATACACTGTGCAACGCTCATGGAAACGTTTGAACAGTCAATTATTAATCGCATCAGTGAGCCACAACTTGTTGTTAATGAGACCATTTTTAGCAATAAACATATGTTTAACATCGATATATTTTCCGGTGAACCACTGTATTTTGAATAAATGTCACCATATGTAATTTTCGCTTTTTGCTAATTGCCGTGACTTGAGCTTTGACAGATCTTCAGTGATACATTCCAACTGTCATTTGCGCTAAATGCGAGCTTTCTTAGAACTATATTTTTCTATCTCTCGTCTGTGAGGCAGCAGACGTAAGAAACATCTCTGGGTTGTTTCTCCAGTTTTACGTACTTAATATTGTTCGAACATTTGCAATCTCTGCCGCGTGAAGAAGCACCGGAAGCATAAAGCAAACCGTGACACCTCGATGCCTTTGAAGATTTGTGTATTTTCGAACGGTTTGCGTCCGCTTCGTAGCCGATTTATTGCGTTGCGTTTTAGCGACCCTTGTTGTGCTCTTTGAAGATGCCTGCTTTAATTTCCAGAAATTGTATTTCGATCTTTCTAACGTCTGCATTTGTTTCTATTATTTCCTACTATTGGGTGGCAACTAAGTGATTGCGGACTTTGTCATTAGGTGGTAATGGCAAAACCCGCAATCCCTTAGTTGCCAACCCAATATATACAGAAAATGATTTAAACAATTTATTGTGGGTATAAAAATAATAAAGAGTAACAATATATAACTATAAAATTATAAAGAGTGTACGAGCTTCTCAGAAACCTAAACGATAAACCTCAGTTTTTATAATTTCAGTTATAATATAATTATAACCGAATGTATTTACTATAGTTCCAATTATCCGGGTTTTGTCATGTTACACGATTAATGTTCGCTCATTCGTTGTTTATAGGTAATTCTAAGACAAGTTTTAAAAAATAATGCTTTTAATACGATCGCTTCTATCCGCCTTCCAATTTTGAAATTAATGTGGCTTCTGAGAAGAACATAAATATGATTAATATAGGCGAATAATGAACTATAGTACTAGATCGTCATACATATTTTACATATTTACATACATATACATATACATATCCCGTGTATATATTTTGTATACACATTTTGTCCTGTCTTTATATTTATTACGCAATTTTGTCACATGTTTATGGCCATTTGCTAGCAGAAAAGTATAATATGAGATCATTAAAAAGAATAGGAAAGTTTAAGATATATACGATATGATTCCGCAAAAACTGCTGAGGTTCATCGATCATAATAAATTTTTATCAAGGTTATCGCTGGAACGTAACTTTTAAAATGATATATAACGTATATGGTGGCGAAGGATTGAAAATGATGTCCCAGCACCAAGTGGATAAAACGGAGCAAACGTACATTACAATCTAACGTAATACGTTGTATGTATTTCTTGTATCATCCTAATACAGATCCATTATTCTCTTTTATTATCTTCTGTGTTATATCAATATTTTAACAGCTACTTTATTTATATTTGTATTACATACACTTTCTTTATTTTTACTTCCCTCGTACGTCGTATGTTTGCATCGTGTGGCAAACATGAATCGAGAGAGCAAATGTTCAAATACGAACGATAGAAGGAACCAGATGATAGAAAAGAGTACGAATTAAGATTCTCGCGTAACAACGATAAAAAAACAGCTTTTTGGGACGTAAACATAGTTTTAATAAATATGGAAATATTTATAGAAATAATAAATGTAGAAATCCGAATTACCTGGGATTACAGCTTTTTGGGACGTAAACATAGTTTTAATAAATATGGAAATATTTCTAGAAATAATAAATATAGAAATCCGAATTACGTGGGATTACAGCTTTTTGGGACGTAAATATAGTTTTAATAAATATAGAAACATAATTTTTGAATTTCAATGTCTCTCAGCGTTTATTACCTCTTTAAATTGTCACGTCTAATAACTTCCTAAACTGGCGTTCGCGATGACTGAGGAACTAATAGATTGATCAATTTCAGCTCTGTCGTTTTGTCACAAATTTTTCCAATTATCGAACGTCAAATTTTTATTCGATCATTTATTTATAATATGCTTCTGAACGATATAAACTCAATTTGTCCACGGGGAAAAGTAAAGTAAGTTTTCTTCTAAACGCTAGAACCTTCCAATCTTTTTTATTCCTCTTTCAAAAATAGATTCGACCTTTGACTTTATAAAAATTCCTTCTGTATTCTGATAACTGTGACAGGTACCGTACAACACGTCAATGCATGCAATGGATGACACTCGAACACTTGAACGATATACGATAAACGATAAATGGAATTGAAATAGAAGAATTACGTTTGTACCTGAAGACTACATTTGCATTCCGAAAAGTCCCATTTATAAACAATAGTTGGTCTACAAGAAATTCGTCAAAATCCTTTGTTCCTTTATAGTTACGCGAGAATCCATCTAAACGAAGAATCGTTACTTAGAAATGGTACAAATTGAGGAAATCAGATTGGATGTGAATTTTCAGAAATATTATTTAATTAGATTTTCAGAAATATTATTTAATAACGAAACGTAATATTCAATGAATAAGTAAGTAAAATAGTTTGTCAGACGATCACTGTGCGTGTATATTACATAGTAACCCGTACGTACATTCGCTAAATCGATACGTTCACCGTTACGCAGTTACAAACCGTTCTCTTTCATCTTTCACGTCCGTGCAGTTTGTCTGAATTATTTGTTAAAAAATCGGATGCGTTCGGTGCGTGAAAACGTTACCGTTCGTTCCGATTGCCTGCGTGAAATTGATTGGCGAAGGTTTAAAAGTCAGATTTAAAAGTCACAACGCGCGACCGATATTATTATTTGTCTAATATCGAGGTCAACGTGGAATATATTTGAAAACCGATTGCCAGCAACGACGAGCTGGTGACGATCGTATAAGCGAATTTCCGGAAAACCCAGCTCGCGGTTGTTTTCGTTTTGTTATCAATCGCTGGCACGATATTGTTCGTAGATGAAATTGGAAAAGGGACGGAACTACCTATAGGAACGCAGTTACCGGATGCACCCGGATCTGTACGAACATACAAGAGAATTCAACTGTTTAGTAAAAAGCGTCGTTACAGTTAACGGTTTCATCAATCGATTAACGGTCTCTCTGTTTTACGGTCTGACGAGCGCGCACCACGGAAAAACTGATTTTACCTATTTTCGCTCAAATTACCCCTTGCTTCGGTATTTTCTACCTATTTTCCGCCCGACTGTATCAATTGTGTCCCCGTGGAGAATAGCAGTGATTCGGTTCCGGTTAATATGTCGCTTACGACGTGAAACGTAATTCGCCAGGTGATTATAGAAATTCGTTATTTCCCTTGAAAAGTTGCATTTCGGTGTCGTTTTGTTTTAGCCGCCCTGCCGTAGATTTACGTTAGAACTACCGATAGTTAACACGAAGCTATTTCTATCAAAGCCAGCCAAAATGACTGGTCTTCAAAAAAATACGTAATAATAAAATACTTTTATATTTATTGATTTCTTACAGAAGCAAATCCATTTTTCGAATTATTAGTCCATCTAGGACCATCATCCCTAAACGGGGGTTTGACATATTTATAAAATCGTAGAACCAGTCGTTTCGATTGGCGTGGTATTGCCAGTTTTAGCATCTAGCGATCTAGCGATCGATTCGCAATTTTCCTGATAACTGATATCGCCATATCGAATGATACGCGGTAAAAATTTGAAAAACGTGTGGCAAGTTGTACGAAACGAGAAAACTGGTTAATTGGGGTTCGATAAACAGGTTGCAGCACCCTTTTATTACACTTTGACAAGTACCAGTCATTTTGACTGATATTGCTATAAGTAGCCTCGGTACGAAATTATTTTCTGTTTGAATACATAAAATAAAATTCATTATATTATTCTTTTAGTTATCGTTGCGAAAGTGATTACATCATTGCGGAAAAAAATATACCATGAAGTAGGAATTCGAAGATAAAATTGTAAAACCAGTGAATTCGACTGGTGTGGTAGTTCTAGCGTTAAACGTTGCCCGATCGGATTTGTAAAGTCGTCTGGTGTGTTAGAGCGATCCGCAAAGCGCGTAAAATGTGGCGTGAACGCCAGGATAAGTCAAGATAAAGTGAAGAAATTGTGGACGGCCTGTAAGGGCGGAACTTGGCTTAACACATTTCATGCGACGCGAAAATGAGAAATTCCAACATCAGGTTAAAATGTTACGCAACGATATTTCATTAGAAGAACACGTTGCGACCGTGTTGAATTAATATTTTTTCGTTTCTTCTCGCGTTCGTTTCGTTTTTACAAGAGAGTCAGTTTTTCCTATTATTTTTCCACGGAATGAAAATACGCGACAGCCACGTTACACGTGTCTCGTGCGAAATTGGATAATTCTCTGATTCGAAGATTTTATCCCGCTAAAATACGCTCGTAAACGAAAATTTATTTTACAGCGCTTGTTTATTTGCATATATAAAAAGTTGGAAATTATTTTAATTATATATTTTCATTGTGGATTTAACTTATTTTTTAATAAATGCACGGCCATTTCTATCGAACTGCAATAGAATTGCTGTTGAGAAGTAGAACTCAAATCTGTCTGGCTACAAGGTAGCACGTTACGTAAAGTACCTCGTAAAATGGAACTCTATTGCTCCTATAAAAGTAAGAAAGTGTGTTTATTAAGAGGAGTTACTGTAATTGCTGAAACTTTTCTGTGAAACATACTTCATTCGTTCGTTCATTCATCGACGGTTTTCGAATTTGTGCGTTTTTAGTATTCTTATTCTTCAAATTCGTGTCAATTTGCACGAAATAATAAGCACTTTTTAACTGTACATAAATTAAAAGATACATAATTATAAGAGAAAAATACAAAAGAACTTTGAATTAACAACCTTCGCAAAATATTCAAGGAAGATTGAGAAATTGTAATTGCTAGCTTAATATTCTCTGAGAAATTTTTACAAATATACACATACATATACAATAGATTAATTCGGCGACGTTTTTGTAAAAATCGAGCAAGTCCACTTTTTATAAAAATTGTGCGCGTTGAAGTTTTATATATTTTTATACATTCGTCCGCCACTACAGAATTCCGATATAACGTTGTCAGACGAATAAAACAGTAGGCTTTAGAAATTAATAGCCAAATTATTATTCCTGTCATTTTCATTCTCGCGCAATTGAATTAAATTGAAGAAATTGAAGACTATCGTTCATAAAATTCTCGTTCTAAAGTATAGCGCTAACGTTGCGTTAATCTATCAGCCAATGTGTTTCAAACTTGTTTAGCAAACCTACTCTGTTAGATCGCGTGTCTTTCTTCTCGTCGATTCGAAATATCCTGGGACGCACAGGAATCGTATCGGTGATCGGAGAGTAAAGAAAGTGTACGTGCCAACGAGAGACGACCAGCCGGATGTGAGCGATCTGCCAGGAAACTGGAACTCGAAAGAAAGTGGAGGAAAATTAAAAACGCGAGAAAATGAGATATTCCATTTCGAATTGCGGGCATTTTGGCACAGGAAGCAGACAGGTCTAAACAAAATTTGTAAAAATTCTAACAAGTACCGTTTCTCATATCGCTCGTTACATCAATTCCTTTCTAAGTGCAAAGCATCAGCGTATTTAATTCAGTTTTATTCAATTTCCCACAACATTAAAAATCTGCACTTGCCCGGTTTCTGCGTCAAGGTTTTCAATCCACCGAGGTATTCGTAACAATGACCAAAAGCGTGGCTAAAGATTGAGTGGGATTATCGTGGAAATTAGCGGCGAGGTAGACGCGTGTGTTCCCGCGCCAGGGCAGAGAGAAGACGAGTGCGCAACTTTCCTCATTAACTTGAACTCTCGTTTTTCAAACGCAGCGAAACGACAGCAGCGTTCCACCGCCATCTCCGAACCTCAATTGCGCAACGCACAAGATTTCGCTTCTATTCATACGCACGTGGGAGCCGACGAAATTCTCGAAATTCTGCGATACAATTGTGGAAACCGTTCATTGTGCTCGGAACAGCTCATTGTTCTCTCTATCTCGCCGCTATTGACACGACGTTCTTTTTGCCGTGCGATTTACGTACCCGATACGAAATCATCGCCGGAGCAACGTTATTCCTGCAGGCAAACTTTTCAATAGTTGTCGTATTTTCAGATTCAACGATAACGAAGGGAATATATGTCTATTGAGATATGTATAATTTTATGTGCTAGACTAGATTAGCTACTACACTAGTAGTAGCGTTGCATGTATGTGAATATGAGTGCGAAGTATGTGTGTGCGCGTCGTCTCGAAAACAAAGGAATGTAAACTGTTCAGTCAGTTAACAGTCTGGTATGGAAGAAGGTGAGACGCGTGCAAGTGTATATCGATGAATATCTTTGAAATCGTTTATCAAATAAATATATAACTATTCTAATATAAATCCTAAGTGTAAATTTAGTATTTCTATACCATTATTTCGGCAATTAAGATGCGAACCGAACTACCGAGCCAATCGAGAGAATTATATTTAGTACGTTATTTATTAAGCGGATTTCGTTCGCAAATGTAATCTAATTATATATGTTAGAAAATAGATGAATGTACATCTGTATCGTACGAGCGAGGAATGAAAGAGAGAAAGACAAAAGGAAAACGTCATGAACGAACGTGCAATAAAATAAATTTATTCCTGTTTGAGAAGTACAAGAGAATAGAGTGCTGTTCGTTAATATTTCAAGTTATTATGTTATATATAAAATAGTTATTCTGAGTAAGTTTTGTATTTAATAAAACGTTATATAGTATTACTTTAACAATATATACAGGAAAATATTTCAAATATATTTCCCGTATGTGTGAAGCACATGCAAAGATATTGTACATACGTTTCATCGAAATCGAACAACACGCGTTTGACATAGAATGATGTTGCTATTTTAATTAATAGTAAATTATGGCTCACAAAAACATTCCTGAAGGTTTAGTAGCACGTCGATCCATTTTTCTTTTTGCTAACTTTGATGTAACATTTACGATGGTCTGCCACGGATTTTTTGTCTTAGTTCTTCTTTCCATGTAATTTTCCTACTTTTCAATCTTCTGTTTACTTCACCCATAAATGCTCAATGGGATTAAGGTGAAAACTTTGTGATGGACGTGTGAGACGTACAATATCACTTAACGACTTCTGTCGAATGCTTGTTGTTCTGTTGGAAGCACTGACTGTTTGGTAAATTTAATTTTTCCACGCTATATTTCAAATTATTCATAAAAATGTTCAAATATTCCGCCTTATCTAAAATCCTATCGATGGGAACAAGATTTCCAACGCAGCTCGCTGCCTCACACCATCGCCGATCCACTGCCATATTTCACCGTGGGACGTAGATTCCTCGGATTTAGTTCTGTATTTTTTCCCCTTCATACAGATTTACGACCATCGCTCCCAAAAATGTCAAATTTACTCTCATCGGAGAACAATATCGTGCTTCAGTAAGAATTATCTCTCTTTTCTGTGCGTTAGCTTTTTGGTAGCTCAGAACGGGGTTTATTCTCAATTCATTTTCCTTATTTTCCTACTTCCTTAGGATATATTTATATATATGTAATGGAATAAATTACGCGAATGCGCTAGTCTACGAGGTTTGCAGTTTCATTTATAAATTTCCCTTCTTTGCTTTTTGACTTTACCGTCTTTGATTTTCTTTCTGCCCTACTCGGCCCCCATTTTTCCCGAATCAACCGCTAGGTTGATCTGCTACCTGCGAGAAATTACAACGAAAATTCTGCACGGAATTTTCTACCGACTAGCTGTCTTAACCGCTTAGGCACTATGCGCCACTATAGTGGCTTTCGCGGATGTTGTCTTATATTACGACGCGCCACTGTAGTAGCTCATTCTACTAACTTATACGCTCACCGTTTCAACTAAATGATCTTTTTCATTCGTCTTGCTTCGCACTTTCTTTTTGCTCTCGCAACGTCTTCTAACAATGTTAACACTTTGACTGCCACGTCGAAATCACATGTCTCGCTCAGGATGTCACAGTGTTTTAACCGTTAGATGCAAGATTTGTTCTCATTTTTTTTATTGACGTTCTTGCTTCGTCGTGAAGACATAGATTCGTTAATTTTTGTAATGTAGAGAACTTCATTTCGGTGCCAATGAACCGTAGCGATTTGATAAGTGTTTTTGCCTCTGTTCGAACTAATTCGTAACCATCGCTTCAATTTCTCATCAGAATTTTCCAAACCTGCATATAAATTTCATTGTTCAATTTCAATTGTTATATTCAAAATGCCCTAACCGTCAATTTTCATTCAATTTTTACAACTGTAAGAAGTTCAAGCGCTCCGGTCACCCAACGTGACAATCAAAGTGTCAACAATACACAGACAGAATGTACAGTCTTTGTTTTTGATACGCCAGTGTCAGGTATCAGTTGTCGTTTTTCGTTAATATAAACAGACCATCGTTAGATGCTTTTTTTAACATGGCGATCCTTACAATTTTTTAGAATCTGCAGGCTCAAAATGTCGCTTGAAAATAGGAAACGAAGAGCAATTTGAAAAACACTATCGCGCTATGAGTGTAAAAATTGTAACTTGGGTCTATACGTCGCACCTTGCTTTAAAATATATCACACTCAATTGTATTATTAATAATTAAAGTTAAAGTATATGCATCATATCGTTAAGAAAAATCATAATTCAGTTATCAAACACTTCGTTGCAATGTGCTTGCGTAGGGAACAGCATTATCTGTCACACATTGCAGTGCTGTATCATTTACGTGTAATTCGCATCAAACTCTGGCGTACAGAGAAGCAGCCCCGTACAAAATTCAGCCTATGAAGTTAAGCTGTTTCAGTTGGCTATGGGTAATCTTTATGTGCCTTCTCTAATCCTTTGAAACGTAGCTGTTACAAATGTTTTACATAGATTTTCGATACTTTTGTGAGCCACTAGATTTGCCACTGGTTGCAATAAAATTCTACCTCGGATGTGCACCTTTCATTTCAATTTCCATTTCAATAAAATTTCAACAGTTTATTCTCACACGTAGCTCACGCATCAGAATAATAATATCTAATATAACTAATATCTATTATTCTCTAAGTATCGCGTTCATCTCCATTATATTAGGTTGTCCGAAAAGTTTCTTTCGTTTCATAAGGTGACAATAGATGAACAACAATTTCTGTTTTATATTATTTTATTGAATTAGGTATGATGCATTTCGTTCTATTTCTGTTACTATATTGCTGCATAATTCAATAAGCTAATATAAAACAAAAAACATTATTATTTCCTTATAAAACGAAAGAAACATTTCGGACAACATAATAAATATATCATATTTTTAATATTTCCGTATTTCGCTAATGTATCTCGATAATGACGGAGGGAATTCGGACCGATGTTTCCAGAGGAGAAATAGCGCAAATCTTAAATTTAATTAATTATGATTTAATAAAAATCTGAATTTTGAAAATGTGTAACTCCACTGCGAGGGAAAAGCGTAATCGAAATTGCGTGTCTCGATGGGAATTAATTTTACCGCCGAGTGCTTTTTCAACCGCGCACAACAACTTGTTCTACGGAACTTCGCGCGCCTCAATTACCTTCGTTATTTCTGACAATACGTTTTGTAATTCGTGTTCGAACTTGATGATTCGGCATCGGATCAGCAAAGACTGTTTGACGATTATTACTGCCACGAAGAAAACAACGGCAAAATTAGCCTGCGCTCTGTGCACAAACGTCGCGGAATAACGTCGGCGGCTCTTACTGTTTAATAAAAATAAATTTATAAATAATATAATTATAATGATATTGTGAAAGTTTTATTTTTTTATTTAATAAAAGAAATAAATTTATTAGAAATGTAAAGAAAGACAAAATAATAATGGGAATGGTTTCTCGACAGGTAGATGCGATAAGATAAACGCAGACGTCGATTTCGTTTGTATAAATGGAACGTTCAATTTTTCACGCTTGATTTCCATGGAATTGCGAGTTCTGAATATAAAAGCGCTAAGCTACGTTTATCCTGAAGCTTACCGCTTCTGAGATATTTGACTTGGTTCGTCCTATGACGTCGTTCTGTAAACAAATGGCGCGAGAAGTACAACAATGCTACTTTGTCCCTGTTATTTGTTTATATTCGAAGAATGTACTGTGTCCCATGTACGCGCGTCTTTCCACGCGTTTTATAAGGAAAACGATAGAACAGACGAAGTCAAATATCTCGGAAGCGCTAAGTTTTAGAATCGAGGAGAATAGCGCGTTTATGTTGGGAATTCGCTGTTCATTTTATTTAAATTATTAATATTATTACCACGTTGTGTATGCTTTAAGCTCTACGGCTTTCTTTGGTAACATTTTCGCGTGTTTCTTGGAATGACGAAGATGTTTCAGGTGCGCGGAGTTCGTGGGATGCATGTACAGGGTGTCCCCAAAATCGTGGTGCAACATTCGAAGTGGAAAGTAGGTCGAAAAGAAGGAACAACGCTTTTTCATTTAAGGCTTAGTTTTCGAGAAAAAAGGAAGAGTTGGAGAAGCTTCGAGGTATGAAACTCGCGTTCCTGCTCGTGTTTCTTTCGTGTTGTCAAACATGGCCAATGCCACGATGTGCTTCCTGTTATTGCGGTTATGTACTTCCGCGATATCGGTCTGTGTGTACTATTACTTTCCTCTGCTCCGATTTAATTCGAATGCTTTCCTTTGGTTAACGTAACAAACGTTCGAAATGTTGACTATGTTGCTGGATACATAGCTGCACCCTTCGAACTAAATTATCACGCGCTTCTCGTAGCGAATTACGCGTATTTTTTAAATCTTCGAAAGTCGAAACGATGTTTGCTTTAATTCTTCGACGTTGTTATCATTCTTGGAGTAGACTTTGGATTTAATAATACAAACACGAGCAGAAAGAGAAGCTTCGTGTCTTGAAACTTGCAATTAATACACGTTATTTTTTTCGCAAACCAAACTTTTTTTAAACGAAAAAATATTATTCCTTTCTTTCGACTTGTTTTTCAATGTACGTTTAATGTATATTTAATTCATATAAACCGAAAATTGCACTAAAAGGTAGTAAAAATTTTGTCATCTCATTTCTCGGTAAATTAGTTTCTTTTAAATTTGTACTGCTTACAAGTTCTTCAATTTTCCTCCATCATTGCCTTTTATTATTTTTTACTTTTTCTTTCTCATTTGGTTATTATCTTATAGTAGCTTGTATTTTTTTTTTATTATTTGTTCATTAAATGTTTCTTTCCAGTAGTGCGCTCGTTTCGTGTCTTAACACCGCTTTTAGCATTACGCACATTAACATATATGTATTACATATTCTACATATAACGTTGAGTAATAAGTTTGTTTGTATTTCATGAAAACTTTACCATGCGCTTTTATTATCGTACTTTTACACGAAATCTACCCAGTCAAGGGTGCACGTAAAATGTTCCATTTTTCAAACGAGAATACTTTATCAGATTTTTACATTTGGAAGAGGACAAAGTTTTAATATTTTCTTGCGCAATACAATTGATTATTTTCAATTTATTACACTTTTCACGCGATAGTGACACCATGAAAATTTATACTTTAAATTTTGTGATCATTTATAAGCGTTTGTTTAGAGAAAATCAATCTACAACGGAATAGATTTAAAGAAGGAAATTTGCAGTACAAAAATTAAATAAACATTTTACGAAACCAACTGTATTTACCGATAATATTGCATTAAATTCTCTATTCTTTTGCATTGATCAATTTCAAACCAATCAAACATTGATCAATAACATCAATATTAATGTTAACATTCAATCAGATTTAATAGCCTCGTTTAACGTTACTTTCCATTTATCGTACTATCATATCGTGGATTTTTTGGCAGCGTCTTTCAAAACGTTCATGATCGTTCATTATCGCGGAGAAATTATAGGAAAATATAAAAAACGTGATTGCGTATAGGAAATAAGGAAATGCATTCTGCTAAATAATTCTAGGAAAATTGATTTCTTCCGATTGAAATTTCCTGATCCGCGTGGAAACATGTTCGACATTTACGATTTAATAAAAGTTCTTACTGCTTAATCGATTGTGCTACCAACGTTTTATGGGAGTACGAAACAACGCGCGCATCGTGCGCGTGAATGCAAATTATATTCTCGGCTGTTGCGATAAAATTCGCTGCCTTTTAAATTACGCATAATTAGGTAGCTGGTTTTTTCTGCTTCATTGCTCACCGAAGTAAATCAAATATTGGTGTGCGGTAGCTTTGAATTTGAAATAACGTTTGCGCAAGAATTTCATGGCAAATTGATTTCAAATCTTTATCATTTTTTTAGTTAAATAACGTTTCGCTACGTAGAGAAAGCGTGTAACCAATCGAAGTTTAAACAAATGTAGTCTAATATTTCTTTTGTGTTCAATTATAAAGTTGAAACTGTATATCACAAATTTTTAAGAAGAAAGATGATAAGTTTGTCGTAATTTACAAAAGTTTTTTTTTTTGTTGTTGTTGAAAGTACTTTAATCTTTTGTACTCCTGTGCCGAGTATGACTCGATATCAGCTTTTATCTCAGGAGCTCCTTTGTCGAGTCTCGCTCGACATTCTTCCAGTTTCACCTTTTTTTATGAAACGTGTGAAAGAAAAGCAGGATTGCATCCTGCAAATTGTTTCAACATATAACATACACTTAAAAATTACAAAATACAACAATAGCGTGAATAAAACTGGTATTCAAATGAATTTGTTTCTTCCTTTATTTATTTAAATTGCCTTATTTTTTAGCTAAAGTAAATTTCAAATAAAATACTTAAAAGCATTGGTAGCTGCTGCTAAAGAAATTGAAATAAAATTCAGAGTACAAAGGGTTAACGTGTTCTCATTGCTTTGATTTCCTCGCTACGAAAGCTTTTCACGCAGAGTCGTCGATCTATCGTGCATCTTTTTCGTAATGCGCTCCATTAGCTTCGAATAATTTTTCAGAATTGATCTTCTTGATTTTATACAATTTTTCCTCGTTTACTTATCGACTTTGTCTCGCACTTTTCCATCTAAATCTCAAAGGATGCACGAGATACAATTAGAAACAAAGGGATGTAAATAACATTCTCAAACTTTCTGTCGATGACATGAACAACTAGTTAAATCGTTGAAAATTATTTTATAAATAATTCAAATGACCCAATTAAAACTTATGTAATAGCGTCGTTTAGAAGCGGATGGCAAGAACTGCGAAATCTCGAACGAGTTGACTGCATGTGGATTCGATGACTTAGGTTGATGGTAAAACAGCCGCAATGTCTTTTTATATATTTCACTTTATAAATTCTTTTGATATTAATCTTCAATGTATTAGGTTTCTTACAATATCAATTTAACATTAATATTAATCTCTAAATTCTTCCTAATTTAATAAAATTCTTGTAATATTTAATATTAATATTAATATTCTATTTACTTTTTAATATTAAACCTTTTCAATTTCATTTAATTTAATCCTGATAAACTTTCGATTATTTTCTTTTATTACAGTGCTCCCGTATATTTTTACAATTTTGCGGGATAAGAACGTAAAAAGAAAGTAATTTCTCGATTAATTTCTCAAAAGCAAAGGATCATGCAATCAAATCTTTTTGGAATTGTTTTACTATCGAACACACGTATAGCCAACTCGTTTGAGATTTCGCAGTTATTGTCATCTCTTTGTGAGACAGAATCCGGAAAAGAAAAAAGAAATTGATGAGGGTAGTTTTCAAATCAAACCGTTCCACTTTGAGAATATAGCGTAGAATTTGCCTGAAGCATTAAATGCACGTACAGCCAACTCATTCGAGATTTCGCAGTTCCTACCATCTCCTCATTACATGTTATAAAAATAAATTGCCCAGGCAACTATTAAAGCAAGTTGATGCGAAACGGAGCACGCGGATTGTATTTTCTGTTACGACGGATTTCCCAACTAATTTTCAGATTAGTCTCGACCGTTACCGATATGATCATCTTAGCTAATGAAGTATTAAAATTAATATCAAAATTCAAATTCAAATTCAAATAATTAAACATACAAATATTAAAACAAAATATTGTGCATTTCGCACAATGGAAGCTAAAGGTAACGCGTTAAAATACTTTGACAAATACTTTGAAAAATTGCAGATGCAACAGACGCGATGAAGTCGTTACGTACGTTGAGAGACAGAGAGATAGATAGTTAGGTAGATAGAGAGAGAGAGAAGAAGGAGAGATTGGGTTATTTACATGGAACACTTTTACTCGCCAGAAGAATCGAGCGTGTCCTAACGCGCGATGAAAACACCTGCACGAGGATAGGGAAGCATCGTGAATCGCGTTAGAAAGTTGCAGCTATAGGTATACTTGGTAGGAAAGTTTGCGTTTTCCTCGTAGTCTAGTTAGGCGTTTCGTTTGGAAACGAGCATCTGCCGGATAAGAAGCGGATTCAACCAGGCCCGGTAGTTGCACGTGCAATTTCGTACAACCGCGTTCGGTCATAATGCATGGTTGCTTGATTCTCACTGTGTCGTACGGTTGCGTTTCGAGCGCGAGAACGCGCAAGGATACGGTGACCGGTCGCCGACTCAATGCACATCTCTGCTCTTCGTTAGGACGCTGTCAGTAGCTTGAAAAATCCACTTTGGCGATATATTTGTCGCCTCTAAATTGTTCGAGTTTTGTACGAGTTTCACGATTTTATTCAAATTTCCTGGCATTTTCGTCTCTTTCTTTTTTCGACCTAATCGCGCCTCTGTCTTGCTAAAAACAGTCTGCAATTTAGGGAAGTAGCGAAGTACATAATATGAAATTGAGATGCAAGGATATAGGTATACGGTGGAAAAACGGCTTTCCAAATTTTTTGTTCTTCTTGGGTTCGTGCATGTGCACGCTAGCACAGCGTTAATTTCGTGCAATATTTTTAATATCGTATTTTAGTTACGTCATATCGTAACTTATATTGAAAGGAATCTTGCCAATTAAAAATAAGTTTTCAGTTATATTGCTGTATCATAGAATAACAAATTTGCTGTCCTTTAATCGGTATATTGTTCGATGATAGTTTCAAAAAATCGAATTTCTTCCTTTATTTTCGTGAAGTTTTAAATGTGCAGAATATCGTGTTATCAAAATTCAAACTTTCGACGGAGTTACAGGGACGAATACACAGGAAATTCATGAGGGAAAATTGCTATCCCGAAACTTTTCTTACGTTTTTCTTAAAACTTTGCTTTTCAATCCGGTCGTTACGAAATCTCTCGAACGACACGTATAATTCTCTGCAATTATTTAATCCTTTAAAAATATTTAAACTTGATTTTTCTTTTTAATAATAAAAAAAATGATTTGTTTTCAAACCTGTCACTTTCTCGATCACCAACAGTTTTTGAGACTCCCACGCTACATTTTAAATGAAAGAGACTAGTTTATGATTCAAACAGAATTTTTTATTTTAATCTGTAGAGCATCGTACTGCCGGGAGTGGCGACTGGTTATCGATGTTCTAGTGGAACAGGCTTCAGATATAAAGCGAATAATTTGGTCATTTCGTAGCATTTCCCTTTGGAAAAAATGGAAAGGTGAAGTTACGAACTAGATTAATACGATCCACAAAAAAAAAAAAAAAAAAAACTGAATTTTTCATTGTATACAATAATTATTTTTGGAAAAGAATTTCGAAACCTTACTCGTTTTTAAACATCTCAGGCGCCGTGTACATCGTATCAATCGATAAATTGTGAATTTTTGTGCATTTATGAGAAACTTACATGTGCAGCAATGTGTATATACGATATTCAAAAATATATAAAATTTTCAAAGGAAAGTGACAGAAACCTTTATCATTCGGATTCGATTTATGTAGTTGTGTAAATAAAAAAGCAAATTTGTAGAAAAATCAGCCGCCTGATTATCAGTTATAATTGTAAAATCGTAATTAATTCGATGCGCGTGATTATAATGAAAATTGTGGGTATCGAAGTATGTTATGAGGAAAAGAAAATGTGTTCTTCTTCTTTGTAAAATTTACGTGAAATATCGTTTGGATAATCGAGGCCGAATAATTGTACAAATTGATGATTTAAAGAAAATTAATATCACAGTCGTCTTTCAATTGAATTATTAATGAGTTATTCTATTTATATGTTTCATTCTGGCGACACGACGAAGCTTTTATCGATTATTCGAGTATCAAAGTTATAAACTTTATCCTAGCGTTTTTTATATCCAGATTTGAAAAAAATGGAAATGAATTTATTCAGAAAATTTTTTCAATAGAAGCAATGTGGCGTAGGACATAAATCTGGATAGTATGACGAATAGGGCAGAATTTCATACTCGAAGTTATTCAGTTTTCATAGTGTCAAACGTGAACGTATGGCTGGCCATTGCATTGCTACGAAGGATAAAACAGTGCCATTGATCAATACACGATGCTTCTATAGTAATAAAGAATACACATCTTAGATCACAGAAGTGCAAACAATTGTAGATTAAATAATCATTCTGTATAATTATTCTACTATTTTATAAAATAACGTAGACTATACTTTGCGATAAGTGTTATGCAACCTAATGTCGTATAGCCTGATGCTAACCCAATATTATACAATTCATATTTGTAACAAGTTTAACGTTAGAAAGTTGTAGCAAAACGTAATTTATACGCACACACAATTTAAATGACTTCGTTATTAATTTTCCTTTTTCATTAATAATTCCTCTTTACATACAAACATTAAATCTTTTAGTAAGGAGAAAAGCTCCTCTGACTTGAAGTTACTTTCCAAATATCATTTTCCTGTTTCATTAATAATTCTTCTTTACATACAAACATCAGATTTTTTAGTAAGGAGAAAAAGCTCCTCTGACTGGAAGTTACTTTCCAAATATCATTTTTCTGTTTCATTAATAATTCTTCTTTACATACAAACATCAGATCTTTTAGTAAGGAGAAAAAGCTCCTCTGACTTGAAGTTACTTTCCAAATATCATTTTTCTGTTTCATTAATAATTCTTCTTTACATACAAACATCAGATCTTTTAGTAAGGAGAAAAAGCTCCTCTGACTTGAAGTTACTTTCCAAATATCATTTTCCTGTTTCATTAATAATTCTTCTTTACATACAAACATCAAATCTTTTAGTAAGGAGAAAAGCTGCTTTGACTTGAAGTTATTTTCCAAATATTGTTTGTTCTAACTGTTACAAGATCTTAAAAATAATTCAAATCCGTCACAACATTTTCGATTAAAATTTTGCACTGATATAGTTAAAATTCATTAGAAGAGGAATTATATTTGTAGAAAAGTTTGTATGTGTCTCTTAGTCGTAGAACAAATTCAGTGTGCCATTCAGTTAAATTTTCAAGCACTATTCCGATCATGTTTGTCTCTAGACAACGTATATACAATCAAAATGTATATTTCTTTAAGCTGTTCTTTTTATCTTTGTTACAGAAGGATATCTTATAACGTTTCGAGTAAAAAATGTTATAAAATTGGTAATATTTAGCGTGGAGCTTATCTGTTGCTTAATGACATTTGCATTATTTTATACAGAATCAACGTTGGATTATTAGTAATTATTTCCAAATGGAAATTTCTCTTAATTTCTACACTATTTATTAGCATAAATAATAAGTAATTCTATTATAGCGGGACACTGTACGATAGAAAAATAATATTTTTCAATTTTTGCACATACAGTGCTATCTATGAGAAATTTGCATTTTCGTTTTGACGTAGATGTATAACGAATTTCACGAAGATCAATTTTGACTCAATATTGACTTCGTTTAAATACCGTTTACCGAATATTATTTTTATTCTGCAATATTTTATTTGTATCCAATACAAAGTTTATTCGTAATATTTTCATTAATAATATTATGTGGGTTTCCATTTTTAATTGGATTTTATTCAAAAGATTTAATTATTGAACATTATTTTTTGTATAATATAAGAATCTTTAGGATAATAAATTTAATTATTGCAACAATTTTTACTGTGTCATATTCTTTTCGTATTATATTTATAATAATACAAATAATTTTATAATAAATTTAATTTATTTAGATGAAGATTATATTATAATTAATTGTATAGCAATTATTATAATAATTATATTAATTATAAGAGAATTTAGTTTTAATTTTTTTTTCTTTCATATAAATATTAGTTTAATAATTATTTATAAATTTTTGTATTTAAGATAATATTATTAGGATTAATTTTTTCATTTATAGTATTTAATATAATTAGAAAAAAATTATTTTTTATAAAAAGCTTTTTTATAATAGAGTTTTTTAATAAATTTATTGTAAATTATTTAATGTATAGATTAGTTCATTGTGAGATTTATTTTGAAAAGGGTCAATTGAAAAATTAACTGATATAATTACAGATTATATTTATTATTTACTTAATATAAATCTAAGATTTAGAATTACTTTTTTATTATATATATTATATATTTATTTATTAATATTGTTAATAATAATTTATTTAAATAGCTTATAATTAGAACATAATATTGAAAATATTAAAGAAATGAATAATTTTTAAATAAAAATAGATATATTATTAGAAATAAAGATATAATATATCTGTTATTAAAGTTAGAAGCTTTATTTTATTATTTATGCATCGTAAGTACAATCCACTCGATATATATTTATCTGTATTTACAAGTATCTTGTATAATTCGCACATACTTTACGTAACGAAATATTTGCATAAATTGGTATTCGCTATATCGATCGAAATATTTCGATCGAATTGCAACAAGTACATGAACTAAATCGGACTAAATATTTGTACATTTTATTCGACCAGTTTTGCTTCGTAATCGCATCACATAATTTCCTGTTTATGTACTCGTCCAAATAATCCCTACCTGTACATAACTCGTTAGAATTTCATCGGCAAAAGTAAGGTCGAACTGTATATAATCTCGCGTAATCATACTTTATAGATAGCGATTTCCGTCTCGCTTTCCTTTTCGTTTCCTTCCGACAAGAGCTGTGCGTAACATTGGTACGTGTCACCCGGCGAATCGCTGCTACTCCATTATATCATTTATATGAGATAAATGAAAAGCTACGAGTCACGAATGCACAACACGTGACTTCGACGTGTCACGTTTCTGATCCTTCGCTTCCTATATCTATATACATGTATATATATAGCTATCCTTGCGTCAACCATATTCGTATCGCAGGTATTCCCTCGTCTCGTTTTACTCGTCCCATGCACAGAATTCGCGTTAGAAATCGGCGATGTGGTGGTTGAAGCAGCAGCTTTCTCCAACGAGACGTCGCGCAGTGATGGAACGAGGAGGGCGAATTTTGAGTTTGTCGGCCGTGTCGCTTGCTCAAAATACTTGCATTAGCTACGGCGATAGCTGTTACGCATATAAATTTTGTAAACGGCCAAGGTGTTAGAAGTTCCAGGCACGATCGCGCTCAAATTCTGCCACAGAAGCCAGTTAAAACGGACGCGAGTGGTTGGTCGGACCGTTATTTTCCCCGTTACGGAGCGCGGCTTCATGGAAAACGATACGACGAACGGATTAATTCGTAGCGTCGATTTCCGCGACAAGCGTTACAGATTAGAAACTGGAAGCGGCGGAAATGAAATTTTTTATTTCCAATGGCCAACTTGTTTCGCTCTTCGCCAGTTGCGCGACGCGTTACTTGCCTCGGCGATTCGTGCTCTATGCTCGTTAAATGGAAATCTCCGCGCAGACCACTTTCCTCTACCACCAGATCTCGTGCATACCATTAACGTTATTATCATATTCTTAGCAGTTTAATCGCATCAATTAAGTAACCGTATTACGCTGTTATACAAAAATCGTGCATTCGTTACGCGTCTATTAATTAGACGCGAAACAAAAAAATAACACACTGTTCCATTCATGGGTTGTTGTAACGAACGCTTGTAGAACATCGATTATTCGAGATGATGTGTATCTACCTTGGATACGTCTATTAGTGTTCATAAATCGTGTGATAAAATTGTAGAAAACTGTTGACGATCTAATGTCGTATACGTATTATTTGGATTATTTAAATTAATTATTAATCGATTGAAAGTTTGATTAATTGCTTTCGCAATAGCTGACTATTTACTTTCGTACTCTTTGTGTTAAAACTTCGAAGAAATTGAAGTTATAATAAAGTTCAAAGGATTTTGGATGATACGGAATTTCTGTTAAACGGGACTCGGATAACCGAGTCTCCACTATATTCAAATCCGCACGAATACGCATTTTTCATAGCGATAGATTTGATTTAGTCTTTTGCTAGTAAAAGGATATTTCACGCGCGAGGATTTCAATATAATGTCCTTTTTTGAGAAATGACTTTTACGCTGGAATCGTCGAACACAGTTTCCTTCATGCAATTGCGCAATATTAAGTACTATGGCATTATATCGCATTAAATATATTTATGTTGAATATAATACAGTGTTTTAAGCCGTGGAATGCGTATGGTTGTGCTGTTAATCTTTTCTGAAGATCTACGCGGTGCATTTTCACAGATTCTTAATCTTGCGAAATTAAAATTCGGTGTCTTACGCAATTTTTATTACAAAATTTGTATTTCCACTTGCTTTGATCGTTGCAAAATCTTAAGCGTACAATAATCCAAATACATTAGAAAATTTTTTATTTCTTGCACTGATATAGATTCACCAGGAAAAGCACTGTATCTGTAAAAAAATCAGGGGAAAGTTTGTTTTTACCAAGAAGGGAAAGTAAAGCAACTGTTCAGGAAATTTAAGTTTTCAATATTATTGTTATACATAGTGTGCCATATTTCGGTGTTACTAGTTACGATATTCAAAGAAGTTTTTTAATTTAGAATAAACGACGATAGTGGAAGGATACCTGTTTAAACCTGTAATTGAAGATTTCTTGTAGACTGTGAGTGTAAAAATTAAAAAATCTTTTTTTTTATAACGTCTTACATGCTAATTAAGAGCATTTCGGATTTGTAAATAATTATTGGCAGTGCAACGTTGCCTCTGTATAAAACAATGTACGATTCTTACTCAACATAAAATATACTTTTGTAATAAAAATAAAAAGAACATTTTGAAATTTTTCTTCTTTTTATACAAGTTATCTAAGGATAAACAAGATTGGCATTTATTTACTTGCAAAATTAAATAGCACATTTGGTTTTCTCTGCAACTAACAGGCAAATACAGGCTTTTTTTACAGATACAGTCCTTTTCCTGCTGAATCTATATCAGTGCATGAAATAGAAGATTTGTTAATGCATTTGGATTATTGTACGCTTAAGATTTTGTAATAATCGAAGCAAACGGAATTTCGGAAATAATTTCAAGTCAGAGAAGCTTCCTCTCTCTTTGCTAAAAAATTTGAAGTCAAATATTCATCGCGATAGAGTAATTTACAACAAGTGCTCGAAATGCAAATGAGGAATATATTTCGTCTCATTTTTAAATGTCCATATTCATTCGTTACTATTATTTTATTTCACGAATATCATTTTAATCATTACTACCATCTTTCGTTCTATTTTCGCATTTGGTGCATTTCATTCGCATTCGTACGTTTCATCGAACGTCTTTACACTCTCACGCATCTATATTTGTTATTCATAGTCAACGTAAACTACTTTGGGAAAATGTTCAACCGCATACAGATGATTTCTTACAAATTCCACCTTATACTCGGCCTGATACAAAATGCATTACATCAGGATACGATATCGAAGCTGACGCAACGTAACGCTTGCTCGTTATAAAATCTGTTCTTCGATATATCCGAAAGTTACAATGAGTATGCGAAACAGGAGATAAAAAAAAAAAGAAACGTGCATGCCCGAGCAATTTATCGATACGTTTCACCGTATAATAGTTCGTCGAACTCTTAAATGATGATGGTTTGAGAAATCGAAGTATCCGAGTATTGGCTTCAACTTGTTCGGATAAATGAAAAGCGCCGAATAAAACGTGACTTCGATATGTCACGTTTTCTATCCAACATTTCCTTTAGTGGCACCCTTGTCGCGTTGAAAGTCCCTGGAGAAGTTAGGGGAGCAATACGCGACGAAAGGCCATGCGCGTTTGTATTTTATGTATACATTATGCGTACGTTATACGCATGTAAGTGAGAATAGATGTATGTGCGTACGTATATATGACGTATACAGAGCAGTGTAAAAATCAGTCGCCACGGTTTCTTCGGCACTTCCGATCATCGAATGATTCGGATAGAAAAATATTTCGGACGAAAGTCAATCAACTTTCGATCGACTACAAATTGCAGTGTTAAAAAGTTGAGAAGAATTTTACTTTGACGAGGAGTTAAGGTCTTTCCTATTCTTTTTAACGCAACAGAGTAACAGTTTAGAAGATATTTTGGCTTTAATGTCGTAAAATTCCTCGTTAAGACAGGGAAGATGGCGCAGCGCTTTTTTGTTCTTACGTTTCTCTTAACTTTCGCGCGATAAGTTTTACGACATTAAGATTGAAGTATCTTTTGAACTAAAACCCGAGTGTCTTAATACTTTCTTGCAGAGAATTGAAGAATGTATCGAATGAAACATAACAAAAAGTATCGAATGGAGAATAAAAAACGTGTCTCCGTGTCACCTAAAACAATAGTAGAGATGATCTTGATTTTTCATCGAAGTAAGATTCTTTTTGAAATTCATACTATTGCTCGAAGTTGATAAACTTTTCTCCGAAATATTTCTTTACTATCGGATGTGTGTGAAAAATCGTAACGGCTAATCTTTTCAGATCACTCTGTATATGTATATATTCTTCCCATAAGCTCGAAGTTGCACGGTGTCCGGCATATTTCGTGATGTTTAAACCGAAGTGGTTGAATTTTTTCGAGAGATAGGAAAATGTCACCGAAATAAATAATACCACACTCTATATTGCTGCGTGATACTTGGCTTAGCATCTATACAAACAGGCTGGTCTAACCGTTTCAGATAATATCTCTCGTTTTATCTCTCTAATTATTCATCATTCGTCTTTCATTTTACTTTTCTTTTTTTTATCTTGGAACTTAACCCTTTGGCTCATAACCACGAGCGAGGGATTTGTACCATAAACGAAACCCACGAGTCTGACTCGTGGTAATTTACAAATTGCTAATGATTCATTATCCACTTTGAAATAATAAATTGTTTTTCTTAACTGACCAATCGATCATGATTACGCCCTGATTTACGTCTTAAAAACACTATTTGTCCAAGGTGTAAAAACCTTGTCTATTATTTCACAATTCCTTTTGTAGCACTTAAATATACATGTCGTAAGGAGCATAAATCTTGCGCCAGTTCGGGCACACGGCTGAACAGATGAATGACACGGTGCGCGACCGAACTATGCTAACTATGACTCGCGCGATCAGCAGATAGCGTGTAGGCCAAGGGGTTAAGGCGAGATCTCGCGACGAACGTCAAAATTTAGAGGCAGCGATCGAAAGAATCAGACATAGAAACTATTGAGATATGTATAACTTTGTGTGCTAGACTACATTAGCCGCGTAGTAGTAACACACGTATGTGAATATGAGTGTATTGAAGTATGTGTGTGCACAGCGTCTGGAAAAACAGATGAATGTAACTGTCCCGTTGGCAGTGTGATATGGAGACAAAGAAAGTGCTGAGACGCGTGCAAATATATATCGACGAAGATGCTGGAAATCCTTTATTAAATAAATCTAAAACTATTTTAATATGAATTCTAAGCGTAACATTAGTGTTCCTTTACTTTTATTTCGGCGATTAAGATCCTCAATTTTCAACGGAAACGATTAACATTGACGAAACGAGGATTTGCTAAATCCGAGATTGAAATGCTTCTAAACAGTTAAGAACTGAAGAAGTTACTTGCGAAGTTTCACGACATCTACGAATTTTTCCATCGATTTCTGTTCTATTATTGCGAAGCACAGAAGCTCGTTGCTGTATCTTAGGTGTACACGTAGATGTATGTATATCGTACGTTGGCGTAGAATGTGTGAGTGGCTGACGAAGGGAAAATTTCGAGTTCGTGAAATGTCACTTCCCAGAACGTCTCCATTCTCCATCAATTTCTGCCGGTGTAGTTACACCAGAGCTGGCTCGAACTACAAGCAGCGGGGTTAGCTAAAACACGTGTACAGCAGGGCTCACTGCGAAATTATAACGTAATTTCCAGCTAATGGAGTTAAAATAACGTCGCAAGTTACAGTCCGCAGTTGGAATCGATTTGTTAACTCATTAGTGACGTAGTCACTGCTTCGCTTCTTTTTTTATAATGGTTCTGGCCAACTAGACTTCCGCCTACGGTTAATTTGAATACCGCCGCCGACACTTTTACCGAGCAACATACTTTATCGAGCGAATCGAATCGAAGCTCCGAGCTTGATTAAAAAACTGCATACGTAATTTCCTTTTTGCGTGAGAGAAGAATTTCTTCTGTGTCTTGGCAACGATGTAACGATCGGCGCTGAATGCTGCGCCTCTGTTGGTTTCTTTATTTTGATGGAAAGAACCTGTTGGGTGAAGAGACGTGGTCGACGAAATTTCGTAGAAGCGAAAGATACAACTGTTAAGACAAATAATTCTTTGGGACAGAACCTGGTAGCCTGTGAAGACTGCAATACCAACAACATCATCGAACTTTGTCATTTCATCAAATTCGAAGTCGCAACTTTAAGATGCCCAACAGTACGTGAATCGCTTTTAAATAACAGAATATAATGTCAGAAAGATTCTAAGCTTTATAAAAGAAATACACCTTTGGCATCCACTGTACATACAAATTTTTGCATAAAAATGGTACCAACTCGTTAGCTGGCAAATTACGTAACACTTGTAGCATAAGAATATAACATAACGATTAATACTAATTCCTTATTAATACTAGAACTACCGATAGTTAATACGAAGCTATTTCTATCAAAACCAGTGAAAATGACTGATCTTTAAAAAATACGTAACAATAGAATAGTTTTATATTTATTGATTTATTACTTTCATACAGAAGCAATCCCATTTTTGGTATTATTAATCCATCTGGGACCACCATCCCTAAACGAGGGTCGACACGTTTATAAAATTGTAGAATCTGTCGAATTTTCCTGATAACTGATATCGCCATATCGAATGATACGCGATAAAAATTTGAAAAACGTGTGGCAAGTTGTACAAAACGAGAAAACTGCTTAATTGAGGTTCGATAAACATGTTGCAGCACCCTTTTATTACGTTTTAACAAGTACCAGTCATTTTGACTGATATTGCTATAAGTAGCCTCGATACGAAATTATTTTCTGTTTGAATACATAAAAAACAAAATAAAATCCATTATATTATTCCTTTAGTTATCGCTGCGAAACTCGTTACATCATTGCGGAAAAAATATAACACGAAGTAGGAATTTGAAAATAAATTTGTAAAACCAGTGAATTCGACTGGTGTGGTAGTTCCAGTGTTAAATAACAGCACTAACTTAGGCAACTGCACCAAACTAAGCACGCAAATATTATTCAATATTTATATATTTGTAGAATACTTGTAACCGCAGTGGCTAATACCTCACCAGGGTATGTAACGATACGCAGTAAATAAAAAGAAATATTTTCATATTTCTCGATATGTAGATATTTTCAAGGTGACAAAGTGGATGGAGCTTACAATTAACAGTTTGAATTTTACCAAAACGTACAAGATAGTAATAAATTGGTAATTAGAAGATACATATTGTTACTAAATAGTAGCTTATTCTTAGCTTGTTATTACTATACATTTATTATAGAAGCTAATCTTGTCATTATATAACGACTTTTAAACATCAATTTAAATAGTTACAAAGCTTGTGCTGTTGTACGTAGCTATGGTGATTACCAGACCGCAGATTTTTACGCAAATTCATATTTTTGAGAATATAATTAAAAAAACAGAAGTCTGGTGGAAGATTGTTCCGCCTAGCAAGTATTACAGAAAACATTATACGTTGAATATTTTATACCTTTTTAATATTTTATACTTTTTCGTTCTACGTGCATTTTGTGCAGTTCTGTGCTTCCGGATTTCCCACGAATGCATACAAATCCGCGACGATTGTTTTCGTAATTTTGATATTTCAGTTTTATTTTGTCAAGAATAAGCACGTATGGATGAATATTACAATAATTGATTTTCCAAACGCACTTGCAATGTTACTTGAGATAACAAATTTTTGTAAGATAACGAAGCCGATAACGAATAAAATAGAAGTTTATTTTAATATAAACTTTTCTTTCACTTTGAAATCCGATCAAACACGATTAAGAATCATACGATTCACTCTCTTTTAAGGAACATTTTCCAATCGATGGCATCGCTGATATTCCTGAATTTTGTTTGTCTACTTATTCTCTTCACTTTAATTTCTACCATTGGAAGAGTTCAGAGGATCGGGCGCAAAGAAAATGCAAGAAACGGCGTGTCTACGATATCGCTTTACAGGCGAACGAACACGAATTTCTAGTTCACGAAACATCGTCGCGGAGAAATATCTCCACCAATTTCTGCCACTGCTTCCAGACCAAGTTTATACCTGCAGTACATGGTGTGCATTTAGCTACTACCGAAACGTTATAAAATTTTAGTGGAAATGTAGTTGTAACGCGATATAGTCACTAAATCACGTTAATATCCAGGGAAACTAGCTCTACCTGGTATTTGATGCAAAATATTTTTCCCTTATATCGGTGCGCGCCATACCATAGCGGGGTTGCTCCGTTTCGAAATAAAATTTCACGTTGCGCTTTCGATTCGAATGCTGTAGGCCCCGTAGAATCTTTTATTTTCAATCGTTTTGAGGGCACGCGAAACGTAGGAAAATATTTGCAACTGCGCATATCGCGCATATCAATTCGTTAGATGGATACAGACGCAGATAAATTTTGTACAAGATAAGCGCGAAGAACAAGCGAGCATTTTAATTTTACAATTAAAATCACTCTATCGAAAAATATTCATATAAATATTAACGTATAATTTATGGTAATACAGCAGTAAATTAATTTTGAAATAATAACGATCCATATAACGCGACGTATTATTTCCAGACAGTAAATAATTAATATAATTTAAACAATATTTTCCAGTATTTTGTTTCTCGCATAAACATTATCACAGATAGAGGTTCAACGATAGTTATTTTAGTCGTTCAGGGGGAACGTTCCATAGTTAAACGCTTTACGCAGTTCTTCCAAAAAACTGAAAATATTTTCACGAGCGCACGAATGCCGCTGTGTACCGTGAGCTTGTTATAAATTTACGACTGAATACATTCGTTCGTGAATTGAACAAATTTAATTTGTTCGCTTAACAGATACATTACCATCCCGGACACGAGGTGTCGTCCAGAGAATACCGAGAATTACGTTTTTGTCACGCAGAACGGTCGTGACATTTGATTTTTTATCCATTTCAACGTTTAAATATTTTGCTTGTGTTCGAGTTACAACGTTACATTTTTCAAGTTCTATCTTAATATTTTTCGTTGCAAGATTATCCACGTTACAGGTAAACAATTATTTAACGATTTTATACGTATTATTTTATATTTCCCATACTTGAGCTGAATATTTTTTATCACAAGGTTGCTTATGTTTTGGATAATTTATGAATTGCTCGTAAATTTATACGTTACTCATGAATTATTATACGTGTTAGTTTATTAAATAGACGACTGATAAAATTGTTATAGTCAGTGTATATTAAAATTACTTTAAATATTAGGTTGTCCGGAAAGTGTCTTTCTTTTACAGACTCGTCTTTTACAACGATGCATCTTTATACAAACACGAAACCTAACCCGTCGAACGTTGTGATCTCTATCTTGATAAAATAAAATGGACCATACTTAATTCGATAAAGTAATATCAAACGAAAAATGTTATGTATCCTTTATTTCCTTATAAAACGAAAGAAACTTTTCGGACGACCTAATACAAATACAAACGTAGTGTATGCCGGTCGTAATCGTCGCTCGCTCAAAGATACCGTTCAACTCTACGCTCGCTATTCGACTGTGTATGACTCGCTATAATCCTCGTCCTAGAGGGCACGTTCGTCTGTTTGTATCAATCGGTGTTATTGTAAAATGTTCAAACGTAATTCCGATAATGTTTTGTACGGAGTTCGTTTACCTTTGAACCTAGCAAACCGAAACAAGGTTGGTATTCCAAGACACGACAATACGAGTCTCTCCCGATTCGAATCCTCTGTCGATTTATATATTTATAATTATATTTATAATTGAAATGTTAAAAATGATAAGAGATCTTCTAAACGCTTTGGACGAAGCATTATATTTTAATACAATCTATATTTTAGTCCCTCATTGTTTTCGTAATACGTCGATCGCTCTTAAAAGCGTTTTCACCCCGTATGGTCGTAAACACGCGGACGTTCATTGCTATCAAGGGAACGCTATAAAGCGCTATTAAAGTAGAGATTTCGATAAAATTTTGTAGCTAGATGGAGGAACGAAAGATACTGGCTCCTCGTTCCATGTACTTGCGCATAAATATTTCTTTGGATAATTAATAGTTTGGACGGTAGTTTATAAAATTATAATTTATAAATCCACGCGTTAAATATTATCGACATAGTTTGTCTCTAATAACGTAGTGATATATTGTCCTATAGAGTTTTGAATTTTTTAGTACTAAAGTAATTAAAAGACATTGTTTCTTATTATATTATATTATTAATAATACTCATCCTCGTTCCATGTACATATGCTCAAATATTTCTTTGGATAATTAATAGTTTGGACGGTTGTTTATAAAATTATAATTTATAAATTCACGCGTTAAATATTATAGACATAGTTTGTTTTTAATAATGTAGTGATATATTGTTTTGAATTTTTTAGTACTAAAGTAATTAAAAGACATTATTATATTATATTATTAATAATTGTCATTGTTATCGGTATTATTTTTTCTACGGTGTAAAGTATTCACTTTTTATGGGAAAATATGAGCATTCCTTTATCCAATAATGACGAGTGATCAGTTCTGACGAGAGATTCCATTGTGCTTCACTGTAAACATTGTAGAAAATTGAAAAAGACTTGGAGGATATTAAATGTGCAGTTGTATAATTCGCCTAGAACCGATCAAATAATTGAATTGTGGCTCTTTATAAAGATAAAAGCATTACATAATTATCGAGTCACATTCATTCTCACAAATCTATTCTTTAAATACACTGGTTGGATTTGTAATTAGAACAAATTTGCCCATATGTTATAAAAGATATTAACACACAGAGCATGAATTTTCTCTTATATTTTATAAAATGTAAAGTGCCAAAATACGACTGTTTTTACGTGCTCGTTAAACTTGATTAAAATTCATGAATAACGTTTCATATTGTTGGATAATTTAAAAGGATAATTTAAAACCTACATTTTTAGATTCTACGTAATGTCATTGACGAAACATATTTCTGTCTCTGTAACGTAATTGCAATTAGAGGGATTAAAAATTGGCCATTAATATTCATATTTGACTGCATACTATGTACAGTGCTGTGTTTATTATAAACATGATTTTTGCATTATTTCTTCCAAGGAAGAATTTCCAAAAAAACTACTGATTATGTCTGAACATATTAAGTGAAATTATTTTTCTAAAGAGTAGACTGAACGTTATGGGATACCAAGAAACGTTACATGGCGAATTATTGCCTTTCGTAACTGTAATGGAAGACGAAAAGGCAATTTTGTCAGCAAGACAACGTTCCTATTTATGCAGCCGCCACTACAAGAAAGTGGTTTTAAGATTTCGTAACAGAATTATTACGATGGTCAGCAGTCAGTTCTGACCTGAACCCGATGGAAAGGAATTTTAGCGAGAAAAGTTTACGATCAGGAGGAGTCAACTATAGAAAGTTGAACTTCTAAATAAGTTAGTGTATTTAGCGGATTAATGGAAGTAATCAAATATGAAAATAAAAAAAAATTAACTAAACATTGAAATTAGCATGTAATTTATATCTTTTCACAGTCGAAAATACAATTTTAAGAGAGGATCTAATTTTCTCCAGTTTTATATTATAATATAAAATTATAGAAATCATATTGCCAATCTTCGTTCTGATATTACGAAAAAACTAAAAATATGGTTGAGTTTATAATTATTCACGGCACTGTATGTATACTACGATAATATTATAGCAATATTTCATGCGACCTATTTACGTATATTGCTTATTATTAACATATATGTCTAGCAGAAGTTGGATCATTTTTATTATAATTAATCGAATGTTTATTTTACAACGAAGAACGAACAAAATAGTTAAAGTTTAGGGTAGTCTCATTTGATTTATTAGAATATTTAACTTCAATGAAACTATGCAATTTGCTTTGTAACTTAGAAAATTTTTGAATAATCGATATTTCACTTGCTGTTATTGGCTTGATAACCAATCGCGAAATATATTCTGTATAATTATCAACAGGAAGTACATTTCATTTTAATATTTTCATTTTTAATTATTACAACAACTCGGTAGTATGCTCGTATTACTTCATTTCTGCAAGTTATTTTGTTATTTATTTTATTAGTTCTTATATATGTAATACCTTTCCACTGATGTAATTTTTTGTAAGAATATCGCAGTTATTTTCTCGTCTTCAATGTTGTTTCTTACCATTGTTTCTTCATGTTCTTCATCCTTTCGTTATTACATTAAAGATACAAATTTTCTCATAATGCACAAGTCTGATTGTTCTCTACGAATGTTACAATTTAACTCTGACTTAAGGATTGAATTGTAAGATCTTGTAACTTAGCCAACTCAAGTAAACCTGTTTCAATCTATCGTGCCCATATAATAATAAAATTCGCCTAAGAACTAACACCGTTTAATTAATTTGATGGAATAATAGCAGCAAAAAATAGGTCAAAAAGTTGAGCTATTAAGTTGACGCAACCTATTTCCTCATCTTCCAAACGAATTTCACGACGCTACTCTGTCCGGAACATTCGTGGCTATGCACATGGTTAGCGCAGGAAAGAGAAAATTCGTTGTGTTTAGTGAACGCGGGCGAATCGCAAGCAAGTGCAGAAAGCATCAACGTTTCGTTTGTTCCGAAGCTTCATCGATTCTCGATGTGTCTCTGTAAATACGCGGGTTCCAGTTCTCCGCAGCACCTGCAGTGCACTGTAGCCCGTTCAGCAGAATTTGCGGGGCCTTGCGGTCGTACGGCTCTAAATAATGCGCGAGTTGGTAATATCACTTGGTCCACTAAATTCTCGTGGGTTAAACAGCGGGAGACTGTTGGTAGAACGCCGGCTGTTAGGCACACTGAGAAATTCCTTATCCTCTTGGAGGATTATAGCCTACCACGCATAATCGTCGTAATGAAATTTAAACTGGTGACTTGGTGTGAACTATTAAATACAGTCTTTGCGCGAACGCCGAGGTCGGCGGCGATGGTTTGGTGCGCGGATTGCGATTCAGATAGCTCTGGATTGAATGCATCGCGCGTACTCAATGGAACGGACTCAAAAGCGTCTTTGGAGCATGTATATCTTCGCATTTGTAATAGTAATTGCTCGTTTAAGAAGTGGTCATGGTCAGTGATACTATGGAATTGTGGTAGTTATATACATGTCTGTTCAAAAGCAGCTGCAGGTTTGCCTCGAAGTAAGCAGCTGGTTTCTGGCTCGAAATCAGCAATTGGTTTCTGACACGAAATCAACACTTGGTTGCTGACTCGAAGTAAACAACTGGTTTTTGGCTCGAATTCACCAACTTTCATTCCTCTTTCTTGTCTAGTTATCGATAAAATGAGAGATCCGAGAACAAGCAAGAGGCTCGTGGGAGCGAGCAGTCATAAATTTTTGTGGCTGAATGAAATGTGACGTCGTTCAATAAAAGACTAACAGAATATGTACAGTTTTGCCTGGAAATAAGCAACACGCTTGGAACCAACAAGTTGCTTGTTACGAACATTTACGAGACATATACTATTCGACTAAAGTCGAATGGGACTTTGTTCGCGTATGAGACAGAAAACATGATGAAAGAACGAGAGGCCAGAGATAAAAGTAAATTGTAAAGTACATAACAATCGAGCAGTACATAACATGTCAGGATCGCTAATAATACAACGAGAAAGCGTTATACATATCCTATTCGTTTTCTACTAAACGATGCCAATGTTTATTTGGCCATCAAAACTTTTGGCTTCTCGCTTTAATGGACTTCTTGCTGGTTCTCAAATCTTTCATTCTGTCAACAATCTTAAACAAAGAAGAGAGAATAGCGAGTTGTTTATTTCGCGCAGAAAGACGATTGCTTACTTCGAGCCAGAAACTGATTGCTGATTTCTAGTCAGAAATTCATTGCTAATTTTCATTCAGAAATTGATTGCTAATTTCGGGTCAGAAACAAATCGCTGATTTTGATTCAGAAACCGATTGCTGTTTTGTAGTCAGAAATTCATTGCTGATTTTCATTCAGAAATTGATTGCTAATTTCGGGTCAGAAACAAATCGCTGATTTTGATTCAGGAACCGATTGCTGTTTTGTAGTCAGAAATTCATTGCTGATTTTCATTCAGAAATTGATTGGTAATTTCGGGTCAGAAACAAATCGCTGATTTCGATTCAGGAACCGATTGCTGTTTTGTAGTCAGAAATTCATTGTTGATTTTCATTCAGAAATTGATTGGTAATTTCGGGTCAGAAACAAATTGCTGATTTCGAGTCAGAAAGCGATTGCTGTTTTCTAGTCAGAAATTCATTGCTGATTTCTACTCAGAAACTGATTGCTAATTTCGGGTCAGAAACAAACGTTGATTTCGAGTCAGAAAGCGATTGCTATTTTCTAGTCAGAAATTCATTGCTTATTTCCACTCGGAAACTGATTGCTAATTTCGGGTCAGAAACAAATCGCTGATTTCGAATCAGAAACGGATTGCTGATTTCGAGCCAGGAAGCAGTTACTCATTTCCAGTTAGAAATAATTTGCTCATTTCGAGTGAGAAACCAATTGCTGATTTGGTGTTAGGAACCAGTTGCTTAGTCGAGCCAGAAACCAGTTTGCAATTTTGAGGTCAAACTGTATTAGAATGTTAAGGAAATGATTGATCAGACAGAATTTTATATTCATGTAGAATAACAATCGAAAATATGTAACAAAGATTGGTAGAATTTGTTTGCAAGAGTTGCAGAACATAGAACAATAATGAATTAACAATTGTGCATTGGCTATACAATCTGATATAAAATTTAAATGTAATCAATTAATTAAGTGAAATCATTTGCAGTATTCATGGAACGAAACACAATAGGAAATATATGAAATCCGCACGGGACAAATATAAATAAGATAGTTCTGTTTTTATTTTTTGACCAGAGAGAGACAGTGTGAGCTATAACAAATAATATTCCAACAAGTGGTTGTTATCAATAAAATCAGGACACTGCCACACACTCGAAAAGATTATCCAACCTTTTTCGTATAAATGACGGTTTCCGTAAATGTCTGTATAATTTCGATACGCTGTTGCAGAAATAAAAGATGCTCGGTAAGCATTCACTTGTTGCAAGGTTTTTATCTGAATAAGCAGCTTTTTAATTGTGTCGAATGCTCTCACGTATATGCACAGTTTATGATATCCGTTAAAGAACACACGATAGTACGTCAAAAGTTAGCGAATGAGCAGAAATTGAAAAATCGATTTCCCCGTATTGGTACTTTTAAAGTTTGTAAACAATTTCGTAGTACAGATTATATCACTATGCTTTTAATTATCGCATCATAATTACATTCTTTGAATTATATTTTTCGCTTATTAACAAATATATACTTTCGTTCTTACATACAGTCGTAGTTCTCATGATATGCAAAGACAAAAGTTCGCAAACGATTCGTTTAAACGAAAATGTAGCGCCGATTATAATAATATTTTTATCTGCGCGTAGCAAATTCAAGATATAATTCGTTGAATTTTACGTATGTCGTTGTATGCTTCGAAATTTATTTTTCATCCGAATTATCGTCGTCTGCTTTTACGATTAAATCGAAACGTATATACCGGAATAAGTCGTTGCAAAAGAGAGCGTTGTTTCTTTGATCAAAGGACATGTACGTGATTCGCGTTTCGATAGAATTTGGTAACAGTTGATGAAATACCTTTGACGGATTATCTACATGATAGAACGATATGGACAAAGGGCCAAAGGAAAAGCTTTGCTAGTTCGTAATTCCTCAGGCGATGGATATTGCAAGTGCACAGCTTCATACAAAGCGATATAGAATTCTTTGCATCTTTTCGTCGAGAGCGGGCATACAATCGAAGCGCGTGCAACTGCATGAAACATTGTTCTTCTTCCGAAGCTTTTATTTGCAAATAGCACTGCAGAAATAATTCTTTCATCGGATGGGACATCTTCGAATCTCCTTACGCAAAGTCTTCTCCAATTTCTCTTTAAACATGTCTTTCTTCCCAAGGAGTATTTAACATGGAAGAAGATTAATTAAATTAGTAAATTCGTCTAATGAGATTATATTCGAGATTATATTATTTGGTATTACGTTTGGGAGATCGTCACAGAAACATTACTTGCGATCAACGAATATACGTCTTAGTATTATCGAGAAATATTGTTTATAATTAAAAATCAAATCACGCTTCATATTTTCTACAGGAGAGCAGTTTTAAAATCCAGCATGCTGCCAATCTTAATTTACCAAAATTATCTTCCTATTTGGTTTTCAAAGCATTTCTCTTCAAAATTTGTCAGAATGATAATTATAATATTGGAATGAAATAATAATTATCTTAGTAGTAATATCGTCTTTGATCTGCACAAAATTTGCACAATTTATCAGTTATCTTTAAAAGACTGTTAAGAGACCTCGCAGGTGGTTCCCTTCTTCGAATCGTCGTATTAAAATTCTTTTGCTTGATAATAAAATGACGCTAAATTAGAAAATCAACAAAAATTTTTCGCCATCTTCGATCCTTGTCTTTTCCAAAACGAACATTATAAGCGTTTGATAAAAGAATTATTACTATATATATTGGTTTACAGGCTTCTTTCATCACACAGCAGATATTCGATATAGATACAGTACATACATAATAATATACGCATAATAGATATATTTATTTATATTAGAATATTTGACGTACCGTTAATACCAATTATTTCATAAATATCTAGGAAATCATAAATATTTTATTCGATAAATATTTGGAAAATTGCTGATAAAAACACAAAGTTTCCACAGTGTCGAGATAAATCACTCGCGTAATCCATTTGCAAAGGACAATGAAACAAAATATGTAACAATTGCACGATCGATGAAATAAATCTTAAAGTAGCAATCTTTTGAATTTTTCACTCTAGGAAGTAACAATTTTTGACGAATTTTTCAAAAGACGCGAGGAAAGGATCTAACGCTTGGTGTATTAAAAGTTCGATAGAAAATTCTCCCCAACTTTATGCATCCAGACTCGTAATTTCGATGCATCGAAATAAATCACCACGCTTTAAATTGATTAAACTTTGAACGAACGAAACATCGCGACTGGATTATTAGGTTGTCCGAAAAGTGTCTTTCTTTTACAGGCACGTGTTTTACAACGACGCATTTTTATACAAACGTGAAACCTAATCCGTCGAACGTTGTGATCTTTATTTTGATAGAACAAAATGGACTATACGTAATTCGATAAAATAATATCAAACGAAAAATGTTGTGTATCTATTATTTCCTTATAAAACGAAAGAAACTTTTCCGACGACTTAATACAATCTCTGCGATACGAAATGATAATTCGTCTTCTGGAAATTAGCCGAAACACTTGTTGTTGGCTGAGTAATAAACTCGTGAGTGTCATGACGTGAAAGGGATTCGCGTTTGTGCCCCGGAGTTTTTGACTAATCCCAGTTGGAAAGTTTGCGAATACAAGGATGACGTGGAAAGTCGCGGAAGTTTTAATCCTTCGTGATGAGACGAGCGTAAGTAGGAGCTTAGGAAGATATCGAGAATTTTTTCACGATCCAGCCTATCCCCTCCATCTTTTCATACAGCGCGCATATCCTTTAATTCTCTAGAATGGCCAGATAACTCGATGAAATTTGAACCTGGCTGGATTTCTCGGCTGGATTTTCCTACTGTACCGTTACGAGTATGTACATAACCCTGTGAGCTCAACTTAAGTCTCGCACTTACCCTGAAAGACAAATTTCCTGACCCATGCCGAGGAGCGACGTAACGCAACCTTGTCACCGTGTTTCGCTAATCCAGCTTGTAATCGTTCCTCTGTGCGCAAAGATGGAAGCAAGATCTTGCTAAACTGTTTGCTGTCTGTTAAACGTCTCGTTGGTCGTGATTTTGCCGACACTCGTGCACGCAACGAATCACGTGACGCGAATCGCTGCGTCAATTTTCTCTTCTACTATCTGTTTATACCTTCATCGCGTCCTCCTGGATACCAGTTTGTTAGTACTTTGTTTCGTATTCGTAGCAATTCGTTTTATCTGCTAAACGAAACCACTCGTAAACTAACTTTGGAATTGGATAATATGGAAAATGATTATGTCAAATATTTCATTTGAAATTATGGTATCATTTGAAATACGATTTCTTGGAGTTTATGTTGGAATTCAGCTGGTATATGTCTTTGTGGTATATGTCTGGCATTTAATCTCTGTCTGAGATTTCAATTTTCGCTAGAACATGTCTATAATACGAAAGAATTTTTGTAATAAAGGGCGATATTATATACGCAAATATTTTGTGTTCGGTTCCATGCTGGTAATTCGCTTTTATCGCCTAAGTAGTTAATGTAGTGTGTACATTAAAGTCAAATGCAGCGTGGGTTAATGAAGCTAAAGTTAATAGCATCGATCGTGTCCGTTTCGTATTCCGCCCTCGTACAAATGACTTTAAACAACGATCGTTGCTATACTTACAGCCATACAAAGTAATAATTATTTTAATATCTCACAATGATTATGTTTCTCTATATTAAAAATTAACTGTATCCTTTATCACAAGAATATAAATAAAAAAGAGCAATACTTTTACAACGAACAATTGATATTTCGAAATTATTAAAGGATTAAATTTACTGAAATTGCTTTCGTAGAGCTTCGGAAAGGGTATATAAAAATGCAGCAATGTTTTACAACTATTTCCGATTTCTTGCATTCATAGCATCTGAATTCGCTCCGAGGACCGCAGAAATCGGATGTAGCCGTACTTGCATGTTTTGGTAATCCTGCACGTAAACGGGGATTAAGGAAAATCCCGACAGAATCCGCAGATCCTATAAAATGCGGTCGATACTACATGCACGAAAGCGTTGATTCTTGACTCTACGGAATAAAACTTGATGCTTACTCGAGTTAAGTCTTTTCACGAGATGGATCAACTGTCATATATATGTAATGTACGTACAGTAGCCAACAAAAATTTAAAACGACTACCTCTCTGATAAATTATCGCGCTATATTATAGATAATAAACAACCAACAGTCCTCGATCGTTCGCTATGCAATTCTACTCTGTTACAGCCTATTAAATTTCGAATTATCAGAAAACAACACTCCTTTAAAATATACTGTCCGTACTTGTACTGTCCAGTGTTTGTGCGCTCCGCGGATGCAGAAGCAATTTCTGGCTTTCGATTTTTACGACCGAGTATTGGATTCTTCGGAAGCTCCTTCGAGACTAAAATCACGAAAATACTTCTGAACGATACTTACGCAAATGTTCAGACCGTTCGTAACGCAGATTTCGTTTTAAGAATCAATAGCAATTCGAAAATGATCCTTTTCGGATAAGCAGTGGATGTGGTGATCCATCTTTCTTCTTCCTTTATCCATTTTTTCTAAATTTATAGATACTGTGCCTGTTTATAAGATGTCTCGGATGTTTCGATAATATTTGCTATATTTCGCCAAATGTTTGTCCCTTCCGAGCGTAGACCGCTGACTGTACTCACGATTTTCATTTAAATTTCAAAATTATTATTATAAATTGAATATCTCCTGTTAAATAGACTTATTGTCGTTCGATTAATTCGTAGCACCACCGTGTTTGAATGTTCGTCTGAAATTAATGTCCGCAGCAAATTCAACATGGAATCGTTTCATACTTATCTTCTCAAGTATCGTTCGTGTTTCGAAAATCTCGTGGCTGCTCGTAAATCGAATGTGAGTGTGCATGAAATTGTAAGCACAACATCGAATCGTTGCTTATTTACTACCTATAATATGATGCGATAATCTATCGGAAAGCTAGTCGCCTTAAACTTATGTTCTCTACCGTACGTTTTCCAATAAACTGAAGCAGTGTAATTGCGCAAGTATATAGAATGGCTAGAGGAAAGTGTACGTTTTATTAAAGTCGAAAATGCGTAAGCAATTATTAATATTTCAATGATACTATTTTTATTAATAACTAGACCGATATTTATGCAAATTCGTATTTTTGTTCATGTAATTTACAAAATGGAGCTTCGATAGAAAAATGTTTTATCTATTGAATATCGTAGAAGGTTCTTTACTTTGAATATTTTATGTATTTCTGCATATTATCTGCATTCTGTGCATTTCTGTATCTTCGATTTTTCCGCAAGTGTATAAAGATTTACGATTATTTATTAATAATTGTTGAAGTGGTCACCACTTCTAAGAAAACTCTACCTCTGGTCTTTTAGTTTTCTCAAGCACTGAAGCCATCGACAACGTATAGACAAAAGACTGGGTCGAAGGCAGACCATGAACTGTAGACAGGAAACGATGGCTTCAGGGCTTTCAGTCATACGGTAACACTGCTAGCGTGCGGATCTGCACCAGTTCAATTATATTCCGATTTGTATTAAAAATATATTTTCTACTTTACAATTTATACACGCGTTCCTTTGTTCACATACATCTAATAACTTCAACAATAATAAATGATCAACGATTCGATACTTTCTGTCGAACTGTACGAAACTGTTTTAATCGTACGAGATTATATTTAGAAAATGTTTAAAGTCATTCATCTCGTGTATAAACATTTTATATTCGACAATTGCTTGAGTAAACTTTACGAAAATGTTTATATTCTTCTTCCTGTTGACAACTTTCTCTTTGACTTTACTTTTGATTCGTTGCATCAGAGATATAATGTTTGTAGGAAGCATGCTTGAAGATATCATTTCTTGATAAGTATAACACGCGTCGCACGAAAACTACATCATTACGTCATTAATTAGTGAACAAGGCGACGTTAAATTGCTGTTGTAAATGTGTTTAGGCATTGCTTGACTCACTCGAGAGACCGTGACACATGATCGTTTTCTACGACGCCTTGAAACGCATAATTTCTTCTTTCTCGTGTTTTCCATTATTCATAAGTATGTATAGGCGAGAGTACAAGAACATTTTGCACACGAAAAATATTCTTTTAATAATGTTGTCACGACAATAAATTAACGTATTTTCTTTAACTATTTCCTACAAATATTCTCTCGTATATTACACTTTAATTATTTAATAGCGCTCAATTACTTCGTACGTGTGTTTTTAACACGTTAGTTGACAATTAATTAAGCGCAATTTAGCTGATCGCGTATGTGCTAATATCTACTTTTATTGTTTAGTACATTACATTAGTAGGTTATATTGTAAATTATATTTATGCTTTTTTTCTTGATAAATGCTTTCATAATAATAATAATAATAATAATAATAATAATAATAATAATCTGTTGAATATTTTTGTTTCAGGTAAGTAATGGACTTTATTTAAGAGCGTATTCATCAAATATTCAAAATCGGATTAATGGCGGTAAGTCGAAACAACATTCAGTTTCTTTTCCATGTTATACGCTAATCGTTATAACGCGATTCATGCTAGAAAATTCAAAAAAAAAAGGCGATAAGAAGCGGCGAATTTAAATTATATAAGAAAATAAATTCTCTCACAGTTGACTAGATGGAGAAGACTTCGCTATGAACTTGTTATATTGTGATAAGGTTATTGCAATTGCGTGATTCTTCTTCTAAAATGGAAATTTCTATTCGCTTTATGTGTCTCAGGAATATATTACACCGATACAGTCACAGACTTTCTTTAGAGATATTTTATGGAAAATTAGAAAATATTCGATACAAATCAAATGATTCGTTTCCCTTGCAAAGCCGTTGTTCTTTATTCCTGCATTTTTCTTATCGTCGTAATCGATCAATCTATTCTCACCGACACTTTCTTCGGTTCTCTGGTGGCACATGTCGGAATGTGTTCAACAGTAATCACTTTCACTGCTGGCGTTAAACTGAATTCTATAGCCTATCGTTGAATCTTATTTCCAAATATTTCGTAGAATCATCGTTTTATCAAGTTTCATTAAATCACGTTTATTAGCAGAGTAACAGACAGAAGTAGGAATCGAGGAAAAAAGAATTCCAGGAAAGCAAGTTACGAGAAGGGTTCCATCGATATTTTGAAGACATTAGTTTCGACAATCTTAAAATTATTTGAAATTAATTAATCGAGGATTACTTTGCGTTATCACAACTGGAGCGAAAATAATAACCAGACGAGATTATTTTTCACAAATCTAATTATCAGATGATTCCATATGAAATAATCTAACACATGCATAACTGAAGACTTCTCGTAGACAACACTGCAAGTACCAAACAGCAAACTTTTTAGCACAAAGACGAAGCTTGTCTGACTTGAAATTATTTTCAAAGTTTGATTTGTTCGATTGTTGTTGATTCGTTGATCGTGTGTAAGATAAGATTTTAAGAAAATACAAAATTGTCTAATGTAAATTGTATTTTGTATAAGAGTCTTATGTACTACTTCTTAGTTGCAGAGTTACAAAAAATTATATAAAAATTTATATAAAATGCTTTTTTACTGAATATGCTATTCGTTTAAATTTTGTGTTTGTCCCCAAACAATTTCTATAAAACCAAAGGATATATATTTATCCAAGACGTTCTTTTTATTTTTGTCAGGAAAAGGTATATTGTACAACGTTCCGAGCAAGAATTGTTATAAAATCGATGATATTTAGTGTCAGTAATTACTTATAAATGGACATGGCGCTCAAGTTCTGTTTCCATTGACGCGCGACACATCATACGATAAAAAAACAACACTTTTGAATTCCTATACTTGCAGTGTTGTCTACAAGAAATCTTCGATTCATTCGACTACCTGGAAATCTACAATTTCACCGACTCGTCCCACTCGCCTTACTTTTCCGCAAAATTTAATCCGGTCGGTCGATGAAAAATAATTCCATTGCGGAGAATGTTCCGAACGTTATCGAACTGATGGAATACGCAAAACACGAACACGCAGAGGTCGTTCGGTTTTGGTAGCAAGGAAAAGGAGGGACGTGATTCGCGCAGCGCAGGTTTCAATCGCACGGTCAGAAAGTCGGTCTGTATAGTAGCGAATAGCGAGCGTAGAATGCGCGAACGAAGGAAACCGGTTTTCCCTGTGACTTTCGCGACAGAAGCAATTTCCATCGGCGGAGCGACAGAGACGAAGTTTCTCAAGTTTCATTCCTCTCGCTCTGTATTCGTATCCTTCTACTCCACCAACGTGGAAGGAACGTAATTCTTTTTTCTTTATCACTGTGCGCCACTTCCTTTTATCCGTGGCTCTTGGCCCGCCTGTTCGTTCGTCCTTTCGCTCGTTCGTTCGCTTCTCTCGCCGCGGAAGACTTAATTCGTCGGACGTCTTAATCAAAAGTTACGATTCCCTGTTTTGCGTCGCCTAAGTTAAACGTCGCGCCGGAGTTACGAGGCGGCGCTTATAAGAATGGATTTTAATTCGACGAAAGTGAAAAGCAAATTTAATCTCTTGCTCTTGGTCGAAATAATATCGCTAGGAGATAGAAGACTGCGAGAAAGAAGAACGCGTTTCGCTCTTCTCTTCGTTTTATTTTTAACTGCTGTTTAATGTCGTATCGACCACGATCTCGTTAAGAATATCGTTACGTTATACTCATTTATCGAGTAATTCCGTTTTCTTAATAAACGTTAACGAATCGTCAATTTTCTTGGCCTCCAAACGTTTTCGACGAACGGCTCCAATTTGTATTTTCCGTATCTCGGGCAACTTGATGACCACGCGAGAAAGCAAGACGAGCAATTTGAAAATTCAGTAATTAATTCCACGCTATGAAATTTGTCTTTTTGTTCGTATATATGTAATAACTATATTAATATAACAATTTCTACTAATAATAAAAGTTTCTTTCGTTTCATAAGGTGATAATAGATGAACAACAGTCTCCGTTTTATATTATTTTATTGAATTAGGTATGATCTATTTCGTTATATTTCTATTATTATGTTCGTGCATAATTCGTTACACTAATATATAAAAAAAAAAATTGTACGTCTATTATTTCCTTATAAAACGAAAGAGACTTTTCGGACAACCTAACAATTACATATGCATATAACAAGCCCTAATATCCAATGAATCTTACTTTATATAAACATTTTACATTTGCTACGCTCGTCACATATACGTTTGAAATTAATGTAAGTACTTATACTAACTTACTAGTAAATATATGCTCGCAATAAATATCTTTCTACTTACGTAATTTGTATATATATCAAATGTTACCAATGTAGTATGACAATCGTGTTTCACTGTACCGCTGATAAAATTCCAAAACATTCGGTGTAGCGTATCCAATATAGATTCGAAACTTTCACGGCAATAAGATGTCACGATATTGCTTCTTCGGCAGCAATCGTTTAGCTGTTGCACTTGCACTTTGCACTTGCACTGCGTAGCCGCACCTGAAACAGGTCGCGGGGAGTAAACTGCAATGTCTAGGAAACATTGGCGCAATGTGCCAGTGCAACAGCTATACGACTGCTGCCGAAGAACCAATATCATGACACATAGGATACAAAGTGTTCAAATACTTTCGCAAGCCACTGTACTTTCTGTAGCTTTTTGTAAAAACCTGCTTAACCTCCTAGGTACGACGCGCCACTATAGTGGCTCACTCTCTCGACTCTTTCGCTCATCGTTTGAATTAAATGATCTTTTTCATTTGTCTTGTTTCACACTTCTTTTGCCCTCGCAAGGTTTTATGACAGTGTTAACAATATACAGACAGAATATACAGTCTTTGTTCTTGATACGCCAGTGTCAGGTATCAATTGTTGCTTTTCGTTAATATAAACAGACCATTGTTACATGCTGTTTTTAACATGACGATCCTTATAATTTTTTAGAATCTTCAGGTTCAAAATGTCGCTTGAAAATAGAAAACGAAGAGCAATTTGAGAAACACTATCGCGCTATGAATGTGAAAATTGTGTCGTATCGTGCTTTAAAATATATCACACTCAATTGTATTATTAATTATTAAAGTCAATTATTAAAGTTAAAGTATATGCATCACATCTTTAGGAAAAATTATAATTTAGTTATCAAAAACTTCGTTGCAATGTGCTTGCGTAGGGAACAGCATTATTCGCCACACATTGAAGCGTCGTATCATTTTCGTGTAACTTTGCCGTACAGAGAAACAGCTGCGTGCAAAATTTATTGTAACTTATTATACGGACTTATTGGAAATTAGAATTACTGGACTTTGAATATTATTGCTGGAAAAGGTAATAAATGTAAATTCTCGCAGAATTTTGTGCAGTAACGTACGTCTAGCTTTTCTTCATTCAATGTTTTATCGACGAATTAATTTGTGCCCGACTGTTTTGAAAAAATAAAAGACATGCAGGTCATCTACTTTTTTTATTATCAGAATGTTGAAAGTTTCTACGGTGTTTCCGACGTGAAAGCATCGTTCGCATGATTTTTTCGCTCGAGGATGATAGGAGGCGCGTAAGTTTTCGCGCAAAGCGTGCCAAAGCGCTGTTTCTTGTCACCGTCGTAGATGTAACGTACGGTTAGCACGAGAGAACTTTCTACTGTATCTAATAGTTTTTTACTTTGTTGGTGACCTTTTACATTTTCAGAGTTTCCTAACTAATGACACGTATATAAAGTTTGAAACAAGCAGCGTATGAAGTTTCAGCGATATCATTTCTCCTTTTCTTCTGTCGCCTACTGTGTCCCAGAAAATGTTGCGTTAGAAATGCACCTGAAGTTTTCTTATCACGCTTCCACCAGAAATTTGTCATAGCGTTGTTTCCGCTACCTGGCGATCTCCGTGCGCGGGCGATCAAATTGTCCGATATTTTTTTATTTCGAAACGTTACATCTATTGTTAGAGGTTAAGAAGATATGATGCATTGAAGCATCGCTTGAATTTTGAATTGTTTACACGTTTGATTCTCGTCCAAATTCTCATTGAACGAATACGACGTCAGGAATTATAAAATTACAAAATTATATACATATATATGTAATAATGTAAATCCTTAGGAAAATTGAGTTTATTTCAGGAATAATGAAATTAAATACAGCAACAGTTAATAACAAGTCTACTAGAAATTTTACCTGGAAAATGGAGGATCATTTTTTTCTCGTGATCTAATCTATTCAGTAAAATGACTGCCGGTAAAATAAAACAAAAGTAAAAAATGTCGGTTGGCGATTTATATAATTTTGCAATTGTATAAACAACATATAATGATAAAAATAATGTATGAAATAAAATAATAAAGAAAAGTAGATTTTCTAAAAGATTTTTTTGCAACACTGATCATTCTTAACGTGGTCACTAAGAATCTTAGAGGCTACGTATGACTTTAAGCTCGCAGTTAAAAAAGAAAAAGGAAAAATACAAAGTATAGTATTGTTCTGTTTATGTCTTCCTTGTGTTTCATACAATTTTTTCGCATTAGCGAGAATAATAATTATTAAATTATTGCCTTCGATCGTAACGAAGATTCAGAGTCGTAACACGACGCAGGTGACCTAAAACTTGTACGTAGCATTGTATGTATTCGTATCATTGATTTATGAAATTTTGATGTAGCTGTCCCGCTACATTTTGACGCACACATTTCTTACCGATTTTTCCAATAATTATTACTTTCCAATAATTATAACGGCGTGCTTCGGTACTCGAACATTTGCAAATTAAATCGCTGCCGGCCTGATTACTTCCGTGGACCAATCGACTTTCGTTAATGATCAGCCTCGGCAAATGGGATACTTGCAGCGAGAAAGGAATTAGAAAGATACGATCAGATTATGTACAAGGGAGAGGAGGAGAAGATGGCGTTAGATGAAACAAAAGAGATGGGAGAAAGAGAAAGAAAGTTAAGTAAGCCACAGCCTCCATTGTAGTCCACGCGTTTTCGTCTCCGCGAATCTCTTAAACTTTCGATATTATCTGCTTAAGAGGATTTTTTTGTCCGAAGATGAAGAGCGAATTAAAGCGCGACGAATCTCGACTCGCGAGATAACAAACAATTTTTTCTGCTCCGTGGCCATCCGTTAAGTGAAAAAAAAACGAAGGGGACAGGTATAAAAAAGAAACGCTATGCCGTAAATTAAACCGTAATAACGAACATCTATTACGCGGTTTCTTACGAGTTACCAAGTTTTTCGTACCCTTTGCCTTTCAGCCGAGGAAATAATGGCTGCCGTACAGCTGAAATTTCCGAGTCGATATTTTAGAAGTTACACTCAACTCGTTCCGAACTTTGTTCCTTATACGGTACGCTTTGCTCGGCGAACATTATTTAAAATATCGTTAATTACTTACTTGGAGAAGCGTCACATGATCTAAAATCGCGGCGCGCCGATATCGCACGCGATATTAACGAGAACCAGAGCCGCAAAATAGATCGGGATTACCATCTAATTACAAACTCTTAAACGAAGTGTCCTCTTTGTACGGTGTTTTGCCGTTAGATAATACGGAGCTTGCAGTAGCAGACGAGTTGAACAAATATTACGAGAAGGGTTGTATGCAAGACTAGCCGGAAATTGGACTCACAGTCAACTCGCCTTCTACTTGTATAACCAATATCCTTGATTTTGTAAACGCTCCGTGTGTACTTATTTTAGAACGTTCTGCTACGTTTTCACAGGAAATTTATTAATACTATTTCCTCTCTTCGCATAAACAGGCGATTTTATAATCAAAAATATACGATTTCTGAATATCTTGCTTTCGTTTTCAACGAATTGATATCATTTCGTGACAGTTGCATCATTTTCTTCTAATCGAATATTGTGTATATTTGTATATATGTATGTACGTGTATATGTATATAACATTTAAGCCTTAACCATTCAGGAAGCAAAAGAGTTTATCTGGGCAGCAATGAGGAGTTGACATCGAAATGTCAGTCGCGTGGCTAATATCCTGTGCAAAGGTTAAAGTTATACTTATGTATATTTAAGTAAATTTCTTAACATAATATGATAATATTGTTTTCGTTGATCATTTATTATTAACACTTTGACTGCCACGGTTGTCATTGATGACCGGAGCGCTTGAAATTCTTACAATTGTAAAAATTGAATGAAAATTGACAGTTAGAGCATTTTGAATATAAATTAGCGATAAATAGAAGATACTTTGAAATAAAAAGTGCCCATTGAACAATTAAATTTATATGCAGGTTTGAAAAATTCTGATGAATTGAAGCGATGGTTACGAATTGGTTCGAACGACAGAGACAAAAACATTTATTAAATCGCTACGGTTCATTGGCACCGAAATCAAGTTTTCTGCATCTTCTACATTACGAAAATTAGAATACAGAACTGCAATACTAGGAATTTACTTATTGCGCAATATTCCTGTCGCTATCACCGTTGGAACTTGCTTTCTTTTTCTCTTGCGTCGCCGCAGACTTTTGTATCGTCCTCGTTGAAAATCGAAGGAAATTTCTAATCGAAAGCAAATGCGACTCGGCATCCTCCGTGGCTTCGTTCAACGACATTGGAACATTTTTTCGTTGGTCATCGTCACGAATAAGCAATCGATTTATTTCAGGCAAAGAGTCGTTATTTATTTATTTTTCTTTTTAAATTAGAAGGAGTTGAAACAATTCGTTTAATCGATAATTGTATTTTATGCTTCATAGCGAAACGCAACAGCTGCATTTTTTCTATTCCACGTAAAAAGATGTTTTATCATCAGGTGGGATAAATCGTTTTATTTTATATTCATCGAATGAGAGGGATAAATTAAAGGAATTTTTAGTTCGCGAGTAAAAATATTTTTCAAGTATAGTCGAAATATTTTCTTAACAGGAGTGTTCCTTTCGTTTCGTTTTAATTTTCAGATTAAACTGTTCAACGTATTTCGTTCAAACTACGTTTCATAAACCTTTCCACCTTTTGCCTCTTTCAAGCGCATTCTTTTTTAATGCATTTATAGTTACTAGTACAGGAATTAATTTTTGCAAGAATGTAATTTCCTGTTTTAATTGGTAATTAAAAAAGCGAAGTTGCGATGCATTTTGAAACAAAATAAATACAGTAACGTGTCGGTATTTATTTATTCATCACTCACATGTCTGTTATACGTGATTAAATCTTTATAAAAGTACAGATCCTGTAAATCATCATAAAAATACAAATTTTTTCAGCTTATTTTAAACTGCTACAACATAGCGTATCTTCCAAATAAAAAAATGTACACGTACATATGACATATATATTATAGAAAAATTTTATGAATACATATACAGTGGAGCTTTTCTTATCCGAACTAACCAGAAGAAAAAATTGCTCGGATAATAGAACAATCACTTTTCTGCTATAAAATTTTATTTCTTTAAACATAGATTAAAATTAGTCGACAGGGTGTTTAAATATTTACGATTAAACTCACTTGAATATTTATGGACTCCATATACTTTTGGCTGCTAAGTCACATAATTCTTTCCATATAAGTAACTCTATGAAGCTACATATTTTTTCTGCTTCAAACCCTTTTTCGAATGCAACGAATGCTTCGCACTCAGAAGACACTTCTACCTTAACACTTTCGTCTGTTGTTCCCATTCGAATGAAATCGTCGTTATGGTCGTCTTTGCCGCGATGAAGCCATTTCATTATATCAGAGTATTTAAGGTTTTCCCACTGTTTCCAGCATCTGAGGAATCTACTACGTGCTTTGGATAATTTGAAATATCAATTTGTTTTTGTTTTCTAACAAAACTCACTTTGTCTGTGATCGCGGCTTTTTGAATATCCTGTGTTTTCGCCAACTCTGTTGCATTTACACCACTTTCGGATTTTTTAATTCTGTCGTATTTTCTTTCGATAGTTAGAACGCTAATGGTTTCATACTAAATTCTTCTCGTACGTTCAGATACGTCGTATATGAACACTAACGAAATATTAGGGTTCTACTGTATCACTTGTGTATATTGAATTTTTTGAAATTTTACTAGCATCGAGACTCGATTATCATACTGATATATGATACTTGGTGTAAGTATATATATTTTGTAGAGATCACAAAAATATTTAAACAGTCACATATTTGCTATTATTGAGATATATGTAGTTTTGTGTGCTATACTGGATGGTACACATATATGTGTACGAGTACGTGTGTAAGTATGCGTGAGTATATGCGTGCGCGCAGCATCTCGTACAACAAAAGAATGTCATCGTTCCGTACGCATTGTAAAAGTGAGACTGGAAGAGTGCAGAAACACGTGTAATGGGTATCTATGAACATCTTGTAAATCACATATTCAGTAAATACAAAACTATTTTATTATCATCCCTACATGTAATGAAAGTGTCGCTACATATTTATTTCGACGATTACGATCCACAATTCTCAACAATTATATCAACGAGCCTTAACATTTACAAGCAGATATTACCTTATATCATCTGATAATTTAATATTTTAATTATATTACTTAATATTTTAGCCGTGATGATGGGGTCATCTTTAATATTTATTATACTCTTAAAATGGCTGTGTACTAGTTTTTTTAACTAAATATATAAATCGTTTAATGCAAAAGTGGTGTAAGTCAAAAAAGTTGATTACTGGATAATGAGGGATAATAAAGTAAAATTCTGTAAGGGACCGAGTGGCCGATTCTCATTTATTCTGCTATCCACCGAGAAACTAATGAAGATATACTTGCCGCTTGCGCACAAAACACAACGAAGATTACGCTTTCGAGACGCGATGTTAAAGCAAATAGGCAAAAAATTGATCTACACCACATTTGCATTAAACGGTTCATATGCTCGCAGTAAATATCTTTTAACTTTTATGTATGATTGTCCGGGAAGTATTGCTCGTTTACGTACAAAAGCCATGTAATTCATAATATAACAAGAATGTCACTTAGCTTCGTTCGTACGTTTACATAAATCATAATCAATTTTCTGTTTGAATCTTTGATACCGTCGTTGCATCGCATGTTTAAAACGGCGATGCGAGTCGAAAGTCCCGGCGATGACGAAGTCCGGCTTTTTACGCTTTTCCACCGCTGAAAACATTCTTCCAAAAGGAATTCACCATAGAATGACAGCAGTTTACGGTAATAAAGTTATGGGCGAATCACTGGCAGGACGACGGGCGTGGGAATTCAATACGGAGAGAGAAACTGTATGCGATCGTAAGCGTTCGGGCCGATCGTCTCTCACCACGCAGGAACACAAGAACGTGTCTGCGACTTCGATACAAATGATAGACGCATCAAATAAGCCAGATTACCATCCTTTTTGCAAAATTTCAAGAGTGTTTGGGTCCATAACGCTTTACAAAAAACGGTGATCTAAAGGACGATGGTTACGTGAGATGGCGGCGCAAATGTATGACAAAGTTATGGGAAAGCTCGTGTTCAATAAGTGTTCAATAAGGGCTGTTGGTTGCATAAAGAGACAACTTTGTATATATACCAAAGTCAGAAATGAGAAAAAGTTCGTAAAATGCATTTTTATTGTTGCTATTTCAAAATAGGTATCTCTTTCTCAACATCCTACGTATTTAGAGAAGTAATTTTTAGTAGCGTTTAAGTTCGTCTATTGCTATTTCCATAATTGTTTACCACAAGCGTTCCTTACTTAAATTCTACGTCAATTCTCGTACCATAGGAAACATTTGTGATCATATTGTACGTGTTGTACACGTATATATAAAACATTTTGAAATATTAACTGTGTGATTATAGCATTAACTTGAACGATAGAAGATAATAAACGGTTAACATCATTCTAATTGTATTTGCGAAATTACTCGAGAACGCTTTTCCTCTTTTCTTTGTCTCACCATTTACAGTCGCATCAACCATTATGCATATAAAAAGATTATGACATGCCTGGGTAAAATGTAGATGATTGTCATTAATTAACATTAACGTGCACGAGGAAAAACGAGCGACACCTTGTTCTTTCTGTCCGTCTATTAACGAGTCTATTTCTCGTCCTCTGATTATCTTTGGTTAAACAACCTCGTCAAAGTATACTCGTTAATTGTTATTTTTTTGCATTGTTATTGTACCTGCTGGGGAATATAAAAATCCCTATCGTTCATTTATCGAATGATATTAATTCTTGATGAAGCTTAATTTATATTTTAATATTGTTAAACTTCTATAAAGAAATATGATCTAAAGGTCTGAGTAAAGAAAGTGATCTGCGTGAGACGATGGTTACGTGAACTGACGGCGCAAGTATACGACGAAGCCATACGAAAGCTCGTACAAAGTTACGATATGTATTCAAATAGGTTGCAATGGGAAATACCTTAGTATATATGTCAACGTTAGAAATAACAACAACTTTTTACAATGCATTTGTACTGTTGTTTTATCAAAACGGGTATTATTTGCTGAACGACTCTTGTAATGCATTTTCAGATTGGTCACAAGTTTGACCAATATAATCGTAGCAATCGTCTCATAATACTAAGGCAATTGCAAAATGCATTTAAAAAATTCATAAAAAACTGCGAGCGTTCAAATACTTCGATCATTCGCTGTATATGTTTGCATCTTCCGAAATCAGATTTTCCCCACAGCAGATTCCGCACAAAATATAAAATCAGTTACCTACCCATAGAGATAAAAAAGTATACCATTCCCCCTGAGAAAACCTTTCCAAGCTCGATTATCCTTTCAAAATTGCTTTGGCATTTTGCCGTATGAATGAAACAGTTCTTGTCCTGTTCTATGTTTCCTTATCCCGTTTGTATTGTACTTTTAACGACGACAATTAAACGCTCTACTTTCTACGTTTTACGCTCGGCTCTACGCCTACTCATTGCGTTCAAAAATTAGAATACACACCGTGCAGTCGTAGCACGTTGTGGAACGTCTCCGATAGATGGTTAGTTGGTGTGGACATTGTTAACGTTGCACGTTACATCGCGTAATTTCTTTTTATTGCGGTAGATTTATCGTGGCGGCACTGTAAGGACAGTGCCCCGTTGTTCTTGCACCGGCATTGACCCGGAAGGTCGGTTTATTGGTGTTTTACGGTGTACTATAAATTTCACTTTTCTCGAAGATTGATACTGGCCGGTATTCCGGAAAAAAAGTTTTATAGTCTTCGACGTGGGCTAATCAATTCTTCCTTCTTTCCACGCCTCTAAACGCGATTCGACGTAAAGCCGAATGTATGGAATAAAATTGCTCGCTGCCCCTACAGTACAAGGGGCGGATTTATACGAACTAAATTTGCCTGGCCGTTTCTTTCTCTCCCCAGTTTCGTGTTGCGTGGTTTACGACTAACCATTAACATTGATACTTGATATTTTTTCCTATGGAGCCACAGCACGCGGAGAATCGTTATTTACGGGCGTCGTTATTTATCCGCGATGATGGAACTTAGATGCGCCGTAAGGTACGCAAGAAGCGAAAAAGAACGTAAAAGCTGAAATCATTATTTGGCGGTATATCATTCTTAGATTTTGATTTTTAGGATGAAAAATAATTAGAAATTCAGCGAACTTTATGTATATTATTATAGTAGATAATTTTATAGTTATTTGCAATTATTTCAGAAACTATTTCCTTAAGCTCCCTTTTTATGATTGAAGACTACGATTCAAATCTGTTGTTTTTACGGGCGGACTGTATAGTTTTAAAATTCATTGCGTCGTTACTGTAATCAGTAGCCTTTTTATCTGATTTTGCATCTAAAAACATGTTCTCGAAGCTTGAAGCTCTTCAACATTCCAGAAATATTGCCCATCGTGGTATTAAAATGTTAAAGATTCGAGGAAGGTGGTATATACTTTTCATGTCACGTTGCAACTTGCAAAAGGTCGTTAAAGGTCTTAATACGCAGGCTGTCCCAGTTTCTTTCAGTTAAATGTTGTCCAGCGCCGTCCAAAGCTGCCTCCCGAGAGACAAACGCCGCCACCATCACCTTAACGAACAGGTCGCGCGTTTCGTTTGTCAAGCTGCTATGCGTTTTTTCTACGAAAACGCGAGTCTATTATGTTTGACTTCTTAGCGTGGTGCGGTTTCTTTGATGACGAATGAACATATTGCACGAAACAACGGGTGGCAGGGGAAGCAGGTGCGTGACGAGCCTCTATCGATATTTTATAAGTCAAGACAGGCCAAAAATGTCATACGAACATATATCATTGGCGAAACTATTATAACAGTTATGACAGAAGAGTCATAATGAAAAAAGAAAGAAAGAAAAATAAATGAAATGAGCGGTAACGAATGTGCATCGCTACAACACAAGTACAAGGGTACAAGGTATGAATAGATCAGGAATATTTACGTCAAGTTGTAGCCAGAAGGTAATATAATACTTTTACAATTCCAACTACAACTCCGTTTTAAAATGTTCATCATTCCTGTCGATAGGTGGCAGCGACAAAAAGTTGAATTTACTATTCTTCGTAGTCGTCGTTTGTTACTCGTCGAAGTTGGAGTGATAAAAGTAAGGAAACATCCGATAATTGCACAAAAAATTCTCTGTATAAATACACAGTCGTCGTCCTCACTACGGAGGGTAGATTCCTCTGCACGAAGCTCGATGGTCTACCGCGATTGAGCGGTGTAACATGATCCAATGTCGGATATCGCCGAGATAATGTATCCAGGTACTAATTCGAAACTTTTTTATCTTTGACTTCTTTAAAATTAAACTTTTACCAACGTATCTGTGAGATCTTGTCGATTAAAATGAGACCAAACACGATATAATTTAAATCACATTTACTTGTCGACACTTATTTAGTTATCATTCGTCGAGTAAGCAAATATGCGTCAAATTATGTCGTGTTTGGTGTCGTTTTAATCAGAAAAATGTAACAAACGTGTTGATAAAAGTATCGTTGGTCAACAGCGCAAAATACAAAATTGTTGTTTTTGGGTTAAAGTTTAATGCTCGCAGAACGATTCCACTCTCGGTTCTTCTTTCTCTTTCACTCGCGTTGTTCTTCTCTACGTTCAGCAGATCCAAGTTCTCAATTTTCAAAGATGGAATTGTTTCTACATCCACATAATTGCACAGACTTGATTTCTATGTAGTTATCGAATGTTTTCATATTACGATGCTTTCTGACTACTGGACGTAAATATTCTTGACCTATGCATACTTTTTATCGTAGCAACGCACGTTCGTTACCGCTCGGTTCGTATACCGTATTTTTGCTTTTTACTCTTTGACTTTTTTCTTCTAATGACGTACGTTTATATGACATTTTCCTTATCTTGACCTACAAAATATACCAACTACGTTTTGCCAGAAAAAACTGGGACACTCTGTAGACCATCAAAACTTGGGAAATATTAATTTACATACATCGGTTGAACGTTTAAAAAATACAGCACAGTGCGATAAAAACGAAAATTAAGAATAGTAAATAATACGGTTTATTAGAAAAGGACTGAAACGTATCAAAAAATAACAAGGATAAATTTTATAGAAAAAAAAAAAAAACGGGTTATTATTAGGTTATTATAGAATACTGTGTTACAAAGTTTGCTCTTACTAAGTTATTCGCGTGCATTTATAATTACGCGTGTAGGATATATTCATACACCAATATTACACATACTTATTTTGATATTGAAATACGACAAAGAGTAGAATCGTTAATTGTCACTTACAATTTTTTTTTTTTTTGCATAATTTATAAAATAGAGATATTGTACAATTTTTGTCGGAATCGTTTCAAGTAAAAGGCTCGTACGTAATTGTTATTATTCAACGTCGTTTCTGCAGAATTCGGCTGAATCAGAGCTGCTGTTGACACCTTAATAGCTTTATTCCTGTGAACGACGTACGTCAATAAAGTTTATGAATTATGAAAGGAAATTCTTGACGTCCAAGTATCGTCTGCTCATGACAATACGTCTGATAAACGACAGTCTGTAATTACTATAAACGATAGCCCGTAATACCGTAGATTTGCTTAATCGAAACTTAGGGTAGTCGAGTGCATCGTTAGTTCTAATTAGACACGTACCATCAATTTCTTTTCTCGTTTCGTTACGAATTTTGCGCTGTCCTTAAAGCGAGGCTCTTCATTAAACGATTCTCACTTTCATTCACATTTTCATTGTCAGGATGAAAAATTGTCAGAATCGCGAATATTTCTGCGTTTATAGCACAGTTTATAAAAGATATGTAAATATGTAAAGAGATATGTAAAAGTTCGTTATGGTGTTTATATAGTTGGTGGGACAGATTTCTATTTAGTTTACAGATTCCATGCTTTTTAATTCATGGGAACGTAAGTCGCATAAACATTCATGATCTACCAACAACAGACGAAGGAATTCAAAGTTTCTCGTACATGTTTGGTTGCATTTCAATGGGAGAGTGGAAGAAAATCGATCACCTAAGGAAAGTTCCCTGAAAGCAAGCCACCTTTCATGACAAGGATTGTCAGATTTAAAAATTCTGGTTGAAATAGGCAAATTCGTGTGTTCTTTATATGGCGATAAAATACGACACGCATAGGTAAGTTAATTAAGTTAATTATCGGAAAGAAGGAAGAGTAAAAAAATATTACCCCATGTATGGGCCAATACCAATCAATTTTTCTACCATATTTGTTAAATTGAAAAAGCAAAATTACTTATAGAATTAGTCACGAAACAACTATTTTGTTTATTGCTTCGATCATATAATATACTTGAAAAATAGAAGAATGAGTTCTTCGTAAATGTAATGTTAAAAGAAAATTCAATTCGTTCCAATTTCCCGTATTTCATTTTCTAATCCACTTTCTCGGTATTTAAAAGCACAAAGAGACTGTCAGATAATCTGAAAAATCTTCGCCATACCATACAGTAAAACTATTTCGTTAAAATGGGACAATTTTTGCTGGCTTTTACAAAGTAAAACTAGACGTAGTATAAAAATTGAAAGGAAAATAGTAATTTAAAGTAATAAAATAACAGCGAAGTACTAAGGCTTCTAATTTACTTCAAAAAATTATAACAGAAACGTAGCAATTTTTTATTCACGTAAAAGATTGCTATAAGATAAAGCCATATATCAGATATTTAACTGGCCGATATTCCGCCATTCCTAATTTTTATCTTATTATCCTTGTTGTTAGTTTATTATTATTATATATTTTATATTTATTATTTTGTACGATCTGCATGATTCATCGGGTATCTGTGTGAAACAGAAAAATCATAATCTCGAATAATATTAATATTTTGATTTATAGAAACACGATTATTACTTCCACTGGAATAAAGAAAACAAAAATTTCTAATTGCATATTACGACCTATATACTTTGCCATTTTATCGAATTTAGACGTGGGAAATGTGGAACAGGTTTTCTTAAAGCAGGCAAAAAGAGTCGATGTGTTGACCTGTCTAAAAGTGTATACACACAGTCTCTTAACCCGCTTTTTGACGAATTTCGTACTAGGAATTAAAATGTCACAGCCGGCTAACATTTTACCGATAACAGGCTTGCAAATTGGCATTAACAAACAAATAACAATACGGCCAATTAAACGTCCGTTTTAGTGCCGAGCGTGAAATTGAATTCAAATAATGCCGCTTACTTTAGTTTAATCGATGGAAGTTTGAAGCATTATGATATACAGCATTTTGCAAATTATATGATAGCAGTCGAACGAAATGGGAAAATGTTTCGCGTGCTCGCTACACCCGCCTGAATAATTTATGAAACTTTTCGATTATGGATATTTATTCACTGCTCCGTTGCAAGAAAGATTCATACGCTTGATTATTTCTTAGGAAACGGAAATATGGCTGGAATTTTTCTCCCGTTATAAATCTTGGGAATTTACTTGCTTACCGAAATTGTTTTTCAGAATACCGCCAGTGTTTCAGATTATAACGGGCGAGACATTTTTTACAGACAATTCTACAGTCTTAAGAACTTCATTTTTTCCTGTGACAACGGCTTTTTTGAACATGAAGTACAGCTCTCGGTACATTGTTTCATCGAATTCTGCATTTATAATTTATTGCACGTTAATTCCGGTGAAAGCATTTTTAAACGTTCAAGAAACGCAGGATATTTCGGATACCAAAATATCTGGAAAACTACCAACGTTATCTAATTTGTAACACCGTGAACAATGCAGGCGGATCACCTGTCGACCAATGAAAATTGTGAACGAACCATAATTTCCACATTTCCCACTCGACCCGCACGGTAAAAGAAGGACAATTCGTAAAAGATTTTCCGCAAGTATTCGATCGTTAAAACATGTGAAAAGTTTACAGCAAATCCTTTGAATTATTCGTTCGTATATTAATTCTATGATTTCGCGTCCACTTCGCCAACGTTTTGCGAGTACAAAATGTGACATGGAATTTTCGGTTTTAATAGCGTTGTTGCTAACTCGGAATTGCGAAGGAAAACCTATCGAGGTGAATGTTGTGTGCTTCTTCCGCAATGCGAAGTACAGCGAAGGCAAAAGTGGAGAAGAGTGGATACAGTGTCTCACGTGTGAAACGTGAGTGTTTCGTGAATGTGTTGGCTATGTCCGCGGAAATTACGCCTGTGATTATCGCAAGTAAATTGTAAGACAGAATTGATATTTACCTAAGACGATCGTTCGTGTGCTGTGATTTTCGTGGCTGATTGGATCGTAGGAGAAAATAATTTTATTCTCCACTTGATTTTTAATTTTATTTATAACAAGGTAAGTAGATTGGAATATGCGTTAAAGTAATACTGTATAACGTTTCATTAAATACAAAATTTATGTAGAAGAGAATAACTATTATCTTTTACAAGTATTAACGAACAGCGTTCTATTCTCTTGTACATCTCAAACAGGAAGGAATTTGTTTTATTGCACATTTATTCATTCAACGATACGCTCGTCTCATGGCGTTTTCTTTTTGTCTGCATCTTTTTCATTGCTCGCTCGTACAATACAGATGTACACACATCTATTTTTTAACAATATCGCTCTCTCAAATTACCTGTACCGTAATAAAATCGTTATTTTATGTCATTTTTTGATCGAACCAAAGTTTCAGAAACTTTTCGTTTCCCGTTATTGCCGAGAGTTTGAAATATAAAAGTTTATTAGTTTCCCTACGATATCATACAGTTTTATTGCTTGCCTTTCGCTGCTATAATTTTTTATTCATCTTGAACAAGCTGATATTCCAAATATTCTGCGGTTTCTCTTACAGCGAAACGTTTGAATAGTTGTGAATTTTTAAAAAAGTAAAATATCTCGAGAAGAGATATTTATGGAGTATTCGATGATCTTAGGGTGTAAATCTTTTGTATTAATACTATACTATACTAATTTATATAATATAAATAATATAACAATTTACATTTCTTTGTATTGTTATTTAATATGTATGCATGTGTATTATTATTTGATAATAAAAAGAAATATAAATAATATTAGTAAATGTAAAAATTGTATACTAACGTTAGCGTCCCATTTGAAAAACATACAATCGTATCCTGCACTGACGTATCTATGAAAGAAATCGTATAATTTGTTAAGTATTGCAAGATTTTTCTCTACAATATTTTGCTAATTTCAGTTAGGAAACGGAGCCATAAGTCGGCTCACTTATCAGAACCACTTTGCATACTACAAATCGAAAATTGACACGCAGCTATTTTTTCATTATCCGTACATAGACCACATACAGAATCATCAAGCGGAAAGTAGTTGCGAATTCGCTGGGCGTTTGGAGTTTCCACCCCCGTTATTAGAAGGTTCGTTTTTCTTTCCTCTTGGGAATACTTTTACCATAGTACTGTCGGTCAATGGTTCGTTCAAAGTGACAGCTCCATTTGTAGCGCCAAGGAGAAATGCCTCACGAAAACAGACTAATCGAAAATATGTTCGGCAACACCTGCCCGATATGAGTTACATTCTGCGTGTTGTGTTTCTTCTCTTCTTTTCTCCCTCTTCTTTTCCTTCATTCTATTCCGCTAGGAAAACTACACATCTTTTTTCCAACTAGAAATTATTAAAGGAAAGAAATGATTGCAACGATCATTAGACGTAAAATTTGATTATATAAAATATAAATTATAATAAATACGAATATAGAATTTAAGAATACAATAATTGTTTGTGAACAAAAATACAATAATTGTTTCGGAAAAGCATTCATTCTTTCGTAATTACACCAAAATACACCAACGTGTAACCAATCTCTGTTACCGCATACTTTTGGGAGAAAAATTACACAGTTGCTGTTTGAATTAGAAATTAAAAAACAGAAATGATTACTACGATTATTAAGCACAAAATTTTATTATATAAATTTACATTACGAGTATACAATTTAAAAATACAATAATAGTATGTGTGCGTTCGGAAAAGCATTCATTCTTTGGTAATTACACCAAAATACATCAACGTGTAACCAATCTCTGTTACCGCATACTTTTGGGCGAAAAATTACACAGTTGCTGTTTGAATTAGAAATTAAAAAACAGAAATGATTACTACGATTATTAAGCACAAAATTTTATTATATAAATTTACATTACGAGTATACAATTTAAAAATACAATAATAGTATGTGTGCGTTCGGAAAAGCATTCATTCTTTCGTAATTACACCAAAATACACCAACGTGTAACCAATCTCTGTTACCGCATACTTTTGGGCGAAAAATTACACAGTTGCTGTTTGAATTAGAAATTAAAAAACAGAAATGATTACTACGATTATTAAACACAACATTTTATTAATTAAATTTACATTACGAGTTTACAATTTGAAAATACAATAATAGTATGTGTGCGTTCGGAAAAGCATTCATTCTTTCGTAACTACACCAAAATACACCAACGTGTAACCAATCTCTGTTACCGCATACTTTTGGGCGAAAAATTACACAGTTGCTGTTTGAATTAGAAATTAAAAAACAGAAATGATTCCTACGATTATTAAACACAACATTTTATTAATTAAATTTACATTACGAGTATACAATTTAAAAATACAATAACAGTATGTATGCGTTCGGAAAAGCATTCATTCTTTCGTAATTACACCAAAATACATCAACGTGTAACCAATCTCTGTTACCGCATACTTTTGGGCGAAAAATTACACAGTTGCTGTTTGAATTAGAAATTAAAAAACAGAAATGATTACTACGATTATTAAACACAAAATTTTATTAATTAAATTTACAGTACGAGTATATGATTTAAAAATACAATGTATGCTTATGTGCTTTTCGAAAGGAAGAGCCAATATAATTCTTTCGTTATTAGATACACCAACGTGTGGCAACATTTTGTCGCTGCATACTTTCTATAGCACCTGTATATTAAAAATTGAAAGATGTAATTTTTAGTTGCATAATTATGAAACTAGAAAGAAGTTTGCAAATAGATGTTTATTCGCCAAAGATCGTTGCATTATCAGTATGTTTCACGTAAAACTCTCATGTCACCATTTTGTTGCGAAACTTCTAGTTTAACAGCCGTTTACGGTAATTTTTAATGACTTATCGCGCGACATATTTACTCGTTACTGTGAAAAATACGAAATGTAAATATTCATAGAGCCATATGGCATGAACTTCCCAAGTTGCAGAGCTTATGAAACCACGCGAGAATACGTTGTTGCACGGAAGGTGCTTACAGAGTTTTAAGGATTTGCGAATAGTTCTTTCATTCGTCATGAATTACGAATATTACATTCCACTTTTTCCACGTATTCTACGAAATACAGTTTGCGACGTGCTTTCCGCAAGTTTTCTAGATACAAACATCATAAATTATATAACGTCCTCAAGCTTTACCGTTACGTACTGTTAACATTTATCGTCATACGATCGCAGATTCGACGTCCTGATATCTTTTTTTATACGAAAAAGCAATAAAATCTTAGGTTTTCTAAAATCTTTCCTCGAGCATAAATTTGATACACGTACAAGCGATTAAAAAATAAAATTCGAAAGTTTATCTGCGCCTCTGTTTAGCTTCGGCAACATAGTTTAATTATGAAATTATGGACGTTAATAGTCGTCTATCGTTGTCACAATTAATTAACAGTACATCGTTATAAATAGTTATAAATAGTAAAGTAACGTATAACAACATAAGATTGACTTTTGATAATTATATCGGTATACCTACATAATTAATGTTATTAACATCTTTTGAGTGTTCAAGAAAAATACGTGTCAAACATTTTTAACATATTGTTAGTACGGATTGATAAAAGTGTCTAGATATTTATGAACGGTAGTATAGATCGATCGTAAGAATTTCTCATAGACTCTTCTAGACGTCTTGCTCGATCCATTTCAATGTCGCGCGATTTTCTTTTAATTAATTTCCAACTTCGTCCATTATTTAAATTTACGAATGAAATTGCGAGCTTTACGAAAATATCGTTATGGAAATGAAGTCTTAATCCTACGTCTGTGAAGTCACTCGATTTTAATTCTTGTTGCGTCAGGAGCAAAGTAATTTTGAACGTTGAAAGGAGCTTTCCGTGACTGTTCACTTCACACGTAGAATTAACGACAAACGAATATTTCATTGTTTTCAGCGGACACTGAACGAAGCTCGAACACATTTTCGCCATTGTTTCTTCAATATTTCCAGGAAAGCACCGATCGTGCTTGGATATGTTAATTGAAATTGCTTTTGCAAATGCTGTAGGATATAAGGGGATGTTACACTTTTAATTATGCGAATTATTGTCTTTCGTAATCGAAATGGAAGACAGAAAGTTTTTCAACGATACAATGCTCTTCACAGAAAAAGTGGTTTCAAGATTTCGGAATAGAATTATTACGATATTTATTATATATAAATATATAAGGCCAGCATCGAGCTCTGATTTGAACCCAATGGAGAACGTGTGCGGAATTGTAGCGAGAAAAGTTTACGATCAGGCGAAGCCAACTATGGAAAATATCGTTGAACTTAAAAAAAGAATAAAGTAAAAGAATATTCGAAACGAAATTTGAAATAAGTTAGTGGATACTGTACCTAACACATTGATAAAAATAATCGAAAATAAAGAAAAATCTACGAGTACTGAATGAAAAGGTAGGAAAATTAACATTGAGCTTGTATTTTTTTAATAACCAACAACGAAATTTTGGGAGAAATTTTAGTTGTTTCGATCGACAGGTTTGGAAAGTAGGAATTTTCTATTTGTTGCACCTTCACTTCTGTTTCATATTATAATACGAAATTGGATAAAAGATTTTGTCAATTCTTGTCTGAATATCATGAAAAATTTAAAAATACCGTTGAGTTTATGATTGTTAAGGTTTTATTGCGTAATAGAGAGAGAGAGGGGGGGAAATGCGTGCATGAATGTATAATATAAAACTACATTTAAGCCAGTTTAACACTAGAACTACCGATAGTTAACACAAAACTATTTCTACCAAAACCAGTCAAAATGACTGGTCTTTAAAAAATACGTAATAATAGAATATTTTTATATTTATTGATTTATTACTGTTGAGGTTATTAGATGTATGTGAACAAAAGAACGCGTGGATAAATTGTAAGGTAGAAAATATATTTTAATACAGAAGTGTAAATACAAGTCGGAATATAATTGAGCTGGTCCAGATCCGCATGCTAGCAGTGTTACTCTACAACTGAGAACCCTGAAGCCATTGTCACCTGTGTACTGTTTATGATCTGCCTTCGTCCCAGTCTTTTGTCTATATACGCTGTCGATGGCTTCAGTGCTTGAGAAAACTAAAAGACCAGATGTAGAGTTTTGAAGTGGTGGCCACTTCAACAATTACTTATCATTGCGAAACTCGTTACATCACTGCGGGAAAAAATATAACATGAAGTAGGAATTTTAAAATAAAATTGTAAAACCAGTCAATTTACCTGGTGTGATAGTTTTAGTGTTAAGTATAAGTACCATGTGTATGCTAGTCCAGATCTGCTGGCAGCGTTACTTTACGGAAGAGCTTCGAAGCTATGGGTCTATGGGTATTTGTACAATTACGAAAACTGGTTTGTCTGTACCCCATAGCATCATCCGTGCAAGAGAAAACTATGTTCCTAGAAAACTATGAGGCTGAAAGGCCCTTCTAATTGATTTATTGCTAAACAATATTCAGTGGTTTCGAGGATTAAGAAAACTAAACATTAGAAAAGATGTGGAGTTTTCCTTGAACTGGGACCCACTTCAACAATGATCATTCACAGAAGAAAGAAACAGAAGTAAGACTAACGATTTTATGCAAATTTTCGGTGTTTGCAACCGAATCTGTTGATCCTTGCTGATCGATGATCGATTAGAATCTTATTTCTGTGCGCTCGTGATGCTTCTTCTTACACGACTGGGCTTGGACTTACGTGAGATGGTCACTTTTTTGAGAAGATTGCGGTATTCCTGCAGGCTGTAGGTTTCGGCAACTTGTACTGCCACGCGCGTTTTCCAATTACCTTTCGAAAATCCCGAGTTTGTAACACGTCTCAGGCTACCAAGTTTTTTTTTTATTATTTAATTTGTACTTACAACTTGTTCAGTTGGACATTTGGTAAATTTTTCTAACTTAATTGCTAAATAACGTGTGGGTGGCTAACCTAACCCCAGCGTGATACCATCTTCGAGTTCGACTATTTTATTTCTTTAGTGAGGTCAGTGGGGTGTTATTAGTCTTCTTTTTATGAGAGTTTTGCTTGCTTCAGCAGCCAGCTGGTTTCGATGTGTTGCCGTTCTTTCTTTGTATTTTTCTGCGTACCTGCCGATTTCTTCTTTCACCGTTGGTATTTTTAAGTCTTTGCGTATATCCTGGTTCCTGACATACCATGGGACATTGACTATCGTTCTCAGTATCTTCGATTGTAGCGACTCTAGTTTATTTATGTGGCTCACTGCTGCTGTCCCCCATAGCGGTATTCCATACGTCCAGATTGGTTTTATCATCGTTTTGTAGATTTTTAGTTTATTTTCTATGCTGAGTTTAGAGTTTCCACTAGTTAGCCGGTACATCTGACTTCTTTTTATCCGAAGCTACCAAGTGCGAAATAAAGTGGAACTCTAAAGAATTTTAGTTCTGTCGTTCTAATTGCTATGATTAGAAGATTAAAATACCCAAAAGTAGCTTCCTTTACGCTCGTTCTGTAAGCTTTGGGAGTACGCACGCAGTCTTGTTGTGTGTGTTTCGAACAGAACAATTCCGTCGACTTGATATTGGCGCGCGTTGCTTTGAGATTGATAGCAGGAAGGAGGCGTTCTCGTAACTTATAGGTTTCGAAACGACAGTTTCCAGCGACTGTGCCTCTTGGTCATGAATAGCTGCCGGTAAACCGAGATACATACAATTAAATCGGCTATCAAGAAACGTGGCGCTCCGCGTCGCTAGCAATATTGTTTCTTCATTAATTAAGACGTCTGCCTTATCAACGTGCCTGCAACGTTAAGGTTCACTTATGCAACTTCACGATACTGGGAGGCTAATTAATTAACCCATGGATTTGTATGGATGGAAGGTTGGTGGAAGGAGAGCACAATAGACGGCAGATAACGCCGCTGTGCAGAATGGAACGGTGCAGCATCGTTGCGCATCACTGCTTACGTTCCATCTTGTTTTTCGAGGTTCGCGTTTTTGTTCGGCGTGATGCGTTGCGTGTCTGACACACGGCTTTGTTCTAAACAACTATAGTTTATTAAATTATACGCGGTTGATTACAGAACATTGGGACACGAACGCACGTAGCACGTGAAGATGAAAATTGCACGTGTTCCTGGAACGAGGAACAGCTCGTTCCACGGAAGCTTCGTTTTTCGAATTCCAAATGATCGGAATTTGTATCTTAACTCTGTTAGGCTTAGACATCATCCGATCTAATCGTCCTTTTTTATCGTTACAACGGTAAAGAAAGTATCGTCAATTTTATGAACAAAGATTTTTTCAAAATATTAACATGAGGTACATTTGATAGAATCGACTCGATTTCAGCTGATTCAAGACAGTCAAATTTCTTTCTTTTATAATCCCTGTTGAGGTTTCATATCTCGATATAGAGAGAGAGCAAACGTGTGGATGAATGTGTTATAGGATATCTTTATCAGAAATGTTAGAAAATAGGATTTCCAGTGGTTTCTATCCTATATGATAATTTACTGATAGATGGATATATTACAGTGAATTAAGCAGAAAAATGATGACTATTTAACTTGAACTTAATGCAGTAATGCGATATAACTCTCGATTAACAACTCTCGTCTCTTGATTCTCCGGTGGCTAACTGAACTTCAACGGCTGTGGTGCCGAAATATATTGATGGTCGTTAGGCCTATTGAAGTTTTCCGATAAGTAAAATTACAAATATTAAAGATGACTAAAGATAAATAACACGACTTAGACGTGAAATTAAAAATTCATAATGCACCTTAATATCTCTTTACAATAAGGTGAGGTGGTTGTTGGTGAAGGTGCCCACAAGAAATACTCTTGATGTTCAACAAAAAAGGTTTATTAAACTATTAACAATCAACAGTCAACAATTTACGATTAACGCTTAACTATCAACAATAATTAACGATTAACGATTAATCAAGAGTCACGTATCTCGGCTTGTGTTTGCTTCGCTATGACGCTAAACCTTTCGCCCTTCGCAAATCGGGGCAGAGTGGATTTTTTTCTTCCAAATATTCGGCGAAAGAACCGTAGGGATAGACATGTCAGCCTTACGCTTTGAAGGTATAGCGCTTTGTGTTGCGAAGCCGTTGGAAAGTTGCGTGATCGAGCGCCGCCACAGAGATTTCGTTCGATAGTGTAACTTTTTAATTAATTTTAACACCACTAGCTTGCTGTATTTTATTATATACTGTATATTATAAAAACAGATAAAGAGGCTCAATTAATTGGAAACAATTCCAGGTAAACGATAACTGATAATAACAACAACAAAAAAAAAAAAAGAAAATTTGTTTCAAAAATCAAAAAGGGAGAACGTCTCTCCCTCATCTTTACAGAGAGAAGATCTCCCTATTCGGTTGGCTAAGTGTTAAGAGTTATCAAAAATATCATATGCATATCGATGACGGCAGATATCGGCTGTCAGTGGTCAGGGAAAATTCCCTGGTTCTTCTCATGCCAGACGATAGATTAGAATTCTCATAGTTAGTCAACCGTACTTACCCTATTTATGGCAGGTAAACTATAAAAGCATTTTTATCCTTTCACTACATTCTAATACGGGCAGACTGATTAAACGATGAAAGAATATTTTCGTGTTTCGCAGAATAAAATTATTGCGGACGAAATTCCGCTTTGTAATCCGTAGGAAGAAACATAACCCGGTTAAACGTATCGATCGTGTTTACGCGACAGTTTGTTCATTCGGTTGTATCGCAGTGAAAATAGTTGGACCGAGAGCGAAATAAAAATCCGCTTGTTTTTTCACCGTGTGGCATTTCGTCGGAGTATCGGCGCGGCATTATGCTTTTAGTCTGACTGGATACGCGCGGGACTAGAAAAAGCTGACAGCTCGACTATCGTCGATCGAACACAGCGCGATTTTCGCATCGTTATTTACCTTACCGGCGGAGTTCCGAGTCTGCAGTAAGATCTGTGCTCGTATGCAAATAGATATTTCATTCCTGTCTACGAGAACAAGAATCGAGGTTGGAGGGTAAGGTGATTTTCTCGGGGGAAATTCAGCGAAGGGCACTCTGGCTCGTGTCGTCGTACAGGTTACGAGCCATGTCGTGGATACGAGCGATTCTCTTTGTCTTTGCGGACCGCGACCGACATCTCCGAACAGTCCCGCTGTCCATTCACTTTCCTTTTTTCGATTACAGTTCATTTCCCTCGATGATTCGCCGTGACGTTCGGATGAATGACTTGCATCGGATTCTCGGTATTCGATTTTCAATCGGTTCGAAAGTTAAATTATCGCGAGGACGTGGCGCTGCCAAAGATGCGAAGAAACGAATTGCTATTTTAATTAATTTCACGGCGATATCGCTGTCGTCGTTGATGGATATTTAAACAATGACGTTTATCTAGAGAGATTGTTTAATTCGTGTCCGAGCAACGAATTGTATATATTATGTCTGCGTTTATTATTACACCATTTAGAAACGGCACGATAGTTAATGACATTATATGAATTAATTTGCGGTTGATAGTCCTTTGAAGCTGTGACTTTACCTTTAATATCCAATTTACATTCGGTATCGTCATGTGTTATTTAATTAGTCATATAGTAATTGAATGAGTATTTCGATATTGTAGGAAATGTACAGCGAAGAAGGAAATTTCAATTGTGCAACGCATGATTCTTCGTTGTCTGATGATTCTGCAAATGTTATTGGCGTTAATTATATGTACTGAGAGAAAATAGCGTTACCTCAACAAATGTGTAGTAATTGAAGAGTGCTCGTAGAAAACACTGTAAATGCAGAAATTGAAGAATTTTGTCTTTCTCTTGGAAAATTGTTCACCTACTAATGAAAATACCGTGGCACAGAATCTCAGTGCAATTTCCCTTTCTGAATAGTTTAATAATTAATAATTCTGTTAATATGCTGTTAACATAATCGATAATGTCACTTATTAATAATATCAAACGATGGAGTTACAACGTTGCCTGTATCGAAAAAATATAAGCGTCAACAAGCGCTTATATTCACAGTTAATTGGAATTTTCTTGTAGACAGCGTTGTAAATGCCAAACATTAAATTTTTTAGGAGCAAGGAAAAGCTTCTTTGATTTAAAAGTATTTTCAAAATTCCATTTGTTTTAATTAGTGCAAAATCTTAAGCGTACAATAAGTATTAAATGCACCACAATATTTTTTATTTTTTGCACCAATACAGATTCATCAGGAAAGGTATTGTGTTTATAGAAAAGTCTACATATGTCACCTCTTGCAAAATTCCATTTGTTTTAATTAGTACAAAATCTTAAGCGTACAATAAGTATTAAATGTACCACAATATTTTTTATTTTTTGCACCAATATAGATTCATCAGGAAAAGTATTGTGTTTATAGAAAAGTCTACATATGTCACCTCTTGCAAAATTCCATTTGTTTTAATTAGTACAAAATCTTAAGCGTACAATAAGTATTAAATGTACCACAATATTTTTTATTTTTTGCACCAATATAGATTCATCAGGAAAAGTATTGTTTATAGAAAAATCTATATATGTCACCTCTTTGTTGTAGAGAAAACTGAATGTGCCATTTGTTTAAATTCGCGAGCACTAAATACCAATTCTGTTTGTTCCTAGATAACTTACATAAAAACAAAAAATATGTTTTATTTTTGTTACAAATGTATATTTTATAACGTTCCAGGTAAGAATTGTTAGAAAATTGATGATATTTAATGTGCATATGTTTGAACATGTCTACCGGTTAATGGCACTTACATTGCTTTGTACAAAGGTGATATTTTTTAAACACTATCAGTAATTATTTGCAAACGGAGATTGGTCTTAAATTCTGTACACTTTTTTTATATGACATTATACGATAAAAAAATAACATTTTTTAATTTTTGCACTTACAACGTTGTCTATAAGAAATTTTTTATTCTTAGTAGTTAATCGTTTTATGGAATTTGTTTATGCCATTTGTCCAAATGCACGAACATGAACATTGAGTTTTCTGTACAACTAACAGCTAGCACGTACGAGGTTTTCTACAGATACACTTTTCTTTGTTATAAATTTGGACCACGTTGATGCACGAGCTTTCGTTCTTCCTGAAAATCTTGTTTCTTGGCACTTGCAGTAATTTTTATCAGCGCTCTTCAATTCCGTAAATATACAGTAACGAGCATACAATTGTGGACATTTTGTTTTCATAATTTACGCGAAATACGTACAATGTATCGTTAAATTAATGGAATATTTTGAAATAAAATATTCGCAACAGCCTAATTCGTAGAATATTGGGTTGGCAACTAAGTGATTGCGGCTTTTATCATTATCACCTAATGACAAAAGCCGCAATCATTTAGTTGCCAACCCAATACATAACGTTTTAGATAAAATCGATGGATGTGGCATTGGATTGTGGTTATGGAAACATAATCTGTAACATACGTGTTTCAAGACTTATTGTGTTTTCTGGATTATCTTGAATTACTTTGGATTTATTTATACTTGTGAAAATTCTGAACATTTATTACGGCGTTTTTTTACATTTGCCTGATTCGCGAACAAAATATCTAATTGTATTTAATTTCACGCGGAACATAAAAATTATATGCGGTGTTTCTGTTATCAGTGCAAAAATAATTTTACATCACATTGTTGTTCTCCGTGATAAAATTTCAAGCATTCTAAGAATTTGTGTACTGGAATATCCTATGTACGTATTTCAAGAATGCATCAGACATTGACTCTAACCAGCGTAGCTCGAAATCCTTCTTATTTCGATGTTGAATACGATTATTATTGCCAGTTTAGTGTATAATAATCATTTTATCTTCCCCCACTTTTCTAGCTCTCTTTTCTAATCTTCTTGTATTAGATGATTTCCAATAATCGAATATCAACTGGAGGTAATTAAATCGTAATTAGAAATAATTTTAATGAATAATACAGTGATATACATAGTCGACCATTTATAATCAATATTTTTTAAAAATTCCCCTTGCTTTCAGTGAAATATGACAAATATTTTCAGTAAAGACGCTTAAAAATTTTACGCGGATCAAAATCTGACAAGGGAACAACAATTGGCGTACTATGGAAAATGCTGTTGGATTGTTTATGCATTTATATTTGTTCAAATTTTTCATACAAGCGAAACAAGGAAAATCGCATATAAAATTACACCTAAGTATATGACAAAAACAAGTGGCTCATAATTAATTGTATGTTGATTGTTCAACTGTATTTCAATTTCACACTATAATCAATTAGTTCACCTGATTTACCTGATTTAACGATATGTCATCGAATATAGCATATTCTTAACATAACCACGAGACAACGAAGAAAGTTCCGTGTCATGTTTTCACAACAGAAAAGAAATATATCAAAATGCGAAAAGAAAATAATTTCCTGCGAAACGTCAAGTTCTCTCTTGTCTCGCTAAATTGCCTAGTTACCCAGAAACCAATCGATCTATCGAGTCAAGCAATTAATGACAGTCACGTAAATTAATCTCGAATTTAAAATTCTATTCACAAAGACACACCGTTTTAAGCTCGATAAAATACGAGTGGAATGGGAAGAAGCTGTTCCAATTTCCCTCGTTGACAACGAATTACAATACTTACGTGTTGGTGAACAGGATTTGTTGCGTTTCGGCGACAGTGCTTTAATTCTTCGGTTTTAGACATTATCACTTGGTCCTGGCTGGTTCTTACCGTGGCTTAGACCGAGATTATGCTTTGTATCTATACTACGATATACTTGAAAACGTAGTACGTGTACGTCTTTCGTGGCGTGTAACGTTTCAGTAAGGCAGCGAGTGTACTGTTTATCTCGATGCAGAATTAATTAAATTCACGAGGGTGGTCAATTTTTGTTATCGTCGTTCGATTCGTCGTTTAATTTGCCTATGAATATTCATGGCTGACGGGTTCGACGGTATTTAGAAAATTATCTTTCTAATCGCATCCACGTTAACTTGAAATTGCTATAGCGTGTTGCACTGAAACGTAGGCCTGCGTTAAAATACGAGCTTACGCGGCCGCTAATTTATCCGCTAATTAGCCATAAAATGTAACCATAAAAAGATCGACTAATGTGATTCACTGTTTTTCAAGTATTAACAAATCTATAAATAAATCTACATTCAAACCGTAATCTCGTAATTACAACCTTTCACGAAAATATTCAAATATCCGTGAAAACTCTTTACGAATATATCGGCTATGTGTCTTATATACAGTAGCGGACAAAAGATTAAGGCGAAATGGAAAAAATAAATAATTGATCTACTTTCCATAAAAAATATAAATACAGTGTTCTACTTTTGATATTAGCTAATTAGACATTTGTTTATACGTATACCAAAAAAATTTCATTTCGATATTTTGCTCAGTAGCTAAGTTATAAAAAGGGAACAAAATGTGTCGTCGATCAAAGGTTTAAGACTACACAAAAAATATTAATTTTTGATAGGAAAGTATACACAATTTTTGTTTAAATTCAATATTTTGCCCAATATCCGTTATTTCTTATCATTTCGGTACATCTTCTTGGCATAGAATCTATTAATTTTTTTACATTGACCTAACGTAATATTATTCCAAGCTGTTTCAACTGTAAAGTTCATTAAAATTTTTCGGTTTATAACCTTGTACTGTCTTTTTTATGATGCTGCACAAATCCTCGATTGGACTAATGTTTGATGATTGCGACGGCCACGGCAGCACGGTAATATTTTCTTCTTCAAAAAACTGTTTCACAATCCGTGTCATGTGCTTCGGATCATTATCATTTTGAAAAATAAGATCATCGCTCATATTATTGCGTGCAAAAGGCAACATTGTGTTCTTGAGTATGTCCATGTATTGGGAGCGGTCCATGATTCCATCGATACGACATATCGGACCAAGGCCGCCTCGAGAAAAACACGCCCACACCATAACGTTTCCACCACCATGTTTAAGAGTTTTTAAAACGCACTGTGTTTTCAAACGTTCGCCAAATCGACGTCTAATATACCGTATCCCGTCAGAAGAGACGCGATTGAATTTCGATTCGTCCGAAAACAACACCTTTTGCCAATCTTCACTCGTCCAATGCTTGCGAGCTTTAGCAAATGCAAGTCGTCTTTTTCGATTCCTAGAATTCGGCAGTGGTTTCTTTTGGGGTTTTCGTCCTCCTAAGTTAAAATCTTCTGATCTTCTCCTAACAGTTCTAGCACTAATTTGTGTATCGTTTTTATAGTTTATCTCCGCAGCAATATTATTTGCACTACGAAAACGATCCTTTTCGCTCAATCGATAAATCCGGCGATCCATTTTCGGCGTTGTTTTCCGTGATCTTCCGTTTTTCGGTTGATCTCAATACGTGCCTGTCTTTAAAAATTTATACCAAGCTTGCTTACAAGCCGTTTCTCATCTGTTCACTATATTTATTATTTCAGTGAAGCTTTTACTCTGCTTTCGCAGCCTTACAATTCGTTCCCTTTCGTTTTCAAGTAAATTCTATGATTTATCCATTTGTTCCTGCTTAAATAAATTTTAAACAATAAGAGGTACACTAAAAGATGATTTTGACATTCCAGAATCGAAATGTTCAAAAATTGTATTCATACTCACGTTTTACACAGATAGTCTTAAACTAATGTCCACTGTTTACAAGTGCTAAGCGGTAACTATCTGTTGTAACTCCTACATTGTTTGTATTTAACAACTGACGGTCTGAAGTTGCGAGGGTCAAACGTACAGCTACGTTATTCCAAAGAGACAAACCGAATAGAAGAACAATATGCGTATAAGATGTTTATAATCCAGTTTACAAATCATCGTCTTAAACTATTGTCCGCTATTGTACATAAAACATTTTGAAGTTTCATCAACATCGTATGCGACTCGACTATCGCGATTATAAGGCAAGTGGGGCAAATTTCGACCACTGATCAATCTTTGTTGTCAAGTGCTCTAGTCTGTAAACGGGAATTGGAATTTAAAATAGAAACGCTGGTATTAAAGTGACGGCAAAAACAAGGGAATTCCTCGTTTCCAATCTTCTACAACGTCCTGTTCTTACCCGACTAGAACATCACGTTGTCTCTTAGTATTCGAAGTTGTATTTCAACATCTGAAGCGCGTAATTTTAGTATCTATTTTTGGTGACGCCTAGTATTTTGCTTCTATTTTCACATTACGAAGGACGAAATTAAGATCGCGTTTTTTGAGAGAGAAATTCGAAATGGAGTCGTCGAGCGAAAGCGAAGAAGATCAAAATGTCGTCTGTGACGATCAATTTTCGAACGATTGGAGGGCAGAAAAATGGGCTAGGTGAGCCCATGCACATGTATGTCACAAATTTACCAAATGTCCAGCTGGACAAATTGTAAAGTACAAATTAAATAATAAAAATCATAACAAATTTGTATATGGTTTTATATATATAGTTTTAAAATGAAAGTTTGTATAAACTTTTGCAAAACATCGATTACAGATCTTCGTTACTAAGCGTTCGATGTAATTATACACATTTTGTTACCTTTGTTTTCGATGTATATTAAAAATGTCCTTGGTGAAAGAAATTTGGGCACCTTACTCTACCCAAGCATTAATTAATTTCATACAGCAAATAAAATTTGGTTTGAATTTTAACAAAAGAAACGATCGAAGTAATTGCGTAACGATGCATACTTTCAGGTTGCTATTTAAAACAACAGTTTTTTTTTTTTTTTAGAAAAGGTGAAGATTGGCAAAGTTTCGATGGGTAAAGATATTGGAATTCGAAAGATTCGGTTGTCATTGGTTATCGGGTGAATGTGAAATCGATCGAAAGTGTGGAGTGTCGTAGTGATAAACGGGATGTTCGGCTGGAAAATTCGATGTAGAAAGAGAGGCGCGGAGTGTGTAATAAACTAACTGTTGCGACATGAATACGATGGCGTAGGGAACTCCTCTCGACCGTGTTCTCACGTCAAATTAATTTCGCGGCACGATTCATTGATCTAGAAGCTGGCCTCCGATTGTGTGGTATATTTAACAATTTTACATAAAATATGCATGTATCCGGTGTTTTAAAGTCCCAGTGAATTTCATGTTCCAAATTATTCTTTCTTTGTATCTATATTTGTATGTAATGTTTCACTTATTGTGTTTTGTTTCGTAAACAGTATATGAAATATACGTTACAAATTGTAAAATTCTAAATTTTAAATGATAAATGTTGTATATATTCTATTATTTAAATCGACTAATAGATGATACCTCCAGGTAGATATCGTGTGCGTTTGTCCCTTTAAATTAATTCTAGTCATGTGTTGCATAAAGCGTTTGTCAATTTCGTACACGTCAATTCGACAGTATAATACGTATGTACTCATACATAGGAACATTGTAATAATATTTACTAAAACATTTGGTACATGAAATTCTTTTTGCATTATACTCCGTTTATACCATCTTCTAACCAACAAACATAATTAATGCTCCATAGACGAGAATATATTTACCTATGCGTTTACTTGTTCTATATGATATACATATAGTTGTATATAAATAATTTTTTACAATTTAAAATATATATATTTCAAATATATACGCAATATGCACGTACATAGTCGTATACGTACGTACGTTATACATACATACTGCTGTAACATAGTTTCACATAATAAATACTCTTGATATTACGGCTATCGCGTGCAAACATAATTAGCGCAATTCTCACCTAAATATCCAACGACGAATGCTCTCTAGAGATCGTCGTTTTACGCACGATAGCCATTCGACGACACACTACACGACGTTTATGCGTCGTTCATCGTAGATTAAACGTTCCGCAAAGTATTTGCGTAAAAATTAGGGTGACGGCGATATTTGAAAGCTACTTTCCATTTTGAACGTTCGAAGTATGCGCTCGTAACCTTTAGTTACGAGCAAACTTGATTAAGCTCGAGGAAGGGTTGCCGCTCGAGAGCTTTGTTTAGGGTCTCGGAGTACGAGGGTCGCAAAAAGCGAGTGCTAACCTACTGGTAGTCCCCGTTCCCCTTTCCACGCCCGATTACGCTTGATACGCATAATTTTTGCTAACCCGAGCTATGACTCTGCCATGGAAAAAGGGGTCACTCTCGCCGCGCTCCAACATTTATGCTCTTTTCGAGTCGGCCTTTTAATTACGCCGCACCGTGCACCTACGAATGTTCGTGACATGCCCCGTTCCCAATCTGCTTTGAAGTTTAACACTTAATCAAACGAGAAAGTACACCGTACCAGCGGACAAAGCTGGCTTATTCCGTTATAGCAAACTGGAGTTGTCTTGAACGCCACTGAACTTAAGCTCGTGAAAGAAACTATCGTTGCTGAGGTGAGATTTTTCGTAACGCGAAGATGCTTGCAGTTTTTTCCACGACGATCTATTTTTATTCTCTTGCGATCTATTTTTATTCTCGAGATTTCCTGGCTATTTATTTGTCATATAATATTAGGAAATTCCAGACGAAATTTACACCGACATCTGTGACAGTGTCACGTAGAAGTCACGAGAGTGATGAAATTAAGAAATCACGGGTCGTTTTCTCGTGTCGTTCCAATGATTTCGCGTAGGTTTAAACGTTTCACGAGCAAGGTAAGAAAAACTTAGACTTTAGATATGCTCAGCTAGAATCAAACATACGATATACGTTTATTATTCACGTTATAGTACCACGTCAGAATAATTTACTTATAATTCTCAATGAGAATTGATTGTAAAATTCTTCCAAATAGAAAAAAAAATATATGCTGGCAGAGTTTATTATGTAAATTCAACAGAGTGACGGTTAAGAATGTTAGAACAGAGAGCTGATTTTGGCAAGGTTTATATACTATGGGTTTGGCTCTTATGGAGGAAGTATCGCTGGGTGTATCGCAGAGGCCCAAGTCAGAGGTAGCCATGCTGTTATTGTCTTCTGATCCTGGGACACTGTCTACGTTGCTGTTTCGATAGCCTGCGGGATGCTAGACCTTCTTCGTTTTTCTATCGCTAATTTATGGCTCTGTGTCAACAGCGATGAAATGTATAGTACATTTGACGATCTGAAAACACCATACTGACCTCACTAAAGAAATAAAATAGTCAAACTTAAAAGTGATATCCTGCTGGGGGTAGTCATCCACATGTTATTTAGCAATTAAGTTAGAAAAATTTACCAAATATCCTCTTTTGTGCGATATCGCCAAAGTTCATTTAATTTGTTCATTCGTATATGCGTTCATTTAATAGCAATTACACTTCTCGCGTTATATGAGTATCTAATTTTTCTTTCTTCGATTTATGTATCGAAAAATGGAAACTTGCAAGTCACCGTCTTCGTATGGAACAAGTGAAATTATTATTGCGATGGAAATAGATAAAAATTCGAAATTGTGCAGCCTTCGCAAGTATCTTTGTTGAGTGATATTAGGTTTGGGCAAAATTTCCCAACGGAATTCATTCTATTTCTGTCTGGTCATCGAAGACAAACGTGATCTGGAATTTTCATGCTGGTGAACGATACGTTTCCTATTTGTCAGGATTGGATGTCTTCTTTTATTTGTCACATTCAACTTCTCTACATTCTTGCAGTACTTCTCAAGAGATATTGTTTTCTTTTAGTTAAAGCAATGCATAGCGCAAATTTTTTCCTGTTCTTCTGTTTTTCCGTGCTGCGCTTATTTTCGATCGGTTCTACTTTGGTATAATTGTAATTTAAAAATATCCTTTCATCAAACCCGTTGTTATTTTCGAAATGCAAATCTTCCTAAATTCTATGGTATTTTGTACGCATCAATTTGTAACGCGATCGAAATTATTTACTTAGTCAAGTCAGAGAATCAAATTGACTCTCACTGGATTAATTCAATATTATACTCTTTACATTTACATTTACTTAATTCAGACTAGCGATATTTTTGTACAATAGCACTTAATTCTTAGAATAGCTTAGTTTTATGTTTCCTCTCATACTCGCTTCTTTTTTAAATTTATTTTTCCCTGTACGTTTAGTTCACAGTCGTCATTTGTTATTCGTAATTAAACTTGTAATAATTCGTATTTACTGTAAGCCTGTTTCTATTGTATTCTCTTACATTCGACGTCTCGAATGGCTTGACATAAGTCTGCAGATTAATTATATAATTTAATGTGAAGAAAGACAGTAATTTGTAATGTATTTTTTGTGGCAATAGACATTCAAAAATGATAATAAAGAAAATTGTCTACATTATCTCTTCGCTGACTCTGAAAGAATTCTATGATCATTTTCTAACCGAATAATTTTCTCCTTGTTTCATATTTTTTCTTGCCAATTTTTAAATACTCGATATTTGTTATCAATCAATCCTTTTGTTATACTAAATACTAATGCTGTCTCGTAACATGCTGTCCACCAGTTGCTATAAATAACACTGCAATTCCAAGCCATGACAGACTTACAGACAGACAGACATGCTACTCGATAAGAGAATAACATGGAAGTAACACGTCAAAGCAAAGTGCAAGCAACTGAAGTTACAAGTCAAAAAGTTCTACCAAATGTCGGCAGAACTAAGGCCTAGAGAGCATAGTATTGCTCTACAAAGCAATATCAAAGTCCATTTAGACCTACGAGATTCGACGACCGTGGTGAACAGCGAGCGATTGTAACATAGAAAGAGAAATATCATATTTTTGCGAGAGATATAATACACTGTTGAACAGCGCAAACATATATGCAGAATAAAAAGACACAACGCTCGAACAAAGTTACACGGTGGATTAATATTCAATTAAAATAGAACATTCGCTCGCATAAAAGCAAGTAATTTAAAATTACTTTTCATGCTATTGTATCACGCCAGCCTAACTTGTTTGTGATTCTCAACGAGAATTAATTGTAATACGCTCAATAATTAAAAAAAGAAAAATAATATGCAAGAGGATAATATCTTATAATATTAATATAATTATCATTACATAGATCATTCTGTGCGAAATTTACGACTGAGTTTTAAGATGTTGAACCTTAGGTTTTAAGCAAATAATTGAAGACCTTGGTGCAAAAATCGTGCAAGTTCACCTTTTAGAAAAATTGAACTTGTTGCAGATTTGTATATTTTCATATATTATCAGTAGATAGGTACAAGAATTAGACAAGTCCAACGAGTCCATAAGAATCTCTGAACTCACCTAACGTGATCTGCAAGAGGAAGAATCAACCGTGTCTAAGACTTGCCTGCAATTGGCCTAAAATACAAATTAAACATAGGAATGGTGATGTTAACGTAGCATCAATCTGCCATCCAATGTGTTTTAAACCTTTCTGACATTCTGTGTATCCTGTTAATCGCGTGTCTTTCTTCTCGCCGATTCAAGGTGTCTTAGGACGAAGGAGAATCGTATCAGTCATCGAGAAGAAAATATGTCAACGAGAGAGGATCAATCGGATGTCAGTGGTCTATCGACGAAACTGGAAGACGAAAGAAAGTGAAGCAGAGATAAAGATGTGAAGAAACAAAATATTCCATTTCAAAGATCCAGCATTTTGGTACAAGAACCAGGCAAGTCCAAGTATCGAAAAACATTTCCTAGGTATATTTTTCAGAAACGTAAAAAGTATCATTTCTGTTGAAGTAACTACTTCAAAAAAAACTCTACTTCTTTATTTATGTACATCCATGATCTGGAGACTGCTATTACGCAGAAATATTCTAAATAAGTAGCGGTGTATATTATTGTACCCTTGAGTGTACATTAGGTTTTGGGTTGCAAGGTCTAGAAACAAAGGAACTAATAAATAGATTTCTATTTATGTTACCTGTAGCGTCTAGCCAAAGCTATAAGCTTAACTTCTTTGGTAATGTGCTTTTGCTATAAATATATGAACGTTGTTCCCTATCATTTCATTGTCTACTAAGAGAGTAAGGATCTGAATCAACATAAATTTATACATTATACTTATACCTTTAATTATTTCAGTATACCTTTCTATTACAAATTCATCCATTCGTTCTTCAATCAGTCAACCTCAACAATTTTCTATATCATTCGTCACATTATTACCTTTCTAAACCCGAAAAGATTAAATTGCTCAAACAAGTCGTAATTAATTTCATTCAATTTCCCACAACTTTCAAGATCTGCACTTGTCTGGTTTTCGCACCAAAGTCTTCGATTCTACCTTGTACTTACATTTTTACATATTCTACATTATTGATTGATTATTGACTGGTCGAACCCGTGTAAGATGAGGCACAGAAGCGGCAAATGGAAACATGTGATTGGTGGTTGTTGGGGTATCCCAGGAAGTTTCTAGGGAGGGTGGAAAGCAACTGTATGGACGGCACATAATATTTTATGGCAGGAAATTTATCGATTCTGTTTGGAGTTTATTTCGTACTTAAACGCTAATAAACCTTGCGCTACCCAGTCGATCACTCGGCTGGCTGGTTTTTATGAGTATAAAGGTTCAAGTCGTGTATGCGATTATATAAAAAGAGCACAAAAAAACTTGTATTAAAATGTTTCGTGTAGAAATTTCTAGATGGTATGCAACAAATAATTTCAGTATTTGTGATTAGAACGCGATAAATAGACAGCGGATGTTTATGCAATTTTGCGAGATTTAAAATTCCTTAATATAATATGCGAGAATATATATAATATATTTAAAGTAGAATATTTATTGTGATATTTAGTGCACGAAACGAATTTCTATTTAAATTCCATTTCTTTAATTATGTCCGTAAGAATGTAAAATTGCACGAACATTCGCAGTTTGGCGATAAAAAGGTGCAGTAGCTAGTGAAAGTTTCTGGGAATGTCTGCATAGTTTTCCTACATCTTGGTAGACCTAGATGATAGCTGTTGTCGACTTGTCGAAACGTTGTTAGTCATAGGATTGAGTGTTAGTTTTGCATAGTATTTTATTCAAATAAAAATAAGATAATAATCGGATAAAATATCTTAGGCAAAATCTGAGGCTGCGTGAATATGGTTACGACAATGAGGATGTACTTGGACAATAGACATAGGTGTGGGATGCTAAGTACTGACAGCCGCCTTATCTTCATGATTATATGTTCAAATTATGCGATTGAAGGTATTGCCATAAGAATTAGAAATTCTTCTTCAATTCCTTCATGTAAATTTCTACATTGCATCGTTAGATCGTTCCAAATTTTCTATTGTTGATCCTGTATTGAACTACATTTAACAACAATCTATTTAAATCTATTTATCGATACACAAGGCTGTCTTACAATTTTGCTCTTCATACTACTCGAAATTACTAAATAATTATAATTGTATATGATAAACGTGACGATAAAAATTCTCGTATCACCAAATCTCAATGAAAGGAACGATTAATTTGTCAACTTTCACGATTTTGGTGTCGTTTCTTCGGTCAAAGTTCTCGTGTTCTTTAAATCTCTCAGAGTCTATTTCTTGAGTAACGCGTGAATATAAAGTTCGTTAGATAAAAGAGGTTGCAGCATGGTAGAGTAAGAGTTCGTCAAACTAAGTTTCATAGGGTTCCTGCATCGGAGATGTTCAGAGGTAAATCATTTGTTTAGGGTCAGGAGGGAAACGAGAGAGAGACAGTCGAAATGGCGGACAGCATCGGGTGGTGACGGCTAGTTAAGCACATTTTCCTCTTCGAAGAGAAGTTCTGGTGCGCGCGAATGTCGTAGAGAACATCTGCTGCCCGCTTAAAGAGAGAAGTCCGGACAGAGTTTCCGCGTCCGGAAGTGACAGGAATGGCAGTAGAAATTTGCTCTTTGCGATACCCCGAAGCCCAAGGTGGCTTCATCACTCACCCTCTTTCTATCTTCTTCATCCATATCTCCCTCGTTCTCCCTCACTTTTTTTTTTTACACACGGTGTATCTTCCGGTTTCTCCCATCTCCGACCCCACATCCTCCGCGTTTACTTTCCACCCTCTCCCAGCTCTCCTTTTTTCCGCGTTTCTTACCTCTGCTTTCCGCCCCACTGAGTTTTCTTTCTACCTTTTTAACTCCATTTCTGTCTGCCTCTCCTCCATATTTCCTTCTTCCGCGGCCAGACTGTCTCTTCTTTCTTCCGCCCTTTCTTCCGGCCGCTCTGTCTTGCTCCGGCTCGAAACCCGATCTTGCTGCCGGCTGCTATGGAAAGTAGCTGGGCTCTTTTAGGCCGACGTGTCCACCCTTCCTGATCCCGTAAAATATATACCTTCCCTGGCTGGGAGAAGAAGAAGAAGGAGGATAAGCGCTCTTCGTTCTGCGCGACAGTCGGAATAAAACGGGAACGTCGACTCGCTCACTACGAGAAGTGTGACGAGAGAGTGAGAGAGAGAGAAAGGGCATATATCGATGGCGTGTCGCGGGCCAGGGTCGAAATTTAATTCCACGCACGGTCGTCCGGCAAAATTCCTGAGAATTCGATTGCTGTGGCCGAATTTGCATTGCGTGGAGTTCCCGAGCTGGCGCACCCCCTGTGACACGCAGCCCTGGAGACTGATACTGAAAATATATTTGCCCCGACAACGCTCTGGCGCCGGCAAAACGATAGAAGAGGCATGTGTCTCGGGCTCTATTTTTCGCGCTATGGCGGCAGCTGCGCGTGATCGATGAACAGCCGTCCTTTCGCGCGAAACGCACTCGAATGAACGGTACACTCAACGGATAGAATTTCGGTTTGCTTATTCCTATAGACAGCTACTGCGGTCAGTGATTTTGCCATCGTTGTCAGGCAGTTCTGAAATTTCATTATTTTCCGCTTCTTTCCAGCTTCTATATTAACAAGAAATTGTCTTATCTCTGATGATTTTTGGTATCGTTGTTAATACGTTAGATTTATCGAGAGACGTTATCGTTTTGTTACTGTTATATAGAGCAGGGATTGGCTCACAGACGCTCAAGTTTTCGCAATGCATTTTAAAGTGCCCGCTATGGCGCCAGATTTACCTTGGTAAGTGGCTTTGAAAGATGGTTACACGAAACGTGCTTAAGTTTGTAAGTAGACTTTTATATCAATGAATTCGATTATGATAAATACGTATTGTACCATATGCTTACAACTTCCACTCCGATAAAGGTTCCCTTTGTCATAAGTTAATCATTTGAGACGTCCTTTTTGGTAAAGAAGTTGCCGATACCGATATGCAGTATTAATAATAAGAATATTATATATTATTATATTATTAGTATTAATGTACTGATACTGATATACCGAATAAACAATATTAATATGTTATTAATATCAACATACCGATATTAATACACCGATATACTATAGGGTATTAACCTTTTGAGTCTTTGAAAAAACAGGGTCGAAAAATCCTGAACAGTGCGATAGATAATACTTGTTTTAATGGATTGCGAAGGGAAACAAACAGCGCAATAACGCTCGTTATATTTGTTATTTTATGAAACACACCTATATTATTATATATGCGTATTATTAGTTTATAAATATTTCAAGTTTTGTTCAATAAAAATTATTGAGGAGATAAGTATGAAATACAAAATACCGTCAGTCGTCCGTAGCGTTCAAATAAACAGCGCGATCATGTTGCTTGGGACTAAAATGGTTAAATGGAATTATTGGCAAATCTAAGCACAGCTTTTCGAGGTATTAATCACGATTTAAGGGGTGCGTAAACGCAGCGTGGCACGCTTCATGCAGAATGTAGAAAGGATAAGGAATAATGACGCGAGTCTAATTAGAAGTTATTTCCTAACCTCAACGTACCTCAATGTACTTAACCTAACCCCAACCTAACCTCAATCAGACTGAGGTTCCTTTTGTCATAAGCGAATCATTTGAGATATCCTTTTTGGTAAAAAAGATGTCGATATCGACATAATATGAATATATTATATATTGTTATATTGGTAATATTAATGCACTAATACTGATATACCGATTAAACAATATTAATATGTTATTAATATCAACATAATGATATACCGATATACTACCAATATAGTATATTAAATGGAATTACTGGCAAATCTAAGCACAGCTTTTCGAAGTATTAATGACGATTTAAAGTAGCGTAAATGCAGCGTGGCATGCTTCATGCAAAATATAGAAAAGATAAGCAATAATGACACGAGTCTAATTATAAGTTATTTCCTAACCTCAATGTATGCACTTAGGAAGGTTAGAGAGTTTGGAGTAGGTAATTTTGAATATGATGGAACCTACCAGTACGAAGTTATATTACCAAAAAGCCTGTTGGTATGACGAGAGAAATTGATTTCTATAGCGTAAATCGAGATTGATCATTATTAAATGCTTATGAAGTTCATGGATCTAGCGTATCCTATATTAATGTAGAACTATAATTACAAATTACTGAAAGCTAAATTCCTTGAAATAGAAGTTTAATCGCCATTTAAAATATCTTGTTTCGCTTAACTCTTCGTAATTTGACGATAATTTTGTCCAATTTAAAAAGTTTTCGACAAATATTCAACGCTTTTGTATCTGGCTAGAAATCAAGTGATCAATAGAGAGCTTCAGACGTACGCACTTCGTTGATGTTGGTTGAGGTAATTACTTGAAGGAAAAACTTTACGTCTTTATTTTTATATATCCATGACCTGGGGACCGCTATTACGCAGAAAATAGAATTTAATGAAACAAAAAGATATTCTAAATAAAAAGAAACCCATATTATTGTACCCTTGAATATAAATTATGTTTTGGATTATAAGGTCTAGAAACAAAGGAGCTATAAATAGATTTATGTTTCTTGTAGCCTGTAGCTAGAGCTGTAAAGTTAAGTTTTTTGGTAATGTCCTTTGTTAGAAATATATGAACGTGTTCCCTATCGATTCTATTGTATTGTAACACTATGAGAGTGAGGATCTGGATCAGCATGAACTTATACATTATACTTATACTTTTATTTATTTCAATATATTTTTCTATTACAAATTCATGCACAGAATTGTATTAGTTTATCGAAAATAAACGGAGAAATTAGTAGGAAATGAAATGTAGAGAAGTAAAGCGATTACAGCTACGCTATAACTTCTTTTCTAAACGTTTTCGAAACTCTTTATGAGGAGTAATGGGGTTAACTAACAAGAGGTAGGAATTAATCGATATTAAGGTGTTTGAAATTGCATGGGAGGGACGATATCGACTTACATCCAAGTTGTGACTTGATAGGCGGTGCTTTAACTGACCTTTGCCAGGGTGTTAGCTAATTATACCTCTGAGGGAGAAAACTTTAGGAGAAAATCGGTCAAGTTTGTAGCCTCGTTACGGCCATCAAATCCAGAAAATTCGAACGTTTACCTTCCACGTAGCTCTAAAGGGGAAGCAGTAACATTTGCTGCAAACGCGCGTTTGATTCGTCCAATTTAAAAGTACTTTCCGTGAAAAATTATACGATATCTAGTCCGATGGACGTTTTGTATTATCATCTATTTTTCGTAAGTTCCTCTTATATAATTCATCGTTTGTCCAGAGTGAAAAATCTTTTCCTAACAAGTTTATACATATGCTAAATCTGTTGATACATTTTTGCGGAAATAAGTGGTTTGTATATACTTCACAAGCTTTTACATGCATTTTAAGTGAGAAATAAATTTTCACGAAGACACCGTGCATTCATTGTGCTCTCGCGTGACAGACTATATACATAAGACAAAAAGATACGTAAATCACTAGCTGCTATTATTTTTTCACTGTTCAGTAACGAGTTACGTTCTTTTTACCACAATTCCACGCTAATCCAGCAGAGAAGGATTTTTACGATTACAAGTCTACGTTAAAAACTCCGTATGACGTGATACGATGTAGGAATTAGGGCAAATGGTCCAAATGGTCCCATGACCAATCTTTTGTTGTCAAGTGATGCAGTCTGTAAACTGCAATTGGAATTTAAAATAGAAATGTCGCTAGTTAAGTGACGGCAGAAATGAAGAAATCCGTTGTTTCCAGAGTCTTTTGCAAAGCTTTGTTTCTTCTCGAGTTGCTAACGTGTGCGTTGAAGTACGTACTTCTATTTTTTATAACACGTAGTATATTGTTTCCATTTTTATACTTCGAAAAGGCCTTCTCTGACTGACAATTATATTAAAAAATGCCTTTGTGCCTAACTAATTCCATCCCCTTACGTAGACACTCGGGGAAAAAATTACGAATACGTTTTTCGAAAAGGAATTCGGAATGAAATCATCGAGTGATAACGAAGGAGATCAAAATATGGCCTGTTTCATAGGTGACGATCAATTTTCGAACGATCCGAAGGTAGAACAGTGGGTTAGGCGCATCGCGTGTTTCAGATGATGCTATGAATTGTGCACATGTACGCTGTGTTTATCACTAACTAAAAAATTTGTATTAAAAGATTATGTATTATGTATATAATTTTATAATGAAACATATTTGAAGCGCAAAGAAAGCGAATAATATAAATATTTTCTTACTAAAATTAAGGGAATGAAATTAGAAACACGTCTTTTATCAACTGAAAAACGCAACGTTACCAAGCGCTTATTGCAATTATACGAATTCTATCAAATTAAAAAATTGATTCAGTTTTGGATAAATGCTTTCGACCAAATTTGGTATCTTACGCTACGATAGATAATTTTTTATCCGCATTGCAAGTGGATAAAATTCTTTTCCGGAGCAAGGAAATACAAGTGGCCGTCGTAATATTTTAAGGATAATGCACATCAACGTAACAAGTTAATATCGAGTGTACGAAGCATATCGTAACAGTAGAGGAAGTCCAAGTTTCAGCGTATAACGATACGTATATTGTATGAGTTTCAAGACTGTAACGATGTCGATAATATAATGGAAACTGGCTGTAGTCCATCCGATTTTCTGCAAGAAATAATTCCGAATAGATGCAATAACAAATCGCCCCATTATCTATCGTTTCTACCGGTTGACACTACGTCCGAAAAATAATATTCGACACCTTTCTCAGTCACTTTTACACTTACTTTTTATTATTATTTTATTATTCTTTTTATAGTTACTTTTATTTAAACAGTCGTTTGATATATTGGAATGCGTTGAGTACGCACGCAGCGAGGAAACGTGTTGCATTTGTTGCCGAGCAATTTATGTAACAATTTAGAAATTCTCGCCGTTTATTCTGTTTTCCGAATGGAACAGAAATTCTTTTTATATTGCACAATGAAATATTTATCCGGTGGAAGTGGTTTCTTTCAAGTTTGCACGCTGAGAATGTTGTAACATTTCATTTACAAATTTTTTCCAAGCAATTTACGTTATTGAATTCTATTTTTCAATACCGTGGCTACGACAGGGAATTTTAAAGATTTGTTTAACGTTTTCTTTAGCAATGGAATCTACAATTTTACGAAGTTTGAAGAAATTGAAATATCTATTTGTTTTTAAGTCGTGAAAACATTTGTTATGTTGCTCGTTTGCGTGATGAACTTTTCTAAAATATATACAGTGCCGTGAATAACTATAAACTCAATCCTATTTTTAGATGTTTCATGATATTAAAACAAAAATTGAAAAATTCTTTTATATAGTATCATATTATAAAATGATACAAGATATTGTCTTCTTTCGACGTCTGGAGAAAATTTTATTTTATTTTAAAGTTGTGTTCCTGGCTATGAACAAGTCTAAACTCAATTTTAATTTTGTTACATTTTCATTCGATATTTAGTGGATTTTTCTTCATCTCCGATTACTTTTATTAATCTGTTAGGTGCACTATCCCCTAACTTATTTAAACTTTCCTTTCGAATATTCTTTTACTTTATTCTTTTTCCAAAACTCAACGATATTTTCTATAGGTGTCTTCTCCTGGTTGTAAATTTTTCTCGCTAGAAAGGTTCAAATCAGGACTCGATTGTGGTCTGGTAATAATCCTATTCTGCAATCCTGAAACCGTGTTTTGCTAATGGCAGCTGTGTGACTAAGAACATTGTCTTACTGAAAAACTGTCTTCTTTTTTTCTATTTCGATTACGAAAAGCAATAATTTACCATGTAATATCTTCTGATATTCCATAGTGTTCAATCTACACTTTATAAAAACAATTTCGCTTATCGTATCCAGACACGATCAGCGCTTTCTTGGAAATATCGAAGAAAAAATGTAGGAAATGTGTTTGAATTTATAATTTATTCACAGCATTGCATTATTTTAATACATCTTTCGTATCTCGATAACGAAATACGTAGTTCAGTTTATTTACATTCTTCAATAGCATTGTCGCTTGGCAAGAAAGAGTTGTTAAGGAATAAAAAAGAATGCAACACCGTACGAACGAAAAGTGTACAGTACACATCTGTGAAATGCCGTAATAAAATTGTGAGTGCAAAAAGCTGTCGAACATTTTTAAAAGGAGAAGATTTTAGCGACTGAGTAGAGTCTGGAAGAAACCGTTTAAGGTAATGTACGGAGGTGCTTGCGTTATGGTATGGAGCTGCGTGGCTTCTCATGGCGTCTGGGCTTTATTTTTTATAGATGAAATTACGAACAAAGTAAATTATCCGAAGATTTTATGAGATTATTTGCTAGCTGAGCGAAACGCAACTATGATTGAAAAATTATTTTCAACGCGATTGTGATACAAAATATATTGCTCATAATATGAGAAAATTAATGTTACATAATAATAAAACACAGAGGTTTGTAATACACGAGTTTTCTAAAAAAATATAGATTCTTTGAAATGATCAAATTAAAAGAGAGCTACGAACAATATGATTCACTATTGGAAAATGAGAACCCGAACAGGTTAATAACATTAAAACAATTATGTGCAGCTTATTAGCTACTTTTAAGATCTTCGGCATTAAATTGCACAAAATTTTACGTTCGATCAATCATTTTTTAATTCAAGTTTCGTTTCTACAGTTGAATATTCTGGTGTAAAAGCCAGACAAATTCGCCTTTTAAAAAATTGTACTTGTTGATTGGTAAAAAAATTAGACAAGTCCAATGCGTTCATAACAGTTTGTGTAGCTACGCAATGTAACCTTTGAGAAGATGTGACTTTTGTTCTAAAATATAGTGTTAATGTTACGTTTATCTGTCAGCCAATGTGTTTCGTTAGTAAACATTTTGTGTATTCTGTTCATTGCGTGTTTTTCTTCTCATCGATTCAAGGTATCTTAGGACGAACAAGTGTCGTAAAAATCATTGGAAAGGAAATATGTGGCAACGAGAGAGAATCAGCCGGATGTCAGTGGTTTATCGACGAAACTGGAAGACGAAAGAAAGTTTTTTTTATTTTACATTCAATTTTACAATCAATTCTCATTGAGAATTATAAGTAAATTATTCTGGCGTATTATAATGTGAATAATAAATGATTATCGTATGTTTGATTCTAATTGAATCTAATGCTTAAATCTAAAGGATGTCTTTTTAGCCTGCGGATCTGATCCGTCTGATCGTCAAGTAATTGAGCAACTAGTAGGTTTTGGTGGTTGTTAATTCTTATGTTATCCTTATTACTGAATTTGAATATTTCTTCTTTAACTGTAGGTATCTTAAGGTCGTGATGTATCGTTTCGTTGGTAACATACCAAGGTGCATTTATTAAGGATCTTAGAGTTTTTGATTGGAATCGTTGAAGAATTTATACTCGCTGTTCCCATAGTTGGATCCCATAGGTTCAAACAGGTTTTAATATGGCTTTATATAGCATTATTTTACTCTGCATGTTTAAGTTGGAGCGTCTGCCAATAAGCCAGTAGAATTTTGTTAATTTTGATTTAAGTTGTTTGGATTTATCTACGATGTTTCCATGTCATTCTTCTGTCCAGAATCATGCCCAGATATCTGACTGAATCTTTGTTTGGAATTGGAATATTATTTATGGTCACCTATAGGCAGGATTGTTTTCGCAGCGTGAAGGTTACACGACTGGATTTATTTTCATTTATTTTAAAGCGCCATTTGTGCAACCACTTTCATAGAATCGAGACCTGGAGAGTTGAGGAGGCAATTATCGGGTCTGAGTGGAATGTTAATAAAGCTGTATCATCAGCAAATGTCGCTGTGGCTATCTCTATTAAAGTTGGTAAATCGGCAATGTAGATGGTGAACAGCGGAGGTCCGAGGACACTGCATTGTGGTATGCCAGCCTCTATTGGGAATGTTGCGGTTATAGCGTCTAAGTATTTAATCCTGAACAGCCTATTGGTTAGATATGATTTGAAGATGGAGTAGTAGGTGTGTGGTAGGATTTTCTTTAGTTTGAACAAAAGTCACACTTTGTCGAACGCCTGCCGAATGTCCACGAATACCGCAGAGCAATATTTTCTCTTTTCTAAATCTTGGCTGATTTTATGATCGTAGAATGTTGCTTCCGAAAACCGAATTGATGGTCTGTTGCATTGTTTTCAAATCCTCTAAGAGTGGAAGGAGTCGTTTCGTTAGCATCTTCTCAAATAGTTTGGACAAAGACTAATTAGTAGAAGACTAATTGGGCGATAAGAGTAATCAATGATATTTTCCAAGACTTAGGACAGTATTCAAGGCGAAGGACTGCATTAAAAATAGAAGTGATGAGTGCAATCCCTTTTATGGGAAGCTCCTCAATAGCTTTGTTACTTATCAAATCATGCGCCGATGCTTTCCTAGGTTTTACGGAAGAAAATGAAGCAAAGAAAAGACGCGACGAAACGAAATATTTCATTTCAAAGACCCAACATTTTGGTACAGGAACCAGACAAATCCAAATATCGGAACAGATTTCCTAGGTACATTTTTCAAGAATGTAAGAAATATCATTTCTGATATCATTTGTCGCATTATATCTTTCTAAAAGCAAGATACGAGCGCAACTGCTTAAACAAGTCGTATTTAATTCAATTTTATCCAGTTCCTCACAACTTTCAAAATCTCCGCTTGTCCGGTTTTTCGCCAAGGTCTCCAATTTATTTATCAAAGGCTTTTGTTTGAGAATAACGTGTCTTCGTAACTCGGCGAACAATGGCTTATTCGCAATCTATACATCTCGCAAACTTGGCGATGTTATCTCGTAGGAAAAGTGTGTAAGTAGTACACACGCGTGAGCGCCTTTTCACTTTTCCCGCCGACTGACCACGTTCCGTGAAACGCGACACCATCGTTTACCCTGTACGTGACATTTTTTTAACTTACGTTTCCAACGATGATGCTATGCAGCCATTGACACGAACTTTTATCCACTAGCGTCGCTTCGTATGCTCGAGGAATGCTCGGATAGGATTTGCTATAATCGCCAGATGATTTGTCTTCGTAGTCGACTGACTGTCAAAAATTAATCATTTTTATGCTTGCAAATGGAAGAAACATATAAAAAAAATATCCGTCAAAAGTGAAAACGAGCTTTCACGTTTTACATCGACAGAATTAATTTTAAGATCTATGCGGAACGATTGTTCTTTTTATTGAAATAAAATTTATTCCAACGTTTAATTTATCAAATTGCACATACATTTTATAAATTTATTCTCTTTACTGTTTCAACATTGATGTATTGATTTAACAATATATATGGACATATTTCTGCTGAAATAAATTAACGAACCATATGTATACGTTTATTTTCTTGAAAAATTCATTTACTACACTTTATATATAAGTGTACTTTGTCAATCTATTTTCCTTACAGTTACGAAACTGATATATTTATTTATCAGTATAATTAGTCAGTATATTTTTGTTACGAATAATAAAGATAATATATTCTACTAAATACTGTTATCGATTAAATAAATAAATAAATAAATAAATAAATATAAATTAATTAACGAATTATATCTAGCGATATCACAGTTACTTATCATAATTCCTCTTTGTCAAGCGTAGTATAATACATAATACGTAATATGTTCGTTTGGTCAACGATTGTTTGCGTTTAATATGTGGTAGGGCAATTATGGATTCGATATCATGTTTGTTTTAGATCTCTATTAAGAATTAGGCACGGTCAAATTGGCCCATATATCGATAATCAATCTATATATTGCGCTATCGGTATCGCGACCTGGTTCTACAGTCTGAAAGTTATAGATTAAGGGCAATTTACGAATGTAAACTGTATGGTTTAGTACATTGCTAAAGTTATTACCAGTGCTACACTATTATTAATAGCTACATGTGATCGTCGTTTTAGGAACTTGAGAAGGAAAAATTAATGGATCTGATAAATATTAACAAGTGTCACATATAACGATGTTATAAACGTTACAAATATCTTAAGCTTTGTCAGCGCATTAATTTATAATTTATGTATATGTAACGTGAAATCTAACAGTTCTATTTTTTATTTTTATTTAATAAATTATTTATTCCGTTTATTGCACATATGTATAACCAATGTGACACCTATGGTGGTGAAGTATCGATGTTGAATATACGATGAAAAATGAATTCATCACGAATTTGGAATACACCCGTTAGGCAACACAGATACGCAATAAACATGTATATAGCGAAGACAATAACTTTTCCATACACTAAAGTAACCTTTTCTTACTGTCTTCGAATTGTGATACAAATATTTGCTCTGCAAGTAATCTTTTTAATCTTCAATCTGGCCTTTTTTCAAGCAATGGCGATCGCTACTTGGCAGTTCCAGGCGTCTCGTTAGTCGAAATTTATAATTTAAATTCGAAGCATAGTCAGGATCGGTCGGACCGTAACATACGAAAGCGAACAGTGAATCTAGCGACGAAGAAGATAAAGAAAAATGCTATTGTCATGTGTGCAGGAATTCCATAGCACGAGGAAACTAAACGAAAAATACTTGCGATGTGCTAAGCGTAAGGATTAGGCACGTGAAAAATGTACCGATCAAAATGTTTCTTATATCTGTCAAAATTGCGATTCCCAATAATTGCTTATAATCTTCCCTTTTGTTTCAATTTATTGTCATAACTTAAATCGGTAAATATTTAACTCTGCAAAGTTGTTTAAAACGTGTGTCTATCCGGCCCGCGCAGTATTACAGCCGATTCGGTGTCAGGGGCGGTTGTAACACTTGTTCTGTTTCTCATTTCTTTCTCAATAACGCGATCATTATACTTCACATATAGCGTATTGCTTGACCAAAGTAAGATTTTCGCACGAGAAGTTTTCCAAAGTCAAAGTATTGTTGTTCGCAGTCTACCGCGCGGATTGACGCAGCCTTAAAAATAAAAGGAAGGATGAGATCGAATTAAAATCGACCATCGTTAGCGTCGAATCGAAATTCCCAAAGCTGTGGCTGGCGACAGAAAATGTTAAAGTTAACAGCGCCTTTAAAGCCGACCATCGGGTCGACGTATCTTCTGTGTCTGTTGCCTGGAGCGAGAAAGAAGAAGCAAGCTGACGAGGAAGAAAGAGGAAGTGCAGGGTTGAAGAATATATAGCAGAAGGCAAGGACCGCTAATGGATGCAATTAAAACACTATAATAGGCTTATGACGCGGACTATTCAGCGACCTTGTCGAGGCGAGACCTCAAACGAAGTTACCGCTTTGAGATTTTCGGTGGACTCTGCTGGCGTGCTTTAGCCTCTGTTGCAGCGGACAGGTAGATGGGTAGGGGTCGTGATACCACACGGAAGAGAGACGACGTGGAGGAGCAGTTCGTCTCTTCTCTTCGTTTTTCTCTCTCACTCTCTCTCTCTTTCCTTCCTTTCGCAAGCTGCCGGCATCGATTTTCGCGTCTCTCCGTGAACTGCAGCCTGTGCGAAAGCTACACTCGTCGGCTGTGAACGTTGCCTCGATCAGAAAGAGAAAGAAGAAACACGGAGTCCATACGTTTCGTTGAAAACGTTCTCTTCTAGCTCGCTGTCGTGGATACGCCGTCGGAAGTCGTAACGTCTTTACCGGCGCATATGCACCTGACGCGCTCTGCGCCTCAAATTATCCGCTTCTGAAAATCGTCTCGCTGTCGGCCTCCGATTTTCTTCTCTATCGTTTCTTTCGTTTCACCTTGACGGCCAACTTCGATCTTCGGATTTGTTTTCCGGATGATTAACATGCAGACCCGCTGCTTCCTTCAGCATCCGCAAATCAGCTTCCAGTCGTGGCAGGAAACCTCTGTTTTTCACAGCCAATCTTTCCTAGACTGTTAAGTGGCTGTAAAAGCTTTGCCGGCTGCGTATAGTATTCCATTACTCTCGTCAATTATGTGTTTAAGACCACTGTTTATGTTACATACTAATCTTTTACCGAGTGTAAGTTTGTAATAAATATCCCGTAATACTTGCGTACATTTTTGGAACCATTCTGGTTTCAAATTTTTCCAATGTCATCGCAATAATTGTCTTCTGAAATTTCAAAATGTTTCGCACAACACGTTCTTAAAAAGTTTCTGTACTTAAACGTAAAATCGTTTCACCAACCACCTACTGTGTCTATTGTTGAACGTTTTAGAAATATCTTTGCTATAATGTGGCTTATTCTGTTAATTTTATACATTACGATTATACTCGTAATTATACTTCTCGTGCTTGTTCAACCTATCTTCTATTTTTAATAGTAAAAATATTATTTTCACGTAACAGGTATAATAATATAGAAGATTAACATCTCTCACGGACAATTGTTGCTCCATGGAGTCTACGAATTCATCGCTAGCCCGTTTGATTTAATTCTCATTTATAAACGATCGGCTATTTAATCGTTGTTTATCTTCCAGCGAGATATTTCCAGAATGAAAACTGATAAACCATCGTTGATCAGCGCGTCTTCTTGTTTATAGTTTCGGCACTTTCTGCAGTTTCCACACGCTCCGTTATCTTCGTAAATTCGTACACCATAACTTAACAATAAGCGTACGACTCGTTGTAACGACAAGTAGACGCGTAAGGCAACGTTGCGTCGGTGGTTGTATTAGGTTGGCAACCAAGTGATTGCGGATTGTGCCATTAGGTGATAGTGACAAAATCCGCAACCACTTAGTTGCCAACCCAATAGATAGGAAAGAAGTTTAAGAACCTCTTTATTCGTGAAATTGTGCAAGTTGAGTCTATACGTTTTTTAAGTGCGTCGGTAAATGAGTTGCAAGCTATCGAGAATTGCTCAGAACTGAGAGCTTATGTAAAGTATATGAAAGATAGCAGCGTCGGGACTTGAAATATCGCGCGATAGAAGTAGTTTCGCTTTCAATATTTTAGGGAACTTGGGGTTATTGCCAAGAATTCTGTTAAAGAAAACTCAAGTTGGATTTAAAAGGAACTTTGCTCCTTTAAATCTTCCATTCCTTATAAATTTATATATATGCACCTTTACTAAATTCCGCTGCACGAGATGCATCGTTATTATACCACAATACTCGACTACTACAACACGCGAAATAACGCGATGAATAATATTAAATCATGATTGGTGTATTTTGAAGCAATTACTTCAAGCAAAACCCTATATTTTTTCTTTTGTATAGCCGCGACCTGGACTCCGCCGTTACGAAGAAAATAGAATTTAGTGAAGCCAATAAAAGGAAGAAAAAAAATAGAAAGAAGTCCATATTATTGTGTCCTTGAATACGAATGTTGTTTTCGAGCTACAAGATCTATAAACAAAAGAGCCATAAAGAGATGTTTATTGCTGTGTCTTGTAACCTTCAGCTAGAGTTACACACCAAGCTTGATTGTTTGGTAATGTCCTTTGCTGTAAATATATCAACGTGCTCCCTATCATATTCTATTGTAATGTAACATTAAGATAGTGAGGATCAGCATATACTATATCTGTACTTATACTTACTTCGATATATATTTCGACTACAAATTCATCCACGCGTTCCTCTATCAGATAATCTGAACAGTGTGTCGTCGTGAGAAAATATTAAAACGACCGATATTTATTTTATCCATGTACATTCTATTATTCCATCGCATTTTTTTTTTCAAGTCCTTTCAACCGCGTGTATGTTATTTTACATAATGCGATTCTTCGATGGGAAAAAGATATATCGGAGTGGAAATATCGAAGGAAAATTCATTTCGCTTTATGCTTCGATAACTTTAATCCCCTTCGAAAACCAATTTATGAAATCTAGTTAATTCTACTTGATACGCCACGGTCCCGAAGCATTCGATTAATTAAGGACGTATAAGTGTGGTTTTTTCTATATTCGTCGCACAAATACTAGCAACGTGTAGCCGAAGAGCCTGTGGAATAAATTTGATTTGAACTTGTGGGATAAATGAACGCCGGCTGACCGTACAAAGTTTCCTGATTTGTTGTTTCTGAAACGAAATTTCGATGGTGCTTAAAATATTGGTCGCTCGAGTGGAACGAGAAAAATGGATCGGACGACTTGCTTTTTATTTCAAGAGCCAGCAACTTTTGTCCCAATAATGGTTGAGCGATCCCGCGGGATTAAATTAATCTTTGCAACCGTGATACGTTGCTCGACAATCATAAAGTGTATTATCCCATTTCTTCAGCCTTTCGTAACACTTTTCAAAGTGTACAGATTTTATTTATCATAAAGAGAAAACACTTGGATTTTTGAATATCTTAGTTAGATTTTGGTTGGAGGAAATTAATTAGCTGGATTCAAATATTTTTCCGATCCAGAGAACCTTTTTTTAGATTGACGGTGTTTATGTCTCTATAATAATATTAGTAATAATATATTTATAATGATACAAAACACTTGGATCTTTTAAGCAACTACGAGAAATACAATACAACTGTGGCCGAGATTGGGTAGTTTTAGCGATAATAAATTTAAACAATCTTGGAATAAAAATATGTAATGGATTATACAAGTAGGATTCGGTTGGTTGGTCGAATTTTCTTCAATGCCGATAGTTTAATGAAGTAAAGAAAAGAAGAAACTTCTGCGAAGAATGTTCTGCGTTGTGAGCAAAGTAATTTTCTACGTTGAAAGAAACTTTCTGTGGATGCTCGCTTCAAACTCGGAATTAACGGCCAGTGAATAACTCATTATTTTTATAAAAATACTAAGAGCCCTTGCAAGTTGATAACAATTAGTTTACTATACATTTATACGACACAAGTAAGACTAACAATTTTACAGAGTTTTGGCTAATTGTAATCGAATATATTGATGCTTGCTGATCGATGATTGACAAACGCGTGACATTTAACAGTAGCGTCGCAAATCTCCAAATATATTATATTTAATACCACAAGCGTAAAAATTCCTCTGGTATTTGTACGCGATATTAAACGATGCTTCAAAGGAAAGGAAGAAGAACGTTTCTTATGACGAGAACGCTTCCGTTCGAAAACATGTTCTACACTAGAATGCCCCCTTAACACGTTGATTGCCTGTCACCCATATTCGGGTGACAGCAAAGTTTCTGATCGGGCATTACCCGTATTCAGGTGACACTTATTTGACTACTTGCGAAGGATCGTTGTAGGTATTTAAAAAGATATTCCAGAGGAAATAATAAAATTATTGAATTGTTATAAAAGTAATACGAAAATGGTTTATTAAGAAAATTATTTAGAATGTAAAACTTTAAAATTCGACGTCTTTTATCCGCATAACATAGTTTGCATGCGCGTCTAATGCTTCTTCCGGAATCATTTTTCCGAACGGCGATATTATGCTGAGGATTTTTTGTATTTTCAGACAACCCTAATAATCTTCCAGCTAATAATTCTCTAAATCTTCTAATATTTACATGCTTCCTTATTGCAATTTAGTAAACCGTCAAAGCGTTTACAGTAGAAATTCGCAAAAGGAGTTGAATGCCAAGTTTTCGGTAGCATTTGATTTCTTTTCCAATTGTGCTGGCATAAAAAACCATTTGGTCGGAATAATCTATACCACGCTCGTGGCCTGAAGGAGATTTCATTGAAAACACGCGAGTTAAACGTGTTAACGCAATTCAAATCTGCTTGGAGCGTACGGGCGATTCGGAAAAGACCAGGACAGGCTCGTAGATTTGTAGAAAAAATGCGCGCTTGCTCGTCGAAATTCTATTGCAAGCAGATGGCGAAGAAAATGATTGAAGTTAGACAAATTTTCTGATTCGGCATTTTCTCTAGATGGAGAGGGTGGAAAGAGAGAAAGTAAGCAATCGGTGAATACATGTTTTGAAAATGGAGCACCGCAGTAGCGACGGAGTCTCAGGTGACCGCACGCGATGTACAAACATCCTAAAAACTAACGCGGTTAATAAAATAATAAAGCACGTCGAGTTAAAGAAAAAGAAAGAGAAAGCACATCGACTTGAAGAAATTCCGCGTCGTTGAGATTTCCTTGCCTAGGAACTATTTCTAACGACTCGAATACTCAAACGATTACTCAAACAATTTCTAAAGACTCGATAGCTTTATGTTCGTATCGTTGCACCGCAACAGTCGTCGATGAAAAAAGAACGACAGATCTAACAATCCAAAATCTAGACGAATTATTTAGTCGTCTCAAATACCCTTCTGATGAAAAATGACCGAAACAGCTTTACCCTTATCCTATCAGAAATTTAGTAGCGATACTCTGGAGAAGTGGCAAACGATTTAGAAAACGTTACACGAAGCATGCACATCGACGTTTGAATGTCCATTGCTTTTGACAACGTTGTCAGTTGCTTGTGCACGATTGAAGAATCGTTCGGCGTGGTGTCTCGCGTGTTTCGACTGTGCATATACAATTATGTAGTCGCCAGGAAGTATGTATTTTCCTACCTGTCATGCTTTCATGTCGCGAGCGCGCACGGTCACACACGTGCAACTTGCAATCCCGTGAACTTGTTTCGCGAATACAAGGCACAGGGTATCGTGTTTTTCGCATCTGTAATTTATAATATCGCTTGCTCGCACGAAACACGGGATAAGTTGACGGCGACGCCACCGTCGTTTCCTTCTTGCTTTATACTCTCTTCCTTGACGTATCGCAAATTGGTATTTTATGCGCGTAGTAAAACGGCCGCGATTCGATGAATCTGAATTTATTTTATGCGATTCCGTTACAACCTTCCTTAGCCGTAAAATCCACGCCATGAAACATCAACGAAATTATCGACGAGAAAGATTTCTCTAATTTGTTGCGGTGTATTCTTTTTATTATTTACATTGGTTTGTCTGTAAATTAAACAAACTAATCTTTTATCGAATATTTCTGTTTCAGGTAAGTAATTGAACAATGCACGTGTATACGCACTAGAGATATTTTGCATCGTGTTTAAGAGATTGAAAATCGGATCGGTAATGGGGTAAGTCAAAGTAACGATTTTTTTCGGTTTTACAATATATGCAAGTTGTATGGTAGTCGTGTATTGAGGAATATAAAAAAATTACAAACTTTTCTGATTGTTCCTTTTGTAATTTTTGTATACTAACTTTTATGATTATTGATATGAGAAATTAAAAAAGGTAATGAACTATTGTTATAACTATCGTTAAATTGTATTTCTAAAAATGTTATCAGTGGAGGTAATAAAATATATCGGATATGTGGATAATTTATTAGCATAGAATATATTTGCGAAATTTCATACATTATCATTATCCGTATTAAGTGCTATGAATTATAATGTTACTACTTTCCATTAAACCACTCTACTCGTATTAATATAAAGAAGCAAGCATTAAAGAAAAAACATCTCTTTCGGGATATCGACGAAATCATTCGTAATTTAACCTCGTAAAATTCCAGTTTCAATGCACTGAGATTATTTCCGATTGATTGAATCAAGATCATTAAGACGATATTATAACTGAAAGTCTAGAGAACAAAAATAAAACGACATTTAATTCTATTTTATAATGATATACCGTGTGTCTCCGAAATCGCGATAGCGGTCGAGTGACGATTGTATATGCAAAAGTAAGTCAAAAAGAAAAAAAAAAGAATAACATTTCTTCGCTTAAGGCTTCGTTTTCGAAGAAAAGATTAGTTTAAACTGATCTTTGACATCTCCTTCCATTCGTGTTGATATTTATAAACGTGGACAATTTCCTTCATTACTATCATTACTGATATCTTATTTCCACAATGTCTGCAAATGGTTTCATAAATAAGAACAAAGAGTATTATTTTTTAAAAATCATTTTGCGTTGCTATATACATAGCTCTGCCCGTCTAATAAAATTGCCATCAACGCGAGCAGAAAGAGAAGTCGGATACCACAAAATTTACAGTTAGCACATGAGCACCTGATCTTTGAACTAATTTTTCCGAAAACGAAGTCCTAAATGAAAAAATGTTATTTTTTATTATCGACTTACTTTTGCTTCTAGAATTACTATACGACAGCTTGTACCAAAATTTCATAATTCCCATAATATATGTCCTTATCGAATAATTCCATACGTAACATCATTTCTTATCCTGATGCCTTTGAAATCTCTTTCACGCCAGAAAATTCTTTCTTCCGTGTCAACGATCTTCTACGAACATCGAAACATTTTTTGTCGAATTATTGCGTATAAATTTTTATTATGTGAAAGTTTATTAACGAAAAAGTGTATTAAAATTTAATAGGAATCTTCTGTTCAAACAAGCTTGGCTTAGCAGCAGCGAAACGGTTGCAACGCGCTCCAACGTCGACAAAAATACCGCCGATAGGTTATCGAGTCAGTTTTTCGACATTTGCTCTACGTATCGCAACGTCACAAAGACATTGAATGCTGTCGGAGTTTATGAAGAAACTGGGAGAAATGAAATTGTTGTTTCGCGCACACACGCCAGCTGGCAGGTCGCGCAACTCGCGAAAACTTTCCTGTAAGTTGAAGGGAAAAATTTGTCAACTAAGCGGGAACGTTTCGTGACGCCAACCCTTTCCTCGTCCTTCTTCTTCCGATAGGACTTCATTATTGAGTTTCGCGAGACGTTGAAAACAAAAGAAATGAGACGCGATTTCGCCCTTTGCGAGAGATGACGCGCCGCTCCTTTGTTCCGAGAAATTTTGTAACAAGTGCTCGCGACTAACCTTTCCTTCGAGGCAGCAAGGATGTCCTTATCTGGTTTCTTTGAGATTCCAGCGTCCTTGCATGCCCTGCCGCGCCATCAACAACCGACCTTCGTATAATACGAAGAGAAATGATTAATGAGCGTTGGTTTGGACCGCTGAAGAAACGCGTTTGTAGTCTGCTCGCAACATTCTTCTTTTCTTTTTTTCATCGGTCTACTGCGTGATTTTGTTTGGAAATATATTTTCGTCATTAATAACGATCTTCTAAAATCGTTCTGTGTTGTGAGCTTGTTTAATGGAGCTGATATTCATTGAGTACGCGGCGAAATTCAGTCAACTTGCTGGTCGATACATGGTATGTACAGGGTGTGCTAAAAATCATGGTTCGAGTGCAAAAGTAAGTCGAAAAAAGAGATTAACATTGTTCCATTTAAGGCTTCGTTTTTGAGAAAAATGAGCTTGAAAACCCATCAGGTACATATCGATCATTACTTTCCTTTACTGTGCGTTTAATTTGGATAGCTTCATAAAAAAGAATAAGATTTGCTTTTATTTTTTCTTTTCAAGAATTATTTTATTAATCATGTGTGTACATGCACACCCGTTTATAAGTATAAATATAGTTTTATGTGACTTAATTCTCACAAAACTCTCTCTCAAAGCAAGTTTCTATATCTAAAACCTGGAATCAAGTAACAACGCGTAGATAAAAAACATAATAATACGATTGTACCAATTGTGTAATTATATTAGTATGATTTTTAATTAATATAATATTATATTATGTAAATTATTTATATACTAAAGCAATTATAAATATTATACAATATACAATAATATTATAATATGCTATAAATATAATAAAGCAATTGGTTAAAAAAACCTATTGGACACAGATTCTATCTAACAATAAGATTTTACAATCTCAATCTATCTCAATCGAAGATACCAAATGAGAGAATAATGCAGTTTCCTAATAATACTTAAGTAATTATTTCATTTACCCTATTTTCCGTGAATAATTCCGTGAATTATGCCCGAGAGTGTACATCTTAATCGTAAATGAATACATTTTACCAACGAGTGCAATTTACTAAAATTAGTAGGCATTCTGAGGTAGCCTGAGGCTTTTGGCCACACTTTCGGTAAATTCTTAAATATTTTCGAAGTAAAAAGGAGACGAAACTTCCCGTTGTTCGTGCTTCATACACATGGCCGCAATTTAATTCGTTTAATGCTTTAGATTTTTGCGAGAAAGTTGAAAGATCGATGGAGGAACAATGCTAAATTGTTGGTAGTGTAAAACTGGCTGGCTGAGTTATTCCAAATACCGTACGTGCGCACCTATAATTTGTTCATAACACTGGCCATAGTTGGCATTCCGTAGTACAAATTCCGTCGCTTGCAAACTTCAAAATGTTTGAACAATTTCTGTCAGTCTAACGCTTCGTTAAATTAAAGCCGGCTCAAAGCGTTAAAGGGGGCAAAATAATTTTGCTCTGATAAACGAACGAGGTGAATTAAATTCAAATTAAACGATCATAAATGACGAGATAAAAGAAGGCTTTGTTACGTGTTTTACGGCGCTTTGAAACGGCGTTCGTTAATTGCGCTTTTAACGATTCGCATACGATCGACGTTTATTCTTCAAATATGAAATACGTACAGGCATACAAAACGGACTAATGTTCGTCCAAGACCTGATTGTCAATGATCGACGTACGTGAACACACGCGCGAAGCAACATCTTTGTTTTACGTGATTCATCGCGTATATAGGGTCTTACTTAGTAAATTGTATGACAACGTGCCTGCAGCTATTCCACTATATTTCACCGAGTACTTGTTAAACTGTTATCAAAACGTATGCAACTTTCCCGCGATCATTACATTTAGTCTATAACTATGTACTCGTATCACGTAAAGGGAACCTTTGTGCGATACCGTGTTCCAGTAAAACCGGATATTATTCGCATCTGCATAACCGAAGAGTGTTTGTAGAAACACTGTAACTGGCAAAATGACAAAATGTTGTCTTTCTATGAGAAAAACGTTCTGCTTGCCAATGAGCATACAATAATATAGGATCTAAGTACAATTTCAATTTTTAACCAGTTATTAACAACGCTAAAAGACATAGAAGGAAATATAAGTGGCAATAAACGTGAGTTAATTATTTTTTAACTTTTCTTTGTCACATCTATCTACAGATCATTGAGCTTTCTTACGGACTCTTTCTACAGATGTACTTTTCTTTTCAATGAATTTCAGCTATACTAAGTTCTCTCTTTCTTTTGAAAAGTTATTTCTTGCCACTTATAGTGTTTCCTATCTGATTCCACCATTGAAGATTTCTTGTAGGCAACATTAAACGCCGAAAATTGAATTTTTTAGCAAAGAGAAAAAGTTTCTCTGAGTTAAAATTATTTTCGAAATTTTATTTCGAATATTATGTGAGATCTTAAGCGTATGATAATCCAAAGACATCGTACAAATTTCTATTTGTTGCATTAATATAATCGAGATTCCCCAGAAAGGGAATTGTGTTTGTAGAAAAGCTTGCATGTGCCAGCTCTTGGTTGTAGAGAAAGCCGAATGTGCCATTCATTTAAATTCGCAAGCACTCTAAGTACCAATCCTGTTTGTCCCTAGGTAGCTTATATAAAAACAAAAAGTATGCTTTTCTTCAAGATGTTCTTTTCATTTTTATTACAAAAGTATATTTTATTATATTCTTCTAAGAGGATAAGAATTGTTATAAAATTGTTGATATTTAGTGCGAAGCGTCTAGTCTGTCGCTTAATGGTATTTACATTTTTTATACGGAAGCAATGTTGGGATTAGGTTATAAATAATTATTTACAAATGGAAATTGTTCTTAAATTCTATACCACAGTATTCCTGAATAGTATATATTAGCATTGTACGATAAAGAAACAACATTTGTTCATTTTGCATTTACAGTGTTGTCTATAAGAAATTAATTTATTAAGATAAAACCAACGTTCATTTTGCAATTACTTTTCACTTTATTGAAGTGTTTGTCGATAGAGAATCACAAAACACGTAAGTATACTACAAGAAATTATTCAATTTCTTGTTTTTCAAATGTGTTATACAATGTTTTGCAGGCTTTGGTAAGCAGTAGGTAAGTTACGTAAAGGAATATTTAAATGTCTTGTGTAACACACTTAACATATTCGTAAAAGGTTTCTAAAAGTGCAAATACTTCTGTGAACCACGATATATTCCGTAAGTTATGAAAAGCTTCACGCTTATTTAGTAATAATTTGGTTCAACTCGAAAATTACCTGTAACGTTAAATGTATCTGAGAATAGTTAGCAACCTTTTGCTGTGCAATTTCCTACTTTAAAAATGTACCAATAAATTAAATATAGCAGGTACGAAACATTCAGATTGTGAAAATGACGCAGTCGAAAATGAGAGAAGCTTTGTTAACCAGTTAACTGCGGAATTTTGTTTTAAAAATTCCTATTATAAATTTTACAAAAAAAAAATGAAGCAAAACGAAGAAGGATTACATTTCTATTCGATAAAAAATTAACAATTTATTGTTAAAAAAGGTATTATTATTGAAAACTTAATATAATAAAGTAATGCGGAAAAAACAATTGGGGAAATAGCCGATATATTCAATAAAATACAGAAATGCATTGTAGAAAATAATCAATCATTTATAAAAGGCAATAAATTATACGGAGCATAACCGATATACCAAAGAGAATAATCAAATAATCAAACCTTCTTTTATAAAATTAAAGCATAATAATTTTATTGCAAATATAAAGGAAACATACCACTAAATTTTACTTATATTATTTTCAACTAAAATTTTAAGTTTTTATAGAAAATGCTAGTTTTTTATTTTACGCGACGAGTAAAATAAAATAATAAACATTGCCGCATTGACGTGTATACGCAGTTAACTGGTTAAATATAATGTTGGGTTGAATTAAAATAGTTGGCACAGAAGAAACGACATTTGCATTGATCGAGTAACATAAATTAAATTTTTAATAAAATATTTCTTTATTAATATTAATGATAGTAATTCTAAAATAAATAATAGAATTTGTTACCGTACTTGAAAGAATGACGATACGATTGATCGATGTTCTTATGTGTTACGAATGCGATGTGAGTAGCATGAATGGCAGGGCGAAAGAGATATTTTGTGAAATTCGGAGGATCTTTCTGAACAGCAACGGAAAGACGATACGTAGCTTGGATGCCTTGTATTCTCGTAACTTTATTTTTGCTAGTTTTTCTCAACGGATATAATATTGTGCTCACAAAACAAGTATTTGCTGGAAATTTGTCCATGTTTTCGCTAAATAAATAACGTTATTTTTTGGCTGCTTGACAAAAAATAGTACACAAGTAAAAATGTCAAAAGCGACATCACCAGATAAAATATTCAAATTGAAATTCTGTACCCGCGTTTGTAACCGTACGATTTGCATAAAGATTCACGATCAAAAGATTAAATCAAATAAGAATTTTTCAAAATGTTTCTTTGCTTTCTTTATTTAATTTACTTAACTTTAATGTCATAATACGTATGAACCGGAGTGTACGCTTCCTACTGGAAAGATTATCACAGCGTAACAATCTTTTTAAAAGTTAGTCTGTAACGTATCACGTGCCCCGTTAGTCCCGCCAGGTTGAAAGATTCAGAATTCCGTGAGTTTTTAACAGCTTGCAGAAGATACAACTTTCCGACGATATTCTCAACTTTCTCGAACTTGTCAGAACGAAATCATTCCACGGGTATAAATATACGCGTCAATAGTCCTTCTGCGTCGTATTTGCATGGAATATCCCCGGATGGAAACATGGATATGTACATTTACGGCGCACATCGTGGTACATAGACTGCGACACGGGTAAACAGAAACTCGGTAAATAAATACACATGGTGCTTGGGCGCTAGATTCGATGGTTATCGCTTGGAATAGTCGCGAAACTTTCAGCATGGTCCTTTTGAGAAAACGGGCACGGGCCGTTTTGCCGAATAATGCAATGCACTCCGAATAATGCCACGAAATGATAAAACGGCGAAAATGGAAACTTCAGTTCGGGGCGAATGAGAAAAGCGTGAGGACAAGCAGAAACAGGAAAAGTGAACGAGAGAGTTGCCATCCTCCGTAAACGTCTCTAGCTGCCTCGATTTTTCCGGATCGAGTGCACGTCGTACTTTTACAGGTGTCACGGGAGACACTGAACATCGTCATGGCTTTTTCTAGTTTGACGAGGATGCAGCTACAAAGCATACAAATACTACGGTACATTAATTTCTTCTCTGTAGTTTGATTTATTTCGAAAAGAAAGAGTACTGTTCTTTTTGGGAAAATAATACTGAACTGATACTAAAATATTTATACAATTATGTATAATAACATTATTTATAATTATTACTTATGCAATAATACAAATGCATATGGTATATTAATTTTTTCGCTGTAGTTTGATTTATTTCGAAAAGAAAGACTACTGTCCTTTTTGGGAAAATAATACTAAACTGGTACTAAATGTTAATATAATTATATATGATAATATTATTTATAATTATTATTTCTGCAATCATAAAAATGCTATGGCACATTGGTTTCTTCGCTGTAGTTTGATTTATTTCAAAGAGAAACAATACCGCGCATTTTGAAAAAGAAATGTTAAAGTGATAGAAAAATATTTATACAATTATGTATATAATTATGTATTTATAATCATTACTTATGCTATGATACATTAATTTCTTCCTTGTAGTTTGATTTATTTATAAGAAAGAGTACTGTCCTTTTTGGGAAAATAATACTAAACTGATACTAAATGTTAATATAATTATATATGATAATATTATTTATAATTATAATTCCTGCAATCATAAAAATGCTATGGCACATTGATTTCTTCGCTGTAGTTTGATTTATTTCAAAGAGAAACAATACCGCGCATTTTGAAAAAGTAATATTAAAGTGATACAAAAATATTTATACAATTATGTATATAATTATGTATTTATAATCATTACTTATGCTATGGTACATTAATTTCTTCCTTGTAGTTTGATTTATTTATAAGAAAGAGTACTGTCCTTTTTGGGAAAATAATACTAAACTGATACTAAATGTTAATATAATTATATATAACAATATTATTTATAATTATCACTTATATTATTAATATTGTCATATATATAATATTTATATAATTTATATATACTACAGTATGCGTGTAAAGTAATCTGAGTACAAATTATCGTAAATATTGCTCCTTCTGAAAGATTTCTCTTTTTTAAATAATCCACTAGCAAGTGACCTACGATTTGTTTGATAGATGAATTTTAGGTAAATTTCTTAAACCTTTTGATCAATTAACGCGACGATAGTCTGCCACTCGACTGTATCTAATGTTAGACGAACAGTTCGTTTTTAGGACGCGAGATCGCCAGAATGTGTCTTGTTGAGCCAATGTAGTTACCTTTTCTTTATTTTTATTTGTTCTTCAGAAAGCTAGAAATTTGAGTTTGAAGTTCAATTTTATACGCCAGTGCAACTTTGTACTTTATAACACCAGTACAATTATACTAAAATTTGAATGTATACTTCTTTTCGAATTATTTTCGAATTGTTACTTCATTTTAAACGTGCAAATAGAACGATTTTGTCGTTTTAAGATGGTAAAATATTAAATTTTCTATAAAAAAAAATGTACTTTATATATATATATCAAGTTCTTCCATCGTCTGTACTTCTACAAACATCCGCAGTATAGCCGTTAATGACAAGCAAATTCGACTAATACTGTACTATACGTTAATTGATGTACGTATCGGAAGGAATCGATTGATATCGTATGTGGTTTACGCGAATTTCCTTAAGTTCGAGAGATTGACTCGCGGGACAGGATCATCATCTAACCCAGATAAAGTCAAGGCCGAGTTCGCTACGAAATCTGTCTCGTCAAGTAGCCGATATGGCACGAAAGTAGAACGATTGATCAAGTTTTTTCTTCTTATTGATGGTAGAGGAAAGCGAGCGCAGAATTGGAGACTTTGCGCAACAAGTATACTATTTGATCGCAGGAAGAGACTTCTATTGTAGGGGCTGATGGTTCGGTATATATGTACTTGGCGGGACTGATTTATGGCTGACCGGTAGTGTCGCGGCTCGCAAGTTGCGAAATTTAGACTTCAAGGCCAACGTCGTGTGATACAATATCGTTATTAAAAGAAGAAAGTCATTGCATCCATCGATACACGCGTAAGCGCTGCTAACAGATCCGCGTATTTACCGTTAGCCACATTTTTATTTCAATTAAATTCTACGCAAACTCAAAGACTATCAATCTTATTGGATTGGCAACTAAGTGATTGCGGCTTTTGTCAATACCACCTAATGACAAAATCCGCAATCACTTAGTTGCCAACTCAATACATCATACATACAGCGATTCGTGAACATTTACTATGAAAGCTTTCATGTGTATATTTTCATATAATCATATTATATGAAACATTTTGATCTACATATATATATATATATAGTGTCGTGGACAGATTGCCTAAGATATATCGGGTGAACTATAAATCGCAATGTTGCAAGAAAGCCTAAGTGCCGAGAGGTTGAAAGAGTCGGGAAACTTCAATGGGCCAAGCGGTCCATCAGTCGAATCTTCAGCTCCTTTGGTCCTTCGGTCGAATAGTCACGTGGAAGAATCGTGGTGATGATGATCGCGAACGGTTATGGAACACGTACGTGTTGGGGGTATGAGAAAAGGCAAAGAGATGCTTAAGGCAGAAAGATGAATTAATCAGCAGTCGTTAACACTAGAATTACCGATAGTTAACACGAAGCCATTTCTACCAACCTAATCCCAACCTAATCCCAAAATCAGACAAAATGACTGGTCTTTAAAAAATACGTAATAATAGAATATTTTTATATTTATTGATTTATTACTTTCTTACAGAAGCAATTATGTAGTACATTTTTGGTACTATTAATCCATTACGATCCTTAAACGAGGGTCGACATATTTATAAAATTGTAGAACCAGTCATTTTGACTGGTGTGGTATTTCTAATATTAGCATTTAGCAATCCAGCGATCGATCTGGAATTTTCCTGATAACTAATCATCATATTGAATGATACGGAGTAAAAATTTAAAAAACATGCGGCAAGTTGTACAAAACGAGGAAACTGATTAATTGGGGCTCGATGAACAGATTGCAGCACCCTTTTACACTTTGATAAGTACCGATCATTTTGACTGGTTTTGGTATTTCGACTTGATACGAAATTATCTTCAGTTTGAATACATAAAAAACAAAATAAAATTCATTATATTATTTTTTCAGTTATCCTTGCGAAAGTCATTACATCATTGCGGAAAAAAGGTATAACATGAAGTAGGAATTTTAAAATAAAATTATAATACCAGCCAATTTGACTGCTGTGTTAAGTAATTCTAGTGTTAACTAAGAGTTGAGTTGTGAGGAGTCGAGAGTTGATTTGCCTACTTGTTATGAGTTGTAAACTATTAGTTGTGAGTTGTAAATTATCCACTTAGTTGTCTTAGTTATAGCACATTACTGTATTTTGTTCGCGTTAAATAACCATCGTTTCCTGTTCAATCCTGTAAATAAGTCCATTTATCAATAATCTTATCATATAGGATAAAAATCATTGGAAACCCTAATTTCTAGTATTTCTGAATAAATAAATCCTATATATATATATATGGACTTATAGTGGCTCTAGCAGATATTCGAACGTTTATTGAACAGAATATCTTTTTTAAAATTGGACCAATCGGTTTGAAGCTTTTTACAAGGTTAGAAGAATCGATTGGCTAAATGATGCGTGAAAAGTTTGTAGAAAAACTGCAATTGGTCGGAATCTGAACGAAAGAAAGGAAAGTTCAATTTTCACAAGTTTTATATATGGATCTGTCATGAGAATTTAAGTGACTCATTTCGAAGAGTTATATCAGCCATATGCATACTGGATATTTTATCGAAAACGGTTAATGTTACTACGAGCTGCGATAAAAATGATGAAAATCGCAGTTTCAATCTAGAATTGTAATAAATCCACGTTTCTGTTCATCTTTCGACGCCTGTTGCTTGTTTCTCCATCGACCGATTTCGATAAAATTATAGTATCTAGCTGACATAATCCTTGAAAACGCGTTGTTTAAATTTCCATTTCAATCTTAGATAAAAATGTTGTAAAAGTCGACCTTTACTTTCTTTTTCGCCATTCCGATCAACCGCATTCTTTTTAAAAGATTTTACCATCTCGTCGACTAATTCTTCTAACCCACAAAAATCTCTCGAACAAATTCGAGTCGTTTGGTCCAATCTTAACAAAGTTATTCTGTTCTGAAGGTTGAAGGTGTTCGAATATTTTCGCGAGTCATTGTATATACATACACAGTTAGGTTTCTCGATAAAAGTATCTATGCATTTAATCGAAAGCATATTTACACAATTATATATTTTTAAGCAATTATAAAAGCGTGGAATGAATTCTAATATTGAAGAATAAGATAAGCAACTGAATTTAGAAAAAGAAAGTAATAATTGCCCAAACACATTTCAACGCTGTGTTTCACCAGGTTTGTATTTCTAGCAGCAAAATCGCACACTCTTACATGCCTTGTATCATTAAAAGTATAAATATTATTTCATTACTAATAATAGTAACCAAGATATCGTTGTATCTATTCATCGCGCGATGATTAGATAATCATCAATGCGTAAACGGAAAGTTTCATGTCCATTTGGATTACACAATTATATTAATATATTCCATTACGGTTTAATCCCATTTAATCGCATTATGTTCCACTGTGGTGAGTTTCAAAACTCTCAATTCTCCGAATATCATCTGAACGTGGGTACAAAGTTTCAGCACGCTCATTTTACGATCAGATGTGTAATAAAACTGGCAGACCTTATAAAGATAAATTTACAATTAATATTAATATTGTACGCGTACATAAACACAGTGGTGGCAAATTTATGGCACAAAAGTGACGTCACATTGAAAATAAAACGAAAATGAAGAACAACGGGATAATGTGTAATAGCAAGTTATGAAAATCTCGAAGTAGCAATAGCTTAACAACTAATCGTATTTATATTTGAAAATAAACTTTCGAAATACATAGCTGGGTAAGTAAGTTGACGACCTGATATTTCAACTTCTAGCGCGAGCGTTAACTTACTTTAAGAAGTAACAGTAAGTATACAAAGTATAAAATTCGTTTTTAATTTTAACGAGGAATATACATGCGCGTAACAGCGTTCGTTAGTCTCCTTTAATAAAAAATGATTGGAATTATACGTCGGTTTATTGGTTATTAGTAGAGAAATGAAGGAATTATTACGTGCTACATCGCGCGTTTCGTGCGGCTATTTGTTTGAAACGCTTTTAGCTTGTCTCTGATATTTATTGCTGCAGTGATTCGATTACCTCGATTTGCACTTCACGCACACCAGTTCTATACTGTTGCAGCGCGGTTACTCGTTTTCCTTATTTTACATATGGAATAATGAACAAATTAAAAAATGCACCGTAACGCGATACGCGATCCGAATTAAACGAAGAAAAGAGTCGATATCAACGACTGAAAAGTATCGAGTTATACCGCGTGTTTGCCGCTAATAATTAAGGAGCGTATAAACTTCCATCGCGCATATTTAATCGCAATGCATTTATCGATCGCGTCGCGCGCCAGTCTCCGAAGGAAACATTTTTGACGAGAATTATTCATTCGGAATGTAGCAGGTAATATTTGCACATGTGTCATGCATTTATTCCGATGCATATATGCAGCAAGAACTTTTTGTTAAATTATCCGCTTCCCTTTAATGCTCGGATCCTCTTCTACGACCGAGTAAATTTTTTTCAAGCGATTGCCACGATATTAACGATCACAGTTTTCCAATTGTTCCTTTTACGATCATATACGATATGCATATATTGTCGTGCAAAAGTATTGCGACACGAGTATTTATTCTTAATTAGATGTGTTTTAATTATAAAATTATGGCCCTATCAAGTAATGATGATTTTATTCTTCGTAATCGCTATGGTTTCGATTAATCTGATTTTTTGGAAGACAATGTGCAATAACATGATTGCAACGTATGCAATTTAAGACGACAGGGTAAGTCTTTTACAGGTCAGCAGTTTTGAAATCAAGTACAATATCAATTAATCTTATGTTATCAAACTATCTTTTTATTTCATTTGGAACTAAATATGTATTTTTCCATCTTGTTCATAATTTAGCAAAATGTTGCTCGTCATGATATTAAAATATTGTTTGCTTAACAATTATAACTTTGGCACTCTATTTTTACCTATTCTGTACTATAAAGCGGCGTTATAACCTGGTTGCCGGTGTGACGTTAAACCTCCATGCGAAAAAGAGAATGAAAGAATGAATAATATCTTCTTCATAATTTAAAGAAATGTAGCTCGTCAGAATATTGCAAAATCGCTCATTTTAACAATTATACCTTTGGCTGGATCTAGCAGGTTCTTCCCACTCTTACCTACTTTATACTAAAACATTCGTTTTCAATTACAAAATGACATTATCACTTGGTTGTCCATGTGACGTTAAACCTTCACACGAAAAAGAATATAGTGAAATGAATGAAATTAAATTTATGTATCTCTCCATTTTCTGCATAATTAAAAACAATCTTGCTCGTCATAATGTTACAATATTATTTATCTCAAGAATTATATATTTGGCTGGGCTTAACACTTCGCGTAACTTTTTTCTATACGCGTATATAACAGACAGCCGGCCTTAGGTTTCACGATATTCGCTAAAAAGCTATAAAACTACAGCGAATTCTACAATCCTACAATCGTGCGTTCGCCGCAGAGTATGCGCTAATAATGGTTGCCTTATAAAATGAAACCTCAACCAAACTCATAAACGAAAGATAAGAATCAAGTTCTCCAAAAGCACATGAAAATTTGCAATTTTTCTCGTGCAATAACTTTAGATACAATACATGGCAAAGCTCAAAATCGTTATCATCGAACTCTATTCGATAATTATTTCAAGTAAGCGTAAAATTCGCCCTTCAAAAAAATTGTCTCGCTAGAGGTAAAGTCGAGGCTATGAAATTATTTCTACAAAAAAGCATCGCTCTACAAGCTTGAATTTTCATGGAGTTGCTAGGAACAGGTCACGCACGATGTTCGCCTGGTTTTTAATACCGTCGTACTTTTTGCAGCAACAATTCTTAATATTCTTTGTCGTCAAAGGGGAAAAAGAGGAAGGTTTGATAAAAAGGAACAAGTGGTCGGCATCGTAGACTCGTGGTTTCCAATTAAATTAACTTGTACAAACGAAAGCCCTTTGTTCTCCGAAATGAAAAACTGCGGGCGTGCAAATAACGGGCGAAGTCGATCGAGGCAAAGATCGCGATACGGTTGATTAAACGTTCATTCAGATTGCCTTGCTAGCTATGAATTGACGATTATTTGTGTATGATATTAGGGTGTGCTTGACTATGGTCGCGGAGCGGTGTCCGTTTAAGCAGGAACTCGCATGGTTGAATCGGTTTCGAAGGGGAACGACCACTGGCATTAGTTCTCATAATCTGCTAGTTGACCCTGAGTCGGTGCATAATCAGAGTGATAGCATTTTTGCATCCGGTATACTTTTTACGTGTACACAGGGGTCACGGGTTGGGGAAAATTGCGGCTCAAATGTTTGATCGCGTAATTGGCGGAGCAAACGATTTCAATAACTTCAAACGTTTTTCACACGTGTCAGTTAGTGTCGTTTTATGAACAGTATCACGTAATGTCATTCTTTAACCATCTACTTATCTATTGAAATTATTAATCATTTTTTAGATTGGCTGCTATCTTTCGAATTGGTTTAATTCCTTTCGCGAAGAAACGTTTAGTAAATTTATTTGGCGATAGGTTTAATTAATTTTTATATGAACCGTTGTACTTGTAATTTTGTCATCCTCGTCATTCACTCGAATTGGAAATATTTATTATTATATATTAGTTGAATAATTTACTATTATATATCATTGTATTATATAACTTGTATCGTATTATTATGTTAATTATGCTTTTATCTGCGTTCAAAATATTTTTTTGTCAGAAATGATGAATAAAACAGCGAAGACATTGTGACGTGCGAGATAAATAAAACATGCTATACATCTAGGTCGAATATACTGTATAAGTAGATATTATCTAAGTATGAATATTCAATATTCAAAGCTGAGTAACTTGTATAATTATTACTAATTATATTACGTATATTTAATTGTCGTTAATTATGCCTCTTCCTCCTATGTTCGTAAAAATATTTCATACGTATCCTTAAATTTAGATGCTTTAAATATCATAAACCAGTATAAAATAAAGTATGATCCTAGGAAAAAAGCAATTTTTTATTTTATATTATCTTTCATACTCCAGAAACAATGGAGATATTCGATATTTTATACTTGAATATCGTTTATTTCTATTTATTTCGTTTTAGTCAACTAACAAATCTCACAAATTGTCTGTCTAATTAGAAAATTTTATTCAAACGAATCTACGTTTAATTAATTCGATTTTTATGTGACTAAGGTCTTTCTCTTTGTAACGATAAGATTCTACGTGAAAAGTCAAATATTCTGCGCGCAATTTTCTGTATCGTTCGCGAATAAGTAGAAAACGTGGAGAATTATGGAGGCTGGATTTTATTTCTTGCAATCTGTTTCGCAATGTCGCTAGCCTTCGTATAAACGAAACTTGAGATAAATAGCGAAAACATGAGATTTCCAGATGTGGCAACGATTCAGTTCACGATTACGCCAGAATTTTCTATGCACGCACGTGTTTCGGACACGTACGACAAAGATGTACGTTAATTATTTTTTTCATTCATTCGTGCTTCACTTTCGTTTTGCTTCGTTAAAATATTCGTTCATTAAAATACAAAATATATCAGAGCATACCATATTCTACACTTGATACAGATACATTTTATACAGAAAAATATGTTCCACTGGAAAACTAGCGGCGGGATACTTTTGCGTTGCAAAGTAGACAAATTTTATCAATTTTATTACGAAATGGTATTGAATGAATCAGCGATTGTCTTTGTAGACATTTCAAACCTTGCAAACAAATTGCTTTGGTCATTGGCTGCAGTTTTTTTTAATGGAAATTACAATAGTTACGAATAATGTAATATTTGTAACACTTATGTATACGCAAAATGAATTACGGTAATTTATGGTAAATGTTGTAATTTTATTATTTCTAGCGTTAGCTAAAGTTGTCTTGTATTTTTGGTTCTCTTAATTAATTTAATCACGATACTCATGTTCTTCGTTTTCTTCTTCCGCTGAAGAATCTTCGTACTAATTTTAAATTCTTAGTATAATAACAGTTTCTTATATTATTATTAATTATTAATACAAATGTTACTTTGAAAGTACCGGAGTTATTTCATTTTCAGTGAGCTAGCTTCACAGCCGGCCTACATTTTAACGTTATTATTAATAATTGGATTGTTCATGTAAATTTATATTTTTACAAAATGGAGCACATTACGATGATTAATCCTCGTTTTAAAAACCTTGGCATATTTTTCACATTAAAATTCCTTATTATATAAATATAAAGTAAAAATAAGAAATATTTAAATGAAAAATCCAACGTAAAGAAAATATATAGAACATATAAAAGATATAAAAATAACAAATTAAATATATTTAAAAAATTATTTCAGTATATAAATATAAGTATTTCGGATACTCGATAGCTATTCCAAATACTTTAGCAGCTACGCAGACTCAAGTAACGATATACTGACGAAATAATTTAAACAAAAAAATAGATTGAAATACGAATGACGTGATTTTTAAAAGCATTACTACACGGATGATAGTTTTCCGTACATATTTCTCTTATTTCGAAATGATATGGTTGACCTACTACCAAGTTCTCACACCCTCGATAAAAGTTTGACTGTCGAGTAAATTTCTTCAAACTTGCCTTGTATACGTTTGGTTGATGCCAAGGGTACGAGTCTTAAGTATTCAAGACGTGCTCCAATTCCATATAGAATACCAATGATGTCCATGGAGTTATGGTACACCAATCGATATCCTATGCGAAAGTCAGTGAAATGAATCGCATACGTCGAGATTCTAAACGTTTATGAGAATTATTCGACTCATAAAAGGCAACTTGCGTTTAAGTTATGTTATTATTATCGAAGTGTCGAGGTTCCAACAGTATATTATCTTACGTTGAAGCGTTTCCGCTCTATGGCTCGTTAGAAAGGAAGAAGCGAGGAAGAATTTAAACATCGTCACGATAAAGGAAGAAATAATTTAATAATAATAATAAATTAGTAAAAATAATTTAATAAAAATAACAAATAATACTTTCACTGCCACGCCGAAATCACATGTTTTGCTTAGGACACCACGCAAGTATTTTTATTATTCAAAGCATATGATGTAAATTGAAAATAATAATAATAAATTAACGATTTAAGACGATATTCTTCCCCAATGCACCGTTTATCCTATTGATGGTCACGGGTGATCACCGTGGCGCCTTGCTAACAGTTGATAGCGATATATCATAACGAGGCTTCGTTTATTTCAACAAACCATTAGCATTCGTTATTTCGTCGCAAACAAAACGTGCGGAATATATTGTTGAAACGTGTAGAAGATATTAGTAAACGGTACCTGTTCATTCTATATATAATAGTAAGGTATGTGCACACTTCTAACTTCGAGTTTATGATTATAAAGCAGCGTTTACGATTATTTTTTAAGCTGTGTTTATAATAATATTCGTAGATTACACTTCAAAGATGTGGATGCAAACACAGTGCACCGTTAGATGCAAGATTTGTTCTCATTTTTTTTTTTTATTGACGTTCTAATGAAAATGTTGAATTGTTCAATGGGGCACTTTTTATTTCAAAGTGTCTTTTATTTATCGATTATATTCAAAATGTCCTAACTGTCAATTTTCCTACAGTTTTTACCACAACGACCACACGAGAAACTGTGGTCGGTCAAATATGACCAACGTGGCACTCAAATTTCATTCAGTTTAAAACTATTGTTTAAAGTAATATTTTAATCAATTCCTTTTATGTGTCTCCTATTCACTTTGCAATCTGTCAGTAGACATTAAAGTTTAGCAATTATTAATCGTCTAAAAATATGATGTTTATAGAATTCTATAAGATAAATATAAAAGAACGCCACTGTTTTTCAGAATAATATAGCAATAATTAATAGCAAATAATTGTTTATAGTAATTCACTAATATTTAATATGTATAAATTAAATTGCAAGTTACTTGTAAATTTATTTATGGTTAGTTTCAGATCGTTCTTCCCAAAAATTTATTAGTCAGCTTGGAGTTACAGTATTTACGTCACGTCCAAAATCAATTGATCGTTCCAAGCGAACGTGAAGATGAATCTCACTACATCACATGGTACTTCTTCCACCTCATTTTTTATTTTACGTAAAAAAATTAATTGTGTTTGTAACGTATTTGGTAATTTATAAATATCCACACGTTATAGAATCGCAGAAGCCAAACTAATCAGCTGTACTTTTTATGCAATTATCAGTTTTACATTCATTTTTACATAATTAACCCACCGCCGGCAACATGTTTTTTCACTTCATTGTGCATTGGACATTGTGAATCTTTCAGTTCTTGGCCTGATTTCTTACTGTTTTGGGCTTTACAAAGATATGAAAAAATTCTGACGCACTTATTATAGTCTGTAATTTACTATACAAGCGATACTGTAGCCAAATGTTTAAACCTTTTTACGGAAAAAATAAAAATTACGATACAAGTTACGAAAAAATGGGACTTTGTATGAAAGTACAGTTTTGTTAAACAAATATTAAAGAAAGTTATTGTAAGCTTTTACCCTTATGACTATGATCTTTGAAAGGTATAATTATTTCGAGACCTAAGTTTGCGGAATTTTTGAGTGCATTATATCTCCGTATCTCATATTTACTATGATATAAGAAACATAGCAGCTATACAAGACACCGACACGGTTGCCAAAAAATCAGTATACATATCAAAATAAAAAAAATCATTCGTATAAAAAATTCATTTGCTTAGCAAAGGACTGACGTGGACGGTGATACGAGTCGCAGAAGGCACATTGCTCATTTTAACCTCGGGATATTCGGAACAGAATTGAACCAAGTAAACAGTATTTTGACAGTCAAAGTTCTGTAGGTGTGAGCTTTTTTAGGCGCGGGAACCACGAGGTCTGACTTCTTCGTTTCGAAGAAATTAAACGATGAAAACTTTGTCTAGACCTCGCATATTGCCGGCGGAGGGTTAATATCGGACAAGTGAAAAAAAATCCTATTTTCATAAGCTCTCTTATCACAAAGCGATAGCTCGAGTAATCGGAAATGCTGAGATGGACTTCCTAACGTAAGAAATCTCTCAAGTTCTTCTCAAACATACACAAATTACAATATTTGTAATTGCCAGCTTCCTATGCGTTCCTATTTGTGCAGCTAATCCGCATAACTTCTCAGCGATTCGGATCAGTGTACAAAAAATGAATACACAGCGCGTGATTCCGATAAAATAATAGCTGTAACTGAACTTTATCACCCACTGCCAGTGCTTCTACAGCATCTGACCTTCCTTCACGTTGCATTATACGTTCAGTTGTATTATTGCACGATATTGTGCTAACTTACGTCAAGTGTAAATGCTAGGACTAATCGCCTTACGCTCGAACTTGATCGAATATTACGATCTAATCGCGTTCGTGTCGATTGATCGTGACATTGATTAATAATCATTGAATACCCGTTTAAAGATCTTACTATAAGCTTTAGCCAAAATGTAGTAGATAAGCGTTGATCTGATGAGCAAATCAGTGACTGTCAGGATGTGCGGACCAACGAGAGGGTCAGACCGAAAGGGGAGCAATACCGTGTCCATTGATTAACCCTACGCAGTGTTTCGGGTTTATGACCGACTATTGGTATTGACTGTGCAGAAATGCGAATCTAGCAATCCGTACGACTTGCAGATGCGGGCAACTCCTATGCCTGTAAAGGTCGATGGAAACACAATTGAAAAAGTAAGATACAGTGGTTGATCATTAAATATTGAGCGTTACTAGCCAATAATTAATTGTTCAAGTACTCTGAGATACTTGTAATTTCTACATAGACATTTTCGACCATCGTACCATTACCATTCCGAAGCTGAAGAAAACCGAAGTTTCATCGTCTTCTTCGTTCAATTTCAAGTATATAGTCGTTATTTCGTAACGTGCTGTACCATATAACTGCACTTCAAAGGTAAAATACACGGAGAACTTTAAGCATCTCAACATACCTCGAGGGATTAAAAAGAAGCGAAGAAATGGGAAGACTCTCGTAACCGAAAGGATAGACAATGTTTGTCAAAGTTAATTTGCTCGGCTAACAGGTTAACGACTGACTTAGCTTCTCCGAAAGCTTTACCGCCGCCACGATACCGTACAATAAAATTTCGAGCGGCACACGAGTAATTTAGTCGAGCATGCCAGCATGTTGTTCCTCGAATGTGACTATTATTTTCAGAGGGACGAGTCTGTTCCGACCGAATTGAATTTCGTTTATACCGGTGTTTCTGTATTCCGTTCGACTATCTCGCCACGATTTGGAGACTGCCAGTGTTAGCCGCGATACCCTTCGTTCGATGGTGCTCACCTATGGTGTTAAATTACATTGTATCTATGTATAAATGGCATAGACCGGCGTATCGGTAGCAGTAACGGCAGCTTAGCTGGCTGCAGTGTGTACGTTCGCAAGCCTTGTACTCTTCGCGATGTAATTTTCAGCGTAGGTGACCGTAGTAGCCGATCGAAATTTCCCATAATCTGACAATTGACCGACCGCCGCGGAACGTTCGTGTGCGCTCGTAAAAGCTTTCGACCAGCCCTTACAGGCGACGTTTTATCACGTCACGCAGTTCCCGTATTGAGTAGTATATTCCTCGCACATATCCGCACGGTCTGGGGGATAATGGCCACGGAACTAGGCTTGCAGGGGAGCGAGGATTATAGCCGATCCTTGGACGATCTGCCATTATCGGAGTAACAGACCAAAACCTACTCCATTTCGCTCTATCTTCCTCTGCTGCTCTAATAATCTCGAATTTTCGGCGAATAGGATTTCCCTGGGCTCGCAGGAATCGCCACAGTAAAACAAAGTTACTAGTTTGTGGATGCGTTTTATTGGCTTAGCTCTATCGATTAGTTTGCTTGCTTCTTTTTCGACTCGAGCGAATTAGACTGGAGAACGATGGAGGAGATTGTCTTGTGCCTTGGCGAAAGAATCCTGCTTTCTACGTGATTCCGTGCCTGTTGGCTACGATCAGTGCAATTTAGAGGAAATGCACACTGTGCTTTTTAAGGAAACTCGAGTTACGTCTACGAGTTATGGCTTATTTATCGGGGTTTTAGTTGTTGAGTTTGGGCTTATTCAGTTAGGTTATTACGCACTCCAGGTTAGTTCATCGATTTTGTACCTGAATAATTTTCTACTTTCATAATCGATATAAAAAAATATATAGATTTATTTGAAACGTAAATTAGATTAAGTTAGAGCTTGCTTATCGAGGTTTTAGTTATTAAGTTAAGATTATGTTGCTGTAAGGTCTTTGGTCGTGCAAAAGATGGCAACCAAGGGAAAATTAGAAATAATTTTGTAATACGATATTACTGTTAAGAGTCAGTTTGCTCGTAAAAAATGATTATTTAAGTAACATTGAAATATATAGGTGTTTTGCAGCTAATTATGTTTTAGTTTATTTGAATAAGAAACTGATTTTTCCCTAAATTATTCCACTATTTGGCTGTTCGAGAGAATAATTTTATACTGCACTTTTTATCGGAATAAATATTTTCTGTAAGAATTTCAGAATAGTTTCAGAAGCATTTGTATTTGTAATATCCGAAATATCGACAATTCTGGAGTAATTATTGTCATAAAATTAGAATTATTGTTCATTTGCTCATAATATAATTGAAACCACTCATTAAAATAATATTTTCATATTCTATCTTTATTTCGAATAAAATTTGAACTTTTTATATCAACTTTTACCAAGTTTCATGTAAGCGAAGTATCTGTTCAATGATTAAAATGCGTCGAAACGCGAATAAACATCGAATCGTTAAATGAGGACATATCGAAACGACAGATTAAACGAAAAACTCGTTAATATAAAAAATGTTCACGTATCTTTATTATTTGCATATTTATTCCAATCTACTTCACATAAGCTTTATAGCTAAATATTTTTCAGTTATTACTGTTTGACATATCCCAATCATAACTAAATATATATATACGTATGTATCTATGTTATTTGTATATATACTGCAATTTAATTCATCAAATTTATACCTAAATATTTTTCAGTTTCATAATCCATAGAAAGAAGAATAGACTCGTTCGAATTATAAATTCTATTAGAAAGTCTGTTTAAATTTATTATCGACGAGGGGGATTAAAATGACGCGACCGGTTATAACAAGAATAATACAAGCACGCACAATGACCTCGATCAAACATATTTCTCCACTAGGCTTCACTTGAAAATTTCTACAGTCTTTGAATGTTACGCATAAAATCTGGCTGCCGTTCATTGTTTCAGAATCATTGTTTCTTAACAAAATTTTCGCGCCGCCCGGTACAATTTCCATCTATCTGTCAGTAATTTTGGCTTCGAACAAAGCGGCACGTTTCTTTCTTTGTCCGGGCCATTCTCCGCGAAATGTGCGCGTATGACCGTCATACGCAGCTTTAATTTAAGTTAATTGACGTATCATAGCACCGGTGGCAACTGTCGCGTGATTTACCGTTCGTCTTATTCGTTGATCTTTTCTTTCTTTCTTTTTTTTTTTTTTTTTTGTTTTCCTTCTCAGCGTACGGCAGAGATGTTGATGAAAGCGCCCTTGCCGCGTAACTTGCTGGGCATAATGGTCTCACTTTTCCTAGTAACAAAACGCCCCCGACGTTTGAAATATGGCCAGCACCTTATTAAGGGGTAAATCTGACTCCCTCCCCCTCCTATCATTATCGATGTAACAGCAGTGCTATCGCTTTCGCATGCAGAATGCTGCTCCGTAACAATGGCCACTGTACAAGATTTCGTAATAAATGGCAGAAACGTGAGAAATGTCTGATAAAAGGTAGACCGTGTCGACGTTGCTTTCAATATAAACGGCGAGTCGTTAAGAAGCAAAGGGAGAAGTTTCATCGAACCGGCAAACTTTGATAACTACGCCGGACTTTATGCGAATAATTCGTAATGGACGGGCAGGAAGTATGATCGCGTTTGATTCGCCGTTCTCTTCCTTTGAGTAGTCGAGGAACGCGATAGATCAGACCCGACGTTCAATTGACAAGCCGAACAGAGACAGCCGCGTTCGGCCTCGAATCGCTGTCGAGAGTTGTAATAAATTAATCGAAAACTTCGCGTGGTCGGATCCTCGCGCCGCGGATCGTTACGATAATGAACCATGCGGCTTGTATTTTTGCCAGGTGATTGGGAAGTTACGAGATCGTAGAGAACGTTAGGCGGAAATTTGACAGATCGTTGGAAATCTTTTTTATCGCCTTGTTGCAGCTACAAAATGTGATTTTTATTTTACGACTTTTGCGACGATGACTTTAGAGAATTTTGTGAAATCATAAACAGCCGCGAGAGTTTCGTCGTCGTATTAGTGAAGGCTCTTATTTCTCAAGTAGTTACTCCCCGTAGCCTGCGCCTCTATAAACTCTTGAAATTCGAGATGAACGACGTTATTAAATTTTAAGCTCTGTTAAAAAAAAAAAGAAAAAGAATCGAGGGGAGAAGGAAACTTTCGCTACTCATCGAAACAGTAATTAGCAGAAATTGTGGAGGAAATTGGACAATTGATGTAATTAAACCGTTAGTTAAATTTTGTTAATTTTACTAGTAGATTTACAAAACTTACATTTTACATCTTTCAATATTACTTACAATTTTTATCATGAACAGCTATTTGACTTTCAAAATTGAAAGGAAATTTGAAGGTCTTGAAATATCGAAAAATAGAGGTGATGGGAAAAATCAAGAAAAAATCAATTGAGCGGTTGCTTTCAAATTATGCAATTATACTCATCCGAATGAATTTTCCCTAAAAAACTATTAGTTGATCTTTTCAATCAAATCGACTTTTGCAATTTTATTTTAAAATTCCTACTTCGTGTTATATTTTTTTCCGCAATGATGTAATGACTTTCTCAACGATAACTGAAAGAATAATATAATGAATTTTACTTTGTTTTTTATGTATTCAAACTGAAAATAATTTTGTATCAAAGCTACTTATACCAATACCAGTCAAAATGACTGGCACTTGTCAAAGCGTAAAAGGGTCCTGCAATGTATTTATCGAACCCCAATTAACCAGTTTCCCCGTTTTACAATTTGCCACACGTTTTGAAAATTTTTACTGCGCATCATTCGATATGACGATATCAGTTATCAGGAAAATTGCGGATCGATCGCTAGATCGCTAGATAGTACTAGAAATACCACACCAGTCGAAAAGACTGGTTCTACAATTTTGTAAATGTGTCGGCTCTCGTTTAGAAATGATGAATTAATAATGCCAAAAAATTACATAACATAGAATTGCTTCTGTAGGAAAGTAATAAATCAAAAAATATAAAATTATTCTATTGTTACGTATTTTATAAAGTCCAATCATTTGCACTAGTTTTGGTAGAAATAGCTTCGTGTTAATTATCGGTAGTTCTAACGTTAAATTCACAAATACTTGTTCATCGTATCATGAATTCAAAGATAGGGATACAGATCGACTTGCGTATCAGTTACTTTATGAGAAAAGAAACAAATATGTATGGCGTTGGAAGAGCTACTTGACCCAGTGACCCAAAGTGCTACATCGGTGACTGGGTTTCTGAAGTTGGCAGGATTCCCCTCGGCAAACAGGTTAATGGTAGGGATCGCAAGAAAAGGGTGACTGAACATCAGTATGCCGGGCATCAGAACCTCGGATCCGTAGGCTAAAATGCACGAAAAATGTTCTACCTACAGGGCGATCAGTGATAATAAGTTAAATTAAAGCTGGAAATGAATTAAATATAAAAAATGGGATGAAAGAACGAGTATCCGACGCGTGTAAAGGATATCGGGAGGATGGCGTAACGTGAGATAGAAATATCACGGCCATAGCGAATGGTGTGTGCTCTGCGAAACTGAAAAAGTTGAAACGCGTCCGAAAGTTCGAAATTTCTTTCGGTACAAACACGATTTCTAAGTTAAACTTTCTTCGCAAGGGAACATTGGAAATTTTCAACAGACAATGCGAATTTCACTGCACTTTCTATAACAGTTTTTTCTTTGTGCTCGTCGTGTTCTTTGAGAGAGAACTGTAGATTGCGAAGAAAAGAAAAAAAAAAGGAAGAAAAGTTCGAACCCATAATACCCTTCGTTAGATTAGGAGAAAATAAGGCGAACTTACGAAGAGCATGTTTCATTGAAATGAAGTCGATCTTCGTAGCTTATTGGATATTTCACGATTGTTACTTGTTCCCATCGTCTCGTGTTTTAACTTTAACCTTCCCCTCTTCAATAACTCGAAGATTATCTGTTTTCTTCTTGAGAGATAAAAAAGTAATATAAAGTTGACGAGGAAAGTACCCAGCAACGTTATTCAGTACACTTTATACGAAATTGTACATCAGTAGAGAAGAATTTTATTTTTAACGAATATCTATTATTCTTCGCTATACGATGATAATTCGACGACTTAAGAAAATAGAACGTACCATGAAAAATTATGTAAAGGACTGCATACAACAGATTTTTGTCAGTTTCCCTGGTTTTCCTAGAAGCTATAGAGAATTGAAAAATAAATTATTCACCATCTAACCGATATCAAGAAGATTCTTCTAATACAATTCAGTTTCAGAGTTTCAGAGAAGCGGACATACAACTTGCTGTTGGTAGGAAAAATGTTTGTCAAAAAATGTGAACATCTCAGAAATGAGCGACGTTGTCGAACGAGAGAAGTTATCGATAAGGATCGGCTGTAGGCTTTAATGGAGTCTGATACGCGCGTCAGGGTGTATGCGATGTACATAAATCAAGTGTGCATTATACAACAGTTTTCCGTTACGTAGAGAAGATGAAGAAGTTGGGCGAATGCGATTCACATTTCGGAACGAATATCTCAGAAACAGTGATAGATAAAAATATAAATTTAATGAATGAAAAATTAGGAAGATATTTAGTTTATTTGAGATATTTATTATCAAGAAGATATTACTTTTGCGTAAGGTGATAACTTATAATGACAAGATAATGTTTTCTAAATATTGGGTTGGCAACTAAGTGATTGCAGATTTTGTCAATACCATCTAATGACAATATATTCTCAAACGACGAAATCGTGTTCTCAATTTTGTAAATATTTGGAGCACCTTCAATGTGGAGAAAGACATTGTCGTATCTGAAAGCGCAGAGCTTTTAACAAATATACGAGAAAACTTGTTATACGAGGAACAACATGCATTCAATCTGACGTATAATAGTTTGATTGATAGACATAGTTTTCGGTGGCATCGTAAATTTACAAAATAAAGTTGGAACGAAGGGTACAATTTTTAAAATAATGCTCCGTTTTCGGGGGAATAAATCGGAGGATGTGTGCGAAGTATGGTGCGAAGTACACTTAACTCCGCTATCGAAAAGCTATAATCGATAAACCGATACATACACAGGTACTGATAACTCATATCGATAACAAATCGACAAGATGATAGATAGAAAACTACAATTTTAAACATGTTTATAAACATGAACACAATTAAAAGGAGAAATGTAATCAATGTCCATGGAGTGGTTGTTTAGGAATTAGCATATGAGATACGAACATTTTCGAAACGAATTCGTTTCTACAAACGAAGCTCATTTATAAAATAATATTCTTTATTTTCCATGTATTTATCTATTTTTTCTTTTTAAATAAAAAGTCACGACTTGCTCGATAGTACCGCACTTTGCAAAAGCGTGCTGAATAAATGAAAAGCGAAAAGAAACTATTCCAATCTTTGAAAGCTGGTTCGATGATGCTTGAAAAGTGTGTTGGAGATAAATATTTTGTAACTTATATTCCATCTATTTTTTCGTCAAGGTTCAACAATATAATCATGACAGACGTATCTCGTTACAATGCTAATGAAATTTCAAAATGTGTTTCGTACAACGCACATGAATAACAATATATTCGTAAAATATGTAACATATTCGTGAAAGGTGTCCGTAAATGTACAGACACTTTCGCGTGCCGCTACGTATCCCGCAGTGGAATATTTTGTTCCCTATAATGTAAGTACGTAGATCTTTGCAGTCTTTGGAGACTCTCGACTTCTGAGGCTTAAAGTATCTCTCGAAAATCCACCGCATTTAGATATTACTTTGCCAAACGTGGCTCCATAAAAGAGTAATAAAATTCCTCTTATTCGAAGGTATATCGTTCAGGAAGATCCGAGCGAAGCAGTGAGCGTAGAATCGGTGCACAAAGTGTTTGCATAAAAGCTCCGATCTACCCCGTAAGCGTATCCCTGCCAAAGCGGATCCATCGAGATGTCCGTCTTTATACGATTTGCTCATCCACATGACATTTCACGAGCAGCTTAAATCGGACTTGCCTTCGAAGAATATCGAGAGGGTGTCCAGCGTAAAATGGTGGCCCCGATCGTATCCATTTTCCTTTTCACGGCAGCTTTCGGGTTATCGAATTGTATCCCCGCGGACGTTGTTATAAGCGTTAAGAAAAGTCCGTGGCTATAGGACCGGACGGACCTACAACGTAGCCTGTGCGCTCTTCTATCGGACACATCCAATTCCGAGGAAGCTATCCTGCGGAGAATACCGAGAACCGTTGACCGGGAACCTCTGCTCGTAAATAGTCGGTGATCCGAATCCGTGCGCGATCTCACGGTTCGCCAGGCCGATCTTTAATTCTTTCTGTCGGACAATGCATTCGATTCGCCGGCCCTTGTCCGTATAAATAGCGGCAAGGTGAAATCGGTATCCGCAGGTCGGCTATTTTCCGCCAGGCATCCGTAAACTCCTAGATTCCTTGCTATCCCGATACATGCCGATTAGAGTGGTTTCGCACCAGTGGTTTCCAGCGTAGTTATTTTGGCGAGCGGTAATCACTCTACTGGTGCTTTTCATTTCACAAGAAAATGCTAATACGCAGAGGAATCCCATTTATCTGAATTTGCAGGCGAACTATTTATAAATTGAACAATTTACTGAAACTCGAGTAACAGGAATTCGTCAATTTCCTTTCCCTAGCTATTATTTTTCGTTCGGGTAATAAGATCTCACGTTCGGATGAGCGGAATCGATCGGCGAAAGTTCAGTTAATCGGGAATTAATCACGTGCGAAGATTATATGGAGGAAACGCGATAAGCGCATTCTCGTTCGTTTTCTAATTTTCATATTGCCCATTTTATTATGTTTGCTGGTTAGGAAGAACCACCGGTATACTTCGATACATTGCAGAAACAGGTGATACGTTCGTAAAATATTATAGGAAACCAATGGCATAACTAATATTACACCAGCCAATAATTGCATGATTGATATTACATTTCGTGAATTTGCCATAAACCATAATCCATCCCTCGGTCATGATGACTGTCGTCTGTATAAACATATTAACTCAGATCCGCAATAATCCTAAGGATCCTTTATAAAATTCAACTTTCTACTTTACCGTCAAGGCCTTTAATTGCTACAAAATATTTTGCAAATCGAGAAGTTTCTTAGGGTTATTGTTCAATCCGATAAAATATAAAATACTAGCTTATAACTTACTTGCTATTATTCCTTCGAACAGAATACATCTCAACTTGTTAGTCACTTTTCATCTGATATTTTCCTAGAAAAAATTATTGGATATTTAAGTTGTTCAATCAGTGTTATAATTATTCAACTAATCGAAACTAAATCGAATATAATTACTCAATTAATCGAAAGAGAAGATCGGGTGATTCGTGGCGTCGATTACCGTATCGTAACGAGAATTTATGACTCTCGTTGACGCGTTATACTGTGAACTTTTATACTGTGAATTGATATTGAAGTTTTTAGTGATTTTGTGACACATAAAAGAGTGCTAAATATATATATATATATAGGTTGTAGTAATAGGAGGACGAATGTAACACGTTGAATATTTTACAACATATAACAGATGCTAACACAAATTTTGAATATAAGATGAAACATCACACTCGGAATACGTCCATCCACGTTGGACGATATAGATATGCAATAAACATGTATATAGAAAAGAAAATAACTTCTCGATACGCTAAAGTCACTTTTTTTTACTGACTCACTGACTTGAAATTATAATTTAAATATTTCCTTTGCAAGCAGTTGTTTTTTCTATTTTGTAATCTTCTTTCATCTGGCTTTCTTCCGAGTAATGCCGATCGTTGCAGTTTCAGGCGTCTCGTTAGCACTTTGACTGCTATCTTGAAATCATGTTTCACTCAGGACGCCACAATATTTTTATTATTCGAAGCATATAATGGCAAAATAATAATAAATTGATGATGTAAGACAACATTCTTCCCCAGTACACCGTTTATCTTATTGGTGGTCACGGGTGACCACCGTGGCGCCTTGCTAGCGGTTAACGCCAAGCAGCTTGATCGCGCTGTATAGATTTTGTGTGGAAAAGTCGCAGTACATTTGAACGCTACGGACGACTGACAGTATTTTGTATTTCACTGTTATCTTCTCAATAATTTTTATTGAACAAAATCGAAATATTTATAAACTAATGGTACGCATATATGACAATGTAGATGTATTTCATAAAGTAACTATCGCGTTGTTCGGGATTTGTTTTTTCAATGACACCTGGGATTCAAACGAATGATATATTAGGTCGTCCGAAAAGTTTCTTTCGTTTTGTGAAGAAATAATGGATGCACAACACTTTCCGTTTTATATTGTTTTATCGAATTACGTATGATGCACTTTGTTCTATCAAAATAAAGAGCACAACGTCCGACAGATTAGGTCTCATGTTTGTATAAAGATGCATCGTCGTAGAAGACGTGTCTGTAAAAGAAAGACACTTTTCGGATAACCTAACGTTTGCTTCGGTAAATATCCTTTTTGTCGGTATTCGATTATAGTCCTTCGATACCGATCTCACACGATCAATAATAGCAATATATAACAATGTTATTGATCGAGTGTAGATGTGTTTATAATGTTCCAGCAATTATAAAACACGCAATGACTGCATGACAAAATAACCTTTTAGAGCTAACAACGTGAAGACTAAAAAGTATGAAGACGCTTTTGTATCTTCAAGTGCGCACCCGTTTATTTTCTGCACGGTAAACCAAGTCGATAGATTTATCCTTTGGTTTTCTTCGAGTTGCTGGCCTACATAGGGTTTCAATTTATCGAATCTCATCCCAGTGAGTGGAGCAAATGGACCTTGGACGATAGTTTGTCCACTGTTTCAAGCAAAAAGACGCGAGGGACGAGGTTTCTCGTGGAGATACGGGGTCTGCTCGCTATAATTACGCTCGTTCTATACTCGTTCGCGTGGAAACAATTTTAAAAGATCGTTCTTTACTTTGCATTCATTCACCGATTCGCTCGCTCCTTCGACGACTGCCCTTGCTACCTGAAGACGCTTCAAATTATGGGATATCGTTATCCCCATTAATAAGAAACTCAGCGGCGCGATCGTCACGGAACGACTGTCAAAAGAAATTCAAATTATTTCCAAGTACATCGTGCCATGTGTACCTAAGATACTTTCCTTTCAGACTGTTAATTGCTTGAATTGTTCGTAAGATTTTGCGCTTATACTCGGCAAACTTTTTCAAGTCGAACCCATGAATTTCAAACCAACGCGAGCAATTTCCAGGAAAGTATCTTTGCCTATTTTTTTACGTTTCTTATTGATCTTGTTGATCCTTTTCTGTACACACAGCGTAATGTGTGTACTCGCGAAAGTACGAGGATCGTGCAGAAAGTAATACCCGTTTTGAAATAGCAACAGTACAAATGCATTTTAGGAAGTTTTCTTTGTTTCTAACTTTGGTATATATACTAAACTATCTTTCAATACGACCAGAATCCCTATTCGAGCATATATGGTAACGTTGTACGAGTTTTTGTGTACTTTTACCATACACTTGCCGCCAGCTCGCATAATCATCGTCTCACCCACATCATTTTCTTCGCTCAGATCTTTTTTACTTGAGACCATCGTTTCCTATAAAGCGTTATCGATACAAAAACTCTTGAAATTTTGTAAAAAGATGATAATCTGGTTCGTTTGATGCGTCTATCATTTGTAATGAAATGAGAGGCACGTTCTTGAGCTCCTTTGTGACGCGATGACACGATCGCATACAGTTTCTCTATCCATAGCGAATTTCCGCGTTCATCGTCTGGCCAATGATTCATCCATATTACCGTGAACTGCTGTCATTCTATGGTGAATTCCTTTTGGAAGAATGTTTTCAGCGGTGGATAAGCGTAAAAGGAAGTTAGACCGCGCTTCGTCATCGGTGAGATTTTCGTATTAAATATTTAAACAAAAAATTTTTACGTAATTTACGTGAGCATAGGAACGAAATTAAGTGTCTTTCTGCGAGTACGTTGCTTTATATGGCTTTTATGTACAAACGGTACTTTCCGGACGACCCTCGCATTTAAACACTTTCTATAGAAAACTTTTACCTATGATACATGTTGTGTGACACGCATATATAAAACTTTTGGACATTTCATTAACGTTGTAACGAAATACAGCTGTGTAGCGGCACGTGAGTCGACGGAAGATTTGAATCACGAGAGACTCGTATTATTGCGTTGTTTTGGTTTGTTAGGTTTAAAGGTAAACGAACTCCGGATAAAATATTATTTGCAATCAATGGGAGTTACATTCGAACTTTTTATAATAACACTGGTCGATACAAATAGACGAACGTACTCTCTACGTCAGTCATTATAGCGAGTTATTATAGCAAGTCACATACGGTCGAATAGCAAGCGTATAGTTGAACAGTAGCATTGAGCGAGCGACGATTACGACAGACATACACTATCTCTGAACTTGTACTTCACGTGTTGACTGCCACGACACTCGTATTAAGTAAAGTTTCCGGTAGGGCCGCGTCACCCGTATTCAGGTGACACTTATTGGATCGTTGTAGGTATTTAAAAAGATATTCCAGAGGAAATAATAAAACTATTGAATTGTCATAAAAGTAATACGAAAATTATTTATTAAAAAATTTATTTAGAATGTAAAGCTTTAAAGCATTCTATACTTAGCTGAGGTTGGTCCGGACAATTTGAACAATAAGTTGTTTTCTTTAAATTCTTTCGTGTCTTTGTTCGGTCCATTCAACGTCTTTTATTTGAATAAAATAGTTTGGATGAGCGTCTAATGCTTCTTCCGGAATCATTTTTCCGAACGGCGATATTATGCTGAGGATTTTTTGTACTTTTAGACAACCCTAATAATTTTCCAACTATAATTAAATAATTCTCTAAATATTCTAATATTTATATCCTTCCTTGTTGCAATTTTTTGATACAAGTAAGTTTATTATTTCATCATCAACGAACAGCTCAAACACATCATATGAATTAACATAATTATTTACCAGGTAATTGCTTAATGAGGCCGTCTGTCTCGGCAAAAGGAAATGACTTCTGCCGACTACTAAGTTCATTCCATTCACCAAATTGAATTGTACTTTCTTCGGTATCATCAATTCTTCTTTCTTCCTCAATGACCAATTCTTGTAAAATCTCGTCAACAGTATCTTCATTACATTCAGTATCACTACGATTGCACTTATCAATATCCGAATCAGAATCAGACGATTTAATTCTATTTATATTTTTATTTCTGGGAAATCTGATTTCTTCCTCATCGCTACTATCTGAATTTGTATAAGCCTCGTAAAAGCTTTCTTTTTCACTGCTATTTGACTCACTGGGAAATAAGTTTTCCATTTTTCTTTTCGACATTGCAACGAATTAGGGCAGAGATTTTAAATTATCTAAAATATCAATGGGAGTTTTGCGGCACGCGTGGCCTGAAGGAGATTTTATTGAAGACACGTGTGGCAGTCAACGTGTTAAAGTGACTTTAACACTAGAACTACCATACCAGTCAAATCGACTAGTTTTACAATTTTATTTCAAAATTCCTAATTTTCCGCGCTGATGTAATGACTTCCGCAAGGATAACTAAAAGGATAATGTAATGAATTTTATTTTGTTTTTTATGTATTCAAACTGAAAATAATTTTGTATCAAGGCTGGTACATGTCAAAGTGTAAAAGGGTGCTGCAATCTGTTTATCGAACCCCAATTAACCAGTTTCCTCGTTTTGTACAACTTGCCACACGTTTTTAAAATTTATACTGCGCATCATTGATGATATCAGTTATCAGGAAAATTCCGGATCGATCGCTAGATCGCTAGATGTTAACACTAGAAATGCCACACCAGTCAAAACAATTGTTTCTACAATTTTATAAATATGTCAATCCTCGTTTAGGGATGATGGTTCCAGATAATTAATATCAAAAATGTACTACATAACATGGAATTGCTTCCGTAAGAAAATAATAAATGAATAAATATAAAAATATTCTATTATTACGTATTTTTTAAAGACCAGTCATTTTGACTAATTATGGTAGAAATAGCTTCGTGTTAACTATCGGTAGCTCTAGTGTTAATATACACTGAGTATTACAATTTTATTACTCGTATCACATCCAACCAACACGTACAATAATCCACCACAGCTGTTAATTTAGAAACTTTTTCTCGAATTGTTTTCACATTTCTATCCTAACATAATTCGTTTCGCGTAATTGCGTTTTCTGGATACTAACGCGATATTGCAGTCGATAGAGGTTGGATTAAGCTAGGATTAAAATATTGTTTACGATGGCATTATATTCGGCCGTGTGTGTGTTAATACTAATGTGAGAGTCGTTAGTGTGTAGATTGAAGGCTATTTTGGGGCTGGAAAATTAATTGGAAAGTTAATTCCCTGATCAAATGTAAATTTTATTCGCTGTTGTTTCTCGTCGCGTTCGTATTTCAAGATTTAATGACTTTACGTTTTTCTAAATCCTTCTCGCGTATAGAATAACATTTATCACCGGCTATTCTAGTTCTATGTTTATAGAATTGAAAATTAGTCGTTCGGGAATTGCAAGCTGCGAATGTGTCACAGGCTTAATATACTCGTTGTCCCTAAATAGACAAATTATATTAAAATGAGTGTGCGAAGGTATAACAACATTTGAAGCAAGTATATGTATATTTACGTACAAAATTCATTATTAACCTCGTAAATTAAAAACTAATTTTAATCAAGTTCAAACGTTATCCAAATTGAATATCTATCATAAAAGTCATTATGCGTATATATGTATAGTCTGTTGTTAACATACAAAAAGTTCATGTTATTTCCATGTTTAAATTATCTTTCTGTACGAAAAATGTTCTCTTCCTACACTATAATTCTACAGTGGCTATTTTTTCCTTCATTGTCTTTTGACATATTTCGTTCATAAAACAGCTTTCATAGCATAACAAGAAAGAAGTTTCAACAAAGCGCTATATTCTTCTCTGTACACAGCTAATATTATGTTACGTCTGTCACAGTACTATAAATACCTTAATCAAACAATTTTTAACTTCCTCCTTGCCATATTTTTGGTTACGCGTGTTTTGTAGCGGAGAGGTTGCATAAAGCACAATTACTTTATCAGTCTCCGGTATCGTGTATCCTCAAACATTTGCAAGCGTTTAAAGCCTCTACGAATGATAGCATCTTGAAATTCTGCTTCTGCTACTCGTAAAACCTTTTCAACGCAAAGTTCCTCCTCCAACTTCTTCTACGTGTTCTTGCGCTGCCTGTTTCTCAGCAGAGATTCTTATTCGCGCCCTGAAATAGCTTCTGTAACTCAATTATCGCATCCCCATAGCAGCAACGCCAGGTTAATTCGTACACCGTGCAACTGGCAAATATTTCGCAATGTGCGCAAGGCCAGGCTTTAGCAGAAGCCACGGCGCGTTGTGGCGGCAGTAATGAAAGTGTACGAGAACGAGCTGCAAGACACACGATGTGTCTCTCAGCCGCTGGTTTCGAGGGCGAGGTGTCTACCCAAGAAAAGGAGATTCGTTTCTCAGGCAAACGAACGGAAGAATATCACAGAATGCGAGAAATGCAGCAGCGGAAATACTTTTCATGCCTCGTTTGATCAGCGAAATTGAAGCGTAATTTGGCAATAAGCCTTTCTACATAGATTTTATTTAAACGATTTCCCAATGTCGCACGAATGATAAACAAGCAAGTTGACTGGAGCGAACGACCATCGACGAAGAATATCGTAAATAGGAATCTATTCGCGTACCTTCTTAAACAGGCTGTTTCTGAAATTTGTAGTCAAATTTTGGAAGCATATTTCGGCTCTATGTGCTAGGTTGTCCGAAAAGTATTTTTCGCGAACGTGTTTTTTTACAACAGTGCAGCTTCATAACAAACGTGAAACCGAGTCTGTGAAATGTCGCGATGTTTATGTCAACAGAAATGTCAAAATGGATCGTACGAAACTTGATAAAATAATATAAAACAAAAAAAGGTTGTGCGTCTATTATTTGCCCATAAAACGAAAGGAACTTTTCGGACGATCTAATACGTAGAACGTATTCATGAAAGTACATATTTGAAAATCATTCTACGAATATATTATACACTCTGCATACATGAAATATTCTACAATTTGAAACCAATTTAAAATTGATTAATGTAATTTATATGACATAAACAATAACATATAATATGCAAACAAAAATTTAAGTATTGAAGTACAATATACACGTACCAAAACATTTAGAATAGAAACTTCTTGTAAATATATGAAGTTCTTTGGATGATACGTTTTGAAATTTTATTAAAATTGCGATCAGATATCACTATCATAACTATATCGATAAAACTTGGAGAGAATCTGAGAATGTATATAACAGTTACAAGATACTTATAGGACTGACTATATAATGTAGCTTAGTCCTTCTTCACATAATAAAGTTTCTCATGCTGTTACAGTCCTATAGTTGAAAGCGTCTTACATCTCAGAAACTGCAATAATATCTGGACCCACGTTTATCAACATCTTTTCGCTTCTGGTAAATATGACAATAGCTTGTGACGCTTGATCCAAACTCTAGGAACACTTTGTATTTCTGCATTAGCCCTCTCGTGCTCCATTTTTTCTCGCCTACCTGAATGGCAAGGGACAGAATTTGTTGCTGACCAGAACTGCCATTTTACCCCGTCGTCGTCCTCTTTGTCCTCTCTGTCTCGAGCATAACGACGTTACTTTCCTGGTAGCCTGTGTATTTTCAGTGTATTTTCACTTTTTATTAGCAGCTGCATCGTTATTATCAGGACTCCTCTTTATTCACCGAGGCTGGTCAATGGTTTTCCTTTTTCTCGAGATAGTCCTGTCGTGAAAAGGAAACGGTTCATCCGGGGGCAGGTGGTTGCCTCGCCTCCAGCGTTGTTTCGTCCCGAAACGGTGATCACTGGATCAAATTCACGAGTATCGGCGCAAGTTTGTGTTACGTGCTTCCTGTTACGCGTCTCGAATGTTAAGCGTGTCTATGTCGCTGGCGAGTTGCGCCCGAGAAGAAACACGTTACGTAACATCGCTGGCGAACTACGAACGACTGCGGATCCTCGAATCCGATACACCTTTCGTTTCCCTTTATTTCGTTCGATTCGGGCGGCATGATCATCGCCAATCAGAGGCGTCGTTATGATTTTCCATCGCCACGATCATTTCCTTTCCACTTCCTTTCTTTTCGACTGGACGCTTTTACTCGCCATTCGACCACGTTCTTATATCGCTTCAAAGTTGTCTTTCGACATGTTGTGTGTGTGTGAAATTTTCGTCAAAGAGGAACAAAGGCAATGGTTATTTTTCACACCCGCCTTAGTGCTTAGCATCAGTTCCTCTGAAATGACGATCGCAAGCTTGAATTTAACATGAAGAGAGCACCTTCTACAAGGACAGTAGCATGAAACTCTGTCTTTGTGTCTTATTAGAAAATCACCGTACTCGTGTCGATGATACAACAGACGAATAAATTACTCTTTAGAAGCTGTAAAGTTGTTTGCTGCATGGTACATAAGATGGAAGATGTATAGCGAGCACGTAAGATCGGTAAGAGGTTGAAGTTTGCAATCTTCGATAACCGCAACAAGTAATTAGAGATGTATTACTTATAGTTAATTAATAATGATCTAAAAATCTATTCAACGAATCGACATAGCAGCTATAAACAAAATATTCACCTGCTGAGGCAGGTGAGAGAGGCAGCAAGCCCAAGTGTTGGCTGACGCTTATCGTTAAACGCCACTCGCTTGTTTATATCAGGGACGGTCTGTTAGTCGTCAAAATTTGTAGTCAGTCCGCACGTAAAGTGGTAAATACGATGTCTAGGAACTACGACTACACCCGTGTCGTAAAATTCAAATACTACCACGCGCATATGTTCATAGTTGGCGTCTCGTTGAATGGAGCATACGTCATTCAACATCGTATCCTACAATATCAATTAGGAACCAGTTCTGTCTTTGCAGTATGCTCAAAGAAATCTTTCTGTTTATAAACAAGTTAGTTTCCAAAACTAAAGAGTTGAGACTGTAGGAAAGTGAACTATCCTTCGATTTCGATAATTTTTGAATATGTCGTAAAGCTCAAAATTTTGAACGATTTTCTTCTATACATATAATCATCGATTTCGCTTAGTTTCCGAGATATTCGCAAAATACTGCAGGTACCGCTACGGTAAATTTCTGCCTCATGGCAATGGTACCGAGTTCACCTCGTGTATCCATAAGAAAAAGTTATTCAAAAATATAGATTTCTACAACGTATTCAAAATCATCGAAATCAGGGGTTAGTTTGCTTTTTTACAGTTTCATCAATTAGGCAATAAATACTTTTGAGGTTATCTTAATCTCCTTTTGAGTTATTACTAAGCGTATTCTGGAAGTTCTGACTTCACTATTCTAACCTGATACAAATTGTAATAGTTACTCTACTTCGTACATTATTTTGATATTATTTTACTTTATTATATTACTTTCGCCTTCGCCTACTATACAATCGGAAGTTCCGAGTATTTGAACAATTTAGAAGGTGCACTGCAATTTGTGGGTTCAGTGCAGTAAAATAAGAGACAAAGTTCGTGTAAATATATGCGTGTTCGTATTATTTGTTGTTAACTCGTTTTCGTATTGTACCTGTTGTTCACACGTCCAAAGAAATGAAGAACTTTAAGCCTGGATTTACACAGTTGTTATAATCCGCAACTTTTACAGGTATTGTTCGAAGTGAGCAGCTTCGATTGGAACGAGGATTCGTTCGCCGAAATCCGTGCTGGCTTTCAAAATTGTGATTGGTGGATTTGGGCCTGTAGAATTTTTCCGAGATATGGCTCTGATACCAAAGTTATCCACGTGTTTTTTCGTAATATGCTTTTGAAGATTTTCCTATCTAAATAAATGTTAAAACACGAAATAAAAATATAAATAATGTAAATAAATGCTACTTTCAATAAATCCTAAAAAAGTTGTTTTCAGAGATTTCCTAAATTGTCATTCTACAATGAGTCAATGCGTTAATCACTTTTTATGATTTTCATTTCTGATTACTAAAAGGCGTTATCTTATTTAGATAGTCGCTAAACCTGGCAACAACTGTTTTTGTTACGGCGTCTCCAAATATTCTCTACCATCTGTCGTCGAGTGCACCGAGTAAAAACGTCTTTAATTGATGAAAAAATGTTTTACAAAATTACTCGGCAGACGAGTTACTCTCGAGCAACAATAGTTGGTACTACATTAGTCGATACGTTATTTTAATTATCATCCGTGTCCGTTAGGGATTCTTCGGCCGTAAATTCTTTTGTCTTTAATGAATTCGTCCCATTCCTCGCATTGTGCGAGCATTCATTACTCTCATTAATTATTTTCGTCTCGTGTATCCAAGCTGCTATCGTCGGCTCGTCTTAATTAATGAGTCTTTGGTGTGGCCCATGAAGAGCGAGCGTATATCTGCGATTCGCTTTCAGACTTGAATCGGTTTCACCCTGTTCCCTCTTGTTTTCTTTCTTTTCTCGCCTTTGTTTCCGAACGCGGTGTTTCTTGCCCGATGGAAACTTTGTAGAAAATTTCTGAGAAAAAAAGAGGCACAGGGGAAGAAAAAGAAGACATCGATCGACCAACCGTGCAGCTTATACGTAGCGTGCATGCAAAATTCCTATGTTTCAAGTAGATCTAACTCGATCTTCTGTGAATTACGTATTCTACTTACGTTCAAGTATATCAAAGAACGAATCTCGACCAATTACTAAAAATTAATTGTTCACGAGATATTTTATTTTACCGCTTAATTAATTTTATTAGAAATCACAAATGACTGTTTGCATCAGTATATTTCCTGCCATTTAAGTAGAAGTTTGCCAAGTCAAATAATGAATTTCTTCAAAGAACTTTTCTAGGTCTCTAGAGTCGATTTTGGAAAGACTAGAACGAACGGTCTATACGATTTACATGTGACAAAGAAACAAATGAACCGTGAAATATTTAGCAAAGTTCGACTACGCTCAAAAGACGACATACCAATTTCGCACGTTTCGGTGTGTTTGAATGCAGCAGTTCGTTGGTTGGGAAAAGCCTGCTATAAATAATTCTTCCGGCTGCGCCAAATACACTCAAGAACTTAATAGCAATTGTCAGAAAGGCAGGAAACTTAAAAATACGATTAAAACGGGCGGAAAATATACGCCGGTGGCAACAATTTATTATCCAACGGAGCAAGGCCACCCCAGGAAAATATTTATTTCGCTCTCTAACCGAAAAATTATTTCGCCGCTTGGCTTCTGTTTCTTTAAACTTACGACACATTTTCTCATACATCACACCGCACGAAACTATCGACTCACGACCAGAAAATTGCCACGTGACGCGAGAACCGGCTCCACTTGATTTCTCGCTCCGCCACCCTTTGTTCGTCGAAACTTTCTGGTTTCCTCATTGGTTTCGGAGCTTCGCTAAGCCTTGGGGTAGCAGAGCACGGGGATTGACAATGCCAGCCAACACGTATTTTCCTGTACCTCGTTTCATTTAGATACTAGCGCACGTTCCCTAGGACTTTTCAGTTCTCGATAACGAATTTTCCCGGGGACCTGGAAACGCTCTCCCGAGTCCTCATTCGCTTCTCTCGCTTCTTCCTTTCGTCTATCCATCTTTCACTTATTCTCTCTCTCTCTCTTTTCGAAGCATCGTCACCCCGCAGCCTTCTCGTGGTTTACTCCGACTCTAGCTACCGGCCTCGTACAGCTGTTCCTTCGAAGACTTTCTACGGATGCTCGAAAGCCGAGCCACGTACGAGATACGAGGCTGAAATCGTCGCTCGCGCAACTTCGCAGTCGGCGAAACTTTCCAGTTCCAAACTGACGGCGAAATTCTCTTAGTAACAATAAGACCGATTATCTCGAGCGGCTGAGTCGAGACGTTCAATCGTGGCGTATGGCAGAAACGCTTACTGCGTTCCCTTAGGATCTGCTTTCCGTTGGGATTAAGAATGGGAGAGCGCGAAAGCGATCGATTCAGCGATGCAATCAATTGGTCCGCGTTTTACCTTCTTCGACAGAGCCGACGCGGCCCAGGCGCATCGGAAGAGGTAAATAACCGACGATGAACTCGGGAATAGTTAGTTGTCGGATTTTGACATTCGAAGTTTCCCTGTTTGTTCACGACCTTATTGCACCGGGACACGGTTCACTGTTCATCGAGGTACTCGGCCACACTTTGCTCGTCGTCGTCTTAAACAACTGAAGATCTCTTGTAAGTGGAAAAATTTTAAAAATGTTCTTCTTTTATCGTATAACGTCCCACTTGCCAATGGGGATGCTGTAGTGTAGAATTTAAGAGCAGTTTCCATTTGTAAATAATTACTAATAGTTTAACATTGCCTCTGTATAAAACGATGTAAGTGCCATTAGCGATAAACATACTTCATACTAAATGTCGCTAATTTTATAACAATTCTTAATCGGCACGTTATAACATATACGTTTGCAACAAAAAGAAAGAGAACATCTTGAAGAAAAATACTTATGTTACTTATGAACAAAGAGAATTGGTACAGTGCAAACAAATGCCACATCCAGTTTTCTAAAAAAAAGAAAATTGTGATGCATGTGGATCATTGTACGCCTAAGACCTTATGATAATAAAAGCAAATAAAATTTCGAAAATAATTTCAAACCAGAGAAGCTTTTCTTCTTTGCTAAAATATTTGATGTTTGATACAGTTTTTGTCTACAAGAAGTTTTCTATTCATTAAAGCGATGTGAAACGACTCATTTGTTCTTTAGTCCCCGTTTTAGCTTTGGAGAAAGAGCGAGATCGATTTGTGAATATTTAAATTGCAGTCAATCTTCATTTTTAAAGGGCTGATTGTAAATTGTTTTCGAATAGTTTTATGAATAATTTATTATTCGTGGTAAAAGATGCTACGAGCCAAAATAAGATGAAAACGAAAAATGGGAAAATTGTTAGGTTAAAATTTTTCCATATTACAGCGGAGTCTTGGTTATCCGAGTCCAGTTTAAGAAATTAAACCGAGGTGCTTTGAACTTTACTGTAACTTCATTTTTTTTTCTAAATTTTAACTCGAAAATTACGAAAGTGTAAATGGACAGATATTGTAAGAACAATTAAGTAAACTCCCAATCTATTGAATAATTAATTCAACCTAAATACACATTACCACATTATCAAAGCCTTTTCTACGATTTTATACGACACACGGTATTTTTTTTAAACTTCTACATACGTACATCTTTTTTATTCTACTACAAATAATATAAATACATACGTATGTAATTGTCGAAATTTGATTTTCAATTATTCAATTTATATTTCAGATTGACACGCACTTTTATTAATTTTTCGATCTACAAATTGCATATGTTAAATGATATGTTGAATCTCAAGTTGTTGATTTTATTCGTCGGATCGAAGTGATTAATTTGCATATAAAGAGGCATTAACTATTCAATCAATTTCCAGAGAAACATCATTTGGGATTGAAACAAGATTGAAAATATATTCGTAATATATCTTTTCGTAATTGTTATTCATTTTTAAATATTCAGGATTGATAAAATGCATTTAGGGGAAAGCCTATGAATGTGTTATTTTGCAACGCATCAAACATCGATTATTATATCTAGCTTTTTAGCCTAAATAAGCTATATCAGTATCGCATTATCCTAAATTATCTACATATCTAGCTTCTCAACGATATTCTGTATCATTAAATAACAACTTTGATTGATACGTAGATCGATGAAGTGCAAAAGTGGTATTTAATAATTGGAATAATAATTGATAAATTATTTGGATTGGGAAGTTCTCTTATTTCTTTTTCTACAATCTAATTACTAATAATTATTTAACTAACTTATTCAATAAAATGATTTTCCCTGAAATTTTTATTAATTAGTCTGCGATATAATATGTATTCTAATCTGAGCCTGTCTTCTATTTTATAACGTATTTTCTCCATTACCACAGAGTTGTTCGCTTTTGTTACTAAAATAATCTCTCGGTGTCTATAGTTTGATCCTATATCAAATCCCTTCGTTTTGACAAATTTTTGACGGATTTAACGACGTCACCAATTCATCAAAAAGATACTGCGAAAGCTACCTCCATTGAAAATTCCTTTATCCGCCACTCGTACAAAAATAATGCCTAAATTGTACTTTATCGTAGAACGTATTCAGCGATCAAATTCTCAATAGCAGTTTGTTTTCTCAGTGATATTACATTCATAGCTGTTTGGTTCATGATTAACGATAGGTAGTGATTTTCTGTTGATATTACGGATTTTTATTAACATTAATGCAATATAAAAACTATCGATGAGTCCACCTAATTTGTAACTAATTGCGTATAATTTGCTAATTTTCATTTACTGATTTCTTATTTAATTTGTATTTTACATTGCACCAACTCTTGTACCATTAGCAAGTAGCAGTCTTGGCTTAATTTGTTTTTATTATAAATCCAATTACTTACTTTTCTATTATAACTCAAAAATATTTGTTCAATTATAAATCCAATTGTCTCTTGTAGCTCATATTTCAATGATTAAAATGTACATATATGTCAGAGATGAAAGGACATCGGTCCTTCTCTGTGGAATTCTTTGGAAAACCCGCAATATTTTAATCTTTATAAGTTGGTCCGATTATAATTGTTTTGCGATAATGAGCTCGGGCTCGAGGCGACAACTAGTCGCCGAACGTAGCCGCGTTCATGAACGTTTTTACCTAATAGAGGTATAGAGTAATTGTATAGCTTTCTTTAAAAAGAATAGTTGTAGCGGCACTCGACAGTAAACGTTCCAATGGGTTCGGCCTCGTGGCTCGCCACACACAGAGCCTATTCTTCGGGCAAGACGATTACCAGATGTCGATGCATCTTCACAGTTCATGCTCGGCTAGTCCGAGGACCCCCCATGAATCTTAATATTTAGTTAACTAAGATCCTTCGAACGAAGAAACAGTTTCTCTCCTAACAGTCCCTAAGTCTATCACCTACCGCGAGAAGATAACGGAAATCTGCTTTTATCACGAACGACGCTTCTCTCTAGCAACTCTCTCTCAAGGGCAACCAGCATCCTTTTCTAACCACCAACATAGAAATTAACCAATTAACAGCAACGTCCATTTCCCTCACCTTCCGAACGGAAGCTTTCCTCGACGAATCCAATGATCCCGTGTCCCTGGACACACCCCATCATAGTTTTCCTCTACAGCGTCATCATTCTTTTTCGTGAGATCTCATTAGCCAGTTTCCTAACGTCCTTACGATCGGTGAATACTCTACGTTTCAATAAAGAGTTAAAGTCGAGTAATGTAAATTAAGTCGAGTCCGATCTAGACTTGGGAGCAAAGTACATCCGTTATCCCGATGACCGCGGATTCGTTATCGGACCTAAGACCATTGTCATTAATGACTGATCACCGCGGTTACTTGTCAATTCTGTAATACTCACACTTGTGCTAATCAAGATTACCTCTATTGCATAACAACGATGGCTAATTGCAGTGAAGATTCATTACACGCCCCTAACCCTAATCATAATGAGAACCCGACATATATATATATATACGTGTACGTTTCAACTACGTGCAATTTGCGACGATTGCTACATAAAATTGTAAACGTAGAATGTAACGGCAGAACTTCAGGGCAATTCGATAAATCCATTGTCGTAACAGCGTTTTTTTTTTATCGTATCATTGCAAATACTTGAGTTTCAATCAGGAAAATTGGCTTTACTTTTATGGTGACAAACAAACATTTCCACATACGTGTATATTGTTTAATTTATTTTCCATTCAATTATACGAATGATCAAATTTTATAAAACACAACGAACTTTCGTTCTTTCACGAATTACTCGTCGCGTTCGTCCAATATCTATCAACGATTTCGAAACACGTTTCACGTTTCCACCGTGAAGCTTCGTACAGATGAGTTAAGTTATTAGATTGCAAGCAATTTAATCTCATGTAACTTGCAACCATTTCACCAACGTGGAATCGTTGTTTATTTGACCCGAGATGTCCTATCGAATTTGCATGTTTATGTTTGTTAGTCAAGTCGCTTGACTGCAAACGATTTACTTTATTAAACGGGTGTCCTGAATTAGGATGTTCTAAAACAGCGTCTTTTGTGATTTTTTTTAGAAGGGAAAGAGAGAAATGAAGTTATTGAATTTTGAGGTATGGTTTTATACATATTTAACGAATACGAAAAAAATTTTTTTAAGTAAAAAGCAATCATAACAGATATTTAAACCTATTTTATGGGCGTCTTGTCGCTGCAGTCTTCGATCGGCGGGAATGATCCACCTCGTAATTCTTGACTGAAACAGAAAACCAGAAAAGAATTTCTTCCAAACGAACTAAATAAAGGCAGAAAAAAATGTGAAATTACAAATTTTGGCGCATTTAAAAAAAATAAACTTTAAGGTGCTATAACAATTATTTAAATAAACTTTTTTTTCAGCCGAGATGTCCTATCCAATTTCTACGTATATGTTTGTTAGTCAAGTCGCTTGATAGCAAACGATTTACTTTATTAGTAACGTGAATTTGCTGTTTAATTAAAAACGTGCTGTCAAGTCTTGAAATCGAGATTCTTTCAAGTATTTTTTATGTATTGTTTCATTACAGTGCTAACGAAATCTCAAAATGTCTTGTATAACACGTACGTACTTACAGTATACAGATAAGTAATTTTATACGGTAAATATTCAAATATACTTTCGTGAGTTACCATATTATGTACAAAACTGCTTCTCATGATATTTTTCATGAAGTATTTTTTCAGCAAGTTTTCATTAAGAACTGTGTTTGAATTGAAGCAGTTGGACTAATGCGAAGGAGGTTGGAAATTAAAGAAATCATGCAATGCAAATGGAAACGCGTAGACGATATTTCCTCGAGACGTTTGCCAGTAGGAGCGAAACTGTGTCAGAAATTTAACGGTGCCGTGGATAGACGGCGAACGAAAGAAAACTTGGGATTTTGTATAATGAATGAATTTACATAACCCCAATTAAATGAGAATCGGTCGAATGCAAAGCAGCCGTGAAAGTATTCGTTTCGGCATTTAAAAAAGTTCCATCCAGTCGCTAACCCAGTTGGATGCTATAACGAATTGCGTTCGAGCCAAAAATTTGCTAGTCCAAGTGAATATTATAATTTCAAAAATGTTCCACCATGGATACACGTTGAAGAAGGTTTTCGTGGCGACTGGCTGAGCCGTCGATGAGAATCAAGAGCGTGTGGATGTCGATATGGCGAGGCAAGGCTTAACGGCTTCTCGTTCCGTATTTAGAAGAATGCGTAATCGAGTTCCGGTCACGCAGTGCGTACCGTTCGATGCACTCCAAGACATCCTAAATTCACTCGCGCGGCTAGACACCGCGCTAACATATTTTAATTTACCTATTGTTCCAATTGCTACAATGAAATATCGCGGTATTGTTATCGCTGTATTCTTTTAATACGCTCGAACCTTTGTAACTCGAAAACCTCTACAATTTTGTTCATTGCCTTCCGCTGTGAAAATCTTTAGAAGTCGAAACACAACTTACTTTAACTCGAATTATGCACCACGTGGCCGGATGCGTTATTTTATCTGTGTAACTGGAAGTTGCAATCAAATTGTGAGAGTCATTCGATATTGTCGCCTTTCTTCCAACCGTTTCCAACTCACACTGATTGTCTCGAATAACGTAAGACGGTACAGGCCGTATCCTACTTCTTCCACCTGCATATCCATGCAAAAGCTGATCGTTTTTCGCCGGTCGAACGCGTAATTTAACGCGTCTCTAAGATTTGCATTTATGCAGGTCGAATAAAATGAGTTCGAAGAAGAAGCTTAATTAAAATACCAGCACTTTTTGGAAAGGTGGACATGATTGTGCATTCGTATGTCAAAATTTCGTTCGTTAAGCATTTTTTAGAAACTCGAAGATTTCAGCTATCCCTCCAGGCTCCAGTTATCGAGGATTGTACTTTTCGTTTCGCCTCTACTTTTTTTGCACTGATAGAAAAATGAGCTACTTTATTTGATTGAATGTTGTACGACTCTCTCATTTCTCGCTTCTCGTAATTAATCCTGAATGGGTTAATATTAGAGTTTCTGATCTTGAACGTTTATTGAGAATGCACGTGTACATCACGTGTACTCGTGATATTCGTTACGTCTGATTTTCATCTCTTCGAACTGTGCTCGTGCTGACTTTTAGAATCAAAACGCTACTTTAGATGCAAGAATGTTGGAAAATAAAGAATGAGCAAGCATATAAGTCTTAGACATATTTTAGTAATATATGTAGCGTTGTACGATACTATAATAATAACACTAAATAATACTATAATATTTTTTATAAAAATAAAAAGAAATTTTACCTATAATTAACTCAAGCACATGTATACGTATGCTATATATTTGTCGACGATTTGAAATACGATTTTCAAATGGCAAAACGCAAAAGTTGGATATGGGATTATGCAAGCCGCGATGGCGATGAAGCTTTCTGTAATCTGTATGATGAAGAAACTATTAATGGATTTTCGCGTACGGGTAGAACAACAGGATCCACTACCAGCACTAATACTCAAACAGAAAGTACCTCGTTAAATGTTAACGATAAGTACCAATATTAAAATATCACAGTATAAAAGACAATAAATGAATGGTAGAAATAAATACGTAATTCGTACGTACAGAACGCGTGAAAGAAAATACAGTTCTGTTTCTCTTCGCAAAAAAACGTGTCTATTTTTAACTGGCAGACTTTAAACATTTATTTACGTGAAAATGGAAAAATACACCAAGTAATAGAAAAATTAATTGTCAAAAAAAAATTATCTATTTCTTTCTGTTCATTCGATCATTTTCAAACGTTTACGTCTATAGCACAGCGAAATTATAAAATATGCAAAGACGAAGCAGTGGAAAGAAGATTAATAGGTTTAAAGAGTACGATCGCGACAAAGATAAGAGAACAATTAAACGCTGTTAAAAACGTAGCATATACATCTGTACTGGTCATTAGCATATGATTCGTACATTACAATAATTGTACATATTATTAATCCAATTTTGTTTTGGGTGTATACGAAATGGAAGAACGCCATACCGCCTAAAATCTCGCAGATGAGTTACAAAGAACTCTGGTAGAATGGGAAATTATTTTGAAAGTAGCCATCGTAACACACAACGCTAAAAATATGGTAATTAGCATCTCGTTGTTATCGGAAGTATTGAACGATAAAATTTATAGCGTAACATGTGCAGCATATAGTGTGCAATTAGATGTAAATCATGCGTTAAAAGAGAAAACCGTGCCACGAATAATCGACATTAGCAGTAAAATGGCAAGACATTTTAAACGTTCAAGTGTTGCGAAACATGCAAAAGCAAGAACAAGATTTCTTTGCCAAAAGCACATTAATACGAAGTTGTTCTGCACGTTGAAACGCCATGTATTTCATGTTAGATAGTTTATATAGAAACAGAAGTACAATATCAAATGTTATTGCAGACAGAGCCATTACCAATGCAAGAGTAACACACAATGTCTGTAAATAAATGAAAAACAGCGAAGAATAATAGAATTTCTCTTGAGCATTTTAAAACCGCTACAAGTCATAAACATCTTTTATGCAGAGCCAATCTCCCATTAAATGCCAGCAATGATGATGACACGGTTTTGTGTATATTTAAAAAGAATCTATCATTTCGGAAATTATGAGACCTTTCAAACTTGAATGGAACGAAGATGACGTATATTCGGTTTTTTTGATCCGATGACACAAAAATCTGGAGCACGAAACCTCTGATGTAAAAGAAATAATTCGTGGAAAGAAGTTTGCTTCGAGGCTCGGATGTAGCAAACGCAGCAAAATCACACGAAGAATCTGCTCTTGAATTTTTATATGACGAGATCACCGATAACGACGATGTTTATATTCAAACTGAAACATGTATGATCGAGCCACAATTACGTTTCTACTAAGCAATGAATTTAAAACCGTTTGAATGATGATGCTAACGATGAAGACTAGGGTAAACAAATATCTAGCAATTCCAAACTTGCCAAAATATATTTAACAATTCCAGCAACTTCCGTGCCGAAACGGTGCTGTTTATGTACTGAAAATATTGCAACAAAAAAACAGACCTGTTACTCTTACAAAATGTTGATACTTTAGATCATCTGAAAACAAAAAATGAAAAAAATAAACTCAATTCACTCGAATTAATTAATTTACTGGCTTGCAGATGAAAACAAGAAAAATTACGGTTTTGGTTAATGAACAGTTTTCATATCTAAATATTGCGATATTTAATTCTAAACTAAAACACGGGATACAGGTTAATACACGTGATATTATACACTTCAATATGTGTATCCGTGAACCTCCGTACACATGTATGTACTATATTATATATATTGAGATATAATTTTGTGTGCTAGACTAGATTGGCGGCGTAGTAGTGACACACGTATGTGAATATGAGTATGCGGAAGTATGTGTGTGCACAGCGTCTCGAAAAACAGATGAATGCAACTGTTCCGTTAGTAGTGTGGTATAGAAGATGGCGAGACAAAGAGAGTGTTGAGACGCGTGTAAATGTATATCGACGAAGATCCTGGACATCGTTTATTATATAAATGTAAAACTATTTTAATATGAATTCTAAGTGTAACCTTAGTGTTCCTTTACTTTTATTTCGGCAATTAAGATCCACAATTTTCAACAGTATATATATATATAAATATTACGATCCGTTTGCCTCTGTATTTTAATATTCACGTATCCGTGTACTTCAATATCCGCGTATTTCAATACTCGTGTAGTCGTGCATTGAGAAGCGCACGGATTAAAACGCGGATATATTAACTACATGCGTAGACGTATATTTTAGGTGCACGCGAAACCGAAGTCGCTAGTCAATATTATTAGTTGGTAAATTACTCAATGTCAGAGGACCCAGTAAACGAATCGTCGAAATTAGAGAAAATTCATTTCTTGCTACTGCCGTCGCAATATCATCTTTCGATATCTTAATCTAAAATCTTGGCTTTCTACGGAAATTAATTTCTCGCAACTGTCAATACGCGTACAACATAGAAAAGAAAAACGTAAACGCGGATATTACTTCTTTCAGTGGTGGACAGTTGGCGAAGTGTTCAGACGCGATCTAACGTCGCCTATTCCTCCACTTGCAGGAGCAATACCGATACATTTTCCTCTTTCCGCACACCTACGCGTGATTTCACGCGCCGAATCTGCTCGACGACAACCGCGAACGATCGCGCCAAGTCTCGAGGTGCAGGGTGTCTCTAGCGAATCGTTGATTTGCTGTTGCGCAATGGTTTCGTTGTTTCTGTAAAAACAATAAACTTTTATGGCAGCCTGTGTACTGGCTGTTACTCCACCGCGAGATTGAACGGTCGGTGGAGTGTTGAGAGTGAAATTATAAGAGCACGCGAGTGGCATGTAGCGTGTGGCGATGACATAAAATTAAACGAACCCGTGTAAACTGACTGTACGAGGCTGAACTTACCAACTGTCCAGTTTATTGCTCGTCAGATTAGACGCTATGATCGCCGTATCTGTCGCATCGAGTGATAAGCCCGTGTTTCCTTGAAAGAGAGCGTCGTGTGTTATTACTCTGATGTAAAATCTGTGTCTACGGCCTCGTGAACGTTAGGACATTTATGGAAATTGAGATGAACGAAATCATTAGGCATTTATTCAATTTATTTAACTTTGAGACCGTTTTGTTTGTAATCTTGCGATATAGAGAATTGACGTATTGTGCGTTATAATATAGGAATTCCATTCATTGTAAATAGTACCGTTAAATTATGTAAATGTAAAATTGTAAAAATTACGGGATGCAAGTACGTAGATTCGTTTTTCTTCACCGGTGACTATTTTATTATAATATTATTCGTATTTATCGTCTTTTGCTTCCGCGTATTTCACAAGTAACTTTGCGAATCAGATTCAGATTTTTATACTTTGCTGACTTCCTTATTTATTCATGCAACGTTTTGTCAATGGAGTTTGAGCTCAAGTATTGGAAGAAACGATATTGAAGAAGCAATTTGTTAATTCATTGTTGTCTGCATCTTTTCTCTGCATATTTTGAACAGTTATCTTGTACGAACACATAGTTCAGATCGATTAATTGTTTCGCCGATAATTTCAAAATTTAGAGGAATTAAACCATTTTTTATCCTTTAGATATAAATGGTACAATGTAAACGATATGATTGAAGCGCATTTAAGTTCATGACTTTTACTATCCTATTTGTAGTACGACTACTATAGTGTTTTCTAATAGTTAATTATATTTTCCTTGCAGGTGGTTGCAGCGTAATGTTTCGCAACAAGAAACCCAAAAAGGAACCCATTTTGATCATACATATTCGGAAGGGTAAGTGATTCGTATAAAAATTTAATACACTCACTAAGATGTTGGAATATAGACGAAATAGAAACGTAAGAAACATGTAAACAATTACAAGTAATTACAATTATTGTAAACAATAATGCACTAAATCAATGCTTAAAATATTTGAACATACGAAGTTAATTTGTATCTAATTTTACCACTTACTGTGATCTGTACAAGATTACTCTTCTAGTTTTATTTTCAATTTGGGCTTAAAATTCAATACACTCACTAAGATGTTGGAACACGGACGAAATAGAAACATAAGAAACATGTAAACAATTACAAGTAATAGTGCACTAAAGCAATGCTTAAAACATTTGAACATACAAAGTTAATTTGTGTCTAATTTTTTTTTAATTAATTTAATTTGTATCTATTTATTGTGAACTGTACAAGATTTCTCTTCTAGTTTTATTTTCAATTTGGGCTTAAAATTCAATACACTCACTAAGATGTTGGGNACACAGACGAAGTAGAAACCTAAGAGACATGTAAACAATTACAAGTAATAGTGCACTAAAGCAATGCTTAAAACATTTGAACATACGAAGTTAATTTGTGTCTAATTTTTTTTTTAATTAATTTAATTTGTATCTATTTATTGTGAACTGTACAAGATTTCTCTTCTAGTTTTATTTTCAATTTGGGCTTAAAATTCAATACACTCACTAAGATGTTGGGACACAGACAAAATAGAAATCTAAGAAACATGTAAACAATTACAAGTAATAGTGCACTAAAGCAATGCTTAAAACATTTGAACATACAAAGTTAATTTGTGTCTAATTTTTTTTTTAATTAATTTAATTTGTATCTATTTATTGTGAACTGTACAAGATTTCTCTTCTAGTTTTATTTTCAATTTAGGCTTAAAATTTAATACACTCAGTAAGATGTTGGAACACGGACGAAATAGAAACATAAGAAACATGTAAACAATTACAAGTAATAGTGCACTAAAGCAATGCTTAAAACATTTGAACATACGAAGTTAATTTGTGTCTAATTTTACCACTTACTGTGAACTGTACAAGATTACTCTTCTAGTTTTATTTTCAATTTAGGTTTAAAGTATATTCGATGCCTAGTGAGATAATTGATTTAAAAATTATTTCCTTGTAATATAAATTAGTGATATTTAATGAATATCATAATATTGAGAAATGTTCAAATATCTGAATGAATATACGTATCCCACCTGGACAAAGAGACCATCATAATTAATTTTAACACTTGAATGAATCGTCGATTTAATTTTAGTATGCCATTAATTACGTTTCTGGTAAACAATTCGTATTTCATACAATATACATACGTCTCTTGATACCACAAGCTAAATAGTAAATGTTGTCTCCGATCATTAGTTTGTCACGGATTCATATATTTCAGTAATATTCGTATATTATTAATACGAATCGACAAAACGTGTCCATACAGATACAACGCTGCGAATAATTGTAGACTCGAATACATTTTGCGCCTTACCTTTTCTACATTTCCAAGAAACCACTGATCGTGCCTGGACACGTTAAGGAAAATTGTTTTCGTAAATAAATTTGACGTTATAGGATGTGAGGAGATGTTACATGGAGAATTATTGCCTTTCGTAACAGAAATAGGGAAGAGGAAAGACAAAAGGACAATTTTCAGCAAGACAATGTTCCTATTTATACAACTGCCACTACGAGAAAGTGGTTTCGAGATTTCGGTATAGAATTATTACGATGGCCAGCACTGAGTTCTGATCTGAACTCGATCGATAACCTATGGGGAATTCTAGCGAGAAAAGTCCACGATCAGGAGAAGCCACCTATAAAAAATATCGTTGGACTTCAAAAAGAAAATAAAGTAAAAGAATATTCGAAAGGAAACTTTGAATAAGTTAGTGGATAGTGTACCTAACAGATTAATAAAAGTAATCAAAAATAAAGAGAAATCCGTCTAAATACTGAACGAAAAGGGACCGTCATTAACATCGAGTTCTTATTTTTTCATAAACAAATGCACTATTTTAAGAGAAAATTGAATAGCTTCGAAAGAAGGAGACTTTTGTTTTTTGTATATTCAATTGTAAATGTTATATTATAATATGAAATTATATAAAAGATTTTGCCAATTTTTGTTTCAATATTATGAAAAATGCGAAAATAGGGATTAAGTTTATAATCATTCACGATGTTAGCTTTATTTTCAAACCCTGTAACAGTTCTTGTAAAAAGAATAAACTTACTTTTGTATGTAATTAATTTACTATGTATATAATTTTATGACTGCAAGATGTATTCCATGAGTTTATTTACGTTCACAAACAAATCTACACACGTAGATGCAAACTAATAGGAACATGATAATAAAAGTTTGTGCGGCCGTCGGTTTGTATATGTATGAGAGTGAAACAGTTTATCCGCATAGTTCTGGCAAGATCAAAAGCTTAGAAACTAAAACTTGTGCAACAGGCATCAGCGGTGTGCCATAACGTGCATGCTGTCTAAAAGACACGACGCTGATAGCGCTTTCTGAACAAGTTTACATATTTGTTGAACTTGTAGCATAGTTGGCAGGATTTTCAAGCTTCGTGCCAATGAACAATACGAATCTATCTCTTACGAACAATTACTCGAAAACACAAAACTATCGAAAAATCCGCGTCGAAATTCATATCAAAAATGAAAAAAACATGAAAATGAGGGAAATGAGATACGTACTATATTATATATGTTTCTTGATAATGTAAATTTATAATCCATAAAAAGATAGTAAATGTTCCTCCTAATTATTAATTGTTCGATATTTTGTATCACTCAAATGCTTTATATCATGTTCGATCGAAAAATATTGTCATTAAAAATCGATTAAATCGATGTCTCAATATTTATGAATAATGACGTGTATTATATTCACGTTAATTTTATTTATCTGCTATAGAATTTTCTTCCTGACTATATATATATATATAGCGACGTTAGTGCGTGGTCAGAGTATCAAGTTATGCTTATGACGAATAATTTCAGTGTATTCTCACGTTTCGAATGATCTGATTTTCCCATTTGTTATCGGCGATATTAAGATCGTATTGGATATCATCAAGCAAGGTTCGTTGTTTTTAATTAAAACGCGATTCGATTCGGATTTCAATCTCGATTCATAAGCAACTTATTCGCGTGCTCCGAAACTTTCGCGAATCTCTTGATTTCCGTTTAATCGATAATACTCATGAGCTGCGCGCCAATTCAATACGTTCATTTTCCCTTTGACATTTAATCTGTCTTTACCTGTATGTGAAATTTCGCCAAACATTCCTCTCGTAATAAACCTTCGTAATTAAATTTCCAGCGTATTCGTGGATACTCAGACAGTTTATTCGTGATAGATGCCCTCGTGCACCTGCACGCAATATCGAAAATAATGTATCCTCGTACATCATGATGCATAATTCAGCGAAAGTGTTAGAGGTACGTCGTGTTTATGACGTAAACGCACACAGTGTGTTCCTTTTTTAATACAACCTTCGGTGAATTTATGGCGCAATTGAACGAGATCCAAATTGAAGGCCTTGATGAAAAAATCGGGCAGATCTTAGAAGTTGCAGGGCACGAAACTGAATTAATTACGACTAGTTCAAGCGATCACGCTGAAATGTTGGACTTAGTGAGGCACTAGTGTGACAAATGATATAACGATACTCTTTATATTTTCGAAAAATGTACCTGGGAAATCATTTTCGATATTTCTTCACTTGCTTGCTACCTGCACCACAATGCCGGCAATTTGAAATGAAATATTTTGTTTTCTCGCGTCTTTATTTTTCTTTGATTTTCATTCGTCTTCCATAATCAGTTTCCTAGATAAATCACTGAGATCCTCTCTCATTGGCACGAATTTATTTCCCCATGATTGACGTGATTCTTGTTCGTTCGGAGATATTTCGAATCGCCGAGAAGAAAGACACGCAATTAACACAGTAGGTTTACTAAACGTTTGAAACACGTTGGCTGACTGATTAACGTCACCATTGACGTTACACTTTAGAAGAAAAGCTGGGCGAGACCTGGACATAGCCGATTCTTCCTCCCAAAGAATTCTTATTAAACTTCAACAAGTAGAATTTTTCGAAAATGTAAACTCGTGTCCGAGTTTGACATTAATGTCTCGAACTCAATTTGAAAATTGCTCAATTAAAATGAAGCAACATTAGCATCTGCATCTTTTCTAGTAAATTCTAATATTTTTATTCATCGTATCGCACAATTGTTGCGGATGTTATCTGTAATCTTAAGAGAACAAAATCGTGAATCTTGCGTCGAGAGTTGTTTTTAGGATGATATAAGGACAAACCAAATTAAATTGCTATAGTCCATAGCAAAGTGTAGCTTGAACTGAATATTCTTCATTAACCACAGAAGAAACAATGGAACACTTGGAAGTATCACTATCTTTCATCTCTGTTAATGTTACTAAAAATATGGCTCTTATTCGATATAAAACAACCTTGACAAAGATTATTTTTGTAGATAAATTTTCATTTCACCATTTTTCATACATTTCTTCTGTAGTGTTACAACTCTCGCTTTCGAGTGCTGGAATGCGTCGTCGTCTGAAAAGCGGAGAAATTTGAGGATCGTTGAAGTGTCGTCCTACAATTTTATTATCGGCGTTATGTCACGTTCAAAAATTCGTGACGCGTTCCCGACCAACAGATTGAAACATTGCGTCGAATTTGGTGAAAGGTATCGAAATTGAGTTAGTTTTATATTAATACTAGAATTGGTCGATATATTTTGAAACTCCACGCAGTTCATTTTCTTTTGAATTCTAATGTAACACGCAAACTCCATTTTACGTAACTCCACGTTATTTCACGACGCCCATCGTTCGTCATGCGAAAGTAACGCTGTCGAGCCCATCCGGCACCTGATCGTTTCGAATCAATAGGAGATTTTAATAAAGACAAAGGCAATGGCGAAGAAACTCGCGAACATCGCGATCGTTCAGGAATGCATAGAATTTTTCAGCGCGTACGATGGTTAAATTTGCATACATCTTTCATTCGCGACTAGTGGCTGTTGCGGTGGTACACTATCTATGCATAAAGCTGAAATGTCTCGGAGTTGTACGCAGCGGTAGTTTTTACAGTTTTTACATTTTCGTTCATGATAGTCCGTTATAGCAGACGGTGTACACATTTTATGAAAGCAATAATCACTCGACACCGTGGTCCATAGGGAAATTTTGAACGTTCCTCCGACAAAGCGTATGCTCGTGCGATGATTAAATGCGATCCCGTTTGTAATGTCGTTGGTAACCGAAGCAAAGCACGACTATAAAATGTCTGTGTTTTACATAACGCTCTTGCCGAGAATTTTATTCGTAATGTAAACTTGTAAATTATTCAGGGGAAAAAGAAAATTGTAAAATTTACTACAGATGATCGAACGCAGTCCTTTTTGGCGAGGAGAATAAAAGACGACAGTGAACAAGGTTCAATCCTGAGGCCTTGCGTTTCAATTTGCACCCCTAAAAAACGTCGCGTCTGTTATTTCGTTGTACACGTGGAATGCGATAACTTTGTAGCTTTCGTTTTACGAGATAAAAACGTCAATTATATTTTATTTTATTTTATGTCAATTATCAAACGCGTTCGCAAACGCAAGTCACATTGAAGGAGAAAAGATTTTCTGTAGATTAATAAAATTAAATTAAATTTCCTATAGATGAATAATTGCTACAAATTGATTTCCTATATTTAAATGCACGCAATGGATGTTGAGAAGGTTTACAATAAAAATACTACAATTTCATTATTAGCCATCTTGCTTGATTTTAGTAGTCGCAAAGACACGCAATCGCATTGAATAAGAAGAAATTTCTTATAAATTAATAAAATTAAATTAAGTTTCCTACGGGCGAATAATTGCTACAAATTGATTTCCTATATTTAAATGCACGCAATGGATGTTGAGAAGGTTTACAATAAAAATACTACAAATTCATTATTGGCCATCTTGCTTGATTTTTAGTAGTCGCAAAGACACGCAATCGCATTGAATAAGAAGAAATTTCTTATAAATTAATAAAATTAAATTAAGTTTCCTACAGACGAATAATTGCTACAAATTGATTTCCTATATTTAAATGCACGCAATGGATGTTAAGAAGGTTTACAATAAAAATACTACAAATTCATTATTGGCCATCTTGCTTGATTTTAGTNAGTCGCAAAGACACGCAATCGCATTGAATAAGAAGAAATTTCTTATAAATTAATAAAATTAAATTAAGTTTCCTACAGACGAATAATTGCTACAAATTGATTTCCTATATTTAAATGCACGCAATGGATGTTAAGAAGGTTTACAATAAAAATATTACAAATTCATTATTGGCCATCTTGCTTGATTTTTAGTAGTCGCAAAGACATGTAATCGTGTTTTTTCCATTAAAGGATTCCTTTCTTGTAAAATAAACGAACTCATACCGTTGGGCAACGATGTATTTTTATTTCCTTGAATAAAGCTTTCCATGAAATATAAACGTTGCTCGGTTATTTTCTGCCAATATCGTTCATAACGGACTTCTGTATTGGGGAAAAATCACATTGCGTATAGATGCTCAATATCCACGCTGATTTCAATTGTAAATTTTAATTATGGCATTATAAACCTACGTTACACACGCGCACAAGTTACAATCCCTTACAATTCGTGGTAAACTGTGTTGCTGGAATTACCTTCGAATTAATTTTTCTTCCTGTGGGCTGTCGACTACTGAAATCAAAAGCGATTTAATAATAGAAAGATTCTTCAGTGTATTTATTATTTTTCCAGTTTAATTAGAATTAGAATTCCATTCGTCCAATATATGTTTGGGCAACAGTTGTTACCCAATATGGTTATTTCAATATTTCCTCGATAACGAAATATAAAACCTCCGTTTCGAATAAAAATATAAAGACATACTTAAAGCACAAATTTATGCAAACCACATGGTCTCGTATCGAAATCTTATGCCACGTTTTATCTTTTAGCGAATTAACTCTTTGCGTAATTTCTTTGTGTCCCGAACGTATTTCATTTTCACGTTCGGAAACCTCGTTTTTTCAAAGAGCGGACAATTCTTTCTCGCGTACCATTCCGTGGAGGAGAATCAGACATTTTCTCGATTGCAATGGGAAGAAGAGCGTGCGCGCGTTTATATGAAAATACCTTTTTTCTCGATACCGGCGTTAAAATTTCTCAATTCAGCCGTATTAAAATGGAACGATATGGCTACTTTCAATAAGACTAACGAGATATCAGGATTTTGTGGCAGATATTTCTTTGTTGAATTAAACGAAGCTGATTAAAACGCGCTGTTACGTAAATATTCTTGTTACCTTCTGTTGTTATTGTAACGAATATTCGCATCGCGCTGCTTTCGTCGGTATTGTTCGTGCTTTGGACGATGCCACCAAATGGAAATGCAACCTTAACGCACTCAAACGAGTTTCCATCCTCCGCTCGGAAACAAAGTTTCCCTCGGCTTGGCGTTTTGCGTTTAACGTGGTTACTGGAAAATTGAAGGAAAAACGCGTTGTCCCGCGACTATGCAGCACTCGCATAAGCAATCTGTGGAATAACGTTCCCGATTTGCTCGTAGACGCATTAAACGGGAGGAGTTTTCGATCGAGCGTGAATATTGAGCCGGCACCGTCTGGCTTTTGCTCGAGCACGCGATAAAGGAAATGCAATTCTCGTTCATATTCGCAGAAACGGGATGTCTTAAGATGAAAAAGGTCCCGTTCGCAGTTATCGTTCGTATGGATCCCGCTGCTAAGGATAAACTTCATTTTCGTTTGTGCGTTGGCGTTCGCGAGAATTCTATCGCTTCGGGAGATGACGTTAGTGTCTTCGCCGCTCTCTACAATCCAAATACACGGGTAGCTACGTTATCGTAATCATCCGAATATTTTGATCAAGCTGTGGCAGAGCTGGACGCTGTGCGAATTGTTTCAAATAAATATCTGTCGAAGTTGATTGTCGGTATAAATTCGCATCCGCGAAACAATTGTTCGTTATCCGTAACGAATTATTTTCTATATTTATTGGAATAGTGGCCACGGAATTGTTCCAATAATAATACGAATGATGGTTCGTTGCCATTTAATTTTGTACAAGTATATAGAGTACGATAATAATATAATAATATAATAATTAATTTACCAAGCAGAAATAAACTTTTCAACTTGGTATCCGATAAAAGCTAGTTATGAAAGCCAATGTTACAACAACTGGACAATGTAGTTGAAGGTATATCTCACGTTCAGTACCATGTCCATTGTCGATGTATTACGGCACACATAAATATCTATATGTAATATATAATTTTATGCGAAAAAATCCTTAACCGAATCAATTGTTCCATTAAATTTTTATTCGGATAAATTCCTGCACGAATAAAAAAACTTACAAATTCTTATTGTTCGGTTGTGTATATCTGTGCTACGTCTAAAACTGTACAACGAACGTAGGGGACGTAAAGAAACGACAAAAAGTACACTGTAAGACGAGAAGAAGGTAACAAATTTATACGCATAATTTACATGCAGACACGAACAACAATTTTATGCATATCAACCGTCCTTCGATATGGTAACGCAATATACTAATAAAAAATATAATAATAAAGACATTAATAATTATTATACATATACGTCTATGATAGTTGGAATTTCCACTTTAACACTATGAAGGAAGCTATCTTCCTCTATGGGCCATACAAATCCGCCCTCGGCGTCTCTGCAGAAGCATCCACCATCCGAGGATTAGTAGAGAACGAACTGGATTTTGAAACTCTTTCTCTATAGAAAAAAAGAGAAGAAAGAAAAATGAAGAATGTGACTCGTCTCCTTTCTCGGTAATCTTCACGTAGACAATTAGTCAGTCGCGTGTATAATAATAGACGCTGCCGCGAGAATGGGAATGCTTTTCTCAATGGAAAGGACGATTGACCGCGTCAAGCTGGAAATTGTTGGTTAACGATGCGCGATTCCCGCGGCGGGGTATTCGAAGCATGTCCATTTAACGAGTCTTCGTTCGTCGAACGAGCGGCAAGGAATATTTTCTTTCCTCTTTTCTCGACAAGAACGACGAAATTAATATCCTGCGGGGACGTTAATTTTGTCGACGCTGGCGTTAATTCGTCGAACGAGAAGCAATTTTCGGTTATTTGCGCGCCAACTACGTTTGAATTCCTACTGATACGAGCCGACGACGAGTCCCTATCGCATTTGCTTGGGTGAAGAATTTTTCGATCGTCGTAGGCTGATTTTCGACCCTTGTAATCGTATCCATAGCCCGAGAGAAGCTCTGAGACAGCGGATGTTCACGCGTTCATGGAAAAGTTAAAAGCGTGAAGCGTGATACGCAGAAAAATAATAACAAGCACTTTACTTTGCGTATTTTAAAGTGTTTATGATTTTCTAGAAGGGAGAAATTTCGATTTCGTCAAATATAGTTTAATTCCATTCGTAGAAATATGAAATTGCATGGAAATATGAAATTCGCGGTCCAATTTCTCGTGCCACTTTCTTAATTGTCACGCTTATGTTATTACGTTTATTTTCATTTTCTGTTTTCATTTATTTTTTATAACAAGTTGGAGGTATTGCACATTATATAGACTGTATATTATGTACTAGAAATGGTGGAAGTAGTGAGGATAAAAAGGTAACTTCTCACGGAATTGGTGCAAAGTATGTCGACTTATTCTACAACGTTTTAGAAACTTTGCGCGATAACAATTAAATTATCTGACACTTTCACTTAACTACGAGTTCATAATGCATGCATTCTGCACATTAATCACATAAGATCGCAATTTCTAGATTGCTGTAATTTACGCTACTGTACGTGCGTATCTTGGTCTGCGATTTATTCGGTGTATCTCTCTATCGGAAGTATTATATTTAACCATTTAAACGATCAATGTTAATGACAAAGAGCTACGAATTTCATGCTGGCTTTTGGCTTTCTCTGATTAGAAAATCGGACAGTTATTTATCGGTACTGCACGATGTTGCAGGATAATACAAATAATTTGCAAATTACGAGTATAATTTTACATCATTGAATCGCCAACGTTCGCTGTTTAAATGTCACATCAGTCACACTATAGTCATCGCAACGAGACATTCCACACGAACAATATACCGTTTAATGCAGCAATATAACGAGTGGCCTTCAGATATTTATGCAAATTTATTTAACATAAATACGAGTAGAAAATGGGATTTAGACAGAAATTTGTTTCGTCTATTAAATATTGCATCAACTATTGTACTTTGGATATTTCATGTACTTTTGCATATTAAAGATATGCATGTTGCGTATTGTCACAATTTTAAATATCTCGTAAATACATAAAAGAAGTTGATATAACATGCTCGTAATAATGAGAAATTAATTATGTTTCGATATATTAAAACACTCGTAAAGCGTATTAAAAAGTGAAACGCATATGAACTTACGTGACGTATTTAAATTTTATTATAACAATGGTCCAGTGAGACATATATTTTAATTCACTACGATCAATTATCAATTTCGATAAATTAAAGGCAATCGATTCGTGAACTATATGATAAGTAGAAAATATACGATAACGATCTTTTGAAACCTTTGCACAAATATTGAAAATTATTTATTTGTGTATTACAAAGGAAGCCATCCTATTATTACAAGGAGAATGTGAAAATTTCCAATTTTAGAAATAATAAAGAAATTTAAGATAGAAGTTAATAATATCGTCGAAAGAACGAACATTAATTGTTCGTCGCGCGGCTGCAAGTTGCGGTTTGCAAGTTGAAAAAGGGCTTCTGCACTCTTTTCCAAGTTACAAGTTGTAAGTATAGTTACGAGTTAACAAACCCGCGAAACTCTTCTCGCAACTACTCATTTCTTTTACTGTGTGTGTGAACTTTTGTCTCGTGTTGAAAGCAGCCACTTTTCGATTAATATTCAGAAGTTAATAACAGAATAATAACGCGTACAATATTTTTTAAGGTAGTCTAAGATTCGTTATATTGGAAATCTGAAATATTTTCTATTTAAATACTTTTTCAGAAAATCTTTCATACTTTTCTTCGTTCTTCTGTATTTTCATATTTATCATATCTCTATTCGTTGTGTCGTATGTTCTTCATTCTACTCTATTCAATTTTCTATTCTCAATTACTGTCGATTAATTCTGATTTCAATCCTCGACCGATTCCTCAATTAACATTCTTGGCAAAATTCAAAGTTTGTACAGGCGATTTTCAATATTTCAAAGGATCAATCTTGTAGTACTTTTTATATTGTCTAGTGATTTTATTTATTGTCTAGTCTATTATATATTGTATATTCTATAAGTGAATTATTAATGAGAAGTAATTTTACTTAACATCATTGAATTTTTCTTTATGCAATTTATAATTTATGACACTGGCATTATCTAAATAATTCTGATCTTTTGATCACAAATTTGATTGAACCATAAATGTGATTGTTAAGTGATTTTGTTTATTGTCTAATCTATTGTATATTGTATATTCTATAAGTGAATTATTAATGAGAAATAATTTTACTTAACATCATTGAATTTTTCTTTATGCAATTTATAATTTATGACACTGGCATTATCTAAATAATTCTGATCTTTTGATCACAAATTTGATTGAACCATGAATGTGATTGTTAAGTGATTTTGTTTATTGTCTAGTCTATTGTATATTGTATATTCTATAAGTGAATTATTAATGAGAAGTAATTTCACTTAACATCATTGAATTTTTCTTTATGCAATTTATAATTTATGACACTGGCATTATCTAAATAATTCTGATCTTTTGATCACAAATTTGATTGAACCATAAATGTGATTGTTAAGTGATTTTGTTTATTGTCTAGTCTATTGTATATTGTATATTCTATAAGTGAATTATTAATGAGAAGTAATTTTACTTAACATCATTGAATTTTTCTTTATGCAATTTATAATTTATGACACTGGCATTATCTAAATAATTCTGATCTTTTGATCACAAATTTGATTGAACCATAAATGTGATTGTTAAGTGATTTTGTTTATTGTCTAATCTATTGTATATTGTATATTCTATAAGTGAATTATTAATGAGAAATAATTTTACTTAACATCATTGAATTTTTCTTTATGCAATTTATAATTTATGACACTGGCATTATCTAAATAATTCTGATCTTTTGATCACAAATTTGATTGAACCATAAATGTGATTGTTAAGTGATTTTGTTTATTGTCTGGTCTATTGTATATTGTATATTCTATAAGTGAATTATTAATGAGAAATAATTTTACTTAACATCATTGAATTTTTCTTTATGCAATTTATAATTTATGACACTGGCATTATCTAAATAATTCTGATCTTTTGATCACAAATTTGATTGAACCATGAATGTGATTGTTAAGTGATTTTGTTTATTGTCTAGTCTATTGTATATTGTATATTCTATAAGTGAATTATTAATGAGAAATAATTTTACTTAACATCATTGAATTTTTCTTTATGTAATTTATAATTTATGACACTGGCGCTATCTAAAAAGTGTTTATCTAAATAGTTCTGATGTTTTGATCATAAATTTGGTCGAACCATAAATGTGATTGTTAAGTGATTTTGTTTATTGTCTAGACTATTCTATATTGTATATTCTATAAGTGAATTATTAATGAGAAATAATTTTACTTAACATCATTGAATTTTTCTTTATACAATTTATAATTTATGACACTGGTTATCTAAATAGTGTCTATCTAAATAGTTCTGATCTTTTATTGAAAGAACATAACAGACAACATAATTTAATATAATAATATTTATTTTACATGTCTAGTACACAGAGATTATTTGGCGTACATCACATACATAGATCTATGTATATAATACAATGATTATTTATCTAAAGCTTGCAAGGTGAAAATATTACTCATTAATATCGTAATTTTTTGTAATAAATATTTCTATTTGTAATAAAAATGCTGAACTATCTCTGTAGCTCTTGACGTATGTATCTAGTCTTTAATCGTATTATCAAAATGGTCGTTTCTTTTTATTCAATTTTTGTTTTATTATTTTCCTTTATCATTATATTTCTGTTATACAAGACAATAATGCTCTCATAGCAAATTTTTTCCTCACACACATATGTAGCAGTGTTCCTCTGTAGCGGCACATAGCTACAGGACAATTGAAATCATATTGTTGTTTTGTCTCAGAGTATCAATATCTTTCAGATACACATAATGTAATAATAAATAAACTTCGAGCAAAACAGTATCGCCGCTACGTGCAACCGTTAAACGAAGACGAATTTGAATTTTCCGGTTTTCCCTCGACCGGTATAAATAAACGAACGTTTATGGTGACCAGTTATCTGCAATCTTATTAGCGATTTACACAGCGTCTTAGCGAATATTGTCTATACTTATTTATCTATTATTGTAAAACACATTTAAAAAACATTTATCTATTATTGTAAAAACACTTGACGGTTTCAACAGCGAGATATGCATTATTTTTTTAAAGAAACATATTATTCACATGTTACTTAAAGAGAATCGAAATCACCACTAATTTTCGTCACTCTCTGATCAAATTCTCTCCATGCCGATATTTTCATTTCGACTCGAAGTCTTCTCGATGTCAATCTGTCGTAAAAGCTGCAATGTGTGCGCTATAGGCTACAATTTAATCGCAAGTGGCAGTGTAAAATGCAAATTTTGTTTTATGGGCGTGCGTGTTATGAAATCAGTCAATCGTATGAGTAACGAAACAGTAAAGGGAAAGGAAGCGAAAAAATCAGGGGAAAAAGGTAGGAAAACGAGAATGAACACGTGCGATGGATATTCGCCATTTTATTTCTCTGGAGAACTTGGAAATATTTGCGGATCGGCGACGCGTATCTCATCGGCTGTTTTTCTCATTCGGTTATACGCTTTCGTAGTATAACGTGCAAACACGAGCGCGAAAATATTTTGTCCGACGTGTTTACTCCCAATGATACTGTTCGCTTCTATTCTTCGTCCATTCGTTTCCATGTTATTTCACTGTCACTTATTCCGTGCTGCAGAGCAAATCATTTTACTATGCAGCGCACCAGCGCTTGTTTCCATCTACTAGGACCTAAATCTACGTTGTTTAGGATACCATCGAACGTTCAAATTGCTTCTTGTGTTCTCTGTCGCTGTTTTACGAAGTTCTATTTTTCCTCCAATTTCATGCGAGCTAGCGACAAGCAAGCGCGATACATAGACAAATGCATTTAAAACTGTTTCGATGCAGATTTTTAATATTCGATCGTATCGCAGGTGGTCTACACGACCAAATTTATAAAAATAGCAAGACATAAAAATTAATTCTGCTATGTACTCTTTTCTTCATTAACAATCTTTCATCTTTGATTTGATAGTGTTGATTATTTTTAAACTTTTTTAAAACTGTTGAAAATGAGAACATCAGTTCGCGCTCGCCATCCATATGCAGATGCATGTTACAATAAATAATAACTAGAAGATAGTTCTAGATATAATCGATAGGTTTAAGATATTCTTTTGTTTTTATCCTTAATCCATGTAAGAAAGTGCAATAAAAATTATTCAACTCAGAACGGTGCGATAGATTTATCCGAAGAATAAACTAATAGCTACTGTGATCCTACCTTTAAATACAGAAATAACAACAGAAACATATTAAACATACGATTGATATCGTCGTATAATCGATATCGTATCATGGCATCGATACATAATTGCTAATTCATTAGGTTGTAAATGACTTTCAAGAATGTATTTTAGCGTACAGCGTGTTCGAGGCTGTTTAGCTGATTTATTTGCAAAGAAACTATGACACTTTTTGCAGTCAAGCTTTTACTACATTTTTACATACTTTAATAACATTTGTTACTTCTTTTTGCTTTCTTTGTCGTGAGAGAATCAAAATTGATGACGTCAATTTTTATCCTACGCAATTGGCAAAAAAAGACCTCGTCTCATGGTGTCCATGACTACGGCCGATCTACTTATCCAAAATAAAAACCTCAAACAGATTGTTAATTAAGATTGGAATGGCTATAGCAGGTACCAGAACGAAAGAAGAAAGTTGATAATTGAGAAAATAGCAGCATTATGAAGATTTATTATCAATTTTTCCCATGCTTTTTTCAACTTTCGGCGGCTTAGAAAAATAGAAAAAGGAAAGGTACCGGATTCATCGAGGTCAAGCTATAGCGGTACATGCGTTGAAGATGAATACAAAATTTTCAGTCCATTGGTCAGGCAGATTTTAAAATACCATGAATGTCGTGTTAGAAAACATAGATCTGATAAAAACGCGTTGAAAGTTTTATGTGCCAATAATAATTATTCATATAAAAGCCACTCAAATAGAATAACTAAATTAATTTTAGCAGCCCAGGTGTAGGGTTTTGCAGGTATATTTTTGAAATTATATTCTCGAAGAAAATACAAAGAAAAATATGTGTTTTCCTTATAATGTAACAATAATATGATATAATAATAATACATAATATAATAAAAAATCTAAAGTCCTTGTATTAGGTTGTCCGAAAAGTTTCTTTCGTTTTATAAGGAAATAATAGACGCACAATGTTTGTTGTTTTATATTAGTTTATTTATTATGTACGAACATAATAATAGAAATAGAGCGAAATGGATCATACCTAATTCAATAAAATAATATAAAGCAGAAATTGTTGTTCATCTATTATCACCTTATGAAGCGAAAGAAACTTCTCGGACAATCTAATACATTAACATCATTCTGAGACAATTTATACCTTACGCAAATAAAATCTAAATTTTTCACGATCGTTTAGAAGCGTTTAGAACGCAGATACGCAATATTATCAATTTGTAAGACATTCAGCTGGCGTTCCCATTAAACTTGCCACGAAACTTAGCCACCTTTTCTATGCTTATAGAGTTAATCGTATTCCTCCTACTCGTTGAATGTTCTTTCCCGCGACGCCTGTCGTTGGCGAAAACGAATCGGGGGGAGTGCCGGCACGAGTGCGGAGATGGCGCGATAAAAACGGAACGCGGGAATCGCGAGGCGCAAGACGGCTGCTGAGTTTGTCGCGTCTTGCCGACGCGGTGCACGGCGTCGCGACGCCGTTAGAACGGCGGTCTAATAACTCTCGGTTCGAGGAGCAACGCCGGTGGTGGTCGTCGTCGTCGGGTTCGCCACTTCTCGTGACGCGCGAAAAGGGTTGAGGCAAGGAAGAGCGTTCGGAGGTTGGTGCAGGGGAAAGTTTTGCAATAACGCACAATGGGTCTCGCAGAGTTTGGCGCATTGTTAACCGGCTAACCCTGTCGCAACTTTCCTTTCTCGCTAACGAAAGAGCCGGCCAGAGTGAGCGAGATGGCGGAGAAATTAAGCGGTTGAGGAAGCGAAAGAACGAGTTGCAATGGGCGGGGAGAGGAACGGAGAAGAGAAAGTGAGGGAAAGAGACGAGCTGGAAAAGCGAAGGAGACGTAGGACGAGGGAGAAAGATAGACTCGGCCAGGGTTGTTCGTCCACGATGATTTGAAATGTTCACGAGTTCCATGCGCAATGGCCGATCGATATGGCTGTTTCTCACAAGCCCGACATGGCACGTGATCCCCGTTATCGTCCTCTTTCTTCGCCGACATCGTCGTCGTCGTCGTCGCTGTCGTTCTTCTCTTCCTTGTCCTCTTGGTCGACGTCGATCTCGCCATCGTAGTCATCGCCCTCGTCGTTGTTGTTGCCGAGGGAGATAAAGGGAATGCTCTGACGGCGATCAAGTAGATCGAAGACATTGGAGCTCTTTAGGGGAAATTGGATGCATTTAGAGAGATGGAGTACAGAGATCAGGCAGGCAGAAATTAAAAAGGAAGATACGGCTTTGATGATGCTCCATCGCATTCGATTAGCCTATGTGAAGAGATTATTCTCTATTAATTATTAACCGATGATGAACCGATGATAATGAAAGTTTTGTAAAAGTTCTCGTTTTGTAAAGAAAACAAAGTGTAATTTTCTACCAAAAGGTGTCACTAGCTTTAGCGAAAATAAATACATTTAATTAGATCCACAGAATTCCAAATAAATGTACTTTTATAAATATTGTATTATGATATTGGAAGATATATTTGCGAATATGATACGAGAATCACTCAGAAGCTAAATTAATTCCAAACTATTGAAACCAGATCCACTTTTTGTAATATTCTCGGTTTCGTTAAAATTAGTATTTAATTCTCAAAAAATAGCGTAAATTGCCAGATTTTATAATTAATAAATAGCAAATTTTATAAGTTTAAATAATACTTGTAAAGCCATCGCTTTTCTTTACTTTTCATTCAATATGATTTTTGAACGACTAAAAAATAAAATATTGTTTTACTAAGGTGATAATTTCAGCAAAGAAAATACATACACGAAAGAGCATAATTTTAAACTAATATTTTTACTTCATACATTTACTTGTTTTATATACGTACGTATTTTGTGCCAGAGGGAACACGTAGTTTTTAATTATTTCGCAAGCTGTTTCTGCAGATTTGAATGTCAAGCGGACATTTGCTTCATGCTCGGCCAATTTGTTTGACAGAATGATAACGACGAGATTAATCTTCGATAAATGAATTTTAACGGACTTTGCAGCGCCCGTTATCGCGTTCTATCCTGCGCTGTAGATCATAGATCATCGCGATAAACTACGATGAAATCAAGCCACGTTGCACATGCACGATATATTCAGTTTTAAAAGGTTTCAAAATATTTGACAATAGTATAGGAACAGTGCAAATATTCGATGGTTGTCGCTTTAATTTTTATATAGTGTAGGTACGCGATCGTGCGTGATATTGGGGCAAGCTGTTTCCAAATATGCCGATACTATGGTTCGTAATGGTTCTGAACGTCGAAAAGGCTATTTCGTTGCTTCGAAGAATATTTCATGTAATTCAGTGTTTCGGTCTTCTTTCTATTTTCTTCTTTCCTTTCCTCTCGAATATCGAAAGACTCGACACTTCTAACGGTACACGGCGTTATTAGAAATCTCCTCGATTCATCAATCATCTTAATTTTCAATTGAACATCTTTTCCATTTATGTTGCATTAAGAAATGAAAAATTGATGTAATGTACGTAAGGTGAATGCAACGTTTAATTAGCAAATCAATGTCTTTCTTTTAAATTCAATAATACAATTTCTTATTTATTATCTGAAAACGTATAAAATTATTTTCGCTAATAAATATTACAAAAGCTTCCTATTCACTTTTTGTCGTTAAAGAGAGGAAGAGAGAAAAAGAGAGGGAGAATATCCATTTTACATTTAAGAATTCGATCACATGTCCCACCGTTCAACGAGGAGATTGCTAAAGGATTGAAAGTCGCGCAAAGATTATCATTGACGAGATAATCCTATCTCTTAAACGTCGAACGGAAGGAGATTACGCGGCTGTGCGATAGAAATTCTGCAAAAGATAGACAAATAAAAAAGCGAAACGTTACTGTACTTTTCTACGATAATTCAACTTAAAATTACACTAATGCATCGCGTTACTTGCTTAAAATTCTATCTTAAATCTCGCAAGATGTACAAAATAGGATGCAATTTCGAGCGTACAACGTTAGATAGAGGGCCGCACGAACGAACCAACACGAATCGGCCAATGCAGAATGAATTCGTTCCAGCAAATGAAACACGATTACGCATTCCTCGCGCAGAACCGCTGGAAATGCGATTGAAATTTCAGATAGGTTATATCGATCTGGCGTGGTCAGTCGAAATTTAATTAAACGCACGGCCTCGTAAGAAAGGATTCATCGTCGAATGATGTTGCTGGAACGACAGCGTGAAATTAATGGATTTCAGTATCGATGACGCGTCAAACGTAGCAACCTTTGCAGCAATTGTACGCTGCTAATGCTCTTAGGTGCGCCATACATGTTATTAGCGTCGAATTATCCATGATCGAGCTCGCTTACCTTTGAGGAATCGAGAAACTGTTAGGTTAATGAAGAATTTCATAGCATTTGTTAATGCGAATGATAAAATAGATATCGTTTCTTAAACATCGAAGCTGGAACAATCAACCTCTGGCGTTATACAAAATGAACAGTACGAACCCGTTGGATTCGTCCGATTCTTGAACCGATCAATCGGCAACACATAATAATATGTAAAATAAAAAATTCAACGAATACAATTTTTGTAACAGATGGACTTGCCCGATTTTTCTACCCAGGTCTTCAATTACAGTTAAAAGTCTACGAAAATAATATGGACGTGTTTAATTGTATTTTGAACTAAATAAAATTCAACGTTAATTCTATCATATCCGCATGTTCTTAGTAAGAAAAGAAAAAAAGAAAATCAAAACTCGACGGTAGTAACAAGTTTTAATTACGAATTGCCTATATAACAAGACATTTAGGATTTTTCGTAAAATATGTTAATATCAACTTTAACATTGCTGAACATCGAACATTGAATTATGAAAATTGCTCTTATTCCAACGAGTGGCAGTATAAAATTGAATTATCAGCCATCAGTGTAATATAATTTTAATAGCTCCAGGAAAAATTTACGAGGGAAAGGTTTCCCTTTTCTAGAAAAGTTTTTCTAGCTGTACACTTTTAATAATAACGTGCAAACGTTGTTCATGACGTACCGAATCGTTACAGAGATTCAGTTCTGCCAGTGAATTTCGAAACCTAATTCCGTTGATGTTTAGACACACGTTGGAATTAAAACGAATCTGGTTAATTACGATAATAATGCCCGGCTGTATGTATAATACAGCCGTCTAAAATTCGGTTTTAATTATCTCGTTAACATCGAACGTAGGCTACGTGTACGTCAATGATGAGTACCAAAATGGAATCAGCAATTACGAATGGAGTATTGTGGAAATTTCAGCAAGTATTATTCTCGAAAGATTAATTGCGTGCTGTGTATTTTGCTTTGAAATATCAGAAATTTATAATTTATTAGCAATAATTTCTCTTGATATAAATAGATATACAGGTTGGCCCAGTTTCTCGGATCATTCCATATAGGCATATATAGTATTTGATTGCTTCGAAATAGGGATTAGACGTAATTTAGTGCAATCAATTTGCAGGAAAACGATCCAATTTTAAGGTACTATCTGTCATCTGATATCTTTCGAACGTATCTTTATTTATGGCTTGTGCATTTTACATTTAGTCGAGTTTCTAGAATCTGTTGATTTTTTCAGTGACTTTTGCTACCTTTCACGAAACTTCTAAACATATGAAATCTTTATACGATAACTATCTTCCTCTATAAATTATACGGGACGTTGCAAATTTAATAGTGAAACTTTTCTATCGCTATAATCATTTATACAATCGTACGTTACTTGAAGCTTTGAGAAAAGTTATAGGAAAAATACGAAATGCGAAGGGAACGATAATAGACTTACTTTGTTAACAATTAAAAGTTGAATTTAAGTATTATTCTAGAAATTTTGATTTTGCTTCGTTTCTACCAATCAATTCTTTGTATCAGTTCACTACGTGTATTAATATTGTTATAAAGTTACACGCGCATAAAAGTACAACGAAATTCTAGATGACATCGGAGACCGAAATATCGTTCTCTTTGTATTTCGTATTTTTATTACAACTTTTAAATGAAACTTTAAATGACTTATGTTCATATAATATTTGTTTGTTTAATTTGATTCATAGAATTATTGTTATTGTATTCATATTAAATACCAAGATATCGTGTAGAATAAGCAGTCATTAATTTCAAACGATCACTAACTGAACCACCACACAATATTCCTCATTTTGAATTAATTCATCTAAATTGTTTCGTTAATTCGTCTAAAATTGAAGCATTAGATATTCAGATATTGCGTAGGATGAACAATAATTAATTTCGAATAATCGCCAATTCGTCTAAACTTTTTCATTAACTGGTGCAAAGTTGAAGCATTAAATATTCGTACATTACGTAGAATAAACAATCGTTAATTTCAAATAATCACTAAATCGCCACACGACGTTCCTCATTTTCGATTAACTCGCCTAAAACCGTACATCATTAATCATTACTGTATCAAACATTAAATAATCTCGTTAAAAACAGTTTGCTTCTCGATCGACGTCTCTTCATACAATTTCAATTTACCTCTACCGCTCGAGGTCCAAATTGAAACGAATCGAAATACCGAACGACCTGTACAATGGCGGATATGGCGGCTCGTTGCCTAATATCCGAATATTTATCCGCTAATTCATTCGTTCAGAACAAGAACGCGTTTTACAATGCGTTTATGCTTGTCGGTTTTTGTTCCTGCATTTCCCTTTGTACCACTATGTCGGTTGGTTGTACGCGTTGCATTTGCATCGAAACGAACCAGTTTCACATCGAACTACGAGTACAAAACCACGTTTCTTATATTCACGCACTTGCAGGAATACTCGTCATCAAGAAGTATTATTGCAAACAGATAAATTTGTTTATGTATAACTTGATAATCAGAATGGCACGATAGGTGATGTGAAACACGATGTGAAAACTGCAATCGATATATTATTCCAGTACCTGCCACAGAATTACATTAACACTTTGACTGCCATGTTGGTCATATATGGCCGGTCACGGTTTCTCCTGCGACGCCACGGTGGTCATTGGCGACCAGAGCGCTTCAACTTGTTACAATTGTAAAGATTATATGAAAATTGACAGTTAGGGCATTTTGAATATAACCGATAAATGGAAGATACTTTGAAACAAAAAATGCCCCATTGAACAATTGAACATTTTTATTAGAACATCAATAAAAAAAAAATGAGAACAAATCTTACATCTAACGTTGCACTATGTTTTCATTGATATGTTTAAGGGGTAATCTACAAATATTATTATAAACACACTTTAGAAAATAAAAAATAATAAAATAAATGCTCCTTTATAACCATACAATTGAAGTTAGAAGTGTGCACATACCTTACTATTTGATACGACCGTTCGCGAAGAGACGCGATCGCGAGGAAACACGTCAGCGAGAGGCGTAAATTCTCGCTACGATTTTGATAGTCGACGCCGCGAGCCACTCGTTCCCCTGTTTCGATTAGGATAACAGAGATAGTCCAAATGCTTATAACACTGAATTAACAGGATTAATATAAATTTCTATTTTTAACAATATTTAAAATTATAATCAACACGTTACAAATGATTTAACGATGATAGTTCGACTCGACTTTATAATATTTCTCGACGTATTCGTTTGACCAATCGACCTTGATTTTATTTCTCTAAACCTCGCGATGCATTCGGTTTGAATCCTCGTATGATACTGACTGCCCTTCAATTTTTTCCTTTGTCTTCTCTTGGAGACGACCCCCACCACGCTCGGGTTTCGCAACCGTTCGCGCCTATGATCACGTATGCCACCTTTTTTGTGTAGGTAAAATAACGGACTGAAGGCGAATCGATGTTTTTCAGAACTCGCTGCTTGACGGCAACTATGCGCTTATCGCTACATTGTGTATATTTCGCCGGTCATGTAAGACGATCTGTCTGCAACACTGTAGGACCAAGAGAGACGGTTAGGAACACGGCCTATAGTAAGCCTCGGGGCTTTATTATATATATTATATATAGAGCGAGCAAATACTGTTTACTAATATCTTCTACACGTTTCAACAATATATTCTGGACGTTTTACTTACGACGAAATAACGAATACGAATGGTTTGTTGAAATAAATGAAGCCTTGTTGTAATATGTCGCAATCAAATATTACCAACGTCACGGTGGTCAGCCGTGGCCATCAATAAGATAAACGGTCCATTGGGGAAGGATGTTATCTTACATCATCAATTTATTATTATTTTGCTATTATATAATAAAAATAATAAAAATATCCCGTGGCGTCCCGAGCGAAGCATGTGATTTCGGCGTGGTAGTCAAAGTGTTAAGATGTGAGATTTCACTACTTATTGGAGATGATCAAATCCTGTGTATTATTAGTCAAAAGTTTAGCTATTCGTCCCTGCTACTGTGCGAAACATGAAAATTTTTTGTCAGCAGTGTAGCGTAAATGTTTTATTTCTCTAATGTTTATGTTTCTTATTGATAGACTGCGGATTTGCATTTATGGAAAATATGTGTAGAAGTTCAAAAATATAACGTTTACAGCGTGAAATATCCGTTTACGTGTCTCATTTAGGTTAGTTGTGCCCGTGAAGATATGAATTTCTATAAAAATCAAGTTGAAGCTGTATATTTTTATAATGCGATATGCCCAGTCGTGTGTTCCTCTTTTCCTATACAGTAAAATAGATTAAGGTGTGGTGAAATATTAAAACCTACAGTCTATATTTAAAATTTGGAATACAAATGAAGTAGATAAATCGGAATTTTTGGCCGGTGGTGTACATGTGCGTAGAAACTGCATACATTTCCGCTGATTGTAAATCGATGTAAGTTATCGGTTACGTTTGCATTTAATCTATACGCTTACTGTTATCTTTTTTGTTTTTGTAAACGCGCGGATGGAAATAACAGCGCTATTTTATTATATTATATCGGCGGACGTGAGTAAATATTATCTCGTGAGTACGGCACGTAAAAAATTAAATTTTCGTGGCATTTGTATTGTCGTAAATGAAAAATCCGATTTTGATTTAAGCTATGTTATCAAATGGAAAAATGTAATATGTGTAATTTTCGTAAAAACGAATGGCAGAAGGTACGTAATTCGTAGATATAAATATGAAATGTTGCAGGATAGAGTTGTTAGGTAGAGAGTTTATTTTATGAATAATTTATGAATTTTCTGTCAACAATCAGTGAAATATAATTTATGAATTTGCTTGCAAAACATTTTAATGCTTTTTGTACAATGTGGTATACGGAATAGCCCACGTAATTATTTTAAGTTGTAATTCCGTTCTCCGTGCAATTAAGAAAAAATATCGGGGCAAGAAGATGAATAGGATTTTGCACTTTGCAAGGATATATTCTTGTATATTACAAGTATATTCCATTTGCAGGATTGACAAATACATTTTTTTAAGGACAATGATACATATGCATTTAACAATTATATTATTTTTTTAATGGAAATATGTTTTTTTATACACTCTCTCTCAGCTTACGCAATAAAACATTGGGACACCAGGAAAATGTGGCAAGAAAATTACTTTTTGAGATGCTTGAAATAAATGATTTTGTCTAAAAATTTGAATTTCTTTTTAAATTATATAATACATAGAATATAATAGTACATATACCTATATTTATATTAAGTTAATTTAACAATGTCATTATTAATTTGAAATTAATCCTACCAATATTAACAACATACTTTAATTTCATAAAACTTTTTCTCGAAGAGTTTTCTAAAATGGACTCTTCTGTATTTGTAGGTTCTATGGAAACCTAGTGATTTTTGCGATTTTATTTTCCTTTTTCCTAACATGTATACTTATATTAAATCAACTTTTAATGTCATTATTGATTTGAAACTAGTCCTACAAAATATTAATCCTTTGGTTTCATTAATTAAAGAGTTTTTTAAAATAGCGAGTCTATTCTTAATTTGTAGATTTGCGATTACATTCTCGTTTTTCCTAAAACATATAATTATATTAAATCAACTTTTAATGTTATTATTGACCTGAAACTAGCCCTACAAATGTTAATATCTTTCAGTTTCATAAAATCTTGTATCGAAGAGTTTCTTAAAATGGTGAAGTTGTACAGTGACTGTCTTCTAAATTTGCATATCTTCTTTTCTTCTTTCTTCATCTTTCTTCTGATTGGCGTATTTCTATTTCTCTTAATAAATCTTCATGTCATTTACTAGCTTTCTTGTCGACTTTACTCTTATTCTTGTAGACTTTACTGTCCTTCATCCATTCTCGCATATCTCTAGTCAACAGCAAATATTCACCTACTTAATCTCGTCGTTTAGATCGATAAAACGGTCGCTGGTAGAAGGCTGCATGATTTTGAATGTTTGATGACCCCGACGTTACGCAGGCAGCCGGTGCATCGTAACGAGAGACAGATAATCGCGTTTTGATCGGGCGGATTCAAAGGGTGTGGGCGGTGATCGAACGCGGTAATCGGGCTGCTATGCCGTACCGGTTCAAAGGTGCATTCATGATATCTGATATGGGCATTCATCCATGGAACGCAGGTGCGCGGCGTACCGGTCGGGAATTCCGTGTAGATTAAATTCGTGCGTGCGAAATCGGCGAGCGACAGTGAATGGGTGGATAGGTCGTGCGGCGGAGCACCAGTATGCGGTGAAGAGGGGGCGGAAGAACGGACAAAGCCGCGGAATATCTCTAGTTCCGTGAATTCCAGGAAGTACTCGAATTGGAAACCGGTTACACGCGAGAGGGGTTGAGTCGCGCTTACGTTTTCGCTCTCCGAACTTTCACCACCGCCGCCATTGCAGACATCGCCGCCGTTTTCGCGCCGCATCGTTTCGTCCACGAATTTAACGAGTAAACACTTGACGTTGCTTGTTTTTCAAATGCGCTGCTCTTTGATATGCGTCCCGTTACAGGCTGAAGGGGCGTGCAGCAGTCGCGTCAGAACCATCGACTTTCACCGCTGCGAACCGTGCACAGCAACTATGATTTTAGCTGGCGCTTCGAATAAAAAGACGTGTTGTTTAACTCTTAACGATACGACGATAGTGTCGTTATTTAATTCGTAATTATTACGTTAGATTCATACGAATTTGTGGGAAACTCGAAAGTGTAAAAGTACACGGTATACACGTAATATGTAAAAGTATATGACATATCCAAAGTGTAGTGTTTAATCTCGGTAATGTTTCATTTTTCCCCTAGATTTCATTTATTTAATTATTTTCTTAAATACCAGGCTCGTTGAGAAAGTATTACTCGTTTACGTATAGAAGCCGATATCTTGACGATAACGAGATCATTAACGCTTTTAAAATTTATAAGCGCAATGTTTTCCGTATTACGACCAAACGAGGTCAAAAATCTACGATTTAATGGTACGATAAATGGAAAGTAACGTTAAATGGCGTTATTGAATCTGACTGAATATTAATATTAATGTTAATGTTATTGAGTTAATATTAAATAAGATGTAGTATGCAAAAATACATAGAATATAATGCAACATTGCCAGTAAATAATTTTGCATTTTCCAAATTTTGTTCTTTAAATTTACGTTGTCGTAGGTTGTTGAACAAACGCTTTATAGGGTCGTTCAAAAAATATTACCGGTTTATCCATAGAAGCCATATGAAACGATGCAATGTACTTATAGAAGCTGATCATGCAGTTTCATTCATACATTGACATAAGTCATACTAAGTTTTTTATTTAATCATTTAATATCCTGCCGATGACGAAATGTGGTTTAGCGCACTTTTACGTTTTTCGAAAACATTCTTCCAGAAGCAATTCACCATCAAACTGCAGCAGTTTACAATGCTAAAGTTATGGATGAATCATTGGCAAGACGATAGGTGCGATCTGTACCAAACTGCATGCGATCGCAAGCATTTGGGCCATCCGTTTTTCAGCACAGAGAAGCTCAGAAACGTGCTGGCGATTTCATTGCAATTCATCGAACAAGTCAGGTTACCATTTCTTTGCAAAATATCAGGAGTTTTTGGATCGCCTCACAAGAAACGGTGATTTAAAATACTGCGTGGGACGATGGTTACGTGAGCTGATGACTATGTGTATGACAAATGTATACAAAAGCTTGTACAACGTTACAATATATGTTGGAATATGGCTGGTAATGATATTGAAAAATAACTTTGTGCATATACCAAAGTTACGAATGAAGAATATTTTTTAAAATGCATTTGTATCGTTGTTATTTCAAAATGGGTATTCTGGACGAATTTTCATAAGTAGCCACAGTATAATTATGATACATCAGCATTTCATGGAAGAATGTTTGATTCATATTATTATTTATTATCCAAAGATAAAACTGGATGAAAGTGGCGTAGTATAGTTTCGAAGGATACGTAGAATACGAGAAATGAGATTTTTCGAACATAAGCGAAAAGCATTTATGTCACTGATGAAACTTGAATAGTCAAATACAATTAAAAACGTCAAATAACAAATAAGAGAGTTCAAATCACGTGCAAGAATGTGCACCATACTGTCGAATTTGTCAGTATTTCCAACAAACAAGAAAATGTCGAAGTGCCATGCCGACCGTGCACACAGTTGAATCCAATCCGAAGGAGGAATATTAAAAGCTGTGTCGCGTCAAAGCCGTTGACGTATTGACTCGTCCGCAGTACCGTCACGTTTCAGTACAACAGACTACATAAAAAACGCAGACGCTCGAGGTGAGACTTCGCCTCTCGAAGCAGATTCGGGCTTTGACCAAAATGTTCACCAAAAGCATCGACCTTCGATCTGACGAATCCTACCGTAAAAAGTGTCTACTTCGTGACATTTTAATATTTATAAAAAGCTCTCGGCTATGAACGCAAGTGTCTCTCGGGTAGTTGCAGATGGTATGAATCAATTCAATCTGCGGACGAAAGCTGAATGTCGACCTTGGCAACCAGTCTGCCGCTATACAGCTATCGACTAACAACGAATATAACGTGAAAGAGCGTCTACCAGCTGAGCGTATGTGATATACATATGTCCTGTCACTCGTGATTTTATCGCGGATCATGAGACCCTTGTTCTACATGTACTTGTATAGATTACTACGAAATGAAACATGTTTTTACTCATGAAATTAATCGCGCGACAGTTTCTCTTATGGTGGATTAACGCTTCAAGTACTATAGTCGTATAAGCATACGCGACTGCATCAGTTTTGCCGTACGACCTACGAATTATCAGATTATGAACGTTGTTAAATGGCGATTATGCGCTGTCGTATCGGTGTGCTGGTTAGTATTCGTCGTGGCATCAGAAGCTTTAGGGCTCTTTTTCACTTGCGACTGGTCGTGCGCGTATTGACAAACAGCGCGACGTCGGAGCTGCTAACGGACAAATTTTTGATTACGGAAATGCTGTTGCAAGTGGATTCGAGACAAAAAGAGACAAAAGGAAAATATTTGAAGATACATATCGTTTGTTGAAATTACTGCGGAGTTGTGTATCATCTGAGTGTTGCTATTCAACTGGTAGAAGATCAATGAAAAATTGTCAATCGTCTGCAACCGTATGGCAAATCTCGTGTCACTTTGAATCTCCGTGAATGGATGAAACCGAACAAAGATCAACTCTATTCTTTTTGATCGAACCATACATTTTTTTAACACATCAACCGGTCTGTCATTCTATTCTTCATTAACAAATTATGCAGCTATTTATGCATGTCTAAAAGCTATTAGTACCGAACGAAAAGTACAAACTCATTTTTTTAAATGAAATGATTTGTGATGGTGAAAGTAATGATATTGAATTTGACGTAAATCCTGCAGAGATATAAAGCATACCTATAACCACGAATAGCTTTCTGCTTCTTAATTATTCCATGAACCGAGAATTTTTCATACATCAAAGCGTATAAAATATCACGAATAAAGATTTAAATAACTCGTTTTTCCTCGGCCACGCGGCAAACAACGCTACTCACGTGCACCTATTTGAAAAGTTAAAAAGTACGTATCTAATTATATACCAGTAGAAATGTTCTACGAATATATTATGTTTGTCATAAAAACGGTGCAAGATCCTATTGCGCTATAGCGAAGTATAATTATTATGGTTAAGTCGATGAAGTTTAAAATAGATCTAAAAATGTGTGTATATAGAAGCTGCAAAGACGAATGTAGTAAAACATGAAAATTAGCATAAAATGTGGTCCAATTAAATATTATAGTTTATTAATGTGATCGATAATTGTGATGAAATACTTTGATAAATCTTGGTGAAATGTACGTTTGCAGCAAATATTTGGTAATTTCTATATACATTTTCAAACTAGTTTCAGTCTTTCTTAATGTAATATAAATAATCTTATAAAGCTTATGATTATAGTGCTTCTGAGATTTGAGAAAACTGTGCACGATAGATATATTATATTTATAAAAATTTTCTGTGATAGTTATTTCCGAATGATCGTACATTGGTCGTTCTTTTTTTTCTAAATTCTTCTATTTTTTTCTTGTTTTCTATATAAAATTGAAACCTGGATTTTTGTCTAGAAAACTTATCAGTCCTAACATTTCTGAAAGAAATTATTTAAAAGATCGACGGGGAAAATGAAACAGGATTAGAAAATTAAAAAGTGGCAATTGTAGTTTACTAAGTGCGCTTACTTTGTGATACGTAAATTATTTCAATATCATTCATATTTATATTTCATTGTTCTTTGTTGTACTATCCATCTTATCCACTGATTTACGACGAACCTGCAGCGAGTACGTATTCTCCATTATAGAACGGCGTATTTTTTCACTGTTATCCTACTGTTCTGGTATTTTGCCAGGACAACCAAGCAAAGATATATGGTAAAAATATGTCTGCATTTAACAAATGATTTTGCGTTCCTATAATACCGTTTGAAATACGACGACAATTGAAGAATTCATATGGAATAAAGCGATGATTCCGCCATAAAATTGTTTGAACAGAGAATTTGTCGTGGAACGAGGAAATGTATGTAAACGATTTTGAAATAGAAGGACAATAAAAGTGTTATATCAAATATATGTAAATAGATAATTAAGATTTTTAAATAAACTATAAAAGAGTAAAGTGTTCTTAAATCGTCGTCAGATAATTAAATCGAAATGAATTACAATTTCTGCTGGTTAGGAAAATATTTCAAATTCGATTGGAACTTTAATCTCGTTCCTTAGATATTGTTTGGTGTGTTGTTCTTTCAGTTTCTAAATAAACTCAATTTCGAATAAAAATACCGAGTTAAATAAAAATTAATTATGTTACTGACAACAGCCGAGACTTGGTTCACGTGTACGTGCTAGGCCTTTGTTTTAGACAAACCTTATTTGGAACAGAAAAAGACAACTAGTTTGAAATAATGAATTAGTTTAACTGCTTTCTGATATTTATTTTTCAAGTAAAATGGAGATAAGGTAAATGGATTTTTTCTTCACCAATACGATCATATCTGATTTATTCGTGGCAACGTTGTTTGTTGTTATTCATAGAATGTTTAATGCATATCTGAATACGCCAGACTGGAAATCGGAGTATTATAATATAAGTGGAAGGATATTTCTAGAAATCTGCTTGGCTAAGTAAATATTTTGTTGTTTCTCTGTATTCGTACTTCCACTCTGACGTCAACTTTGCATCGTTATATCGCAGGGAAAAAGAATTATTTGAAAGAAATTGAAAACGATATTACGTGGAATATGTTTGAATACTCGTTTACCCTCTAGCTATTGCATGCAATGAGGAGCGTGCGTAACTTTGATTTTTCTACTGTGCTGTTTCTCTGTCATCTCATGGAAGCTATTTTCCCAAAGCACACAGAAATAAATATACGAGCGAACTATATTAAACAAATGTATGTTTTAATTTTATCCAAAGATTAATTCTAAAGAGAATCAAAATTTATATTTATGAAATACAATTGAAATTTATATTTATGTTTATTCGTACTGTTTTATCATCGTTCCTTGTTTACGATAGAGTTAATATTTAATTTAATAATAATAATATTAATATTAATAATGTAGCATCGTGAACTAGGGGCCTGGAGGCTGTCGTGCGAATTATAAACAAGCGGTTGTTGAGCATGTGCGTGTTGGGGCTAAGACAAAAGACATGAGATTAAGACAAAAGACAAGGGGTTGCTAAGGGACAATAAACAAATTAATTGTCATTGTGAGTTGAGAAGTCAGAGAGTGCGAATTGCAAATTATTTATCTAGTTGTCTTAATTATAATACGTTATCGTGATTAGTTCACCTTAAGCAACCACCGTTTCCTGTTTAATCAACATCTGTTTAATCCATTTATTGTAAATAAACTAATTGTAACATAAGATCCTACAATAATAATATTACGATAAAAGTATCTTCTTCTCCTTCGTGTCACTGATTTTTCAAACATTCATCCTTACCCTCTGTATTTGTATTATATTTTATCAACAATTCGGTACATCCACGTTCGCAATAAAACATTCCTATCCTACTACGTGTTTTTTTATTTACATGAATTTTACAATCAATTCTCATCGAGAATTATAAGTAAATTTTTCTGGCGTGGTATGTCGTGTTTAATAACTGTTTATCGTGTGTTTGATTCTACTCAGCACTACGCAAACTAGAAACGCGGCACTATTTTGTTACGTTTAGTCGTATACAGATATGGTAGATATTTCACATTCTTATTGGCGTTCGTACACCGGCGATGTGTACGAGTTTTAACGACTCCATTTTTAGAAAATCGACGGGTAATTTAATTTTGCAACGAAATGCGTGGTTCAGGCAGATACATGCGTGTACCACATACCAGCGGAAGAGCATCTCGCGCCCCCGCAATAACGGCTTCTCGAAATTAATTGTACGACCGCCCATTAAGATTCATGCGCACGCTCGTACCGAAAGAATAGTCCGCTACATTATCTCGTCACGCAAGAGACCATTCATTCCATAGAACGGCTCAATTATTTCCTGCTAGCTCTCTTAATCTGTTTAATCTACGATTCCGTCTTTATCCTGCGCATCTCAGCCTCGCATCAGATATTCCTGACGCGGTAATAGTTACGTTATATCGTGCTGCGTCGTGAATTTTCACGCGAGTAGTTAGTTTGGTTGTTCGCAATTTTTGTTAATAATCCTGACTGTGCTTTACGACACAGTTTGTACAATTGCAGGAGTTTCTGCAATCAGCAGACAGCTCCGCTTTTTAGAAATTTCAGTAAACGAGCAAAAATGAACTAGGAACCGAGTACTTTTCCAAACGATTTGTGCGGATTTCGATCAAAATTAAAGACAAGGTAGAAATACCATGTAATAATGAATAATTCGTATCGCAAGGTAACAAGTGTCTTGAATAATGTTTATGCAAAATACTTGCATTATTTCAACAATGAATTACTTTTCAAATAATCTTAAAACGTAATTATAGACTCGGGCACATCTTCCGCATTGTTTCTTCAATATCTGCATGGATCGTGGCTGGATTAAGTGAAATTGTTTTTGCAGAAAGTAAATTGAAAGTTTAAGAATATGAGGAGATGTTACTTGGCTAATTAATGTCTTCTGTGAAAGAGATAGCAAACGAAGGACCAATTTCTCAACGGGGGAATGCTTTCATTCGTACAGTCGTCAATATAAAAAAAATGCTTTTAGGATTTCGATGACCAAGATTGAGAATCGTGGAATGGAATTATTACGATGACCTGCGTTAAATGCTGATCTGAGCCCTGAAATTCCAAGGAGAAAAGTTTGCGATCGAGAGAAGCCAGCTATAGAAAATATCGTCGAACTTAAGAGATGAATAAAATCTGCGTGGGCGGATATTCAAAACGAAGCTTCAAATAAACTGGTGGATAATATGCCTGAAGGATCAAAAAAAGTAATAAGAAATGAAAAGAAATCCGCTAAATACCGAATGAAAAGAGAACACCGTTAACATTGAGTTTATATCTTTCCGCAAGCAGAAGTACAATTTCAAGAGAAAATGTAATTGCTCTCAAACTTGAAAAGAAGAACATTTTCGTTTGTTGTATCTTCAGTTTTGTAGTATACTACAGTATGAAATTATATAAAAGATTTGGCCAATTTTTGTTTCAATAATGTGAAAAATCTAAAAATGGAGTTGAGTTTCTAATTGTTCGCGACGCGTTAATCCACAAGCTTTCTTTCCTCCGGAAAAACTCTTTTCTTGCCGCTTACAGTGTATCTATTGATTTATAGAAACCTGAAACTCGTTGTGATTTCTAGAAAATTATCTCAACTTAGTTGAATAGTCCTGTCTTCGTACGAAAGAAGATCGTTCGTAAGGAACTATCTTACAAGTACTGGTATTAAAAATAGCAATAGAAACTTTTGAATGGAAATGCAACGATCTTCTTCAGTTTCTATCCTCGCATTCTAAACTTTCTTGCGAGACGCCATCTCCAGCTTCCCCACTTTTTCCTCGTTCTGCTAATTGACGCTCGTTCGTAAACGTCTTAACACATGGCGATTCGAGAGGGTTCTCGGTGTGAAAAGCCTGGCGTACCCTTTTGAAGTTGGCTTTCGCCAGCAAGAACAACAGTCTGGAAGGAACGAGGATGGCTTGTCCAATGCAGGATACAAATCCTCGGTTGTATCGTAGGATTCGCTTTGGCATCTCTATCCGGAGGAAGACTCGGCCCCATTTCGAGTCGGATTATGCGTCATTCGTCGAGCGGCAGGAAACGGTCGAAACGGAAGCCGGTTATCTGTAGGACGAGTGTCAGCCACAGCCATGACAGTCCTTTCCGTCTATCTATATCATCGTCGTAGTTTGGACATTGTTTTGACTTCTGACAGGGCCGACATGCAAATCAGGATTTCGATAATTGCAGGGATTGCTTTGAATGTCCTAGACGAGGCGTAGGCGTATCAGCCATTTCTCGTTAACCGTGCCATCGTTCTGTCCCTTTATCGTGCCGTGACTTCTCATGGCGCTCCTCGGGAACACAATTGAACTGGATATATTTGGTTTTCAGTAGATGGATTAAGAAAATGTTTCGCGGCAAGCAACGCTTGTACGTGTGATAGACCCTCGTTTATTGGGGTGAAATTTCAGTCGATGCTAGATTAACTGGATTTTTGTCGGTTGAACTCGTTTACCTGAACGCCAGTTTCTGTTGTGTGAAAAGTAATAAGTTGGAAATATTTCTACGATGTGTTAGAAATTCGTTAATTGATTCGGCATCTGACTCTGAATGAACACACATAGTTGCATAATATTAAGAGATATTAAATAATTTAAATGATGCTTCTAATAGAAGTTTTCGAAAAGACATTTCGTCACTGATCTCTTCGTCTGCTAGCGACATGGATCATTTTATTCACGAAAGTTTCTAAATTCTAAATTAATTTGACACTGTTATAGTACGGTATAATCTTTTTAATTTAATTATGATTTGAACTTCGTTCATTATTTCCATTTCTATCACGACTTTCTGTTACGACCATATGTGCAATTTTGGAAAATGCGGTTGAACATCTATCCTAACTACCATATTAATATATTACGAATTAATTAATATAAATTTCTGATCACGTTATTACTGACAATCGTTATATATAGATACTCTCTGTCATCTAAATATAACAGTTGCAATTCCTAGTCAGAAGCCAGCGCATATTAATGCAGCGTGTTTACTCAAACAGTATACTATTAAACAATAGATAGCTGTTTAACCATAATTAATATTGGTTTGTATAGTGAGTTTGGATGATTCGAAATGTTTCGTTCATCCATGTACGTGTAGATATGCATAACAATCACAAAGCTGTGAATGTTTGATACGATCTACCATTAATGCAAAGTATCACGAGTAATTAATTATCAAAGATTATATATGCGATTGCTTTTATGAAATGTATTTTTTCCAACGTTTTATTCAAGTTACCGTGACGATCGATTCTGATCGATTGAAGAACGGTGGATGTTTCATCTCTTTAAAAATTTTCTTTCATCAATTTCTTCGATTCACGAGCGATAAATAACTTAGTGTTTTATGCGCATGAGTAGACATTTTAAGTGAAATTTTATATCGAAGAATTTATATATATCGATCTGCTAAAAGAATTATACGATTTAAATACGTTACGCTATTCGAGATATTGAAAATGCTTCGAATATTTCGAATATTTCGAAATTTGTCGAGTGTCTCTTAATAAAATAAAAAACAATCACATACTTTCAAAGCGATTCGAAACAAATACGTAGATAATATATTTTGCAACAATTCGATTTTAGCTTCAAGTGCAACTTCATTTACGTGCTCCATTTCTGGACGATTAGTTGAAGATTTCATGTAAACAACACCGTACGTGTACATATTTTTTAATATATAAAACAATGTGAATGCCATTAAGCGATAGACGTGTTCAAACACACGTACACTAAACATCACCAATTTTATAACAATTCTTACTCGGAACGCTAAAATACACCTTCAACAACAAAAGTAGCAGTCAACTTCAGTAACAAAAATAAAAAGAACGTTTTGAGAAATATATTTTCAAGGCACGTACAGACTCATCCACAAATACAATTCTTTTCCCGATGAATTTCGACTATACTAGGGTAAAAAATAGAAAATTTTGTGACGCTCTTAGACTATTTATATGCTTGAGATTTGCTGAAAATCAAAACAAATAAAATTTCAAAAATAATTTTAAGTCAGAGAAGCTTCCTCTCTCTCTGCTAAGAAATTTGATGTTTGCCACTTAAGTAGTTGTCTACAGATAATCTTCGATTGCTATTTTCCAAAATTCCTGATTTTTAATTTGCGTGTTGTATCTGAACGCGCATTCCAGTTCACTTGCTACATCCTGGACACACGCAGCGAACGTGTCAAAAGGCATCGGTGCAATTTAACCTGCTTGTCACTGCGTCGTAGTTGGAATCTAGGGAGCAATACACTCGTTTCGAGGCATAGACTAATCACCCAGATACTCGCGAGAGATTCAGCTCGTACGCGACAGTAACTGTCCCGTAGATTGGTTTCTACAATGGCTTTAATATCGAACTGTTATCTACGACTGCAATTTCACACAATTAGAATCCTTTTGCGCAATAATTTACCAACTCGTATGAGTGAACTGACAAGCCATAAATCGTAGCTTATAGACTGCTATTTTACGATCTCAGAATTTTATGGCAAACAGGGTAGTCGCTTCTGATTTGTCAAATTTGCTTAGAAAATTCCATGTGTTGATGAATAGAAACAAAATAGAAATTTGATTAATTCTACAAATATTATAACAAGTATCGTATTTTGATTACGCGCTCAAACTTTCCGTAAATGCATAAACAAATAATTAATTTCACTGTGTTCCACGTGGAATTTACATCATTTTCAATTAAAAAACTATTTTCTATATTTTGCACTACTTCAACTCCTCAATTCGAAGTATCTGTTCGTTGGAAAACAACGATTCTGAGTTTGCCGTATTGCGTTTATTAAAAAATACAAATTAAATTTCCCGCTAATAAAACGTTGCCAATTATTCGCCGAAGGTACGTCGAAATGAAAATTCCGTTTCACATTTATTTCGCTCGTTCGTTGAATAATTTTACAAGGATTACTGCAGTTCTTAATGAAATTTTTGTTACAATTTTCGATCATAGTTTGTTGTCGTTTAGCTGAAATACTTAACGATGTGTATGAGGCCTGTTTCGATCTAGTTTTTTATAAGACGCTTCAGCAAAGCTTCAGCTTTGGTTAATCTACGAGTTACAAACATGGTGGCAATTAAATCGGTAAGAACGTTTAATATCTGACGGCACGCAGCATTATTAATCGCTGAATTCTGGTGGATTAAATTAACTAGAAACGCGCGCCATTCTGTGAATATTCTCGGATTAATTTCAAGCCGTTGATAAAGTAAATAACCGATCAGTCTGAAAATAAAGTTCGTTGCAAGTTGCCCAGCAAAAACTCGACGATGGATTCGAATCGGTCGTTAATTACCATCGCCATAGAAACTTCTGTTTCGGTAAATGAACGGGCGGGAAAAAATCCGCGTATCTGGAGCTTCGTCTGGAAATGAACTTGCCGCTGTACGTCGAGGAAATTACGTTTATTTTCTAGTCCGTGTCGCGGACAAGTTTCCATAATAAGCCTGCGTATCGTTTGATTTAATATTTTTTTAAGCAGTATGAATTCAATTTATCTGCGAAAAAGGTACATTTTTTTTGAACGTTAGAACTTTCCAATTTTTCATGTCTTTCTGCCAAAACATAGCGCAAACTATTTACTTTATGAAACTCTAAAAGAAAATTCGTAGGTTTTGGCTAATTTCTTTCTAATGATTATGACAAATTCCGTCAACAATGATTATAATGTCAAAGATGATCGCAAGATTTGTATAATATACAACAAACAACAAGAAGTGAAATAAAAAAATACCTAGTTCGATCAAAATCATATTATGTAATTGTAACAAACATAACATATAAAAGAATAAAAAAAAAAGAAATAGGAAACCGATATTCAGGTAAGAGAGGACGAAGATTAAATATCTTTTGTCGAATGGCACACGATTGTGAATTCATCAAACGCAGAAATTATGGTTTTCGACATACTCACGTGTCTTTAAAGAATCGAGGATGAGGTACATGTGTACGTTTCTCGAAATTCGAAATTTGAAAATCGAAAATTAAAACAGCGATGGTCGGAGCGAAGGTTAGGGGCCTGAGAAGGATAGAAAAAGACCTTGAAGTCAAAAATCATTCTCCCTTACAAGAGTATCGTTCATGCTAACAAAGGCTCATCAACGATAAATTAGCGCAGCGTTATGCGTCGATGGAAGTCCATATAAATCCTGATATCGCAGTTAGCAATCATCTGCACATTGAAGTTAATAACATCAAATGGCAGACGATATACGAAGCGAACGCAATTCTTAGTTCCGTCAATTAATTAATTCCTTCGTTAATTAATTCGTTTTAATTAGATTAAAATTTTTCTTCTCGCGAGATTTTAATTTGCCTGACGACTTCGTTCTCGTTATTACCGTAGAGATTGCTGCGAATGTTTAAGATTGTCGAATAAATATTTGAAATACGTTTAATCATTGGAGTAATAAACGTAATGTGGAAAGAATGTGTGGAGATGAGATTTTTAGAAAAAATATTTATTTTATTTCATTATTTCTTATTATATATTATTAATATTTATTTATTCATTTTTTAATAACAATAAAAGCAAATGATTTTTATAAATGTTTGTTAGATTAAATACTGGTTCTATGAGACTAGGCGAATAGATAGATAGCGTTCAAATGGAAATATATTTTTTTATTTCACTTCTTGTTGTTTGTTGTATATTATACAAATCTTGCGATCATCTTTGACATTATAATCATTGTTGACGTGTTGCACGGAATTTGTCATAATCATCACAAAGAAATTAGCCGAAAGCTAAGAATTCTTTTTTAGAGTTTCATAAAGTAAATAGTTTGTGCTAGATTTTGGAAAAAAGACATGAAAAATTGGAAAGTTCTAGCGTTCAAAAAAAATGTACCTTTTTCGCAGATAAATTGAATTTATACTACTTAAAAAAATATTATTAATAGATGAACAAATGAGAATTTGAAGTTCAATCCGCGAAGGAATTTGCAAAAAAATGAATAAACTTCATTGGAAATTGATTAATCAATTAGTTTTTTAGCTTTCGCGTGCCAGCTTATGAAATTGTTAAACGTGGCAGTTAAAAATGTTGTCAAAAGAGTAGAAAAATTGGAATAAAAAAATTACCTTTGTATTTGAAGGTTACATGTACATCCCAAAAAGATCTGATTTCATATAGCTAGTAGCTAGTCTAAACAAAATTTATAAAAATCATATGCTTCTATTGTTGGTACACGTTTACAGTTTCTTGCTTATAGAAATGTGATAATTGATATTCTAATAATTTTTGTAGTTAAAATTAGAATACAAGAACCTCGGTGACTCGTTAGCCGCTCATATCTACACACTCGAATCGATTTGTAACAAAAATACGAAAATTTTGCTAAACCCTTCGTACGAATTAACGGAGAATTAATAATCGCGAAGGAATTTGAATTATCTATTAAATTTACATAATCTGCAAATTGAGCGATCTTAAAGGGATTTAACAATTTTTTAAAGATTTGCTCAGAAACAAATTTTTCAAATTTCGTACCGCCTTTGCTATGAAAATTGGAATTTACATGGATACATATGCAACGATAATACATAGAAGCAAATTAAATATTAAATTTGAAGGTTGCAGAGGTAAAGAATGACAGGAATAAGGACAAAGTTAATGTTACAGCGGCAGATGTACTCAAGTATCCACCTATAACCTTACCGAGATTTAAGATATTCGGTTGCTGGGAACTTAATTGCGGTTCTTAGCCATAAAGCGACTCGTAAACCTAGAGATAATGTAACCCAGCACGGAATATAAGCTTTTGTAATCGAAATAAAGATCATTAGAATCCATACACTTCTGCCAACGAGATGCGAGTTTAATAATTCTGTGTCTGATAGCAAAAGATAGCAAAATCCTTGGTGTTTGAAAATATTCCATTGTAAGAATATTTGGAGAAATTGTAATCAAGACTAATCATTTGCAGATGATTTTTATACTCATACCTTTCGAATAAAGTAATCGTTCTTAAACGTTCCGATAATTTCTTAATCGTGTTTCGGGTTGCAAGTTTTCATAATTCAGAGTTCAACACTTAGAACAAGTAAGATTAATTATTAAATAATTGGGAAGCAAACAATCGATAGAATTTCCTCTATTTGGTCGACGAAATGGTCGACCAAAACTTACCGCCTTTTCGAAACGAAATTCCGCGATCCTCGAATTTCTACATTTCAACGTTGCTTCCATTTTATCAAACAAGAAGCATTCACATTTGACATGAAATTAAAACGAGAAATCGTACGAACCAATAAGAATTTTCGTATATTTTGTTCGAGTTTTGTAACTCCAGAAACACTTGTAACGTTAGAAAAATATAGCCGGGTCGAAAATGACCAACAGACTGAGCAAGGGATAAGCTTAACGAGCATTAATTAAGCAACGCGATACAGAACGATTACTGGAATCTGCCCATCCTGATTCCCCCGTGAGGCATTAGTCTGCAAGCTTTCCTAACTTCAGACGTATTATACGAACAGCGTCAAGGCTCATAAGCTTCACACAAATGTCTCGATTTATCTAATTGATCGATCGCAGCGACGTGGTCGCTGTTACGAGACGGCTGCTACCGGACCTCTTCGTTTCGCTTGTAAAGTAAATTGCGGACGCTTCAGGGGATTTCTTTGCGGCAGGGATCTTGCTGGATTTTCTTCCGCAAAGAACACTATCTTCTTAATGCCACCGATGCTGCTTGCTTATATATTTTTGGCTATTTCGTAGCAAGAGATTAAGTTCTTCCTAAAGTTCCTTGCCGGAAAGTAGGGCAATGGTTCACGAGGATAGAAATTTGCGAAAAAAAATTAATTAACTTTTGCTAGAATGGAGGAAATATAAAAGTGTCTGGGCATTCGTGCTTCGCTCGAAACATAGTTTGTCGGAATACGAATCTGCAAGCTTCGATATAGAGGATTAACCGATAATAATATTATTAAATAGGTGTGCGCATTTTATATAAACAATTTATAAATTCTGCATTTTTTCTTTCAAATTATCTTTGCAAGCAGAGTTATGCAATATCAGATGTAATTAAAACCGTGTAAAGTAGTTTGTATTAATTGGTCATGCGAGCTTAAGACGTTTGATAGTTATTCTTTGCGTTTAAACATTTCTTTGAACAATCATTTTTGGCGAATTTATATCTTGAAAAGTATAAACTAGAAGATGCAAATACGATGCTGACAACAACTGAGTAGGAAACAGTGGCAAGTAGTATAGTGCCGTCTATAGTCAGACGTTCTATGTAAAAGCCTGGACACTGTAGTTCCAGTTACAATTGCAGTGATATCTTTCTGGATTTAATACAGTTATTTGTATGTAGTAGAAAAACTCGTTTACGTAAGTGAAAATAGGCAGTATAATTGTGATAAACCTTACTGGATATTATTAAAATTACGATGAATATATATTATGCATATACTTTATTTCTTAATCTACTTTTCAAAAAAATTGTAAAAGATGAGCGGAGTTTTAAGGTTAATAATTGCTTTTTGAATATACAGGATGATCTGAAAATTAGTCGCCACGATTTTTCAAGCACTTCAGATAATCAAACGATTCCGGCGGGAAATGTTTCGAACGAAAGTTAAATCAGCTAAAAATTGCAGTGTTAAGAAGTTGAAAAAAAATTCCACTTTGATGAAAAGTTAAAGTGATCTCTATTTTTTTATTTTTCCATGCATTTTTTTAATTCTCTGCGAGAAAGTATTAAGATACTTAGGCGGAAGAATGATTAGTTTAAAAGATATCTTAGCTTTAATGTGATAAAGCTTGTCGTATGAAAGAGAAAAGATGTACTTTTCCGTTTTTACGTTTTCCTCGTCTATCGTACGACAAGCTTTAGTTCAACCTAAAGTTTACTTGAAAAGTCATGGCGACTGATTTCTACTCCACCCTGTATAATAGTTTTCCTCGTATCGAAGTCCTTCGATCGTAAAACTAAACGATGCTTCCTAAAAGACACAGCTACTCGTTCAAATAGAAATGGTCGCACATCGCGCTTAATCAAGTCGAGCGAAATAAAAGTTCGCTAATTAGCAGACATTGCGCGGAGGTTGGTGGTTGGCCAGTCACTTGTGTCATTCTTCACGGTCACGAAATTCGAAGCTGACCGTGGACGGGTTCGAGGCCGCAAAGTAATTACGTTTACCCTCGTGAAGGTGAGGTGAGTAAAGTGGATCCGTTAAATTGTGCATCGGTTTATCTGGTCGTGTTCACCGTTGAATCTTTTCATCCGGAGCACTTTTGAGAGTAACTAAATAGCAAAAAAAAAAAAAAAAAAAAAAAAAAAAAACAAGAGCAAAATTAGCGCGCGAACGAATAATTCAATAATAAATATGAGAAAGATATAAATATATTATATTTTGATCGTGCTGAAGTAACTACTTCAAGAAAAACTCTACATCTTCATTTATGTATGTCCGTGACCTGAGACCTCTGTTACGAAGAGAATAGAATTTAGTGAGAAAAAATCGAAATAAGGAGAGATTCATATTATTGTGCCTTTGAATATAAATTTTGTTTTGAGTTACAAGGTCTGGAAGCAAAGTAGATTTCTATTGCTGTTTCTTGTAGCCTTCAGCTAGAGCTACAAGGTTAACTTTCTGGTAATGTCCTTTTGCTATAAATATATGAACGTGCTCCCTATCATCCCATTGTCTAGAAACACTAAGATCTGAATCAGCATAAACTTATACATTGTACTTATACCTTTAATTATTTCGGTATACTTTTCTATTACAAATTCATCCACTTGTTCTTCAAGTTCAGATCGTATCGCAGAGACGCGACAAGATTGTAAAAAATAGAAAAAGGACCAAAGAAAGATCTGTAGGAGAATCAGTAATACAATATAAGTAAGATAGGCAAAAGACTTTGTTGGGATAAAAACAAACTTATCACTACACGTGACGGCTGCATGCTATGAAAGCGGCTAACTGGAATGTAAATTAGAAATGAGAAGGAAAAGTAAAACTGAGAATTATTTATGTGATCAAATCAGAAAATTATGTGACTAGATAAAGACAAAGCTAGGAAAACCAGGGGTAGAATAAAGGTAGGTAGCGTTCCTGAAGTGCCATTCTTGCCAAATTGTGCCAAAACTCTAACTGCGACTGTTTAATCAAAGAAAAAAATTAACTTAAACTTGAACAACTTCTTTGAGGTAAGACCCTTGCTTACTTTTGGTAAAAAAGAATAGCGACGACCATCGATCAAGATAAAATATTTGTTTGATAAAACAGTTTCTCGTTCATTTTCTCTAACGGAGATTTCCTAATGTTTTTTCTTCCATTTTCTAATTTTTTCTAATGTTATTGTTTTGAAAGCAATACGTCTGCCAATGTTTTGTTTTGTTCGAAGGCTTCTTGAAGACAACGTAAAATTTTTTAGAAGAGTGAAGAAACTTGAAATTATTTTCGAAATTTCATTTGTTTTGATTGTCATAAGATTTTAATTACAAAATTTTCTATTTCTCATCAGAAAAAAATTGTATTTGTAGAAAAGCTTGCATATGCCATCTTTTTGTAGAGAAAATTGAACGTGCTATTAAATTTGCAAGTGCTGTATGTACCAATGCCATTTATTCCCAAATAACTTGCATAAAAACAGAAAAGGCATTTTTTCAAGATGTTCCTTTTATTTTTGTCAGAAAAGTATATGTTATAATACTTTTATATTATAATGAAATTGCTCCTAAATTCTACACTAAGGTGCCATTGGCACGTGGGACATTATACGATAAAGAAACAATTTTTCCATTTTTTCCACTTGCAGTGTCGTCTACGAGAAATCTTCAATCGTAATCGTGTCAATTCTCTAGGGGCGGAAGTTTTAATTACATTTCATCAAAATTATTATTTATTCTTACTACTAACTATTATTTATTTTCCCTATTGTTGAAGCTACGATATATTTACGAATGAAAGGAAATATTTAACAAATTTCGCAGGACGTTTGAATAACATTTTTTATAGATTTCCGGGCCATCGAGAAGTGTTTATAAAAAGATGATGCTCTCGTTTTTACGCAATTGCAGAAGATCTCGGGACAAGTGGTTTATAAAAATTTTACGATAGACCACCGTGACGGGCCTCCTCGAACGATACGAGCAAAGCAGATGGCACTCGTAAAATCGAACTTTCATATTTGATGTGTTGTTTATACGTATTTTAGCGTACGGTTTCCGTTCGTTGGTGATATCAAATTGTAATACGAACGTGGAAGTGGTATTTTCGCCAGGTCATAGTAAATACCATAGTAAATACCATCAAATAAAATTTGATCATATTTAGTGGCATTAATTCGCGAGCTCGCACGTGCGGAACTTGGATGCGATTTAATTGCCACTGTACGCGCTGATGCATCGATAATTTTTTCCTAAAATATTGAAATATCGAGCAGAATTTTATGAAACTCGATCGGAACGCTCTGCATCAACGAACGAATTTTTATTTACGACTGCTGAATTAATTTCTCCAAGTCCGATTACGATATGTTTGCGCGAATAAAGAGGAAAGAATTGTATTTTTCCGAAGGCCGACATAACTATTTGCAGTAGAAAATGTGCGTAAATCTGTTGTATCGTGTTGGGATTCGTTAGAAAATAATAATACGAAGTTTTACATCGGTGTGGCAAGCGTATTTATAATATGGAATTGTTCGAAAGAATTTTAGTGTCCAACACTTTGGCGAATGTACAGTATGATAGCAAAGATTCTTATAACACTACATCAACGAAATTTCGTTATGATTAACAATTTATGCTTAACAAGTTTTAAGCGCGTGGTTATTTCTGTAAATATGAGAAATGATGCTGAAAAGATGTTTCAAATTAAAGTTGCTCGACTTCATGAGGGAAACTTAATGAGATATTTCAATTTCTTGTTTTACGTTTTTATTTAAAGAGATTCCAATGGGTCTTTTTTTAATACAGCTATCCACTTTTTTACACACCATTCGATGCACTTTCTAATTCTCTACAAGTAAGTAGTCAGGTATTTGGGTCGACAAATAAATAATTAACACTAGAACTACCGATAGTTAACACGAAGCTATTCTATCAAAACCAGTCAAAATGACTGGTCTTTAAAAAATACGTAATAGTAGAATATTTTTATATTGAATTATTACTTTCTTGCTATTAATATTATACTATTAGTATTATTAATCCATCTGGGACCATGGTCCCTAAACAAAAGTTGGCACATTTATAAAATTGTAAAATCGAAACGACTGGTGTGGTATTTCTAGTGTTAGCATCTAGCGATTTAGCGATCGATCCGGAATTTTCCTGGTATCGTCATATTGAATGATACGCAGTAAACATTTTAAAAACGTATGGGAAGTTGTACGAAACGAGGAAATTGGTTAATTGGGGTTCGATAAACAGATTGCAGGATCCTTTTGCTTTGACAAGTACCAGTCATTTTGACTGATATTGGTATAAGTAACGTTGATACAAAATTATTTTGAGTTTGAATACATAACAAATAAAATAAAATTCATTATATTATTCTTTTAGTTATCTTTGCGAAAGTCATTACATCATTGTGGAAAAAAGATATAACATGAAGTAGGAATTTTAAAATAAAATTGTAAAACCAGTCAATTTGATTGGTGTGATAGTTCTAGCGTTAAATGGGAGATCTTTTAAATTTAATCTTTCAAAACGTATCGTACGAAGGATAAGGAAAACACCGCGTTGTTTCTTGCCTTTTCTTGCGTACGATAAGTTCCACAACATCGAAGTTAAAAAGTCTTTCAAACTAGTCATTTTTCGAGTCAAATATCTTAATATTCTTTCACAGAGAATTAAAAAGTACATCGAGTAGCTTATAAAAAAGTTTGATTTGAAAAGTAAAAAAATTGGCTTTGAAATTTCTTTAAACAAGAATGCGACAAAAAATCGAAATATCTTTTTTTAAGTTTCCCCACTAAAGTCAAATAACTTTCACCTGAGACATTTTTTCGCGCTTCTCATATTTACAGAAATAATCACGCGTAGACGTTTAAAACGACACATTATATGGCAGTCTTTGGTAGAACAAGCTGAGACTATTCTCTTATTAATCTGTCGATCTCTCGAATAAATATTTCATGTAAAATCATGCGATACAAGCGATAAATTATCTCAAGGTATCACGTAAATCGGGTACATTGATCACCATTTAAACAGGGCTTAGCCGTAAAGTAAATTTAGTACCGCGCGTGATAAGGATCAGCACCGTCTACATCTCAATGATATTCGAGTCTGGTTTCCGCTATTCCATTCCACCTGGCTCACGGAAAAAATATCGATATATCTTAACCGGTGTAACAGATAGTGAAACAATGTCCATGTACCATCTCGACCATCTGAAAACACGTAGTTCGATTGTCGAAAGAGTCTATAGAGCATATATAATTTCGTTTCACTCTAATAATAAATAAAATAATAATCGTGATAGCCGCGTCTCGTTATACAAGACCGTGGATATTTACGCATTTAAAGGAAACTTAAAATTGCCCTAACGTACGAAAGCATAGCAAATATCGAAAGTACGGTGTATCTGTCTCGATATTCAGAGCATGAAATAAATGTCTGCCCACGATTCATTTCTTTAATTGGATTTATAAAAATGGGAACTCGCATAAGAATCCACAGTCTGCTAATTACGATGCTAACGAAATTCCTAAAACGAAAAATATTTCGTCTAATACGATATAACGTAAGTATTCAAATACTTTTGCGCGCCAGTGTGTCTTCTCCGACGTGAAAAACGAGGAAATAAAGTCCAGATACGAATCTCGAGGAAGCTTGGTCGGTCGTCAGATTTGCAGGGCAAGGTCTCCGATCGTGTCACATATGTTCAGAATTCGAGGAAACTGGCGGTAAGTGCTGTTGGAAACGTCGTTAGTCGTTAAAAGCGAATGGAGCATGGCAGAATTACGATCAGCGCCGAGCAAATAAATCATATTGTATTTTCGTGCGGGTGCATCCTTTCGCGCGGGAATGGCCGTTTTCTGGAAACGCGCTGTAAAAGCGGATGGTCGGCATTCGAATTTTATTGCGTGACACGTGTACCTATATTGTATGCATGTTTTGATGCGCGTTCTTTTCTTTTTCCCCTCGTTTTTTGTTTTCTCTTTTTTGTTTCATTTTTTCCATTCGATTTCGAAGCACAGATTCCGCGTGATTTATAAACAGATTTCGTGCCTGCAACGCTACGGTCTAGTAGATGTATTCACACATACAGGCGCGCGCGTGCGCATATATATATCGTGTTTCAAGATAAATCGTTTCCCCATCTCTTCTTTTTTTTTTTTTGTTTTGATATTGGTAGTACGGAATTGGGATGTGTGGAATGCTCTCGAAACGTAGTTGTACATATTATATTTTGAATATTTCTGGTTCCCATTCGCGAATAAGCTAGATTTGTGGTGTACGACAGAAACCAAAATACGTATACACGAGTTAAACTCGTTTTTAGAAATCTTCTTTTCACCTTTTATTTCCGAAGACTGTGACGATCCGATTGTTCCGCTTGTGACCATCGTAATGTGTCGTCAGTTTTTTTTTTTTTTCTATGGAAACTATAGTTATTAAAACGGAGAAAAGGAGTGTTGCTGTTAAAGTTTAGGGACTATCAAAAAAATAATAATAAATCGCTTTGAACCAGTAATAGCATCAATGAGAGTGGAGTTTTCTTAAATCTATGGGGAAACACTATCGGGCTTGTACTCAAAGGAATTATTAAGACCCTTGTACTTAAACATAAAGCGGTTTATCATGCTTCAACCGACCAATCAAGCGAGGCGGCACAAATACTTGGAGAGAAAATCGTGTGGAAAAATTACAGCGGGGCAGCCTGCGGAAGCTTAAAGAGGCTGACGATTAGAAATTTCAGTGTCCAAAGTCTTTCTTCCAGATATTTTCATCCGTGAATATTCCACTCCATTTTCGATTCCGATCCATTGTTGGCGTGTTGCACGGAATTTGTCATGATCATCAAAAAAAAGTTAGCCAGAAGCTAAGAAATTTTCGTAGAGTTTCATAAAGTAAATAGTTTGCGCTATGTTTTGGAAGAAAGACGTGAAAAATTGGAAAGTTCTAGCGTTCAGAAAAAAATGTACCTTTTCGCAGATAAATTATATTTATAAAACAATATTACTAATAGATGAACAAATGAAAATTTGAAGTTCAATCCGTGAAGAAATTTGCAACAAAGTGAATAAACCTCGTTGGAAATTGATTAATCAATTAGTTTTTTAGCTGTCGCGCGCCAGCTTATGAAATTGTTAAACGTGGCAGTTAAAAATGTTGTTAAAACAGGAGAAAAATTGGAATAAAAAAATTACCTTTGTACTTGAAGATTACCCGAAAAAGTCTGGTCCCATATAACTGGTAGTTAGTCTAAAGAAAATTGATAAAAATCATAAAAAGTGATTAGAGAGTGTCCAAAGTCTTTCTTCCAGATATTTTCATCCGTGACCATTGCTGCAAATTTTCTCGCGAATGAAACGCATTTTCTTTAAGCTAAACGCGAGAAGAAATTTATATCGCGGTTATTGGCAGATCAAAGATTTGGCTTTCTTTGAAAATGAAAATTTCCAGCGTTCTATCTACAGCTACATGAGCGTAACGATAAACGTAACTAAAATTCTAGTGTATAAAATTTTGAAATATAAATGCCTGGATAATTAACTTGCAAGTTATACGGTATTGTTAAGGCTAAACTAAATTTTTGCCTCGACGATTACCAACATAGTTTCAAAGTAGGAAACTTAGCCTGTGGCCCGGAGCTGTGTTATTTTAGGCGTCTTACAAGGGAGGTGACACAAGTTACCAATAGGATTAACCAAGTAGCAATAAACTAGGCTTGCCCTATGCAAGCAGAATAGACTGAATAAAAGAGCTAGTAATTGAGAGGAATTTGTAATAACTTATTGAATAATATACTTACTTGTATATGTTGTCTTAAAGTAGAATATCGTATTCAGGTATTTTAGAAGACATACCAATTGTACATTAATTCGTTCAAAATGGTATTATTTTTAAGGAAAAGATTTTACATGCAACGATAATTTTATTCTACCAGAATTTTATTTTCACACAAGCTCACGAAACTTTCTAATACTTGCAAATAACTTTTATGGATATATCATGTGTGTATGGTTTTTCGAAATGTCAGAAATTTTATTGATACTGTTATGAGACTCGACTACCAGGTTTGAATATAAATATAAAAAGTATAAGATATTTATGTAGCTGTACTATACAAGATAGAAGTATATATTTCTCAGAAATCATGAAAGTATTTAAACTTAAAAATTAAGTTAATTTTCCATTATGTTGAGAAAGTTCAATAAATATTTAGTAGGATCATGTTTGACATCACATTAGCATTTAAGGTATAACGTTTGTTGTAAACTTGCGCGAATCTTGCCTGTAGAAGAGTTAACAGAACACGCTTATTTGAAAAATTTGATTACACATTTGTATCGCTTGAGGACCCTTTTTCTACCTTTTCGCAAATATTCTTCTTGACGATTCCGTTGTAACGTACGAGTTAAAATTTTCCCCGGGAAAAGCGTACGTATTTAGTTGCGCAGAATATCATTGTAGCAGGCGGTCGGTTCATTCCGCAACGAAATTCATTTTCTCTGTTCGAAAAGGCGCGACGAAATTTTTCTCGTGCACCAATATCGCAAAACGGGTGGCAGGCGATGCCTAATTTCGAGGTAGGCGAAAGGCGTATTAAGGTAATTCGGCCGGGTTAAAAATGAGAGCTACGAAGTCGCAATTTGCGTAGTGGAATTGTACGTACGTGCGCGCGGCTTGGGATAAGGTAATATCTGATTATATAATCTGGCTGCATAATAGACTGAGAGAACAAAGAATAGAGGAAACGCGATGCGCCGCAGAAATGAAGAATCCTTTAATGAGCTGAAGTGCTTTACAAAGAAACGCGTATAATGCCGAGATTTTCACAGTACCGGATCCGCACGAGACGGGCGGAAAACTATAATAAACTTTGCTCCCTGCGCGAGGAAAGAGAAAGAATAATAAGTCCGCTTTTAATACTATTTTAACGACTTTCTGAAGCGTGTGCCGCGGTAAAAAGATAAAGTTGTCGGGGAACCTTAAACGTGGACTGACGTGCTTACCTGATGAAGAGACAATTGCGAGACTTTGATGTCAGTCTTCTTCAACTTTTCCAACTTTCTCTGTCGGGACCAACGTATAGTTGGAAACGATCGATTGTTTGCCGATTTTAATATTGCCTATTCTACTTCGAAACTTTTAATCCCTGAATGTCCTTCGTGTTAGTTTCGCGCGCTTTTCTTGTGAAAAATTAGATTACACATTTGTCGAACAATTTTTCTGAAACTTCCTGTCTTCTGTTTGTTCCTTTTTTTTTTGCGAGGAGTGCGAAATCCCAATAAAATAGTTTTCGAAATGAATTATTTGTTGCCCCATTTCATTGACTTTCGCTATTGTGTCAAATTGACACCGAGAGATATATTATTAATATGCAAAACTGAGAGATGAGTGCAGGTTAAAAATTGATAAGGACTTTATGAAGTGTTCATTTCTTGGGGCCTGAATGTGATTGCAGTAATTGATTTTTATGACGTACAGGTTTTGTAGACTTAGGCAGACGGTATGTAGACTTATACATACACGTACAGACATCGTACATTTTTAGATATTTTTATGCAGTTAGTTTAATGATCTTAAGAAACTTGGAGAATCAAGCATTCTTTTTATTTTAAAAAATACCATTTGTGTACCACAATTTTTTTTTTTATTTTAAAATACCATTAGTCGTCGACGAGAAGATAGCGTCAACTGACGTTTAGTGCAACTGGCAATAAGCTCCACTTTCGGCTAACCTGCTATGAGCGGGAATACTGGCACGGGAGACGATTAAAGAAAGTAAAATATGAAATGATTTATTCGTCTTACTCGATTTCAATATTGGTAATTGACTAACGAATATGAGATTCTTCGGTTGACAAATGATGATTCTTCGATAGACAAAAAGATAACTGACTCTTCGATAGGCAAAACGATAACTAACTCTTCGATAGACGAATGCTAATTGATTCGCTCGATAACCGAACGGTAATTATTCTCATATTGACTTCTCTGAGTCGCTATATTTAGTCTTTTTTTTTTAGAATGTTTGGGAATATCTCCAATCTTTGTTCAATTGCCGACTTTGTTCACAATTTAGATTGTCTTAATATCTTTATAAAGACATAATATAAAAACATAGACGAGCTTTCGCAAGATGTAGCTTTTAGCGGCTTTAGCTGCTTTTCACTTCAAATATTGTAAACACGGTTTCGAATAAACGTTTTACATTACCTCGGTTTAGGAGGATTTATCAATTTTACTTTCGCGCTACGGATCGTGTAGATCGCGGGACATGACATTGATCACTAATTGCCTTTTTTCATTATTTTTACCATAATATATCGTTGTTCATTCATATCTTAATTCATAAATTATTTCAGTTCGTACTTCACCTCGTTTATTCACATAGCGAATATCAAAAAAACATCAGGATGTAAAATATTGTTCAGATGGTTTATTTTAGTGCTATTGCACTTCTGATTGTTTATTGCCGTCATAGAAATATGATTGCGATCATTTTCATAAAAGATCTTTTTAAATCTTTTTACATTCAGGAAATGGACGAATCAAGTTACAAATAGCTACCAATCACAGGTTTAAAAAAAAACATTAAATAACAACGAATGAAAAAACTCCAGTTCCTGTAATTAGTATTTGTCCATAATACGTTCAAATTCCGATTGTAGGTCAGTAATTCGAACGTTAAACTGATGAAAAATAAACGACGATCTAGTAAGAGCTAAATCTGTCGCAAGATCTAATTATCAGTTTCGAATAGCTTAAAATAATAACGCGTCGAAAATGTGAACGACCGAGATACTTTGAAATTTCAAATATCGGAAATATCAACGTGGAAGCTCAAAAATTCGACAAATCTAGGAAATAATTGCTTTAGTGAATTGTTAGGCCGACAGAGAAACGTAGAGTACTGCTGGTAATTGACGTCTCGGTTTAATTATACGGCAAAGGTGTTCTACGCCAGAACGCCATCCATCACTGTTCTCGCGGTGAGGCGCAAACAATGCTCACGGCCACCGTGAAAGAAGCAATTTTTACGGCTACCGAATTGCTGGCTCTGTCGATTGTGATTTACGATGGCAACGTACAGGCACGGAAATAGTCACTTCGTCAAGTTCGTCGCTCCACAGTCCGGCACTTCGTCAGGGTGATGCATCCTGGCCAAAGAGTTCGGTTGACCGACTCCATTCGATTATCCTGATAAAGTCGTTGATAAAGCCGGTCTTTCCCTGAAACCCATGCCGTAGGACAACGAACGCTCTTTACTTAGACGCTGATTAATGCAAGTCAGCTTCGATGGGGACCCGATGAATTATCCTCACGACGAACCGAGTAGTTGGATTACCGATGCGAGAACGATGATCCAATTATCCAGGCTCACTGTGTATTTTCATTGCTTCATGCTTCTGTCATTCCGCGCTGATAACGTCTATTTTCATCCCTCTCTTTCACCCCGCTCTGGAAATTAATACGTTTGCGTCATTCTACTGAGCAACGTGAAAGTCGAATGCATTGTCTTAGAATTGTACAATTGGCCAAGTTCTTTTTTATTATTTAATTTGTACTTTTCAATTTGTCCAGCTGGACATCTGGTAAATTTTTCTAACTTAATTGCTAAATGACATGTGGATGACTACACCCAGCGAGATACCATCTTCGAGACCTCCAGGTTCTTCAAAAATACGAACGCTCTTAGAATACTACACTGCCGCCTTGTCAGACCAATTTTAGAATATAAATTAACAATATTAACATTAATATTTTTGAATATATACATGTGTCAAGTTCTCATTGGGGTTAGGGGCGTGTAACGAATCTTCATTTGGATTAGCCATACAATATAGATGATATTTACTGGTACAAATATGATTATTACAGAATTTGACAAGTAACCGTGACGATTAGATACTGGAGATGTTAATGACAATGATCTTAGGTTCAATAACGAATCCACGGTCAACGGGATAGCAAATACGTTTCCTTCCAAAGTCTAAGTCGAACTGAACTTACTTGTCCACAATTCAAGTGTAGTTCAATTTACTTGTTCACAGTACAGGTAGAACTCGACTAACTTTATCAGTCCAAGTGGAACTGCACTTATATACTCTTCTCTGTACCTCTCTGTACCCCTCAACTATATTTTTAAGGAGAGCTATACAACTACTCCATACCTGTGTTAGGTAAAAACATGCATCCCGTGGCTACGTTCAGCGACTCCTTATGTCATTTTGAGCCTAAGCTCATTGTCCTAACTCTCGACTACACATAATCGGATTAAATCATGAACAACTACTTCTAAGTTTTATTATTCAAGTACAGATATAATAAAAAGTCTAGACTAAAGTATTGGGGATCTTACCAAAAATTCCAAAAGAAAGGTCCCGATGTCCTTTCATCTCCGACATATATATTGTGTGTATGATCTTATAAAGGATGCTAAGTCGTGTTCAAATCACGTACTCCTATTTCGTGTGTCTCAGAACAACCATTTGAAGATGGTCCATCTACATTTTCTTGAGTTATCACTACTTTCTCTTGGAACTCTGATGGAAATATATCTATATCTTGCTTTTCAGTTACATGTTGTTCAGACCAAGGAATTGTCAAATTCGCCAACGGCATTGTATTCAATGTTGTGTTATTATCTGTGAAATTGTAGATGTTTTCGTAAAATATACTTGCATGCGCGGTCGTCATAAATTAATGTTTAGTTATGTTACAAGGGCGCGACGTAGATTACCTTCAAAATGCAATACGTTACGGTATTCGCGGTAAATTGATAGACGCATCTATGACATATACTCTGGTACTTATTAACTACAGATAACTCTGATATTGATTCGCACAACTGACTGATAACTGATCGGTAACTCGCTGGTAACTGATAGACACTCGATGAATACTCGTAGTTATTGAAATCCTTACTATCGCGTGCGTTTATTTATATGGTCGGGGGAGAGCCGGAAAATTTGAATTCGAGTTTGATTGTTTTGCCCGTTTATTTATTATCACATTATGTGTATTCTAATGATATTGATAATAACAACATGACTTGAATTGTCCTGTAGCTCATGTGCCGCTACAATCTTGTATATGTCACAACCGTAATATCGAGAATGTTGTATACTAATTTTTAAACCTGGCTGCCAATTATAGTAGACAAGCTGCGTCATTTGATTCTCATTATTATCACAGTATCTTTAGCAATTTAAATCTTCACACTGATCAAGAGAAGGATGATATCTGAATGTAATTTTCATTAGCAAAATAGCTAAAGGTATCGTTGGCTGTCTGGATATCATGCAGTTGTTCTTCCTCAATATACTACCATGAAGAAAAGTCACGTGTTATTTAATATATTATAACATCGCACATCGCATCTTTACTATTGTAATGACACATGAGTCAAAGGACGATACGAATCGAGAGCGACTCATGTTGTTGTTTTGCCTCGAGACATCGACACCGTCCTGACGTACAAAACTTAACGATAAACAAACTCCGGGCAAAACAATGTCAATCGAAGTTGAATTTAAACTTTCCGCTACTTCCTCGACCAGTATAAATAACGATCGTTAAGACAATCAGTTAGTCAGTATTGTAGGATCTTTACTACAATTAATTTATTTACAATAAATGGATTAAACAGATGTTGTTTAAACTGGAAACGATGGTTGTTTAACGTGAACTAATCACAATAACGTATTATAATTAAGATGACTAGATAATTAATTAATTAATTAATAATCACAAGTAACAACTACAAAAAAATATAAGGTTGAGCCGAAATACAACTATTAGCTTCCTTTTTCTTTATTGCATTTAATAATTACAATTATATACACTGAGTTGGCACGTACAAATTACACTAAGGGTAGAAACACGGTAAAAAGATCTTGACTGTTCGAAAGTTAAAGAATCAATGAAGTTTGGTGACGATATTGTGGCGGAGGAAAGCTAGTGATGGGTGGGTCTAAGGACACGAAAAGAGCTGATTTGTTTCATTGGGAGATTGAGGGAACTAGACTTCGCTGTCAATTGGCTGATTTTCTAGGTTGGTAGATGAGGAAGGGTGCTAACCGCCATTGAGAGAAAGTTGTTAACGGAAGATACCAAACGTGAGAAAAACTGACTTTCCCGTATTTTGCAGTAGTAGGCAAAAATATAAAGAAGCTTGTTTTTGGTCTGAAGGATCTTAACTATGAAAATGGTGGGTCCTTAAGAACATCTCGGCGTGCGGCCTGGTCCCTGATGTGTTTGACGTTACAATCTCCTCGCGTCGCAATTCGAACGTTTCACGAATAAGGTGAAGAAATTGAACTTTGTATATGATAATAGAATTTATTATGCAAATCCAACCGAGTGACGGTTCAAAGTGTTACAGAATGATTCAAAGCATTACAAGAGATTGGGTCAAAATGTTTTAACAGACTGATTCGAGCGCTTAGTTTGGAGGGTTTTTACACTGTGGTTTTAGTCTCTCTGGAGGGATTGTCATCTGATGTATCTCAGAGGCGCCTATTCCGTTACTGTTTGGTTATTGTTTCGATGGCTGTGCTATGCAGGATGTCTAACCCATTCTATTACTGTTTCTGAGCTGGTGCTCTTCTTGACACTAGCAACACTCTTTCGACAACGCACTCTCTGACTTTTCAGCTTACAATCTCTGGTTTCTCAACTATCACTGACTGTTAATTCGTTTTTGTCCCTTAGCAACCCCTTGTCTTTTGTCTCAGCCCTACCACGCACATATCCCGCAACCGCTTGTTTATAATTCGCCCGATATCTCTTAGGCCTTTCGTCCACGATACTACAGTATCGAGCCTTCTTATAATCAGAGAGTATCGAGCAATCGTGAGCAATCGATACTGAGCGAACGACGACTCTGTACTGCGAATAGTTTAAATGTATTTACATTTAACTACACTAAGTATCAACGCGTCTCGTCACTATATATACCAACACGTTTAATCGTCCTGCACACTATAATTGCGTAAATTGTGCGGTCAATCGCGCAAACTCTTACCACACGAGCATAGATATCTTCGGCCAATCTATAGTATCTTCAAGACATTCTCTCGAGCGTTTTCTAGGACAATGTTATGTTGAAACTTTTCCTTCTACTTTTATAACGTGTCTCTGTCCCGTTGCTTCTTGCATGTCTACTCTCGTTCTTTTTCTTCTTCTTTCGTGCATATGCATCTTCTGCTGCTTTTTACTTTTCCTCTTATGTTGATTTATCAGTTATGTCAAAGGATTTATCCCATGAATGAATAAATAAATATATATATATTTGTGGTTTTTCGCGGTTCAATCGTGTTTTTATCGATATGTTGTGTTTTATTTCGACGTTTCACTTTGCTCATCTGAAACCTTTCGAGTCTTTGTCTCAGATTTCTCTGGAATGTTCACGAGACGTCGGGACAAAGGACGAACGTACTAACGAAAACACGATTGAAATGCGAAGAGCCACAAATATGTCATCTATTGAACGCGAAAGAGAAGAGAAATAGAAATAATTAGCGAGAAGAGAAAGTGAAGCAATGCGTTTTAACTTTCGGCTTACGGACGTGGAATTGCGTAAATGGATCCTTTTGGATCCAATTATGTATCACTTTTGTATGTGGTTTTGTGCTTACATAATATCCAATATTTTCAGTTCTAACGAAAGAATATGGTTTCTTTGAAAGAATATCTAGAAATAGAAATCAATATCTTCTTACACCATTTTCCAATAAATCATAAACATGAATAAATGAGAAGCAAAACATAAGTGAACGGTGTTACTTCTACACAGTTATAACGTAATGCAGTCTTCTTTGAAGTAAATGTAATGATTTTTATATACGTAACATGTTGGCAGATATCATCACATTGGGCGAAAACGAACATGTCACAGTCGTCCAGGGGTTAAAAACATAATTCCGAATACAACGCAATTATCGAGAAAAATCTGGCATTGCAATCATTTAAGAGTCTTACAACCATATTCTCGTTTTGATGAGGAGAGGATAACTGTGATTTCTGTTGTCAGGATTCGTAAATTTCCAACTTCCTCTGAATCTTGAACTTCGAAAAATACGGATGAATAATACCGATAATATTAGAGCTTAGCAGAATATTATTAATAATTAATAATATTCGTCTTTCATTTATTTGATAGTATTTCCACAAATCTTATAAAATATATGTAATGCGTTTTTTTACCAATGTCGATTATTACAAATAATTACGAATAATTACGAATAATTAACGTTAAGGTTAACAAGACGCGTGCATATTCAAATTTTCCAATAGAGTTCTCTGCGAGAACAGAATATGTTCTTTTCTTGGACTGTGAACGTGGTGAGTCGATAGTCATCTTGCGAGAAACTTCTCTCAATTTCGTTGCTTTGTATTGAGGTTATTAGATGTATGTGGTGTTAAACAAAGAAACGCGTGGATAAAATGTAAGATAGAAAATATATTTAAATATTCTGAAGTGAAAATACAAATCGCGATACTATTGAGCTGGTCCAGATCCGCACGCCAGCAGTGTTACCCTATGACTGAAAACCCTGAAGCCATCGTCGCCTGTCTACAGTTTATGGTTTGCCTTCGATCCTAATGTTAGTGACCCTTAATGTAATGTTAAAATTTGTTAATACGCTGTCGATGGCTTCAACCACTTCTACACTTTGAATGTCCACAGTTGGTTTGCTCGTATTACCTCGACTTGAAGATATCTTGTCAACGATATTGTAAATGCAAAAATGAACACGACATCAGTTTTTATCTCAGGAGGTCCTTTGTCGATTCCCAGTCGACATTCTTTCAGTCCCATCTTTTTTTGTGAAACGTACGGAAGAAAAGCAGGATTGTATCCTGGAAATTGTTTCAAGATATATCATACATTTAAAAATTATAAAATACGACAATAGTGTGAATAAAACTGGTATTTAAGTGAATTTGTTTCTTCCTTTATTTATTTAAATTGTCTTACTTTTTAGATAAGGTAAATTTCAAATAAAACGCTTAAAAGCGTTGGCAGCTGCTGCTAACGGAATTGAAACAAAATTCGGAGTGCAAAGTCTTAATATATAACATGTAATGTAATCCTACATGCCAATGGGAATACTGTAATGTAGAATTTAAGAACAATTGCCATTTGTAAATAATGCAACATTGCCTCTATAAAATATTATAATTGTAAATACCATTAAGCGACAGACGCGTCCAACGCTAATTATCACCAATTTTATAACAATTCTTACTCGGTATGTTATAAAATATGTTTTTGTAACAAAAATAAAAAGAAGTATATTTTCTGTTTTTATACAAGTTACGTAAGAACAAACAGGATTGGTACAGTAAAATTTAAATGAATGGCACATTCAGTTTTCCTGTAACTAAGAGGCACAATACAGACTTTTCTAGAAAACAATTCTTTTTCTGATTAATATATTAGTGCAAAAAAAAGAAAATTTTGTGATGCATGTGGATTATTATACGCTTAAGATCTTATGGTATTTAAAAGAGGCGAAATTTTGAAAATAATTTTAAGCCAGAGAAGTTTCATCTCTCTCCTAAGAAATTTACCGTTTGGCGTTTACGGTGCTGTCCGCAAAGAAGTCTTCAGATCGTCTCGCGTCCCCTAATTATCGCTGCCTCATATAAAAGAGTTTCGCTTCGATGATCTCGTCGAGCCACGAGTCTTCCCTGTTCTTGGCTGTGACGCTTCTAATTACTACTAAATATCTAAAAAAAGAAAAAGAATAAAAAGGACGCAGATGTAAAAGACGGCGGCACTTTTTCTCTGTTCAGTCAACTTGGAGCAAGGCCGACTTTCGTGTCGAAAAGTGTTCCTAGTTGTCGTCTGTAAACAAGGCAGTGCGTGTAATCGTAACTAAATTATGCCGAGTCCTCTTGCGATGCGGCGTCGCTCAAACTCTGAAAAGAATCATCAACATTCAGAGTGGCAGCTGAAGCAACTCGTTTCACCACGGTAGCTACTTTCGTCGCGAAAGCTCGGCTAAACCCTTCCATGACGCGAATCACGCCCATCTGTGCGCGCTAGGATACGAACGTGTTTCACGTGTTTGTACATTGTACACGTGTACACTGTTCTTCTAAAGTCACGTGTAAAACTCCGGGTTTTAACTCAATGTGATGAGAAATGTCGCCCAGGCTTGACAAATGACGGTGGTAATTTTTAAAATTGTCCAGTGACGTTGAAATTGTATATGAGCACGTGAAACCGTAAGAATGTTGGGTTGCGGGTGGATTTCGACCTGTGAAGCGACGAATGAAACGATAAAAAACTATGATACATTTGATAATAGAATAGCTTGTTTCGATTCTAAACTTCAACAGATTCTATTCCTATAGATTTTTAAATTTTGGTCTTATTCCCATAGTCTTCGTTAATATACACATATCAGACAGTAGTTGCAGCTGCATAAATAATTATGCACATCTATCATATCAAATTTCATATCCAATATTATATGCTAGACAGATTGGCATGATGTATGACCTGTGTTCTTATGTGAAACACATCAGAGATTTTCACGTACACAGACAATTTTTACTAGTCGAAAATGTCAGGATCAGACGTAGATATAAATGTAATATAAAAAATAAGGTAGTGTAAGATTATTAAAGATAACGTAAAGGGAAACCAAAATTTTTTATCTGTATATATTGTTACGTGCTAAGTCACTGACGAGAAGGTAGCGTCAACTGACGTTTAGTCCAACTGACAATGAGCTTCACTTTCGGCTAACCTGCTAAAAGAAAAGGTAAAATACGAAATGATTTATTCAAGTCTTACTTGATTTCAATATTGATAATTGACTGAGATTCCTCAATTGATAAAATGGTGATTCCTTGTTAGACAAAATGGTAACATAGACAAACTAATAACTGACTCTTCGATAGACAAATGCTGATTGATTTACTGGGTAACCGATACGTTAACAATATAAAAAAATGTAACAAATGTGCTACATGAATATGCATTCTTGTTATTAATATCGTTACACGTGTATTGGATAACTATGCAAATTTATATTTCTACGAATACAGCGAGGGAGATGGAAGCTATTGGTAGACATTTGTTTCTCTCGTTGTCAGTAATTTTTTAAAAATAATTTTATAAAAATAAAATAACAGTCTTGTCGTTAGATCAGTTGAGATTATCTGATATTAGACTGTATATAATTAATGTTATTAATATTTATTGTGTCTAATAATATTAATTTAAATGTTCACGAGAATGGCATTAACATATTTAATTTGAATATCAGTAATATCATAAGAAGTGCTTCGAATATTTTATCATATATCTTTTTGCGTGTTATGTGAATTCCGTGAATGTTTGTACCTTTGACTTTCCCATAAATACACAAACGCACGTAATCTACGAATAATCTTAGTTTGCTTTTTTAATACTACCAGTAATAGTAATAGGTGATAATAAATATAATTTTATTAGAAGGTGTGTACTTTGTATTAACAGTTGAAACGTGATCGCGATAAAATGTAACACCACCATGTTACAGAACGATTACTTTCGTAGCCTAATAGGCAATTTCAAGGAACGCAGATTGGACAATGTGGTTTCGTAATATGGCCATCTCATTCTCCTGGCTTAAGACGATTAGATTTCTCGATCTTTGCTATTGTAGAAGAGCTACGTTTACTGGTGGAATAAAGCCGATAAGAGATAACAGTTAGTACCATGCGTGCAAAAGGCCCTCTTGCATTTAAATCATGGACTCTTGTATCTCTGTCGAGGAACTTAGATCGAGTAATCTACCAGTTATTTTATGATGAACATATTTCAATCTGGATAATTTTTAGTTTACATATAAAACGTGATCCTTGGGGAAATTCGTTACATTCTTCCAAGTCACGAAAACATCATCTTCACACAAAGTTTACAACCTCGTTGACTAACTAAAAGTATGATTAGTATGAAAAGTATGATAAAAGTATAACGAAATGAAAATAAAATACGCGTTTAAATGAAGTTATCAGAATTTTAACTTACATTACAATGACTCTAGTCATATGTTAACGTAACGTGCGTTTATCATATTGCTATTTACTTGCTTACTCGTAATATTTAATATCCAATTATCTCGCAAATATTCTCACCAATAATATTACTAACAAGAATATTAAATTGTGTTTCCCATTTCTTTCTCGAAATCAAAAGACTCTGAAAATAGTAAGTTTCGCGTAACAATAATCGATTGCACTTAATGCGGTTGTCCAGCCGAAAATTTGGTGTTGCAGTAAGTTTGGCGAAGTTTGATTGTTTCGCTCTTGCAGAAACACATGCAGGCGGCTAGAGTAATCTCGTGTTTGGCTGGCAACAGTAACGTTAATAATTTATGCAATCAACGCACAGCTTTATTAAACATGTCCGTTTTGCGTGGTAGTTACTTACGGTACGATGAAACGTGCTTCGCTCGTGCTCACTGTCGCCAGAAACTCTCTCGGCCTGCTGTTACTCGCTTGCGACCAGCTAACGCTGTCTCGGAATTAATTCCGGTTAAACCCGATGGTATAATTAACGGGTGCGGCGTTATGAGTCCCGGTATTTGCAATTTGATTTATTTTGCTTATTTGGCCACGCTGTTGTGTACGTTGTTGCAGAGGGATACGGATATAAAAGGATAAAGACAGGTCTTTGGTATTCAGCTTTCAATCATTACGTAGGATAATATTTAGAATGCGTTTGAGTTTCAGTTGGGGAAAGTTGTTACTGGTATGACGTAATATCGGAAACGATGAGCAGGGACGGACTTTCCAATATTATACTTATGTATATAATATAATAATTATGTTAAATATAATAATTACGTTAGATGTTTTTTTATACAGAAATATTGACCGACGACTTACATGTCTGTTATGTACAAAATGTGTCAATAAAAAGTACCATCTAAAATAACTCGTTATCTATTGGTTTTATCGAGAAACGTCTTAAATGAATTATGTCGTATTTCACGAGAACAGTCGGATGGATGGAATTTTGCTTTGATATAATAATGTCAATGTTTTATAATTTTATATCATTTTAAAATATCTGTTAGACTAGTGGTTTTTCGGTATAAATAAGTTGAGAATGTTGTCGAGAATGTCCAACTGGATCCATTAATGTTATCAAAAATAAACTTTTAAATCATTCAAGAAACTGAAGATCGCTTTGATATCTCGGGAAACGTAAGATTTAAAGAAATAAAATTCCGTCCATCCGTCAAGTCTCTTGAAATACGACGTAATTCATTTAAAACGTTTTTTGATAAAACCAATGAGTAACGAGTTATTTCAGATAATAATTCTTATTAACTCAGCCTGCGGAATCGAATACCCATTCGGGTACAGTTTCACTGTTATTACGCATGTAATTTGAATTTCTTCTGGATCTTCAGATCTTACGTTTGGTAGGATCCAATGTGAAAAAAAAACGTATGTGAAACTGCAAATGATAATAAAACAAACAATAAACCGAACGATTTAAACCTGTGCAACAATATGGACGCAGGTGAACTTGCAGCGTTGGCTGTATGATCAAATTGCATAGCTGTGTGAAAGACGATGGACATCACTTTGACCATCAGCTATAACTAAGGTAATTACGGGAAGCGGTGAGATCATGGACAATGTCCATCTTGTTAATTGCTAGACATAGAACAAGTAAAGGCGAACATACTTATAAGAAACGAACTGCACTTGTAAATTCGGAAAGTTTGTCTTGCTATATACAATACAAGATTGATATTTCGTAAAAAACTGGAAATTCCTTTGTTGTGTGTTATTCTACATATGTAGCTTAATTGCGTGTAAAATAGTTGAATCGGGTAATCATATGATATGTTAGCTAAATTATAGTAAATTTGTAAAACATAGGAAAACTTGCTAGAGTTAAATAAAAATATAATACAAGTATAAGAATCGATAGTTAAAAAGAAAGGTCTAAAGTGAATCAGTTTCAACTTACTTATCAACTTTTTCCATTAGAAACAGTACAAAAGCAGATCAGTTGAAAACAAAGAAACGAAGTGGCGCGTGAAGCAAGATTGCTTTAAAATTCGCGAGAAGCAGAGAAAATATGATATCAAAGAATACAAGCAAGGAGAATCGATCTTTTCACTGTGTTTTCTCCGTTTTTATACAGTACGTGTAAGTGGATCGATTTCAATTTGTTTCTAGGCCTTTTTTTCAATTAGTACATTCTTGGGTCCGTGTCCCGTTTGACAATATTAGCTGCTTACACCTGGAACCACAACACTCGATAAAACTTCGATGAATCTCGATCTACAAGGGAAAGTGTAGCGGTCTGTTAAATAGACAAACTTTCTCTCCCGACACGCGTAATTTATTCCATTTAAGGATGAAACAAGCTGCGCAACTTGATTTATGTAAAGCGGAGACAGATTCAATGAACTGAATTTCTATTCGATCCAGATTATTCATAGAGGATGTACATTTTTTAAGAAATATTTTTAAGTAGAATCAACAAGTATTTTTAAATACAATAATTTAACAATGTTTCTGTGCATTTAATTATTCTGAATTTTTTACATCAATTTTTATTGTGACGATGTCACGAATAATATCCCAAACTTGTTAACTTTTTCAATCTATCGGCCATAGCCGTTTTGTACAATTCAATTAACATTAATACTGAAATTTTAAGCGTTACTAACAGCTGCTAATTGCCTTTGCCACTCCGCTATAATTTTGACAATAATACAAAGGAAATTTTTACCTGAATATATATATATATATACCTGTTTATGTTACAACAATACGAATTTCTTTCAAATGAACGTAAAACAGTCTACTAGACAGAAAAAGTGACCATTTCTTCGATTAAAGTGGATCTAAGCGTAATTACATTACCAAACTTCTCCAACTTGGATCTCTCGAATAAAACGGTAATTAATCTTTGTTCACATTTTCAGTCATTTTATTACGTTCCGCGGCGTTTCTTGGGCGCGCTGTTCGTTAAGGAACGAACCTGTATATTAAGAGAATGGAGGTGATTTCCAACGGATCGATAGTTAGATATAGTGTCAACGTGGAAGCTGGAATTCTGTGACGATAGTAGAACCCCTGCGGCAATAGTAGAAATTCTCCGGCACCGGTCGTAACAGTCGTTACATGTTTAGATTGTCTTGTGCATCATTGCAGGTGCGGAATGTGATTGCAATTATAATGAAAACAATTAGAATGGGATGCCTCGTAACCAGATTTCAATTATACGAACTCTGCTTGCGTGACTTCTGATTATCCGAAGATCTAATTAGAAATACTTCTAGCCGATGTTGAGCGTATGCAACTGTATGTTGCTATCGATTCATTGAATTACATTACCTTCGCATTAATTAATCAAACTTTAATTGTATTTAATGAATAGAATTCAATTCGGAATGTAATGCTTTTGCTCGTCTATCGGTATCGTATTCCTCCATTAATTTAATCACGTACAATTAATACTTAATAATTATTTATATTCTTATTTACAGAGATAGGCGAAAACCCGATAAGACGTTAGGTTGTTGCGTAATCAATGTCGCTCTTCGAAAAGAACTTGTTCCAATTATTCGAAAATCATGAAATATTTAATAATTCATTACGTTGCTCCGCGTTTTGCGTAATTTGTTTAGGAAGTTTCATTCAGGCTTGCAATATTTCAGATTACCATACTGGAATATTTGTTATATTATTAACCCCTTGGCCTATAACCACGAATGAGACTCGTGGTAAGGGATTTGTGCCATAAGCGAAAACCACGAATCTAACTTGTGGCGAGGAGTTTATGTCGTATTCATATTGAGTATCTTTTCTTGGAATGTAAGTGTTTTGTTTTTATCATTTGTTTCTGACGACATTGGATAATCTCTTTAGTTCAGCGTAAGACTTCGTTACGTACCTTTCAAATATAATTCTTTAGAAAGAAATAAGAACATTTAGACCCATCATGTCAGCAAGAAAAAATCTAACGTTGATGGTAGTGTCGAAAAATGTGGTGCTATTGCCGATTGTGATTCGATAGATCCTTTTGAATATGTGAGTGAGGAATATTTCCTATTAGTAATTGAAGATGACTCCGATGATGAAGACAGTGAATATAGACTTCGAATAGCTGAAGGAATATTACAAACCATACCATCGCAAAATTATAGCAAACAAGGATCATTATCGAACGGGGATATACCTGTGGCGGCACTCGACAGCAAATACCACCGGACGACACCAATTAGCATCGGACGACAGCAGCGCAGACTACCTCCAAAATATCACCCCAATAATTTACCATATAAAAAGAAACATAGGGGTTAAAACAATCCTCTACGAGGAAAACTTAAATGGACGGGCCTTATTTATAAAACTTAAATAGACTATAGATGGAGATACAACATGGCCCTTCCCCAAAAAGACACAGAAGACAATCACAGAAAAGACATAAAGAAATATTGGTGGATACCAAAACCATAAGAGAAGAAGCCACAAAACGGTAGCGCTCAAATCTCCCTCCGTGTAAATATATAAACATTGTAAATATTGTAATAATAACACTCCCACTCCCCTTTCCCGCCCGCCTTCTCCCACTTCTTCGCAAAATCCCACAGTCCCAGCGAAACCAAAAATAGACCGGGTTTTCAGGACACAGATAGGAAGAAAAAAGGCAATATATATAAGCTCTACAGCGACTTAAATCCAATCATAAATAGAAACACTAAAAAAAAAAAAATGTAATTCCGACACAGAAAATATTGTATGGCTATGTCGTACCGTCACGTATTGGTATTTTTGCCTAAACCACCCCACAACCGAAATTGTTTACTGTGAATACACATGTAATATTCATTTTCTTGAACAATAAATCTTATAAAAAAAAAGAAAAATATACAACGACGACAGCGCAGTGGTTAGCGCCTTAGGTTACGAACGTTCAGGACTCGGGTTCAAATCCCGGCGAGCGGAGTTCTGATTTTTCTTCCACGATCCAAGAAATGAGAAGAAAATACAGCAGTTACCCCCCAGCAAGCGACATCTACACTCTGGGCAAGACCTATCACTGCCTCTACACACTTAGAGCAGCAGCGCTTATCACTCACAACACTACTATTTATTTATCTACGCTTCATACCAGTGAGGCTAGAGGTGCAACATTTGAGGTCACTTTCCGAAACATATAGATCCCCCACGTCATTTGCAAGAGCTTACAAAGTATGTACGAAACATAAGAAAAGGAATGAAACAAGGTGGAAATGTAAAAAAAGTGTGTTGAATTTGCGTTACGTGTGTACCTAATTGTTCTGAAAGATATCATACAGTTAAAGTGTTAGTTAAATGAGTTAAATTAACTAAGTATTAATTTACAGATTGTTAGTGATTCATTATCCATTTTGAAATAATAGATTGTTTTTGTTAACTGATCATGATTACGTCCTAGACGTCTTAAAAACACTATTTGTCCTTAAACGTTGTTTATTATTTCACAATTCCTTTTGTAGCCCCAAATGTACATGTCATAAAACGTATACATCTTGCGCCAGTTCGGGCACACGGCTGAACAGATGAATGGCACGGCGTGCGACCGGACTTCTTGCTTACCATGGCTTGCGCGATCTGCAGATAGCGTATAGGGTTAATATTGGGATGTATTAATTATTCTGATATTTGATCTTTTTTTTTTGTTAATAATGGAACTATTAATCTACTTTGTTAGACCGTGATATGTAATAGAATCGTTTTAAAGAAGCGTAGAAAAACGTACGTATTATTTGCTCTATTATTATTTGTAATATTAAAAACGTTTAATAGTTACAAGTAGTCTTTAATAGATTGAAGACTTCTTGTGAGCAACGCTATAAGCGGAAAAATTTGTAATTGTTGCTTTTTATTATTATATATTATGCCAATGGAAATACTGCAATACAGAATTTAAGAGCAATTTTCGTTCGTAAATAATTACCAGTAGTCCGACATTGCCTCTGTATGAAACGATGTAAATGCTATTGAGTGATAGACGTGTTGCACACTAAATATTTCCAATTTTATAACAATTTTCACTCGGAATGTTATAAAATACACTTTTCTAATAAGAATAAAAAGAACATTTTGATAAACATATAGCAACAAACAGAATTGGTACAGTGTTTGCAAATTTAAAGGATTGACACATTCAGTTTTTTTTACAATTAAGAGGCACGTACAGCTTTTTCGACAAATACAACTCTTTTTCTAATGAATTTCTAACGAAACTAGTGCAAAAAATAGAAAACTTTGCAATGTATTTGGTCTATTATTATATGCTTCTAAGCTTATGATAATCAAAACAAATGAATTTCGAAAATAATTTTCAGTCGGAACAGCTATTTCTCTCTGCTAAAAAATTTGATGTTCGACACTTACAGTGTTGTCTACAAGAAATCTTCAATTATCGTGTTAGAATGATCTACGAAGGTTAAACACCGTTGTTTCTCTTCGTTTCATAAACATATTCCAAATAATATCGAAGAGGAGATGTAATTATAATGGTGATAGTCCTTTAACAATTAGTCCGATTTGTTAATTAGTAATGTAGACCGACCAGTGTAATGTTAATGAAGTCAGCTCATATCAGAGGCAGATTCGAAAGTAATTATCGTGAGTTGCAACGTGCAAAAACCTTGAATGAATTTCACGATTTTGCTTTGATATCTTGTTGATATATTACAGTAAATAAATGTTAAAACGTATCAGTAATGCGATAATTACACACCTGATGGAAAATATGTTAATACATAAATATTGATGCATATCAAAAGGCAAAAGAGTAGACAGTCCGTGTATATAGGATAAAATCATTTATGCCATTCACATTGAAATATTCAGAGTGAAATCGCAATAGGCAAAATTGCTTTTCATACTATTATCATAATATCGTTCTATTAAACAATTTTTCCGCAGGGAAGTAACTGATATTTTAGCCATTTTATACCAAATGTAAAGAAACGATAACATTATAATAAGATCTCTGTGATTTTAGGACGGAGAATATTATAACTATAATACAGTTTCAGAGTGGAAGTAAATGCGCATATATTGGAAGCTACAGAAACCATTAAAATGTGAAAATTAGACGGAGGAAGAGAAGCATAGTGCAGTACCATAATTTCTAGAAACGATATTAACTTATTAAAAAATAAAAACGAAATAGAAAATATTAAAGAAAAAAGAACACAAATAAAATACAGGAAGAAAAGAGTACCTATTAACATATACAACTCTATGCTTTTATTATTTTTTGTGTAAAAAGATTATTACCGAAAATTAGTTATTTTTGATATTAAAAAAACGTAAGATGTAAAAAGAATTTTTGTATAATTGAAATATTTCCAAGAAATTTTAGTGAATAATCGGACTTCTCGAATACGTTTGCGAAGATTAATTTCGTTTCCAAATCTGAACGTAAATTCTTGAATTATATTGATATGTATTTTATATTGCTAACTCTTGGTGAAACCGAAGTGTTGTATAAAATTGTTCAGATTCTAAGATCGTATCCAATAATAAACTTATATCTAAATTTATAAATTGTGATAATGAAATGCAGAACTTATCGGATGATTAAACAACTTAACACCTTGAAATTAATTACGTAAAAGTTAAATCGTGTCGATATTTATAGCAGAATAGGAAATATCAAGAAACGCACGAAACAATGTTTAACATGTCGTACTTATTCCAAATTTAAGAAACAGATTAAATATCCCCTTTCAAGCATCTCATCTTATTCTTTTCATTCGCAGAATTATTAAAAATAACAGTACAAAATTATCGTTCACTGCGAGTTTTTTCTAATTTCAAATGCGTTAAGTTGGAATGCATTTACTTTTCCATGCGTTAAATTGTAACGGAGCTACTTTTCATGCGTTAACTGCGAACAGACTTACTTTTCATCTGTTAACTTGCAACGGAGCTACTTCTTACGCGTTAGTTTGCGACAAAGTTACTCGTCATCTGTTAACTTTGAACAGAGCTACTTTTCGTATGTTAGCTTGGAACACAGCTTTTGCAACAATACACTGTGTACCTAGTGTCCGTTCATCCACTGTGTAACGATACTACCGCACAATGTTCAAGATTTTGTAAGGTAGAATTAAGAAACCGACAATTTATAATTAGTATTTTTATCGCGATTGGCACACACGAAGTCATTACGACGGGACTACTCGTTTCTGGCAGAAGCGTATTTTCGCGAGCGGGCGCAATAATTTATGCAATTATCGAAGCTATATTGAATGCCGTTGTACGATGTCGAGCGAAGTGCAGTGTGCGGCGGGAACATGCTATTACTACTTACCTCTCATTGCCAGCATGCAAACGTGTAAGCCCTCTTGTCTCCTGTGTACACCAACGCTAATGCAATCGCGAGGGTAACGTAATTAACACGTCAGAATTTATATGCTCTCTTCAGCAAGAATGGTCGCGTGTATGTATGTACAATGTACGTACGCTGAAACGTTTAGTCAGCTCTTAATTGGCAATATGGGATTTCTGTCGTCGGTTTTTATTTTTTTCTCTAGAAACGATAAGCTAACAATTAAGTTTATATCGATTTTCGTTCAAGAGATAAATAATTGCTTATCTTCGACAGGATGTAATTTAAAGAGATAGAAAATTGTCAACTGGCAATAATTTTATTACTTATAATCATGTTACGTTCACGCATAGCGGAATAATCAAATAATACAATTTTGAAAGTTGATATGCAGCTATTAACACTTTGACTGCCACGTTGGTCATAAATGACCAGCCACAGGTTTCTCCTGTGACGCCACTGTGCTCGTTGGTGCGCTTGAACTTCTTATAATTATAAAAATTGAATGAAAATTGACAATTTTATTATAACATCAATAAAAAAAGGAGAGCAACTCTTGCATCTAACGGTGCACTGTTAAAGCACTTTAAACATAAATGTGGCTCATCGATACAATCTGGACAGTAGGTGGTTATCTTTTTGGGCCGATTCTTAGCAACTTTTGATCCTAACTGTTTAACATTTTTTTTACAACGCTCTCTGCAAATTTTCGTACCAGGTACGCTTGCCCTTCTTTCTTTTGCATTTCGTGTCGACGATCTTTGACGAATAAGTATATTTAACGGCTCTGGTGAATGACAGTGTGTAAGGTGCATTGCGAGTGCCATTCTAAAATCTGATACCTTGATTTTTGTTTTTGTTGCTTGTTTATAGAGTATCATCGCGTTCGAAATTGATGTATTTAACAATAACTCTAAAGCTAATTTTATACACCACTTGAGTGTAGATTATGCTATTCGATTTGATAAATCTACAGCACATTTTCCTCTGTTGTAATATATCACTACCATTGGTTTATCACAAACATAATTTTTCCTGCGGATCTGTACCATTTCAGCCGAATGTTTCGCCGAAATCATAAAAATAATCATAATATTGTTTACTAATATCTTCTACGAGTTTCAACAATATATTCTGTACGTTTCGCTTATGTCTTGTTATAATACGTCGCTACCGACTGTTAGCAAGGCGCTACGGTGGTCACCCGCGACCACCAATAAGATAAACTGTGCATCGGGGAAGAATGTTGTTTTTTTACAATTTATTATTATTTTGCCATTATATGCTTTGAATAATAAAAATACTCCCGTGACGTCCTGAGCGAAACATGCGATTTCGGCGTGGCAGTCAAAGTGTTAAATTGGCATTTGTTCTTGGCGAACCTTGTAGAATGTGCCTGTATCTTCGGATTGTCTAATCGTTAACGCACGAATACTCGATTGCGCTAGAATTTTATATATAATAGCATCACCAATGATGAAATAATCTGAGTCGTGTATCGAATTGAATAATTGATCTCTTAATATTGAACAGTTTATACCGCGGCCTGAATATAATTGTGTATCATGTGTGTTATAATGATTAATATAAACTTGTTATTTAATGTTAATTACAATAGCCTTACATTTCTATCAATATATCGACGAACGTGTAATATATTTTATTCATGAGACGCCTAATGGAGATTTGCATATTACAATTCGTTTATGAATGCTGCGAGAAATACATTATTCATTAATCATATATGTAATTGCCAAAGTTTCAAAAATCTCTTCATTGTTTCAATAAATTGCAATGAAGTAAAACGTATAAAACACTTTTACGGAACGATGTGCCGTACAATCTAAAACACAGGAAAAGGATAAACCGCATCTGTCCCTTTTATAACATTCTGATGCTCGTTAATAAAATCCGCTTGTTGCAGCATCGTTCTCTCTACTCTACCAAATCCTATTCCCTTCGTACTTTCTTCAGGCTCATCATGAATACGTTACTCGGAAATTTGCATACGTTCTAATAGCAGGCTGCAAAACACGGCAATTATTACTTATCCTCTTGATCATCTTGGAAGATGCGTTTACCCGTAAACGATCTATTATTTGTGCAGGTAGAAGCATAGCGGTAAACGCGAAGTTTCGCCCAGGCTTGTGAGATATCTTGAGCAGATATTTTCCTGAGTAATGAAAGTCGCATTGCTGGAGCAGCTGTAACATCTATAATATACAGAAGCCGTGCAGAGCTTTATTAAAGCTGTCTGTTTCGTAGTAAACTAACTTAAGCTGTGGGTTAATGTGCCGCTGTTAGGAACCGTGGTTTTGATAAGTAAACTCGAGGCCTGCTGCCTCTCCTACGCAATCACGGCATGCGCTCGTTACGTCTAAACGACTCGTTAAAACGTAGAACCGTTCCGTTTCCGGGGAAATATGCGCGTCTCGCCTGTACGAGCTGGGAAATTGAAGTGTCGGAAGAAAAATCACTGAAATTTACGAATTTTCCAGGTCTCTGCGAATTTACGCGAACCTTTTCATCCGCCACGGTTGCTGATATTTTTTTAATCAACCTTTAAAGGATACCATAGGTGAAAGTTCGCTTCTCTTTTTCGATAAAAGTATTGGAAAAATGAAAGGAATGGGTCGAACGTTGGATGTGCAGCGAATCTGATAATTTTAAAGCGTAAACGAGAAATTAACGCGTTTAAATATGATATACATATTTCAAAAATAATTTGTTCGATCGCATTCTCACGTAAAAAAATCTTAAAACGTTAAGGCCATCCTTTTCACGGAGCTTGATATCAATAGCTGAAGCCATCGCCTTCATGCCCACTTTGGTCAGAAGCTATATCGCTCACAATAGAACGTGGTCTGCCGCTTGAAACGTCAATAGGGAATGTGTAGTTTAGAGATCGCTTGATCAACGAGCATTGGTCATTCGATATTTTCACCGGGACATCTCTTTTCTCTCTTTTCTTTCGCGATTTAAAAGAGAAACAGCCATAGTGAGGATCAGATCACGTGTAGGTAATTTAACGCTCGTTAAATTTCGAATGGAATTAAAAGTCAAACGTAACTCGCTTATTGCTTGTAAAAGTTTGATCATTGATCTTTTAAATCTACTTTTAATAGCTCGTAGCAAGAATATTGCTAAGTCGTAGACGTTATACATCGCAGAGAGCTAGAATATTCAGCCAGTAGATATATTTTATGATATGCAAATTGAGAAAACCGTCTATGATGATGAAACAGTCAAAATTTTAAGCGTTTATTCAAATGGAATAACTATTTTGGAATTGGACCAAACGACTTGAGCTTCTTTAGGAAAGTGGAAGGATTAGTTTGCTGGATGATGCGCAAAAGAAACTTTGAGAAAATTGAAACTGGTAGCAATGACGATGCATGGCCACTTTGTATAACTTTTTTGTCCAAGCCTGTAGCAAAAATTTAAAAAATACCTTCTGTATATTTATGTCAGTTACATACATGCTGAAAATTTCATCAAAATCGGTTGATGAAAAAACAGGCGACACACATGGGAAAATGTAATTTAAATTTTTGAATTTATTACGGTTATATAGACTGAAAGTCGCAAAAATCTGCGATTTTTACCATTTTTAACCGCTCGTAGCTCATAGTAGCGTTAACCGATTTCTGTGAAATTTTATATATGACTGACATAAATGTTCAAAATTTGTTGTTTAAATTTTCACTACAAACCCAGATAAAAAAATGTACAAAGTGGCCTCTACCATGTTCATCGTCGTTTCTACAAGTTTCAATCTTCTTAAAATTTTGCGCATCATTCAGTGAACCAGTCGTTGTAACTTCTAAAAGAAACTCAAGTCGTTTGGCTGAATTTTGAAAAAGTTACTCCATTTCTAAATAGTGCACGAATACTTTTGACTGCATATAACACGCAAGTTGGTAATGTCCATCTCCTACAAAAAGTTAAAGGCATTTTTCGCAGTTTTTGTATCCAAGATACCAGAAATACAGAAAATCTTGTGGAGAAGCTAAATTTGGGAAACTCAGAATTCAGTTTCTTTACAACCTTTTTGACACCGCTAATCGCTTTTACGTTAAATACAATCTATTCTTTCTGGCCTATGAACACACATTGAAAACAAAATCTGTTGCTACGAATTACGTGCTTTTAGCAAAGTCATTTTCATCGAAGGAGAATATGCGCTACCGAATGATATTTGTAATTGGAAATTGGAACGTATTTTACAGTTGAATGGATTTCCGTCACAACTATTATTCAAATCGTTCGTCATACGCTTTTATTTTGGAGCACATACATATTATGCGAAGAAACTGAACGATAAAAGTTGCTTCTTCTCTTGTACAATTTGCTCGAGTAATTCTGGTAATACGTATATGTGTGTGTGTTGTTACAACGCAAGTAAATTAGTTCTTCTTTCAGTATATTAGTACTGTATGTGTTTGCAATTTCTATAAAGAAACCAACAGTGTATTCGACTTAATTTAGCGTTTAAATGCTAATTTGAAAGTATAATTTGAAATTCTACTCGCTTAAGAAATTATATATGTTGGAGGTGAAAGGACATCGGGACCTTTCTTTTGGAATGTTTGGGAAGGTCCCCAATACTTTAGTCCATACTTTTATTATAGTCGAACTTAAATAATACAACTGAGAAATAGTCGTTTACGAGTTAAGTCAATTATATTTGTCCGAGATGACAGTGGCTTTGGGCTCGAAGTGACATAAGGTGAACGTAGCCACGGTCACGGGAGAGACATATACCTAACAGAGGTATGGAGTAATTAAATAGCTTTCCTTAAAAACAAAGATTGACCCGAGGGATACAGAGAGGTACGGAGAGGAGTATATAAGGGCAGTTTCACTTGGACTGGGATTCAATTCGATAAGTTCGGCTAGCCCAGTGCATACGTACGTTGCATCCCAAATCACGATCGTCATCCTGTTGACCGTGTATTCGTTAGCGAACCTAACTTCATCGTCATCGTCATCGACATTTTGACTATTCAATCACCGCTAACAGCTGTTAACTTTTGTAATACATTCGCTTCAATATATATCGCCTGATATACAACAACAATATCCAACTCACAGGAAGATTCATTACACGCCCCAACTTCCAAAGTAAATTCGACATATAAATAATTACTTTGTCGAGATACCTCGCTTTGAGTATAATGTAAAACTTTTCAAATTACCTTTTAATATTAAACGCGTTGCAAAATGATCATTTCTTTGTTTTATTATTGTCTCGATCGTATGTTTTATTTGTTCACGTTTGTTACTTTCTTACATTTCTTCGTATGTAAATGTTAAACTTCTTTTGTATCTTAACTGTGCAGTTCTCATAAGCAGCAGCTTGACAATATCGTAATACTTTGTAGGTCCTTACGCAATAATCATTCTAGTTTAGCCGTTTGATTATGTTAAATCGTAATACTGCTGGCGGAATTTTTGATTTTCTTCGTCTTCCAATTGTTTCTTTCTATTGTAATTGCGGATTTTGTCATTAGGTGGTAATGGCAAAATCAGCAATCACTTAATTACCCAATATTGTAGAATTGAAATTCTTCGCTGTTCACTAAATCGCGTGATAAGAATAAAACAATTTGCAATCTGTAATAAAATTTGTAACACAAATAAAAATCAAAAGAGAAAATATTTATAATCTGTTGAAAGCTGCTGCTTTGTACAAATAGACATGTTATGTTAAATCACAATTACATATGAAAATTGAGCGTTAACGTTACAGTCCCTTTCTCGGTAAGGTCTGAAAAGAATTTTAAAATCTCGCACTTTCTTCATACTCCTACGCAACTTGACAAGTATCAGATTAATATTTTGTTAAATAGAGGGAAATTTCAACAGGCACTGTAGACACGCGTTTCAGCGAAAAAGAAATTACAAAGGGATACAACAATAGCTGTGCACATTCTATCCTTCTCTGTTTGCAAACTTATCCATTGTTCGCTACTTTAATGCTTTTTCTAACGTATACATTCCTTGCACGCGTACCTTTGTCCAGTGCCGCGATTCACGTCTGCATTTCAGCCTTCCCGCCTGCCGCAAATTTCGCATTTGACACGCAACAGGGTCCTCTTTTCGATTTGCACTCGTCGGACGAGAAAAAAAAAATAGGCATGGTTTAATTGAATTACACGTATAAATTAATGTTTATTCGAACAACTTTGTAAAGAAGATAGTTACGCTGGTGCGTAGGTACAAGCTAAGTAAGTGATTGAGTTAAGGGTAGAGACCCGTTACAGACATGTTGACTATTCTAACGATGAAGAATAAGTGAAGTTTAGTGACGATGTTGTGTCGGAGGAAAGCTAGTAATGGGTGTGTCTAGCACACCGGATCATCGGATTTGCTAATGACAATTTTGGTTAGAAAAGCGAGGGCAGTAGACATTGCTTCTGGTTGGTTAATAAGAAGGTTGGTGGACTAGGAAGGGTCTTAGCAGCCCTCGATAGGAAATTGCTAGTGGGAAGCATCGTACGTGAGAAAACTAACTTTCCCGTATCTGTCCATAGTAAACAATAAACTGTTAGAAAACGAATTACTAAAGAGATATTTGTTCGGTCTGAAGGACTCTAGCTAGAAAATTTCTGAGATTTATGGTCGATCCTTAAGGCTATTGAGGGGATGCAATAAGGATGTGTAGACATATAGATGTCGTCTTGCCCGTGATGAGTGGGCTGGTTTAGGTAGACGTAATACATGGGTCACGGAGACTTTCCAACGGACATCCGTGCGAACTTAGTTCCCGATATTTAATACCTATTTATAAAAAAAGATTTTTAATTTACCTTTCTCTTATTTTTCTACTGCCATAATTCGAAGCAGTTTCCAAGTTGTCTATGGTGGGTTGGCAACTAAGTGATTGCGGATTTTGTCATTATCACCTAATGATAAAATCCGCAATCACTTAGTTGCCAACACAATATTCTTCCCTAACAGCGCAGTGTTATGAACGTGGAGTGTTGTTCTATACACCGGATCAATGCTGGCGAACCTCAACTTCGGATCTTAGAAAACTACCCTTAGATAGTATCTCTTCATCCTTTTCGTGCTGAAGGTATTTGCTGATACAGCGTTTCATGCTAAGGGTTCAATGACTACAATAAGTATTCTCATACCTTTGTTTTCGTTTTATCGTGTCTGTGAAAGTTAACGTTGCAAAATTTGGATAAAAGATCCAATGACCAGACATTTTATCGACAAAAATATATCCCCAAGGTTTGTTTGTTCGTTGTATGCGTTAGCGTATATACGTTCGGTTGCATTATCTTCCTAAAGAATATATTGATTCTTTAGGTAAAATGATTTTAATCATAGATAAGTGTAGTTTATAATCAAATAGAAAGTAAACGTATATAGATTTACGACTTTTATTTGAAAAATATACATATAAATAGAGTAAAGAATCGACGAAGTTACAGTGTAAATTCTGCTAATTCTAATCACGGAATCATTTAGCTTTTGAAGAATACTTATAGGTTTTAAGAGATTGTAAAATAAAAGAGTGTCGTTGTAAGCTTCATTTGTTTCCAACATGGAACCATTTGTTTAATTAATTTTTTCTATAAAATATCTAAATCTCTTAATTATAGAGCCACTTCGCCTATTGCAAGTTTTATTTTCCATCCAATTAAAGTGAAAACTATATTACTTGTTCATTGTGGTAACATGTGAAATGTTCAAAGTAAGTGTTCAATTTTCTAATTTCACGCTAGTGTTCGAAACTGTGAAACGAGTTCTGCTGAACTAAAACCGTAGGCAAATCTGAAAGGAAAGAGTATGGAAGATCGAGAAGTATATATTGTCCAATCCATCTTGCAGCTGAGCTTCCGCCTACGTGTTGTCTAAATGAAAATGGACTGGTGCTCCATCACGTATAAACTACGTGTCTGAAACTTGTTGTAAACATGCTGTCCCCAAAACTTTAAGTAATTTCCAAACCTTCTGGTCCCAAGGCGCAGTGATGTATGACGTAGGTAACATTGTCGTAAGCTAATCGAACGGAGTTGATTTTAATTGCTAGTTGATTTTCCTACTTTGCGTTATGAAAGCTTGCATTGCTAAGATTTATATTTATTAATAACCATATTGAAGCTAGGAAATTACCGAGAAAATACGTGCACATAAAAGTGTGCTAAATGTTGATACAGCGTATTCGGACATGTATGCTCGAAATTAATTGCCACGAAGTTAAGGAACTATAAAGTGAATTGTAATTTTTATATTCCTTTTTGTGAAAATTGTACGTGCTAAAATACACAAATATTAAAAGAATTGCTATAATACGCGACTTAATAAATGTAACTTGAATAACTCTTTTTAATCAAAGCGACTATTTCTTTGTAGTAACCCGAATAATTAATTCAAGAAATGTAACCTAAGCGTAAGCCAAGTTTTATTCTGCGAATCTACTACAGCGATAAATGCAATTTTAGAGAAATTGGAAATGCAATTTTTAAGCAGAGTATGTCAACGACAAAGCCGCGACAAATTTATTGTCTAAAGACGAGATCTACGATTGCCTGAAATCGATGAACAGACGTGTTCCAGTTGATTGGCTTTCTCTGATGAATGATTTAGTTACGGATAGAAGTTGAACAGGTGACGACACCCTTGCGAAACATTAATGCAACCCACGTTGTGCAGGTAACTGCGGCTTTAATAGTTGATGCAATTAGCTCGGGCCTTATTAAACATGTCCAGCTAGGAGGGAAGTTAGCTTAGTCATATCGCGATGAAGCACTGCCGTTACAGTGCAGTGACATCGTCGAGTACGTTCTCTTGTGTATGGGTGTTGATGTAGCTGCGATGTTCAGCGTTAACTAATTAACGCGTGGTTATTTACCGATCTCTGTGGAAGATGCGTCTATTCGATAAAACTTTCTCTCAAAGCTTTTGTGCTTCTCGTTATTATGCCGCAGCCATCGTTAGAAGTTTAACCCTATCGCTGAAATTTATTTTGACAAACTTGGACTGTGTGTTAGGTCTGTGCGAACATTTTCGTTTGCTTTCTTTCAGGAAGAAATGAAATTGTCTCTTCTCGCTTTCTGCTATCTTTTCTCAATTGGTTTTTTACGTAATAAATTCTTTGGTGTATTCTCTCATTATTATTTTTATTTCATCGTTTGTATTGTATTATTATTTTATTTTATATTATGACTATTGTTATTATTTCCTACATTTCTTAGTGAAATGTCGATATTTTATTTGAATAATCGTTAGACAAATTCGGCGAATAATTGGCGAGATGAAACTTTCACAAACGTTTCTAACTGCAGGCCACTCGTCTTTAAAAATCTGGCCTGAACGTTTATTTCGTTATGGTATTTGTTAACTACGTGTCAGTAGTTAGCATTTGATTTTATCTTAAATTTAAAATGCAAATTAGGAGACAACACTACTTGTGAGGCAAGGTGATAAAAAATTCAGCGATCGCAGTAGAATTAAAAATGTTCATAATCGTCTGTCGAAATCTTGCACTGGAGAGCTTCACACTTGCAAACTTTTGTGTTCAATTTGCATATTGCTACACTCTGTTTACGGTGAAATATAGACTAGCAGCACAAGTGTCCTGCACAGCGACAGAATACTGACGGCTTTACTCCGCTGCGCATAGTGAAAGGGTTTAATATGTACGGGCGACGTTAATTAGAGTTGTCATATGTTTTGCATTTTCTTTGTTAATATCTACCCTGCATGTTACCGAAGAGCATATGTTGTTACAGATACTGGGAGGAAGATTCATTGCGGGTGTTATTTATTGCCAGTTTGATTTACAGTTTAATGTAATTTTAAGGTTCATACACTGTTGCGGTAATTTTGTCGAAGGATATTGAAATACTTTGCAAGCTGGTTATGTAGCTATTTGTCTGCTCACTTCTACAATAGAGTTTAGCTCAGAATTAAGATAAGAACCTAAGCAGATGCGTACTGATGATAGAATTTTAATGTTTTTAGAATATTATTGAGATATTCATTTGAAACTTGCCGTGTAAAAGAAATAAATCGAAGTACATCTAATCATGCACGTAGGATACATAATACAAAATTATAGTACTGTTTCGAATAATTGACTCAACTTGGTACATGTCTTGAAACATTGGCATACATCTCAGCTTATGTACAATTTTACTTAATTTATCAGTGCAATGTATATTTTTGTTCAACTACAATTAATTTATCATCATTATTTTGCACTTTACAATGATTTATTTCAATATTTCTCCCAGCCACTTTCCTCATCTCACTCACGCTAGTCATTGTTACTTAACGACTACAAACTGATCCAACCAACTGCGTGCATTAATTACCTTACTATCTCGATCTACTTAGCTTCTATCTTAAACTATTAAACTTTCGTCGGTTGCTTAAAGTTTGGAGTTTGCAGTAGCACTGCTGATCGAAAATTCTTGGTGATCGACTCAGCTATCAGGAACTTGAACGGGCCAAATGTTATCAATTGATGTTCGCGAAACGTCGATTCCTAGAATGTTTGACTATACTTTGTATCAATTTAGTTTGGAATTTTACATTCAGCTAACGTATATTATATTCGTATCTGTATTCATATGTTGTTATATATAATACAATATATAATTACAGTAAATTATAACAAAAATTATAATTATGCATATTCAAAACGGTGATTCTTAGAATGTTTGACTATACTTTGTCTTAATTTGGTTTGGAATAAATTTTATATTCAGCTAATTATATATTACATTCATATCTGTATTTATATATTATTACATATGATACAATATATAATTACAGTAAATTATAATAAAAATTATAATTTTGCATATTCAAAACGGTGATTCCTAGAATGTTTGATTATACTTTGTCTTAATTTGGTTTGGAATAAATTTTACATTCAGCTAATTGTATATTACATTCATATCTGTATTTATATNATTATTACATATGATACTATATAGAATTACAGTAAATTATAATAAAAATTATAATTTTGCATATTCAAAACGGTGATTCCTAGAATGTTTGATTATACTTTGTCTTAATTTGGTTTGGAATAAATTTTACATTCAGTTAATTGTATATTATATTCGTATCTGTATATTATATGTTGTTATATATAATACAATATATAATTGCAGTAGATTATAATAAAAATTATAATTATGCATATTCTAAAGTAGATTCTTTTTATTATACCCAGTTGTATTAATATACCCGTACATATATTATATTCGTATCTGTATTTATACGTTGTTATATATAATATGATATATAATTCCAGTAAATTGTAATAAAAATTATAATTATGCATATTCTAACGTAGATTTTTTTGTTATACCCAGTTGTATTAACGTAACCGTACGTATATTATATTCGTATTTTTTTTATTATATCCAATCGTATTAGACACTCTGGGGGCCAGAGACGCGAATTCGCGGTATCCTCTACAAATTTTAACTACTGTTAAATAAAACAATAAAAAAATCAATGGATGCTATGAACGAAAAGTTATGAAATTGTTTTTACATTACATGTCTGAACAATACGAAACCGTTATCAGTATATTGGATATAATATTGATCGCTTTGAATCTTTTTCAATCGCTTCAAAAACACCCGGGAATTCAAGATTATGCTTGTCAGAGCAGCCGGTCCCCGGAGTGTTAAGTATGTATATTATATTCGTGTCTGTTGTCAGAAATAGATTTTTTATTATACTCAATCGTATTAAGCATGCAGGACAATTTGAATTCTTTTCACCTAATTTTCGTTCAATTTTTCTAAAATTAATATCAGAAATTAATTTTTATCAAATAAAGGTAAAGTCATCGAAATGTCTTTCAAAATTACGTCAAAAGTACGTCTGCTTTCCGTAACTATCCAGCAGTAAATAAACGAACTTCAATCCGTAGATTACATAATCAATACAACGCGCAACATAGCTATGGAATACGTGAACTGTATGGTGTTGATCAATAACGTGGAATTATTGCTGAAACGAGAGATAAGACAGTATCTTTGTCAAGGTGATAATGATACCACTAATTAGGCTACGGTGTGTCCTCATTGTGTATAGCCGGTAAACGATAAATACATTCTCCATTCTCCTTTGTAAAGTATCGTCAATGTAACAATGACACAGTTTGTCAACTAATGAATTGGTCCCTATTTACAACTGATGTTGTAGCAAACGTGGTTACGTTAAGGGACTGATTCTATAGTTGCTGTGGTACCATTCTCACAGGCAATTGGACGACAAACATTGTTTGTCTCATCGATGCACATCCGCCGTTGTTTATGTTCGGCTATAGGTTGGTCATTTAACGGAATTGAAGGATTACCGTCGAATGACGAAGTCGATGGCTGAAGCAGAGGTGTTTTAAAAGCATTGAATATATTAATACATTAAACGCGTTTCGAAATGTTCTCGAGTGAAGTGTTTCTAAATAAATCTTTTGATATTATAATGCGAAGGAATAAAAGTTTCCTGTTCTGTAATTCGCATTAGCATCAGACGTATTTACATCTTCCACTTTGTATTTTTATTCTTGAAACGCTATTGATCGGTAGTTTCTTTCGTTCGTCTCAGCTGATTTTGTTAAAGTATGCAGAGGATTTGGAGAGATATTACAAAGAACTTTATTCTAATATTCGCATAACTTCACTCGCCACGTGGGCTACTCGCTGGAGGTCTAAGGCACGAGATTTCACACTGCGCTTTTCTCTTTTGCTTCAGCAGAGGCCTAAGCCATCATGCGACGCTCACATACGTATCAGGTAGGAGATACATACTTGTGCGTGTTTTCGCTCTACGTTCCCTCACTCTCGCATTCACAATACAAATGTACTGTATATTCAACAGATTTAATTCATTCAATAGCGATTCAATGGTTAATTCAGAGAATAACACGTTTCTTAGATTCGAAGAATTTCTGTTGTCTTGATAGTTGAATATAATTATTATTCATCGTCTTTAGTCAAAAACTTCTGAAGTTTCTTTGACTTCAATTAGAGCCTGTTAAATTACTAAATTATTATATACTTAATTAAATCATAAAGTTATTTCAATTTCTCAAGATTCTGAAATTTATTTGCAAACAAGTATATATTGTTTCCAAACAAATATATCTGTACGCCACAAGTTACATCTTTCGCCTTCCTTTCATGGTATAAGTCATAAATTCCTATTGTTTTTACGATACGATGTAACGCGAACATAGATTCCCCTTTTTTCCATGAAGATTATTGCTTTGATAATGCTATCAGACATGGGATGCTCCGAGTTGTGCAAACGACAGACAGACATTTACTGATTTCATTAGGTATAAGGTATATATGTATGTCGCATACATACATAGCACTGACGTCCTGCGGTGCGTACTATACACAGACTGATGCCACTGGAATGCATCGACCTCAACGTGCGTTTTGATAGTGAACGCTGCTCAATGCGTCGATGCCGTGTGTCGTGGTTTCCATTTCGCAATGCCTGGTATTATCGCAGACCGGAATCAAAGCGACCGCAGGCCATCCATCACCGAAATAAAGCTCCATAAATCATGAGAAAACGAAAACTAGCGCTTTTAATGCTGGCCTCGGTTACATTAAACGTTAGACGGACAAAGATATATTAATCGGTGAACTTAACATCGAACTTTCGAAGCGAGGACATGAATATCAACCGTTGGATAGTACGGGTTAATTTTTGTCGTCGTTAAGAATTTTCAGCGAGAAGAAGAAAGCGTGTGACGTTACTAATAACGAAGAAAGTTACAGCGGATTTGTGTGATTTAAAGTAAAAGATACATCTGTGTTATTAACGTCGTTGCACAGTAGCTAAATGGAGTTATTAGTTATTTCGATATTTTAAGCGTATTATATTATTTACTAGAAGCGATATTGAAGAATCTTCGTGTTTTTATTAAATTATAAATATGGAGAGAAAATTAATTGCTGTCAGAAATATAAATTATAAATTTCGATGTATCTTTTTACATTCAGATTACCACGAAAGTCTGTTTAATTATTACAACAAAATTATTTCATCAAGTACTCTACGATAGCTACGAAATGCTACAGTTTTGTTATCATTTCAACTTCTTTTTTTATAGATCCTGAAATTAAATCGTTGTCAAATATTATTTAACCAGATATATGTTTAATTTCATTAATGGAGAATAATTATGAAACGTTTTATCGAAACGAAACATCAATTGATCGTTAAAGAAAGACGAATTTAACCGCTTAATCATAACTCCACTACATTTTGTACACTATTAATTACGCTTCTTCGAGTATTATTAAATTATAATTATACATTTGAAACGTAAATCAGCCTGACGTGTCTTTCGACGATATCACGGGATAAATGTGTTCCGGTGCTTCTTGGCCGCCGCGACTCCAATGTAACCATTATATTCAACGTCAGCTAATTTGGTTCTCTGACACGTGTATACAAGCTTTTCGCATACGATTTAATGGCAGACATCGCCTCTTCCACCGACAATATCACCATGTCCGTTTCACCGTGATAACGAGCATTATCGTCAGTTGCATCGTTATACTAACGATGTTGTACTTTTTTAGACCATGTTACGCCATCGATGAACACTATGTATACAGATGAAAAGTTGATCGTATACTTTCGCGAAATGTATTTAAATAATTCGCCAATCTTTCGTTACCGATAGAAATAAAAGTATTACGAAGGTATACGAAATCATTATCGATGATATTACCAAATTATGTTACAGATCGCTAATATCTTTATAATTAGACTAATAAATAATCAATAAATATATATACACACTAATGTACATATAGATATTAATATACATATTCAAAATTACAAAATTGCAGACAAGATAGACAATAAATGAAGTCAAGTTGGCTGCAAGGTGCTTTCTGTCAAATCCATTCGCTTTAGTTGTAATTAACAAGTAATTGAACGAATAATTTACTTATTGTTATTTCATTTGCTTCAGAATTAAGAATTAAAACATTTCAAGCGTCCATGCGATCTGACACATTTAAAGAATCTCATTTGCAGTCCCTCGTGCGTAAAATCTTGTTCAAACATTTTACGAATATCGAATACGTTTCTCCCTTCGGGAATCACGTACGAGAACGAAGGGATTATCGCGAGAAATCGCGACAGAGAACAGCGTTGATCGCATGGCGACGCCTCGTAACGGAATGCAGCCGGAAGTGAACTGTTTCCTTGCGGTAAATGGCGACGGTGCCGATGTAGACACCCTGTGGATTTCGTGTACACTCGCGGTCGATGCATCCACGACATCCAGCGTCACGTAATTGATCCGTAGTTATCCGCAAGGTTGGCTAGGTGCATATGTTGGCAAACGTGGATCGCTTCGTATGCGAATCCAATTGTGTGCATGAATTTTGTTTCGCTTGCATACTATGCAATGGTAAGCAGCGGTAGGTGAGTCCTGCTCGGTTCCCGACCTAAATGATCGGATGACGTTGCTAATTGCAGCATCAACTGGTAAGGAAAACAGATAAAGGAAATGCGACATTAACGTCGCGAATTTCATACCTGCGTACGTGGTAATTGTGTTCGTTTGAGCGTTTGCGTTTCTCAATGATTTTTGGCAACTCTTGGGTAGCTTCACGAAATCTTTCTGGAAAATTTTCTTAAGCAACAATAATATCCTTTAAGTAGATTATTTTTGTTCAAAAATAAAAGTAAAAGCCTTCAAATACGTTTTTCGACGTCGTGTTGTTAAAAAACAGAATCTTTGTAATTAATAAAATCCGGATATACTCACGAAAATATTTCAACTGTTACCGTAGTTTATGTGTTATACGAAACATGTTGGTTAGCACTGTAACGAGACGCGATCGCCATGATTAGTCAAATTTAAAACCGATCAGAAAATATACATAGAAATCACAGAATATTTATTGCCAATATTTATTTAGTAAGAAATTAGTATACAGCATAAACAGCCATCTTAAGCACGTGCAGATATTAAATACGGCCTCATTGAACATCAAGGTTTATTAATAAAATTAATGTAATTAATTGGTTATTTAAATAATTTTATGGTTTCTACGAAATAGACACGAACGCGGCACGACCGCCATGATTAGTCAAATTTAAAACCGATCAGAAAATATACATAGAAATCACAGAATATTTATTGCCAACATTTATTTAGTAAGAAATTAGTATACAGCATAAACAGCCATCTTAAGCACGTGCAGATATTAAATACGGCCTTATTGAACATCAAGGTTTATTAATAAAATTAATGTAATTAATTGGTTATTTAAATAATTTTATGGTTTCTACGAAATAGACACGAACGAGGCACGACCGCCATGATTATTCAAATTTAAAACCGATCAGAAAATATACATAGAAATCACAGAATATTTATTGCCAACATTTATTTAGTAAGAAATTAGTATACAGCATAAACAGCCATCTTAAGCACGTGCAGATATTAAATACGGCCTCATTGAACATCAAGGTTTATTAATAAAATTAATGAAACTAATTGGTTGTTTAAATAATTTTATCGCGTTAAATATCTTGTTTATTCTAATTGTCGAATACGTACACCGATGTTATTTAATTGGTTCAGCGCGGAGTGTTTTGCTTTACCAAATTGAGCTTCTCTTTTATAGCGAGATGTAGATAAATGGAACATCATTAACTTGCACGCGAACCTCATTCATTACATTTCGTCAACACGCGTTAGAAATGGTACTTACAACTAGTTTACAAGTCTTGAATAAACGAGGTGAAAAGCGATAGTAAGAGGGAAAGCGTGGATCGTCTCATTGTTAGTCTTCCTGTCAGTTTTTGTCATGACTGGATGGTCTCGTGTGGCTGATTAGTTATGTACCTTATTCATTGCATGCACCACGACAGTTGTCTGTATTTTCAAACTTGTTTTCCTGCAACAGACGAGTACCTACTGCGTTGTATTGTGTCGTAAAGAATTCTCTACAGTAAAGTATGACATTATGCTCTCGTACTCATTTATATTTCAGTATCATTTCTGTTAAAGCATAGTACATTATACACACCGAGGGCGAACTCATCCGGATAAAATGCCTTTATAATTTACAACTCGAAACGTTGACTAACCATAGACTTAAGATAAACGAGCGATATTTTTAACAGTTATCCTTTTTTTCTGCAAATTGTAAAAGAGAATTTCAGATGCGAAGATGTTGCGCAAATTAAAAATAAGTTTTCAATATTTGATAGAGTATAGAAATGTATAGAGAGTTATAGAGATAGATACACTATAGTAGAGCATAATATAGTATAGCGTATAATAGAGAATCAATTTATTTAGATAAAAATGCTTTTGTAACTTAAACGTTAACCAACCGCCTAAAGATTACACTAAGGAAACTCCAAATTTGATTTCTTCTGACTTAGCCGAAGATTTTCATCTGTAGCCAAAAAAAAGAACAGCACAATATAGAATTTATATAATACAAAAAATATATAAACATATTTGTCACAATTTTTAGCAGGTGAAGCAAATTTTTATCAAGCTTTTATTTCTTTGCCATTTAATAACATTTAATAGCACTCTAAATTATGTTTATATTTGATTGTATCTATCGATTCTACAAATTCGAATCGTATTGCATGTTTATTTGAATCAGATAAATTTTCTACGTTCTTGGCCTTTCTATTTCGAGATAGACGAAGTTCGTCTGTAATTTATCAGGCCTGAACAGAATCTAGCCATCAATTGCAAATACTTTCGAAGAAATCAAACAATTAATCTTCGAGTTCCACTCGAATTATAGCACATACAGTGACTGTTTTATTTGCCCACTGTTACTGACTGAAGGTTCAATCAATAATCAACACGTTTCTTTTGCCTACAGGTTTTCCAAGAAGCTCGCGACGTTGCTGGCAATTTGTCTTTTGGCCACACACACTGGTGAGTGATTCTCTCTGCTTCTCTTCTACATCTAAACGTTCTATCTTGGCAGAATTCCAATGTTTTAATCTTTGGATCTATTGCGAAAGAATTTATGCAATCGTAAGGAAAGACAATTAATTCTTTCTAAATTTCAATCGTTTATACATTTTAGCTAAATACTTCCAACTATTTGTAGTCTGAAATTTAATTATCGAGTCGATTCCTAAGTTGATTTTGGAAAAGATATGTTCATTCATCTAATATGATTTTGTATGTGTAAAGAAGAAAAGTGATAAATCGATTCGAGGTAAAATCTTCTTTTTACCGATGATTTTAACGAAACGATTTATTCAAACAGTTAGATAATTTCGCCTTGAACTCCAATATCCCAGATGGCTGCTAATTCCAATTGTTCAATATTCATTGAACTATATAGAAAGTTTGGGTTGGAATGGTACTGACAAGTTCATATACGTTCTAGGAAAACAACTATTTCAATTACTCTTAAATTAAATTCTATAAAGTTGTTCCTTGAAGTATATATAGTAAACGATCTTTTCGATTAAAACACTTCGAAATATATATATATATATAACGAAGATATAACGCAGGAAGGATAGAATAAATTAAGATATTGTACAATCATAATTAAATACATATTTTTCTTCCTTACTTATTAAGCAGCACTGTTTCGATAATCGAATGTTTCGTTATTCGATGTTACAGTAAGCAATCATTCCGTCTGTAGTAGGTATCCTGATAATCGAAATTCTACTATGTATATTTGTTTTTCGTTACCACGTAATATTGTTCAGATAATGAAACTTGGATGTTCTAATATAATATTGATCATTCTTGAAGCATAAAATATCCAGCAGACATGGGAGTTACTTCAATAAAATACCTAAAAAGAAAATGATTTAATGAATATATTGTTTATCTCGACTATTTAGATACTATTGGATTGGTAACTAAATGATTGCAGAATTTCTCAATACCACCTAATGACAAAATCCGCAATCACTTAGTTGCCAAACTAATATTTTGAAATAATTGTGATTTTTCTTCCAATCGTTTCATATTCAGCTATTAAACGAAGTAACTTTTCATTTGGTATTTTATATTTGAAAGATATTGGAGGTTTCCAATGTTGGTAATAATCATTTCATCAAAGTGTACTGTATGTAAGAAGCTTCTATGTGTATATATACAGCTTAGGCAACACCTCGATATCACTTTCGGCAAACGTGACTGGCCCTTCGCATGCGTACGTATATATGTATAATCATACGTAGGTAGTTCCTGGTCTTTTCGAGTTGCTGGCACAAAATCTCTCTTACGACCCACTTACAAAATTGTCAGAGCTTTTACCCTTGGCACTTTTCCTCCTTTCTTCGAGATATTTTCGCACCCCTTCTAGTTCAGCTTCTGCAATGTCCCGTCCGTCTTATACGCTCGTATACGCTCTTTGCGTAACACTCTTTATATGAAAATATTAGATAACGTATATTACTTATTACTTTGCAACTACGTTACAGTCGAACTAATAAAGGGAGAAAATTATTCGGATAATGGTATTTTCCTATAATAGAATAATCACTTTTCTGCCATAAAATCTTATCTTCAAACACAGATTAAGATTAATTGGCAGATTCTTGAAATATTTGTGGATCCCGCATCTTTTTGGCTGCCAAGTCACATAATCTTGTTCACATAAGTAACTGCATAGAGTTACGTTCTTTTTGTATTTCGAATCATCGAAGCCCTTCTTCAAATACCACGAATAATTCGTCATGACAAGGCACGTCTTCATTAGCACTTTCGTTTGCTGTTTCTATTCGAATAAAATCGTCGTTATCGTCGTCTGTGTCGCGATGAAGCCATTTCATTATATCGGTAATCAGCTTTTGATAATTTTCAATATCGTGTTTTTGGTTTTTAACGTCTGTAGTTTTACCAATTCTGTTGCACTTGCGGCACTTTCGAGTTTCTTTAATTATGTCGTACTTTGTTTCTTCTTTTTTCTTGTAAATTCTTGGAAACTCTTATAATCCGAATTCACTCGATTGAAAAAACACGATGTTACGATGACCACACGATGACCATGAAATTCTTATCATATAACTCCTGTTAGATTATTATAAGAATTGATCGCGCGTGTGTGTGTGTGTAGTACGAGAGAACAAAAATTATTCAACACATCGAAAATGAATTTCTTTATACATAGGCCGTAATATAAATGGGAAAAGGCAATTATTTATTTAGTATGTGTGGACACCGATATTTTTTCTTTTGTTTAGCTGTAACAATCAGTCTTTGCGGATTCGATCAGATATATCGATGTACCTAGTTCAGATAAAAATCAATTAAATTAAAAAATCATTACGATCAGAATTATTACATTCTCTAACTTATTGCCCGTAACCAATAACTTACCCATTCACAACACCTCCGAAATAGACAAATTATCTCCAATTAATTTAATTCAACCGTGTTGAATGGAAGTCCATTTGTTTGAGTGCAAATTAAAATTAATTGACAGTTTCTTTAAACATTTATGAACGTGATATCTTCTTCACTACTAAGTCACATAATTTTTGCAACATAAGTAATTTCCATAGAGTTACATTTTTTTTGTACTTCGAACCATCAAAATCTTTTTCGAATGTCACGACTGCCCAACTATGACGAGGCATCTTTCCATTATCACTTTCGTTTGCTGTTTGCATTTGAATAAAATCGTCATCATCGTCGTCTGTGTCGCGACGAAGCCATTTCATTACGTCAGTATAATTGGGGTTTCTTCTTTACCGCATACAGCATCTGAAAAATCTACCTGCTTTTCATAATTTTCAATATCGCGTTGTTGGTTTTTAATACCTGTGATCATGGCTTTCAAAACATCGTGTATTTTTGCCAATTCTGTTGCACTTACACTTCCGAGCTTTTTATTTACGTCCTCTTTTGCTTCTCCTCTCTCTTGCACATTCTTCTAAATTCTTACGACCGGGACTCGTTCAATCGAAAAAATAATAGAATTTTTACGTTTTATATGGAAATACAAATTATACAAATATGTACATATTTCATTAACCTTTTACATGGACATTAATAAAATATGTACATATTTGAAACGGAAAAATGCATTCGTCGTTCCTGAGAAACATTATGTTCAGATAGCAAAGCGTTCGAATGATACATTCGTATATTATGTTAGGCTTTGGTTTCGAATATTTTACTATTAGTATATAGTTATATTATAACATACAATTGTAGTATCTTAAATAATTATGATTTATTTACAACGAATGGATTGCACAGATGTTGATTAAACAGAAACACGATGGTTGTTTAACGTGAACTAATCACGATAACGTACTATAATTTAGACCATTCAATAGTTAATTTGCAACTCCCATCACAACGGATCCAACGCTCTCTCTCTCTCTCTTTCTCTCGCGGGCCACAGTCTCTCGACAACGCAACTCGCACTCTCTAATATCTCGATTCGCACTCTCTGACTTCTCCATTGACACTGACTGTCAATTTGTTTTTCTGCCTTAGCATCCCTTTTGTCTCTTTGTTTTAGTCCCACAACGTACGTGTTCCGGAGTCGCTTGGCATATAAAATCACAAGTCACAATACAAATTACAAATAAATATAAGAAGGTCGAGTCGAAATACAACTATTAACTTTGCACTTTATTATGCACTCAATAATTACAATTGCGGGTACACTGAGTCGGCACGTACTAATTACACTAAGGATAGAAACGCGGTAAGAAGATGTTGACTGTTCGAAAGTTAAAGAATCAATAAGTTTAGTGACGATATTGTGGCCGAGGAAAGCTAGCGATGGGTGGGTCTAAGGACACGAAAAAAAGCTGATTTGTTTCATTGGAAGAGTGAGGGAAATAGACTTCCTCCTACCTTCCCGTGGTTGACAAAAATATAAACAACGCTTGTTTTGAAGTCTGAAGGACTTTAACTATGAAAATGGTTTTATGCTGGGTCCTTAAGAATATTGAGGGTACGTGGCAAGAATGCGTAGACATCTGTCGTCTTGCTCTCGGCGTGCGGCCTGATCCCTGATGTGCTTGACGTTACACGCTCATGGCCAGGGTCACATAGGCTTTTTGTACGAAACTATTCGATTGAAGGACCGACGACATATTGATGGGCCTGTCGGCACCTCGGCTCTCTCGCGACATTGTTTATAGTTTACTCGATATCTCTTAGGCCCACGATACTACACAATATTATATATTATTATTACAATTATATTGTAATCTATATACTATATTATAATGTAACTATATTATATTATTAGTATGGTATAGTATATAGTGTATATAATATAACTATAATATACTATATGTAACTATACTAATAATATAATACAGTTATAATATAGTATATAGATTACAATATGATTATAATAATATTATATATATTATAATTATATTATGTAATAGCTATAATCATATATATAATATAGTTATATTACAATATAGTATATAGAATATATAAATATATAGATTTTATTTTGATAGTGGGTGTTCGAATAAAGGGAATTTTACTATATTTATCTATTTATTTCAATTATCCGCCGCATTTACTTGCAATTAGTCGAATAACGTCCATCTCTATCACGAAAACAAAGATCGAGGAAGAGGACACGAAATAAGGCGCGAAAAATGCGAAAGCAGGAAAAGAGAAGAGAAGGGCATTTCCGTTTTCCGGTTAGGGGAAGCAGGAACCTTCTACCGAAGTGTCTTGCCACTTTCCTTCTCCTTCTTCTTCTTCTTGTTCTTCTTCTTCCTCCTCTTCCTCTTCTTCCTTTTTTCCCTTCTTAGAAAACCGCATATCTTGGCGAAGCCGTGAAACGGATTTTCCAGCGGAAGCAAAGGAAGGAACGCTGTTCTCCCTCGTTTCTCCCTTCTTCTTCGTGCTTCTTTTTTTCTCTCAACGCTCCTGTCCTCCAGCTTCATCCACTTTTCACCCTCATATCCGCCACCGTTTCGGATTTGTTACTTTATTTGCACGCGCGCTTGTTTACCTTTCGCGCGTCACTCGCTCGCTCGCCACGACTGTCACCCCTTTTCTTCCATTCTTCGCCGTTTTCGCCATCATTCCATTTTCTCTCCCAGGCTTCGATTGTTCGTGGCAACGGCGCAGCTGCATCTGCTTTCCAGGGAATTGAACGTCCTTAAATCTCGTTCGTATCAGTCGGACGAAACCGTTCAGTATAATTGCGCCGACTTTAATATTTGAGGAGGGCTATTGTTCAGAGTTTAGTTGGTCAATAGCGCTATGTACTTGTAAATAGTTTGCACAGATAATAGAGCAGTTTCATACTCAGACTTGTATAATATGTCTGGACAATTAAGTCGTTGAACGCTTGAGCTGCGCGTAATTGGTAATTAACCGCACGTACAATAATTAAAGGAATGTGTCTGTGTATCGTCTGTTTTATAAGGTTGTTTTATATGTTTTCGACTATTACGCGCATTCCGCAACTTTCCCCACTTTGAAATTTTCCGTAAATAGATGAACGTTCGTAGTCCAGTACAGTAGAATATTCGGCAAAAAATAGTGCAGTAGATAATCGAATGCTCTGATAATACGGGAAAATCTATTAGTGTCCGTAAATCGTATAATAAAATTGTAGAAAACATTTTGATAATGTGATATTGTACGTGTATTTAGATTGAGTTAATTATTTTACTGGTCGGAAGTTTGCTTAACTATACTCACAATATCTAACTATTTACATTTTCCTACGCTTCGTATTAAAATTTCGAAAAAAATGAAGTTATGACAAAGTTCAATGCACCTCGGATAAGAGACTCCACAGTATTTACAATTTCATTTATCCTTTTTATATTAGACGTTCTAGTCATTAAATTCCAGGGGAAAACAGTACATTTTTTTCTGTTTTGTCCATACGATCGAAGCAGATGTGCATAGCTGACCATTTATTTGTACCATATGCTGGCAATAGTAAATTAACAACGCTTGAATTGTATAAGATAATTTAGAAGCATCTTTAATCATCGTATTATCCGATATATATTAATTCTGTCATCGGTAGTGATTGTCGATGACCATAAGATCTCGTTATCGATAATGGTTACCGATAACCAAAAAGAATTCTGACATCGATTATGGTTACCGATAACCAATAAAATTTTGATTAGACGTCGGTTTAATGGACATAAAATTATCGTGTCTTTTTATTGCAATTTAACAGTTTTCAATGCGCAGAATCCAAAAATGCAAGTTTCAACTTCAGGCATCCAGTGGTTCGAGAATTATGCACAGCATTTGAATGAAACAGTTGTGAAACAGCATTTTAAGCGTATTTTGGTGGTTAGTACGATATTGCTTCTATCGAGCTGATATCGAACTGAACCTAGCGTAAGGATAAACGGAGAATAAAACATAACCCAAACCTAATCCGATATTCAGGATTCAAAATTCCGCCGCAGTGACCGACATCCACGTGCATTTGTTAGCCAACATTCTGCGTTCATTGGACGAATCGTGGAAAAGTTAACGTGGAGAAGCCAACGTCAAAGATACGCTGAAAACGCTCAACTTTACACAACTTTTAAATTGTTTGCTGAATTCCTGAAACTAAGACTTGCATTTTACTATTACTATACCATTTTTTTTTTTACTATAGTATTGTAGTATCGTGGACGAGAAGCCTAAGAGATATCGGGCGAACTATAAACAATGTCGCGAGAAAGCCGAAGTGCCGACAGACTCAACAATGTATCGTCGGTCCTTCAATCGAATAATTTCGTGGAAAAGGCCTGCGTGACACTGGCCACGAGCGGTTGCAGAACACTTGCGTTGTGGGGTTAAGACAAACGACAAAGGGATGCTAAGGGACAAAGACGAATTAACAGTCAGTGTCAGTTGCGAAGTCAGATAGTGTGAATGGAGAAGTGAGAGAGAGCGAATTGCATTGTCGAGAGAGTGTGGTCCGCATGAGAGAGAACGTTGGAACGTTGCAAATCGACTATTTAGTTGTCTTAATTATAATACCTCATTGGAATTAGTTCACGTTAAACAACCATCGTTTACTGTTTAATCAACGTCTGTTTAATCCATTTATTGCAAATAGACTAATTGTAATAAAGATCCTACACTACGATCTTTTCAATTCGAATTATACCTGCTACGATCTCTGCTGTGCAGGTGTCACCGCTATGCCGGCCGTGGAAACATTAGAATATGTGGAATCGAGGCGAGGATACAGTTTTATCGTCTCCCTCTCTCTCTTTCTCTGTGTTTTCTCCTGTAATTGCTCCGCTGTCGCGTCGAGTCAGAGATGAATCGCAACGAACGGTTTGCTCTTCGAAATAAATGCTTCTTTTCGTTGGTGATATTCGCGCCGCGTCGAACGCGTAAAAAAGCTAATAAAACGTACTGCTACAGGCGTACGTACGGTTTTTGAAAGCAGACTTGTTTGCAACCACCTCTGTGTACGATTGATCACTCAAAGGGCAACGTTTGCCCGCTCACGAATACGCGTCAATCACGTTCTAACGATGTATTCAAATACGACGGCGCACGTACGCGTGTAATTGGACTGGAAACGTCTGCCGGCTGGATGATTTTCAAAGGTCTGTTGATTTATTTCTTGTTTGCCGAATTATGATATATTTATGTGGTGTTATTTTCCCAAATTTATAAATATTTTTATGTATAGGAAGCAGCAGTAGCAGTTTGCGGATATATTAGAAAGAGAAGCAAGAGATTGACCGAGTTGCATATACAGAGTGGAACGATAATCGTAGTACAATCGGTCAGAAGTTGATTCTGCGTGAAAAAATAAGTCGAAAATGTAGAGTAAAGTTTTTTCATATGACGCTTTGTTTTTGAGGAAATCGAGTTTGAAAATTCGTCGGATGTGCTTTAAACTTGGCGAAGTGGCGACTAGGCGAACAAGCCACTGAAGGTTACTGTACATGTGAAAATAAAACTTTCAATACAAAATGTGAAATAAAACTTTCCCGTTTGAGGCATCATATTCGAGGAAATCAAATTCAAATATGTTTAATTACGAACTGATCTCGTACACGCGCATGATACATTGTCGAACTTTCGATCTTTTTCATACTGAAGCATCTTATTTATTTTCAAGTGCATTTTAAATCCCTGTCGACTATTTACTCTTGTTTAGTTCGAAATTAACCAAATTTAAAATATTTATGTAAATTTTGTCAAATCTTCAAAGTCAATTTTCTCGAAGACGAAGTCTCAGATTAAAAAATGCTATACTAAACTTTTCCCCCATTCTTTCACGTAGTATCAATCCCTGTCCGAATGTATTATGATTAACGCCCCACCCTGTATAGATTAAGATAGATTTACAAATTTACACACGCTACATGCTGGCACTATTTGGAGAAATAAAATGTTATAAATTAATGTATTGCTGTTTGTGGTAACACACATATGAGACTAATAACAAGTACTTTGAAACAAAGCATCACCGGAAATCAACAAGGGATTAAAATCGTAATCGAACATGTATAAAAAAATATATTTTATGTACGTGAAAGATAAATGATTTCTTTCGTTTGAGACTAATTTCATATAAAATTGTGTCTTACCCTTTGCTTGAGAACGATTTCAAATTTGGTAAGCGATATTAGGTACACTTAAGATGCTAATAAATTTTGCAAAAACTGGAAAGTACAGAAAGTCATGATGGCACAAACATTATTTTGTTTGCTTGTGATAAATAAATTTATAGAAGTTTGATTTTCGAGGAAACAAAAAATGCAGTCGATCAATTTGAATTCTGAATGGATCTTGTAAGAAAATCATAAATTGTCGTGTTTCAATGACCTATGTAATACAAATTAAGAAAAAAAGATTTTAAAATGTAAAAAATATAATATAAAACCATTTCATTATTTTTGCGCTGTAAAGTTTTCTTCTTTTTTTTTTATTAAACTTGGCTTTTTAAATATTCAGAAATACTAAACTGTGTCAAACATTTTGCAAAAATATAAACGATTGAGATTTTGTTTAAAGTTTCAAGAGTATCCTATATATTAAAAAATTTTTATTAAAATCGTGTGATTTTAAGTAATTAAATATGCATATCGTTTATCTGATTGACTAAAATTTAGTTTAGGAAATAATTTCCATTCGTTCTATATTCGTTTAATATTTTAGCGTTCGAAATATTTCTCTCTATATTGGCACGATAAACGGTTTTGAAATGAAATATTGTTTAAATATTGTACTAGTATGTATAGTATGATATAAGAGAAAATATAAATGAATAATAACAAAAGTACATATGTCATTCTTTTAATCCGAAATAAAATAAAATATATAAATATAAGAATGTTCCTTGTTAACAAATTCTGTCAAATACCATTCAAAATTTAAATGACAAAGTGAGTCGGACATTTAAAAATGATTAATATCGTGAAATAATGTCGAATCTAACGGGAAGTAACTGTAAATTCTTATTTTCTAAAGAAATAAGAGCTCGGATAGAGAAACTCGAAGAAAACCAATATAACTTAGAAAAATAAAATAAAATCGGAAACCCGGAACACTCGATAGTCTGGACAACTCAATTGATACATTAATCTTCCGGCAAAGAGAAAATCCAGGAGCGAATCTTAGTTTAGTAATCTCATTCTTTTTCTTACAATTTATAACGTCGCGGTATAGATCACAGTTTCAAGTGCAATCCACGTTGACCACAAGTTGTAAAATGTAACTTGTGTTTAAAGCATAAATATTATTGTTATATTAAAGAACATATCAGTATTTGAAACGTAATAAAATTATTTTTTATCTTGTAAACTAATTGCTTCATTTATAACGTGATTCTTTCGCGATGGAAAAGTCATACTTTTCATCATATAAAAAAACATATTAGCTTCCATTTCGAAAACTAGAATTTACCGTAGAAATTTTTACAACATTGGCAAACAACTTTCCGTATAAACTTCGAATCGAATTTACGACTTGCCCCCGTATTAATTTGAATTTTACATGTGATACTTACCTTTTGCATAAGCGATTGTAATAAACTTTTGTTAGTGACCAATAAAAGTGTTTGACATAAATATTTGCGTAAATTAGCATAGGAAATTGGCCGAGTTTAAGAGATCAAATTTCTATGATTTCAAAAATAAGATCGTACGTATGTAAAACTTCTTGGAATGATACGAAAGACAGAATTTTGTTTAATAAACGAATTGAATGAGCTTTCTTAATACATTCGCTGTTAATGACGCATGTGGTGCGTCGATTGAATTTCTTAGTCAATGCTATATCTTAAAACAATTGTTACATTTTTAAATTGCCCTAAGAAATAAATAGGATAGTGGAATGTTGGGAGAAATATTATTACGATAGGACGTGCTTTACTTGGATTAATTGGCAGGCAGAACTGTTCAACTAATGGAATAGTTCCTATGATAGCGGTTTATTAGTTATAACCTGCAGCTCTTATTATTAGTTCGAACAAGTAGGAGCTGATGTTCGGAAAACTGAAGTTAAGCAGTTGTTTCTGTACTGTATCCAACGCGTGATCATATAACTGAAATTACGCTTGCAAACTATGGTTCGGATAAGGCTATGGATATAGCAGATGCGTGTTCTGACAAATTATTATTCTGACGAATTAAATTACCAGAACGATCGAACGTATACAGCATTTTACCTGTAAATTGTTCGTCACTGTGTTCCTCACAATTGATCGTTCCTTTGACAAATCGTAAAGTCCGATGGTTGAGTGGAGTAACCTGATGCAAACTTAATCGTCCGTGTGAAACTACTAATCATCCATGAGACAAGGAAGAAACTTTTTTATTTTTTTTTAAATTAAACTTATTCTAACGTATTTGTGAGATTTTTCTGATTAAAGTGAGTCCAAACGCGATATAGTTTAATTAATTAACTAGAACAAGAAGAGCGTCACCCATACTTTGGTGACGGAAGTATATCCGTCACATAGATATAGCGACGCGGCGACGAACGTGTTAATTCACATTTATATGTATATTTAATAGACGAAAGAAAATAAATCGATATGAGTAAATAAGCAAATATGCTTTAAATTATATCGTGTTTGGTCTTGTTTTACTCAGACAAACCCGGCAATTACATTGGTAAAAGTTTTATTCGATAAAAATTGCAAACAAGAAAGTTTCATTGTTGCATTAACATCGTCTGACCGATATATTTCCTTTCACCGAGCCCATTCTTCCATTTCTTTCTTGTTCACTTGCGTTGTCTTTTTTTAAAGTCAGCAAAATGCTGAGTCGTTTCTATCACATACAATCGAGTTCTATACATTGCACCTGATAACTCATCGCCGAGGAGTTCTGATTTCCGATCAGTTAGGCGGAAGATAGTATACATAAATTCTTATGAATGTATGGAATTCGATCTACAGGTATTTCATTCAACAAAAAGAGTAGTTTATCAGAATACGCATTCACTGTAATATAAATCATTGTCTAATAGAGCGTAGTTCATCTCGTATTTCTAAAGCTGACCATTCGCTTGTTCATACAAAGGAAATGCAGATTATGAATACTGTGCTTGAAATAAAGATATTTCTGTTGAAGAGAAGAATCCAACATCAAAAATAGGCGTCTGTTGTATATAATTACCATAGAATTCCATATAAATTATAATAGCCTTTATAATTTCTTTCTTCATTACCAAACCCAAAGTAAACCTGAATTTAGTGCTAAAAGCTACTGCACGGTAGAATTCCATTTATTGGAACGAAATTTTAGTTAATCTCTGTTTAATTGAAGATCCGTCGTTGACAACAGTAAATTGATTTGTCTGAACGCTAACTACGTGGTATTATATGAACGAAAAGTAACAAGTAGCGAGGAAAATCAATAAACTCCAATTATATATATAATAACGTAAATTCTTAGAGTAAATCGGACGATCGATTCTGAAAAATCGAGTTTATTTTGGGAATAATTAAAATAAATACAATAACAGTTAATAACAAATCTACTAGAAATTTTACCTGGAAAATTCAGAATCGGTTTTCTAAGTCCTGAATTACAATGCTTCTCTCGCGATCTAATCTATTCAGCAAAATGACTGGCGGTAAAACAAAGGAAAAATAAAAATGTCGGTTAACGTGTAGTTTGAATTCTATAGAATTTATATATAAACTGACTGTCTCTTCTACAGCTTCAAATAAATGAAGTTTTACTGTAATATTAAAATATTACGTACATACAGAATAATCACGTGGCACCACGTGATTTCTTGTGGAAAATTAAAGAAAGATTATAGAATAAAATGTACTATTCTCAGCTTAGTTCTCGAGAAAATCGAGTTTGAAAATTTACCAAGTATTTTTGAACATGGTTAATTGCGGACTAGATAATCGTCAGGAGGTCATTGTACGTGTGAAAATAAGTCAAGAATGTAGAATAAAATTTGTCCGTCTAAGGATCCAGAAAATAGAATTTGAACATATTTAGAATCGACTTAGATTACCCTTTCTCTTACAGACACGTCTTTTACAACAACGCATCTTTATACAAACATGAAACCTAATCTGTCGAACGTTGTGTTCTTTATTTTGATAGAACAAAGTTCAAACATAATTCGATAAAATAATATAAAACGAAAAATGTTGTGCATCCATTATTTCCTTATAAAACGAAAGAAACTTTTCGGATGACCCAATACGTGGTAGGCGTATGGTAAATTTACAAATTTATTTCTCTCGAGAACAAAGCGTCTTGCGAGGAAATTCTATTCTACACTTTCGATTTATCCTTACACGTAAAACGACCTGCTACTAATTATTTAGTCCTATTCAGTGCAGGATTAGTCATACTCAACTCGATAAATTCTGAAATTCGATTCTCCTGAAAACTAAGCCGAGAACGAACGAATTTTATTCCGTTTCTGTTTCTAACAAAAAAGTATTCTAAGAAAATCTGTCTCTAATAAATTCCATATCTCAAAATCTCGACCATATTTCGTATCTCGAGATACGTATGTGCAAGCTAAATTACTGAGAACGCTGACCTTGACAATATACATCGAGGTCCACGAAATCCACGAGGTGTGCCATTTTCCATTTAATTAGCTCGTATTTTACTACCTACCAGCGAGTATGTTAATCGAACAAGGACGCGTATCGATTCAGTTTACATACGCTTCCTGAGGAATCGATATCGTTCGTGTCTTCGGACGTGTACTCGTCTACGTGATACGACGCGCACGGGTGTTCGAATATCCATCGGTCACCCGGTTTGCGCACTGTCATTTCATCGGTGAATGTGGCTTCTGGCCGGGAGATTCATTCAGGATCCCGTTAAATACGGCTTCGTCGAGGCAGAGCAACGAGTTTCCGATAATGCCGGATGCAGTCGGCCGTATTACTGGATAATACGTCGCTCGCTCAATAATACGCGGCATCCGTGTCTGTTCAATCACATTTGATCGCTTGAAAAGTCCCGGCCTTCCCATTCATCCGTAACCCTTCTTTTCTCCTATGCTTTTTCACCACCGATGCCTCGTCATACTGCGCCTCCGTACGTTGTCGCAGTCGTCCACCGTTAGCGTTTCCTCTTCCTCTCGTTCTCTCCGCCGGTTATTATTTCTCCTATGTTCTGCTTCGACCCGTTAATAATCGCTAGCTTTGCCGGATACGATGCCGTTATCGAATCATTTGTCGTCGCGATCTCTCTTGTCGTGTTTTTGCATGTGGCTCGAGCGTTCCTATCGTTATCCGACTCCAGGTTCTGAAGGAGAACGCGCTTTGGACTCGGCTTTTACCCGGTTCGCTTTTGTTTCGTTGTTCGTTGCGCGAGTCACTGATAATTCAATACCTGCTTCGTAACAATATCTGGCTCGTGGTGAGGAATTTCTTTAATAAGCCATCGTTTTTGCTTTATAATCGCTGGAATTTACAGAAATATATATATATTTTATCATAATTGAGAAACGCGAAGATTACGTTTGCTCATGTATGGGCAACGAATATCCATTTTTATGTTTCTTTCGAAATCTTCTATTCTTTTTTTTTTTTTTTTTTGTGAAAATATCAAATAATCGTGCTGTATCCTCATTCCTGGGATAGTTTTACGTCGAAATTTATGCAAAAGTTTTATATAGATAGTATTAAAGTTTTAGATAGTATTCAAATTTCCAGCCTATTTAAGTTTTATACTTGTGAATAGCAGCGACATTTTGATCGATCGAGAAAACGATAGAAAAACGTGAAAGAAATTGTCTCTAGGTTATTAATTATTAATAATACACATAAAATTGGAGGCCAAGTTCTCTTCAAAAAAGGAAATTTTTAAATTACTTTATTGGACTGAAAGCTGTTTGTTTTAGCTGCGAACGTGACTGTCAGTAGTTCAAGTTTGTGTATAGTCAGACGCCTGCGGTATGCTACAACTCAATTCTCAGTTGATATCACTGCACCATAAGTAACTGTAGGATATATACACAAAATCTTATTTTTCCTATTCGATAAAGTTAAAGAATTTATTTCTCTTATTGTTAGAAGAAGTTTTAAATGTGTATGAAAAGATGTCGAAATAAACCTACCCGTTTATTATAATTTACTACGATACTTATTACGATAATTAGTTTTACTCATTCTATGTACACAGTTGTTGCATTGCAATTATTTATAACGCAATTAAAATGGATCAATATGTACATTCATGAGTTGAGAATTACATATATCTATGTATATGTCTTATAGCGCATTTTGCAATAAAATTCTGATCATAAAAATCAAAAGAGCTTGCGCAGAAATAGCCGAGAAAGAGCTGTAAAACATATTTCCTTTGCCAACATTAAAGAACTTCTCAATATATTGTTAACTTTCACAGAAACTCATTTCCAAGTTTGACTCGAAGCATATCATTCAACTTCCAGGAGAAAGTTGTTCAATTTTGCCAACGTTTCTTGCTTTTTTACTCGATTAAAATATTTGTATAAAATGTTCCTCGATTTCCTTTGATTTTACCAACGTTATTTACAGAGATGTTTCGCTTTAATTAATGCTATACATTTTCCTTTGATCGGTAAAACTACAAATTTGCACACGTGCCTAATTAACGTAGTTCCTTCGTTTTTAATTTGTCGTTTGAATTTTTATTTGATTTTATATCATGAAGTACAGTAATGGAAAGATTATTTTTTTAATTTATTCTTAATGTAAGCGTACTTAAGGCGAAGTGACTGGCGAATTGCGAGTTCTAAGAAAGTTTAAACGAAGGATGTTATATTTCATAATTTTTTGCGTTTCGACAATTTCATTAGTCGACAATTTATTTATTTATTAGCGTACATATCTTGCTGAATTCCCGCGTCACTAAGCTGCTACATTATCCCAAGCAGCTGAACCCGTATATTCTTAAATGTCTTAAAAACTTCTCTTCATTACTCTTAATACAGCGACAAGATAAGCTATTGACAAGAAGGGTAGTAACCACTTAATTAAGAAACCTTCTGTGATCGTCAAAATATAGCTATAAAGCCTTCTCCCTAATTTTCTGTATAATGGGCTATCGTGCACCCTAATTACAGCAAATCTACCTTAACTCTTTTTGTTATGGTGGTGTAACAATTTGAAAAATGCGGATCTTCTACGAAAGCATCTTTTTATGTACGCGCGAAACTCTAGCTAATTATTAGAATTCAGTAAGTTGATTTATTAAAAACAATACAGTATTTTTATCACAAAATTTTATGTATAATGTTGAGATTTTTATTGAATTATCTTCAGAAGGGAAAGATGAAAAGGTAAATTTACAGTTTTATACAATAATGAAATTATAATTACACAATATTATTTATAATAAGCCTTTGATAGATATGCAGCTATACTTTAATTTCAAGCATATGATCGTCCCTCGCATTTCTAGCACCGAAACACTCACTCGCTTTAACTATTCACATCAAATTTTCATTTCCATAATACTTAATCATTTTGAAGATTAATATTTCTATAGTGAATATATTACAAGTAAATGTTGATGGTACATTAAAACGATAAAATATTCTGAACTTTATGGTATGACTATAATTATCTACATAATGCCAATGCTTCATATTGAACGACAATATGGCTTCCGAGGAATATTGATCTATTGATTTGAATATTACCACCCTAAGACATTGCTTTAATATTAAACAAGACAATCGAATCTGTTTTAGCTCTAAAAATTTCCACAAATTGGCAAAACAGCAAACTATTGTTATCATCGATACACGTGTATTATTATGATTAATAAAACAGTTCTTTCAGCGCTAAAATTCTCTCCCATGTGAATTACATAATTCATGATTACTGCTAACCCCATAAACTCACGGTTACCTTAGCACCGATAACCGTGCTAACCGATAAATAAAAATTGATTACGTTTCATTAATACGGCGCGTAGCGGATTGAAAATATCATCGCGTCACGTAGTCGTCACGATGTAAAAATACAATTGGCAAATATAATATGATACATATATATAATAGCCAATTATGGCATTGTAATAAGTGTACATTATTGTTCAAAGGTATTCAGACATTTTAATCGATTTATAGTCACGGCATTTAACCGTATTAAATTAATGATGAAATAGTCACTGTAATATATATCATTTTCTAATGAAAACTTTTAGAAGGTTAAAGATAAGAATTCTTAAGACTTCACGTCATAAATTGTTTCTTATCGTTTTAATTCTCGATAAATTTACAAGTACGTACAATCTGTTCCTGTTTGAAATAAAATTCGCTAAACTTGTACGATTTTGATGATTTTTGAATATGTTGTAGAAATCAAGATTTTGCATAACTTTTTCCTATACATATAACCGTCGGTATTGCTTAGTTTCCGAGATATATGCGAAAAACTACAGGTACCGCTATGGTGCATGGCTGCTCGTATTTGTGCGTCTGTTACAGCGTATGCATTAGTATGGATCGCCGCCTATTTTCCGTTTAAAAAGGAGAGTCGGGTGAGTTTAAAGACTCCGTGCACAACGTGCATATGCGAAATTGCAAGAAATGTCTATTATAATTTACTTAAAAATGAGTATCATCGATGTATTGGATTTAGGTTTGCTTTAGTTTTTTAAATCGCAAATAACATCCACGTGAAATAATAACAAATTAATTATAAAGATAATGGACGAGTGAATAACTGATATTATTTCACGAATTAGAATAATCGTCTTTTAATCGAGTTACAAATTATAACACACATGTCTTCACGCACAACTATAGTCAGAAATACGCTACAGCGGAACCGGTAATTTTTTGCGAATATCTCGGAAACTAGGAGAGATCGACGGTTATATGTATAGGAAAAAGTTGCTGAAAATATGGATTTCTATAACATATTCAAAAATCATTGAAATTCGAGAGAAGGGAACAGTTCTACAAGTTCACCTAAAGTTCTTGATTTCAAAAAATCTGGCCACAAAAGTGTGCCAATGTAAACTCGTTGGCCGATTAATTCCAGAAACTAATTCCATCGCGTTAATTCGTCCGGTACCCGTTACATCTGCAACAGTTGCGGATCGCAACTCATGGCAACGAAAGCGACGCGCAACATCCGTCACTCTTCTTGGAAAAGGTGTCACGGTGAGAAAAAATTCCAGGCGATGAAAGGTTGATACAGGTGGAGCGTGGGCTATGCGCGCGTCACCCAGCGACGAATTGTCCGAAAAACCGGCTTTTCTGCCGGCGACAGGATCCCGGTCTGAGTTTGACGCTGGACGAAACTGGCCCCGGCGCAAATTAACGTGTCCAACGCATGTAATCAAAGAACATGCCACCGCACCGGTTGTTGCCGCGTTTCCTACCGACCGTATCCGCGGAAAATAAATTACTTGCGTCCGCGGGCCGACATCAAAGCGATCCTTCCGGGGCCCCACGTTCATTTAATTTCGTCGAGCTGCGAGAATCAACGACGACAAGAAGAAACAGAGACGAGCAGAGGCCATGGCTGATGGTACGACGAAGGAGAAACGAAGGCGAAATATCCAGGCAATGAACGAAGAACGTTACGCTGCATGGCGGGTATGGTCGTTCGTTCCCAACCCCGGCGAGGATTATGCTCGCTACCGACTAAAGGGGAGGTAATTATCCGGCGACGGTCCTTTATCTGCTATGCCGCAGACGCGACTATGCTCCGCTTTTGCGACATTCGCCCTTCTCTCTCTCTGTTTGTCTCCGTGATCGCCGTGGTCCGAGCGACGCGAGTCCGCATAATCCATGCAGCTGCTGAAATTACGCATCGTCCTCTGATAAGAAATTTCAACCGAGAATTACCTACAGCTCGTTGCAAAAGAGAGTAGCGCAGGCGAGTGCGCCTCCGTGGAGTTGCGGTTTCAAGTTTTTAACGTTTCATTAAATTTTGGGATTTCGATTATGCGTCAACGAGACAATTATTTGCTGTTTGTGGTTATTTTGAAGATCTTTATCCTTTCAAAGGTTTAATTTCGTACATGAGAATTGCGATCAGAAGTTATGAATAATTATTATATCTTTTAATCGAAAATGATATGTTTCATCTTCTTGCTATTGTAGGACAAATATATTTAAACAGAACAAGGATCTAGGTAAATAAATATGTAATGTTCATAGCAATATAAGCAACGAATAATTAAAGATTTCCATAGATTTCCGATATATGAACTCTGCGTTGTAAAATTTCAAATTTAGTAGAACTCTATTTATTTGAAATTGTCGAAGGACAAAGAGTTTATGTGCTACAGTAGAGCCTCCCTTGTCCGAACTAATAGGCAGATAAACTTGTTCGTATAATGAAATTTTCCCATAATAGAATAATAACTTTACTGCCACAAAATCTTATTTCTTCAAACACAGATTAAGATTAATTGGCAGATTCTTGAAATATTTGTGGATCCCGCATTTTTTTGGCTGCCAAGTCACATAATCTTATCCACATAAGTAACTGCATAGAGTTACATTCTTTTTGTATTTCGAATCATCGAAGCCCTTCTTCAAATACCACGAATAATTCGTCATGACAAGGCACGTCTTCATTAGCACTTTCGTTTGCTGTTTCTATTCGAATAAAATCGTCATTATCGTCGTCTGTGTCACGATGAAGCCATTTCATTATATCGGTAATCAGCTTTTGATAATTTTCAATATCGTGTTTTTGGTTTTTAACGTCTGTGGTTTTACCAATTCTGTTGCACTTGCGGCACTTTCGAGTTTCTTTAATTATGTCGTACTTTGTTTCTTCTTTTTTCTTGTAAATTCTTGGAAACTCTTATAATCCGAATTCACTCGATTGAAAAAACACGATGTTACGATGACCACACGATGACCATGAAATTTTTATCATATAACTCCTGTTAGATTATTACAAGAATTGATCGCGCGTGTGTGTGTAGTACGAGAGAACAAAAATTATTCAACACATCGAAAATGAATTTCTTTATACATAGGCCGTAATAGAAATGGGAAAAGGCAATTATTTATTTAGTATATGTGGACGCCGATATTTTTTCTTTTGTTTAGCTGTAACAATCAATCTTTGCGGATTCGATCCGAAATATCGATGTACCTAGTTCAGATAAGAATCAATTAAATTAAACAATCATTACGATCAGAATTATTACATTCTCTAACTTATTGCCCGTAACCAATAACTTCCCCATCCACAACCTCGGAAACAGACAAATTATCTCTAATTAATTTAATTCAAGCATATTAACCGTATGGTCCAATTATTCGTTCCAATAGCAAGCGTTGGTCAAAGCAATCGTTGCCTAGGGCGCGATAGCGATAACGTAGAATTACTTTCCTCCGAATCCGCCGATTTCAATCATACGCGGGTACTCTGGAGGCAAATGCAGGCGCAGAAACAGGCAGGAAATAAAGAATCGTGAATCGAACGCATCAGGGTGTTCGGCAACGGTTAACATATCCGACCGTTGGACTGTCTGCTGGTCTCCGAAAGGCTGAAACACAGAAGGGTTGGTCGAGTAAAGCGAGATCCGATGGCCGCGTCGGCGACCGTCCATTTGAAGCGCCGTTGAAAAGAGCCAATATTCCGCTCGGCTGCACTATGCAGAGTTCGATTCATCGGGGAATTCAATTAGCGCCAGTTGCCGGAAACCTCAAGTAATTTGCGCCCAGCCTCCTCCCTACCGTTCTCTCTCCCTTTCTCTCTCTCTCTCTCTCTCTCTCCCTCTCTCCTTCTCTGCCTGCCTCTTCTCTGTCCGCGTTCCCTCTCACACCGATTTGCGTCAGCTCTAGCCGAGTTACTCCCTCTTTGTTACGATTCCACGTTCGTTGCGAGTTTCCCAGCCGGTCGCAGCCCCGTTTGTATCTGTCCGTGTTTGATCCTTCTGCGATCCTCCGGCTCGGCGCTGGTTTGCCTCTGAATATCCGTCCGTCTCGTCAGCCTGATATTCCATTTCTGTCCGGATCCTTGCGTGCGTTCTCGTTCGAAGAGTGACAGCGATTGTGTATGTAGCTGTGATAAGGGTGATACCCTTAGGATTTTCTAGACAATCGAGGGACGGAGAGCCTCCGTTTTAAAATGTAGATCCCAAGCGTTACGACGACGAACGCCACGCAAACCGGAATAATAATTTAATATATTTAGCGTCACGTTTGAAATTCAAATCGGTCGCGATTTCCTGCAATGTTTGTTTAGTCGGGCTGCGGCGTGCTGCTTTCTTTCGCCACCTTTTTCTCCACGTTTCGCTAAATCATTCATTCTGTTTGCCATCGTCGCCTTTTTACTTGCACCGATTCACGTCTACTTTTCTGTCTATCGGTATCGGAACTTGAGATCGCACGACAGACAGAAGATAGATTACAAAGTTTCGTTTCAAGATTTATTTTATATATTTCTAGTAATCGGAATATTTGATTTTCCAAATATTTACGCATAGTACTATGTGAACGAACTTGCGCTTAGAAAATCTTCCTCCGAGAAAGAATAATTGCAAAGTAATTTTATTTAATGATTTCTAGAAGTACATCTGCGTTCGGAATTTTAAATGGCCGTTCGTTTATGGTATTACATAAAATAAAAAAAAAAAGAAATCGAAGATGAAAATAAAAAAAGAGAATTTATTTCCTAAAACTTTGATTACACTAATGACAGTTTAGTTCCGAACTTCAGCCGTGACTTTCCAACACTGAAGCTCTTACAACTCGGTCGCATCCCTACACAAATGGTTATCTGATGAAGTGGGGAAGACCCTCGGATGTTGGGGGTCTGGGCCCTGGACCTCCTGCTGACGCGTGTACTCCCTTGCCGTCTGGTGGGTGTCCGTCATCGGCCCATCGGTTTTGAAGTGTACCAGCACGGACAGGCCCATTCCCTTCTTTAGGAAATTCCGAATTACATGTCCTCTCCGAGCTGTAAACCTACTGACTCTGAGGTCAAGTAAAAAAACCCCGAGAAAAGCCCAGCCGCAAAGATACGATGGACAGACGAAACCCAACGGCTGGTAGGGAGAATCAGCAACGTAGGAGGACAGTTCATCATCAGACATCGTACCGTGCGGATGAAATACTTCACTCTCAACAAGATCTTACCACCGCCGTGTTCATAACATCACACTTTACTTTTATACAACAAGTGCAAATACAGTGTCAGATTACTCTAACACTCGATCTATTAAACCTGCTCCACCTTGAGTGTTAATTCATTCGAGGTACGCGATATCGACCGATTGGTTTGACCCGACGAGTTGTTCTTTAGTCTAATTCGCAACAATCTGTTTATCTATCTACATCCCTGCGGAGGGATTGTTCACTTTTTTGTAAAAAGAACAATATAGAAATTGTTCATCACAAAGGATAAAGTTAGATTAGAGAGTTTCATTTTGATACGCTTTATTGTACTTGTAATAGTTTGTCGGTGTCCAAACGTACAATATATACGAGCAATTAAGATGCTATCAAAGCGAAAAAGTAATCTTTCACCTCGTAAGTAATGAAAAGTTTAAGCGGCTAGTTTAAGAAACACGTAGAACGTTATCCAGGGTGAACGGTGTCAGTAAGTGAGAGAGATAGAGGAAAGGGTTTCTGATGGTTAAAAGCAATTTTTCTAAATCGCCATATCGTTTTTCTTGCCGCTACGACTTTTACTTTGCGTTGCTCGTGCGAGTTATTCCGTTGGTTGAAATGCCTTCGTTGCCCCGTTTGAAACTTGCAACGTTCGCTTAAAACGGTGTTCAGAGTTTAAGTTCAAAGAAAATAGCGTAAAAGCGAAATTGTGTTTCTTCTTGCGTGAAAATAATTCGCTCTATCGAAGCGCCATGTAAAATAGAGCGGCGTCAAGCGTTTGAGACCGATACGTGTACTCGCGTGATTCGTTTGAGCGTGAATAACTTCTTCGGCTAACGAATTCGAAAGAGCACTTTCAATGGAAACTCGACGTGTTCGCTCGAGCACTACAAAATAATTGTATTTCTTTTTCTCTGTTTTTTTTCCTTTTTTTTCCTTTTTGTTTTGTCGAACAAAACTTTGATTACTCGTGGAACGGAAATACGATACGTGTTTCGATAGAAACGGTAGTAGTTCCGTTGTGTTTTCAACGATTTATTAAATTCAAGATCTACTTGTTACGCGTATGATACAGAAAGTTTTTAATAAATAGAAAATTCTGCATTATTCCATGAATATCCTTGTGATCAAATTTTCATCCAGTAAACTCTTATCGGCATATAATTGATCATACAAGTCCACACGGGATAAGCGGCCGAAATTTCCTTTCCTGACCAATCTTTATTGTTAAGTGCACCAGTCTGTATATTTGGAATTTAAGATAGAAATGCCGCTAGTTGAGCGATAGCATAAATAAAAGTATTTGTCGTTTCCGGACTCTTCTATGACGCTGTGTTGTTTCGCGACTAGGACACTACATTATTTCTTAACATTCGAAATCGTATTCAACATCTAAAGTACGTGATTTATTTTTGATGACGCGTAGTATAATCATTTTATTTTCGAAGTGGCCATCTCGTTCTGTTTTCCATTAGAAATGGCAATTATATTAAAAAATGCCTTTGTATCCAATTTCGTCTCCCTACGTAGATTCCCGAGGACAAAATTAGCAACAAGTTTTTAGTTTTTCGGAAATAGGCGAATAGGGAAAAAATTTGTATGTGATTTTTGTATAGATCGTGAGATTTCATGCGCATAAAAGGCTAATAATATAATATTATTATATTAGGAAATTAGATAGACTTTTTTTACCAACTAATGAACGCATACTGTTATGTATATATTTTTTAGTCCGCGTGAACTTTTATAAAACAGACGGTTACAGATCTTCGTTACTAAGCTCTCAAGGTAATCATCCAAATTTGTCGGATTAAAAAATCGATTTAGTTTTGGGTAAATGGTTTTCGTGGCACGAAATTTGGACATCTTGTCCTGTATCCTTTCGATGTGACACATAACAAAAACAGACGTCGTACAAAAAAGACGTAAAAATGATGAAGTGAAGTTCGATGAAAATAAGGTAGATTTAACGTTATATTAATATCTTGCAGTGGAAACTTGTAATATACACAATTTCTTCGCGTTGATAAAGTATTTCGTAGTTGATGGTTTTCTTTCTCTTTCCACATTTTATCGATCTACGTACACGCATGCTTTACATTTTTGCAATTTTTCCTGGAAATCCGTTAATAGACCGATTATAAATTCAATCATTTATCGCTGATATGTAAGTACGTAATTCTGTAATAAAGTGCGTTTTTAGTTTCAACGGATAGACGTGCATGTATGTCGTATATTATATACAATTCGGTGGAGTTTCCGGTCGACAGATTTTTGTGACTAACTGTGTGCGAAAAAAACAATTGTGTCCAACAAGATTATTAAAACTGCAGGTGGAAGCGATGATTTTTTCAAATTTACCGTCATCCAACGCTGCTCGTTTTTATTCCTCGCAGATTTATGAAATGAAATACGAGATAACTGAAGCGGTTAACTCATTACATGCAAATCTGTAGAAAAATAAATCGTACATTCTCGTGAGAGATGGAAGACTTGTATTAAGTGTGCTTATTGTTAGTACGTTTTCATTATTTCAACGTTTACACTCTGAACAGCTCCGTCGTGTATTTTTAACTGGAAATATTATTTTAAAATCGTTCTTGTTTTCTTATTAAACATTAAAATGTGGTACGTGTGTGTTAATAACATCTCATATTTCCATATAGCTGAAAGAGATTAAGCATCCATTCAAAATTGTAATTTGAAAATTTCCAAGCTTTTAGTAGACAAAATTATTCTTAGAGAAATTTATTTTGATATCGATGATGCAGATAAGTAAATTTATTATACAGAAGTTAATTTGCTTTCCTTTTATACAGATTCGTTCGTGGTATTTTTAATTAAAAGCATAATTTATTTACTTTTAAAATTTATCCTGTACCTATATTAAGTGTAATAAATTCCTCAATTTTAGCGCGCTCTTCATTTTTTACTTGTTCTGCTTCTAAGTATTCGACTCTTTTATATTGCGTAATGTTTTTTTTCTATTTTAAATTAAATTTATCCAAAGTGTCGAGGTTGACTGATAGAGGAACGAATGGATGAATTTGTAATAGAAAAATATATTGAAATAAGTTATACGTATAAGTATAGTGTATGCTGATCCAGATCCTCATTCTTACAGTGTTACAATACAATAAGAAGAAGAATGAGGACCACGTTCATATATTTATAGCAAAGGACATTACCAAAAATTTAATCTTGGTATGTAGCTATAACTAAAGCCTACAAGAAACAGCAATAGAAATCTACTTATAGCTCTTTTGTTTTTAGACCTCGTAACCCAAAACAAAATTTATATTCAAAAGCACAATAATATTCCTTATTTCGATTTTTTTACCTCACTAAATTCTATTCTTTTCGTAACAGCGGTCTCCAGGTCACAGATATACAAAAGAAAAGATGTAGAGTTTTTCTTGAAGTAATTACTTCAACACAAAGAATATTTAAGAACTGGTAGAATTAAATGACTGAAATTTGTACATCTCTAAATTCAGAATAGAACGAAGTTATAGATATGTCATTGCACGACCCTTCTCTTTCAATCAATAAAAGACCAACTGCTAGATTTATTTTCCAATGTCAAATAGATGATTGTGGACAATTCACTTTTGAAAGAAATTATATATTTGAAAGCGACAATATCTTATTAACGCTATTAAAAAAGAGTTATAAATAAATAAAAAATAATTACCAAATATAAACCATTGATTAATTGTTAGTAGTTTAACAAAGTTCTTAATTTCCACTTTCAATTTTCCCTGGTTCACAAAAGTACGTGAACACTTAATATAAAAAGTTTACAAACACCATAGAAGACTGTCAAACATCCATCAAGATTCTATTGTACATTCAAGTTTTTTTTTTAATATACAACGTACAAAATTTCTGTTTTTAGACCACTTTTAACAAACAGACTGTCCTAACGTCGCAAGAACACGATCTTTTACACAACTACGATCAACAAATATATGCAATTGCAAAAAAAGATTTCCAAATGCTGCAGCTAATTTCTTCAATCACAAATTTTCGTTCATGAAACAAGCTTACATTCGGTTACAATATTTATTGTACAACGATCGATTGATTATAGAATGAAACAAAAACCGATATTTAAATTGACATAATCCAATACACAATAATCAGCACGAACTCGACTGCGCCTAAATTCGAATTTCATTTCAATATCTGCAATATCGCTATACTGGCAAAAATGCCTGCCATTTATATACATATATATATATATATATACACATATCCGGGGCAATTTTACCTTTCCGACCCATAAATCCAATTGTTCTCCGCCATTACCCTCCGCAAACTATCGCGTACACCTATCATACTTGAGGCTATCGGTGTGCACCCAGAAAGTAGCGATTCCCCCTAAAGCTGAGCAGCAATCTCGACCCTCAAAATCGCGTGGATTAATTGTTTACATACCGTGTACGGCCAGTAGGTTCTAGCAAGGGACAAGGGCGTCCTATGAACGAGGGAGGCTTGGTGCGCGGTCATAGATATCTTCGAACGCACACGGCCACTGTGTGCCGAAGTAGCGGCTATCGAAGCTCCTAGAGCGTGCATGTACGTAGATACGCGGCTATGTACCGAATCCAATGGGGTTTGTCTGTCTGGAATTTACGTCGGAAGCCAATGGCCATCTATCGATCGAGGGATCGATGGCACCTCGGAAGACCGGCCGCCCGCTTGCCGTCATCGTCCGACCAAACCTGACCCCAGGAATTGCGGGATTGTCGTGTGGAAAATTTCATTCCTTTCCGCTCGGACTTCCTCCTCTTCCTCTCTTTCTTCGATCGTTTCTTAAGCTCGACGGAGCCATTATCGTGAATTCATCGTCGTCTGCGCAAGTTACGAGTGATCCATTTAATTATTATTTAAAAATATAAGCGGCAAAGCGACGGTTCTAGGCGAAAAAGTAAGTCGAAAATGTGGAACGAGATCTTTTGCCTACGATGTCCTGTTTTCCAGAAAGACGAGTTTCATTTGTCTGCGTACTTGAGAGTCACAGGCGAGTTCGAGACTCGACAGGGGCGGATTATCCGAGAGAAAACTGTCGCATATGTGAGAAGAAGTAAAAATTAACAAGCTTGCTCGTACATGAACTTGCTAATTCTCAATTGCACGGGAAAAGGGAGAATTATTCATTGTACATGTGGAAATAAGCGAAAAGTAACAAGCATACGCGAATTTTGTTTAATTCTCAGCTGAAACACAATACATATGAAAGTGAGTAAGAAATTGTAGACTGGGACCATTTCACTTGAAGCACAGTTCTCGAGAAAATCGAATTTAAAAATTCATCGAGGCCGTGTGTATCAAGTTAATCCTTGACTGAACGCGTTCTAACTCTAGTTTGTAGAAAACGAAGCCCTGTTAGGCGAAATTTCATTTCACATTTTCTATTTATTTCCTTAGAATAACATCTGCCGATTGTGTATTTGTATCGTATCGAGAATTAACCAAGTTTAGATACCTGTAAGAAAGTTTCATTTTATATATTTATGATTTATTTGCTCGTGTAAAATAACACCTGCTGATAGCCCAATCGTACTATTGTCACGAATCAGCCAAGTTCAGACATCTTTAACATTAGAACTACCGATAGTTAACACGAAGCTATTTCTACCAAAAGCAGTCAAAATGACTGGTCTTTAAAAAATACGTAATAATAGAATATTTTTATATGTATTGATTTATTACTTTCTTACAGGAGGTATTCAATGTTATGACCCTTAAACGAGGGTTGACACATTTCTAAAATTGTAGAACCAGTCATTTTGACAGCTATGGTGTTTCTAGCGTTAGCACGTAGCGATCTAGCGATCGATCGGGAATTTTCCTGATAACTGATATCGCCATATCGAATGACACGCAGTAAAAATTTTCAAATCGTGTGGCAAATTGTACAAAACGAGGAAACTGATTAATTGGGATTCGATAAACAGATTGCAGGACCCTTTTACATTTTGACTGGTATTGGCATAAGTAGCCCTGATATATTACATCATCGTTTAAAAAAATATAACATGAAGTAGGAATTTTAAAATAAAATCGTAAAACCAGTCAATTTGATTTGTGTGGTAGTTTTAGTTAACAAACTCGCAAACTGGAGCTTCTCGAAAACGAATGGTCCCACGAAAAGATCCTATTCTATGTTTCCTATTCATTTTTTCACTTAAAATCAGCTGCTTGTCTCGAGTTGTATCGTGATTACTGAAACACCCTGTTCTGACACTTTCGTAACGTATTTGCTATGTAATTACGAAGTCAAGTTTTCATTTATCGACGACGAAGGGGAGGTCAAAGGACGTAGGAGGGTGGGTCGCAAGCTACTAGGCGGTGGATCTACATGCCGCACATTCCTGTACCTGATTGTTATTAGGTCGTTGCACCGAAGCGACAGGAAATGTCAAATAGCCGGAGCAATTTGTCCGGAAGTATTTATTACCTGTCGTCCGCTAGCGTTTCTTGTCTGGGGAAGAAGCTCGGGGAAAAAGATCGAAGAGCAACGCGGGCGTGCAGGTTAGCGGCAAGATTATACTCGCCTCTGTCGAAGGTTTCTTCTCGGCCAGTAATGTAGGAAGGAATTTAATAATCCCGATGGAAAGGTAGTTTGCAAACGCGAGTTGTCGGGCTATTCGTTTTTCGTTGACGCTTGAAACCGAAGGGCAGAGATAGGTTCAATAATGGCGAGCTCGATATCGTTAACAAAGTGCCGTGGGGCGTGCGATTTTTTTCAATGTATCCGGACATTGCGTCAGAAACGCAGAAAACTGGAAACGACGGTGATGGAACGAATAAACGCGTTCGGTTTTTTCCAAGCCGCTTTCGCAGCCGACGCTTAAATAATGCACGCGAGAATTTTTCGTTTCGCCCAATTTTTTCCTAGCGAAAAGTAAGCGCGAAAGTGCTGGTGCGTGAAAAAATGCTCGTCGCCGAGAAAAAACGCCGCGGCTCATTGTTGTCCGCGGCAGTCGAGCTTTTCCGAGAACAATACGTCTACGTATTGGCCTTTATTCGAAAGTGTATTGAAGGTGTATCGAATTGTCGATGCACCGCGCTTTTTCGTTCGGTTCCCTTTCCCTTTTTTTTTCTTTTTTTATTTTATTTCTTGCCTAGACGTCCAGCCTATCCATCAAAGAAAACAATAGCCGGCGGGAAAAATTAGGCGACCGCGTACTTGATGGCTATTCATTTTCGGTTTTATAGAGCTTTCGTGTCCGTATCGTGGAACGCGAGGTCGCGATCGGATCATGACCGTTTCGAGAAACATTCGCGTTCCATCGTACAATTTTACGAAACGCTGCATTTTTCTAACAAGATTACGAATTTACCTGCAGTTTCCGCGGAAATTTATATTCGTCGTAAAATCGATTTTCTGGACATCCTGTGCGTGATATGTCGCACTGCATAATAGAAATTTTCCTCCTTCGAGCACGTGGCAATGGAAATTATTAATTGACGTGGAATTTTATTTATTTCGTACAAATAATAAATATATTTTTCTTTCTGGAAGAAACATTATCTAACCATAGGAATATTATAGCAACCGTGGGAGATATTGAATTAAAAAAAAAAAACGTTATAAAAATGATTGGTTACTACTCGACACTTGTAAAACAAACAATTCGTACAGATTTTTGCTAAATTGTTTCGAATACAAATATTATTACAAAACGCAATAAATACAAACTTTTCTTCTACCAATTTTTCAAATATCTCACATTGGAATGAATTAAAAGCACATTTGTTTGAACCTGCAGTATCATTTTTCGAGTTTAATAAAACCGTTTAAACACGAAATATTATATTCCTATAAATTGTATTTTTTAAACATTCTTTAGTATAATTTACATGGTACGTAGTGAGAATCAGCAGCTTAAATTTGAAATAGGAAATATTTTCAAAATGCAGATATCTAGAGAGAACGAAGTAAGCTAGCTACTTTGAGATTCGATTTTGAAACTACCCTCTGATAGACACGAACTTATTGTAGTTTCGAGAACCTATCGGCCATCTACCTATATTTTTTACCTTTCTTTTCTAGCCGCTACGTTTCCTCGATTTTCCTACGTGCACTCATTATTTCTCTGGAGAACGTGTTTTCGATTTTCTGTTTACCTACTTGATTAAATTTGGTCGTGTCCTTTTATATGTCTATGTTTTTTGTAGCTTCGTAATATTCCCTCTTTCCCTATTACCTTATTTCTTTTGTTTTTTAAATGTGATACTATATATTTAAATTAAAGAGAGACACGTGTTTATGCAGGCTATTACAAACGTTACGTAAAGTATTTATAATTTTTAAAATGTTGATAACGATTTTAATGAAATTAAAGCTTGTCAAATATAGCGTGCGATGTGAATATAGAATGTTAAAATTTTATATGATTTCTTTGCATCGTTATTTGTAAATTTTCTATTTAAAGAAACCTTTTAATGATATAACGAAAGAAATTTAACAGAAAATTTTCTGAATATAGCGAGAATTTTTCGCGAATGAGATACTCATCTAACAAATTTCGAAGAACGTCCATTGAAATAAAAAAATTTAATTTTACTTTCACTTGTTTTATTGCATTAACAATAATATATAGAAATACCAATATAAAATTTATTATAAAATATGCATAACAAGCTTCAAGAGTTCGTCACGTAGATTATTAACATTGCTGCTGTTAGAGATATCATAATAACAGAAAATATTATTAACTGATTGTTATCTTCTCGTCTTTTCTCGTAATACAGCTATAGTGATTTGCATCTCTGTAAACCGTTCCTTGGCACAATAGTCTATTAAATTTTAATTAAATCGAATAATTTCATTCCATCCATACAAAGAACGAAATTCAACGGGAGAAAATGAGTAGGTTCTCATTGTCGATGAATCTCTACTTAATCTGCGATATAACAGTTCAACGCAATTTAGACAGCATTTGTAAACCGGCGCTTAAAATACCAATGTTCAAACAATGGATACTGTTGTAGTTAACTCCAAACAATTACCAGGATTAATTTTTGCAGGTGCACGAAAGAGTCTTGTTAAAATAGCAGGGCAGATGCATATTATGCCCAGAATAAATTTGTTCTACCAGCTGTACTTTATTATAGATTCCTCAAAATACTTGTATCGTTAGAAAAACAAGAAAAAAAAAAATAGAAAAGAAATTAAGGTAAGAAATAATATTAATTCAGAATCCTCAATCCTCGTGTATCGTCGTTCGTTTCATATTGTTATTTCATATCAAATAAAGTAATACTATACGCAAATGCACACTGAGATACAGTGTTTCTACTTTCTTGTTATGTTACTATACTTTGACATGGAAGAGTTCAATTTTTTTACAATAAATTGCGATACTAGTTTTGTAATTACGGTAGAGCTTCCTTTGATTGTTTGACGAATGGAATTTTCGGATAATAAAATAAAAATTTCGTTTACTTAAATGCAAATTAAAATTGATTCATAGGTTCTTGAAATATTTATGGCTACCGTACCTTTTGGCTGCCAAGTCACAGAATTTTGTCGACTTAAGTAACTGCATAGAGTTACACTTTTTTTGTATTTCGAACCGTCGAAGCTCTTTTTCAAATACCACGTTTTAATTACCATTTCCGTTTGCTGTTTCTACTCGAATAAAATTGTCATTATCGTCGGCTGTGTCGCGATAAAGCCATTTCATCACGTTGGTATGTTTAGAGGTTTTCTACTGTTTCCAACATGAGAAAAATCTACGTGCTTCGTGTAATTTTTAATACCATTTTGTTTTCCAACGACTGTGGTCGTGGTTTTTCCAACAGTGTATTTTTACCAATTCTGTTCCACATACGTCACTTTCGAGTTCTACATTTTATTTTTAATCCAATAATCTATTTTTATAATTTTGTCTATTTTTTCTTTATATTTTTTTTATATTTTCTACTTGTATAATATTCTCTTTCTATAATTCTATTTTTAATAGAATAGTTTCACGTTAAATTTTTCTAATTAGAACGCACTCGATCGAATAAAGAAAAGAATACATCAAACACTAATAAAATGTCTACATATTTGAAACGAGAAAAGGCATTCGTCACCAGGAAATATTACGTTCGTATAATCATATTATATTCGAATATTAGATGTTCGGATAAGAGGAGCTCTACTGTATTATTTTGCGTATTATACTGTGTTATATAACACACACATATGAGATATATATATACATATATACAGCACACAAGTATATTAAATATTATTTGCCTTCGATTAAACTCAGCTGCGCCGTACGGGATATACGAAGTTCAGAATAGTCTGGTACTTTTGGAACGTAGTGTGTACCAAGCGTTCGATATGATATTGAAACAATCGAAATGTTGGATTAAAAACAGAGTTTTAGTTTCTGGTGCGTAACCCCAATACACAACAATGGCTATGGTATTTGTTAATTAAAATAGCCTTTCATCGCTAACATCGTAGCCGATCGTTCATAATTTTAATTCGTCGGTTGTATTCGATTTAGCAATTTTAGCTCGCTCTTAATTGTATCTTGTTCAAATGGAGAAAAACAGCGTGGCACGCGGCGCAAGAAAAAAGACGATGAACGGACGGTGAATGAAAGAAATAGGAGCGACCCGGTGAATCGCATTGAAACTCGCTTTCTTTGATCTCGTCCGGTAATAACTTTTGTTCGTCGATGACAAAGTTTCTTTCGAACGAGTTATTCTTTCATATCCAAATTGATGCCAGTCCAGTTTCCATCTGAATTTACATTCGAACTCCGGCCTTAGTTGAAAACTTTCATCGATTCGATCCTGATAAGAATCGTGTATCGACGGAATAAAAGCTTTTCGTTTCCCATGCCAGGCGAAACTTCCAACAGCAAGAAGAAGGAGAAGAAATAGGCGAAGAAGGAGAAGGAGCAACTTGCAAGAAAATCGGCGTGCAATGCAAACGCAGCGTTCGTATTCAATGAATAAACGACGATCGAAATATCGTGAACGGTTAAGTAGCGTGATCTCCATAGAATACTGGTTTACTCTGGTGACTCGGGACAGACGATGGAATTCAAATCGACCGGAAACACAACCGGTCGTTCGTCACGAGTGAAGTTGTTGATCGTAATCGAATCGACAAGGTGGATATCGCGAGTCCTCCCTCGACAGAGACAGGTCGTGAAAAACAGAAGAGAGAGAGAGAGAGAGAGAAATACGCTATCGTCTCGTTTGCCACGCAGTCTTGTCAGCCAGGCTGACGTTCGAAAATCGATTCTGAAACTTATCGAAGCTTATCGGATAATAACCGACGAAATGACGAAGAGCTGCCGTGAATTCAATATATATATATATATATATCGACTTCCCTCTCTACAGTCATTTATACGATCTCGTAAAGCTCGTACAACGGTTTTCCGGTTTTCAGCCTCGTGCGCTCTAGCAAACTGAAGGATCAGAAGAGCAATAGCAGCAGCTATCACAACTCGCAAGTCGCTTCCGAATAAAAGTCGTGATAACGACAGTGATCGATGTTTATAACTATCGTAACCATGTTTTAACATTGGGTTATGTCAGATTTTCCTAGCGAAATACGATAGAGGAAGGATATCAGAAACCGAGGAAAAGCGAGGATATGAGTATAATATTGGAGAGACATACGTGCCAGTTGCTTTTATTACAATTTTCTTTTCATTTTTTGATTTGAAAATCGATAGAATTTAACTAATAGGTTTATATTTATATTTTATTATATTATATTTATTATTTATATTTTATAAGTATAAGGTATTTGCTTGTGGTTTAACTCTCCTACGTTCTTTGCTTCATTTATGATACTATCGTGTCGTTAAAAAGTTGCTTAAATTTTAAAAATACGTATTAATTTTTGTATTGATTTGAATGTTGGCCTCGCAGCTCTCTCTCTGGTTTCTATCTTTAGTACGTTGTTGGGCCAAGTTGTCCAAGTTTCGTCCCGTGAAAGCTTCCTCAGCATTTGCCCAAAACTAAATCGATTTTTTAATTTTGTAAAAGTTAATACACACAGAGTAAAAAATATATATGTGAGAGGATGAGGTTTCCAGTTGGTAAAAAAATATTCTTAATTTCGTTCCCTTAATTTAGATGTTATACGATTGAAATATCTTTTATTGTAAAACTATTTTAATTTAATTACAAAATCACAAACAAATTTTTTACTTCGGATATAGATACACACAGCTGACTGTGATCATCCAAGGTGCATCTGGCTCACTTTTCTGCCCTGACATCTTTCGAAAATTGGTCGTCACGTATTAAACAAGCCACATTTTTTATCTTTTCCACTTTCAAGTGTTATGGCGGATTGCAAATTAATTTGAAGGAATTAAAAAATCCCGAATAAAGTAAAGATGATTTAAAAAAAAGGCATTAAGGTAACTTGAAACGTGAAGTGGAGCATAAAGCAGAAAATGTTTCTATTCCAGCAAACTGTGCACCGTTTTATCGGATTATTCTTGGAAATTTTTAAATCGTCGATTGAAATATCGACTCTTCCCAGTGACCAATATATCACAGTATTTACAGAGGATACACGCGGGAGCAAAATTCGATTCGCGTCCCTGGCCGACCCAATGGATTAATTAAGTTAATCACAACCAATCACTGAAAATTTACATTTCACAAACGATCGCATCATCTCGTATTTTGCCGTGGTGGATTTCTGGTCCGTCATCGAAGTAAATTTGACAAGTCGAATCACAGAACTGTATCCGCTTCGATTAATTAATCGAGTGGTGAAATCTTCCACGACTAAGAAATATGAAATATCGTACCACCTTTGGCAATAGGTTTTCAATCAAACGCGTTAATACTAAGCTGACTGAAAGTACGAAAATTTTCCAGGTATAACGTGTCGTAAATACACACGGCACCGTTAAATCAGTCTGATATAAAGCAAATACAGAGAGTATGAACAAAATTTGCATTTATTATTCGCTAGCGAACAAACAAAACATAGCTGGGTGAAAGTATTTGGTAAATACATACATATGTATAAAATATAAATACGCTTTTCTCAGCAACATTTGGTTTGTTCACGGTTGCCAACTGTAGCTATAGTTACATACATTTATTATTATTCTACTGAATAATAAATGAAAATCTTGATTATCTTTTTTGTATTTATTTCGTGTGTACGGTATACGTGGGATTGGAAAGAATTTCTCTGAATTCTGAAAAACATCGAACTTCGAAACCACCGTCGAATTTAGCAGAAACTGCTGGAAATATATTTGCGCTAGTAAATAAGCCGTTTTCTTTCCTATACAATTAAAGTTTCGTAAACTATTCGAAAATTCTAACTATCAGCCGTGGGTTTATTCAAGAAAACGTTTCTGCGAAGGAGGAAACGGAATAAAAACGAACTGTTTGTTGCGAATTGTTTCGCCTGAAACGCGTTTACTTAGAGAGCACTGTTTTCTAGCCCATTAAAGGAAAATGGTGGAGGATAGTTTGGATGTACGCAGTTTATCTACGATATCGTAAGCATAGTTAGCGCAGTAAAGGCGTCACCAGAAAGTGTGAATTGAAATTGTCTTAGAATTCTCCAACGACCGTTTTCTGGCAACCTGCTTAATTAAACCTCCTAGTAAAAGTAAACTGGGGGGAGATTAATTTATTTAAACGACAACACGACGAAAGTTGCCACAATGTAATTTTCGGAAAGTGCTTTTCCACACGCACAGCTATTCGATGGTCGATCCGTAAGTTCCGCAGCTTCGTTCCTATCTCTATAATTATGTCTCGGGATTAGCTTCTACAGGGAATTGATTTAAACAACAACTCACGAGGATTCTTAGGTATTTATATGGATTAAATGCGTTAAGTACGCATATGAATTTGTTTTTATAAGTTTTGTATACCTGCTTTTAATTTTTAGGATTTTTGATCTCAATGAATTTTAATAATAGTATAATGAAAGGAGATATTATATATAATGGGAAAGAAATATTATTTTATTAAATACGTAAATATACTGTAGTCGAGATATGATTTAATTGCTTTCTCTTAATTTCTTGATATCAGCCTGCAGATAATATAAAAAATTGTCCATAAAGTCCATAAAGTAATATATTAAAAATTACGACTTTTTATTCTAACTGTTCTCGAAAAATATTCATCGATTTTTGGGTAAATTCGATTTATACAGACCATATGCTAACTGAAAATGCTTTTTGCAAAATGCGAATAAAACGGAGCTTTTATACCGTGAGAGAATCGTTTTAATTTCCGGTTTATCTTGCTACGACTATACCCCTGCATTCTACATCGTCAAATCTCTGAAAAAAATATTTCCGACTGAAAAATCAAAGTTACGATTGAATTTGGAGAAAACTTTGAGAGTCAAAGTATTGCAAGTACTTACTTAAGTACATAGTTACTCCTTCTCTAAAGATGCTTGTGTCAACCTTGACACAGGCGATAAATTAAATTACTATATAGTTGATCCAAATTAATTTCAACAATCCATCAGAACTCTAGGTGGAGGTAAAAGATATTTACATTTAATCAGCAAATACCAATATACCGAGGAGAGATAAAGTGCCTCGGTAGCACAGCACAAGAACTGCATGAAATTTACTAAAACCGGTTCTTAAGCTGTTCAAATACTCATCCACTCCAGTCTATTGTGTTGTAGTAGTTTATTGTCTCTATACGTTACCTACTTTTCAATGAAATTATTGGCTTTCCAGTTGCTGCATTTGAAGTAACGAGTTTAGATGTGATAGTGGCCGTAATGAGTCGAGGCCGACGATGAATACGTTAAATTAATAAAGATTATCTGAACTGTGTAAATATCAAACGCGTGCTACATCAAAATTTGAGAAGAGTCGATGACGCGTAAGATTGTCAAACTTTGTCAAAGAAATTAGACAGGAAATTTGATTGACTGCCGTAAATTCTGTACATTTTTTTCGAACGGTTGATTAATTATTGTTGAAGTGGTCACCACTTCTAAGAAAACTCTACATCTGGTCTTTTAGTTTTGTCAAGCACTGAAGCCATCGACAGCGTATAAACAAAAGATAGGGTCGAAGGCAAACCATAAACTGTAGACAGGCGACGATGGCTTCAGGGTTTTCAATCATAAGGTAACACTGCCAGCGTGCGGATCTAGACCAGCTTAATAGTATTGCGACTTATACTTCCACTTTAGAGTATTTAAAATATATTTTCTACCTTACACTTTGCCCACGCATTTCTTTGTATTAACATCACATACATCTAATAATCTCAACAATTATTATACTCATACTTACCATGCTCATACTTACATTATTATATTGTATTATTTTATTCTATGTATTATACATTTTATACTGGACATTTATTCTTATTAAAACACCGTAATACACAATAAACGTAGATCAATATATTATTATTTGTAAATGCTATTAATTCATATGTAATGTATAATTTTATTTTATATATTATATATTGGACATTGTACACTACATATGAATTAACACTAGAACTACCGATGGTTAAAACGAAGCTATTCCTACCAAAACCAGTGAAAATGACTGGTCTTTAAAAATACGTAATAATAGAATATTTTTATATTTATTTATTTATTACCTTCTTACAGAAGCAATTTCATTTTTCATTATTAATTCATCTGAATCCATCATCCCTAAACGAGAGTCGATACATTTATAAAATTGTAGAACCAGTCGTTTCGAGTGGTGTGGCATTTCTGGTGTTAGCATCTGGCGATCTAGCGATCGATCCGGAATTTTCCTGATAACTGATATCATTCATATCGAACGATACGCAGTAAAAATTTTAAAATCGTGTGACAAGTTGTAGAAAACGAGGAAACTTGTTAATTGGGGTTCGACAAACAAATTGCAGCGCCCTTTTGCACTTTGACAATTACCAGTCTTTTTGACTGGTATTGGTATAAGTATCTTTGATATAAAATTATTTTAATGAATACATAAAAGCAAAATAAAATTCATTATATTATTCTTTTAGTTATCGTTGCGAAAATCATTACATCATGGCGGAAAAATATATAACATGAAGTAGGAATTTTAAAATAAAATTGTAAAACCAGCCAATTTGACTGGCGTTGTAGTTCTAATATTAATAGTATTTACGTTTATTGTGTAGTACGATGCTTTAACACGAATAGAAAGTTACTTCTATTAAATTTTTTGTATATCTCAGTTTTGAAATTAATTACACAGTTACAAGATTGTCTTGCAAGTTGATCATGTACTTTGCATCGTTGTAATGTTTTTTAAAGGCTGTTATATCATATTCAGAATATTCTCCATGATTATATCCGTAAATTCTCAAATTTTTTCCTCTTAACATTTTTTTATCAAATGTATTTCTTTGCGCATTTAACTTGCTTCCTCGTCGTAATAAAAAATGTACAACATTTCTTCAGGGTTGTGGACTATCTGAATATAAAATTTCCTGATTCTTTCGCTTTGTATGCATACGTATAAACGCTGTACAATATATCATTAAAAATTTAGCTGACTCTCTTAGCAGAAATAATCTTTATCTATTTTCGCTGCCTTTCATTCGTCGATTTCTCCGACCTTCGTCCGATGTTTTAAATCGACGTTCAACCAAACTGCTTCTTCCGACGTCCTTTCGTTCCAAACGGAACAGACGTCACGATATATCACGTTTTTCCTTGCAGCCAGTTTTACCGATTCAGCGATCGTTTCTTGCAGATTATTAAAACGCGATAGTTCATCACCCGCATTTCTCGTGCAGCGCTGACACAGGAGCTTTCTTCGCGCGCAGGCATAGTCCTTGCTTCACCACCAGCGCTCCTATCTATTATTTTAACCGCTTCCCGATTCCTATCCCCCATTTTTAAGTAAATATATTCCCCTCGCCACGGTCTTAACCCTTTGCACTCGAGGACTTTTTCGATCGGGCGTAACAGCCACTCCGGATGATTTAGCGTATACGTGACGCGTGTCCTACAACTAGCGTAAAATGATTTTATATAGAAATTGACTTACAAGATTTTGTAATACCAATTTCTATATTTTTTTTGTATGATAATTTATAAAGCATTCATAATTGTTATAATTGATCTCATTTTTCAACAGTTCAAAATCATATTCATTTTCATGTGAGCTAATTTCACTTCCGAAAACCATTTTTTTAGGGTTTCTAAACTATAATACTTTTACTATGCTCGTCGAATCCGATCTGACGTTGGAGACGTTGTCAGAACCATAGTTTTATCTCCATCTTAAATTCTAACATTACACTTCCTAACGAAGAACACAGAGAGCTAAAGAACCAGTTTACGAACCAATATTGCACTCTCGTTAATTAGAATCTCGAAATCTATCATAAACAGGGACTGTCGCCTCTCGCTTGCCACCGGAGATGCAGCACGGAACGCCGTGGTCACTGAGAGTCGCCTCTCGAGTGCAAAAGGTTAATTTATCACAGACACGTGCACGCTTTTTACTTTACTACTTTCACGCTGACCGAGTGTCTATTGACATTAGTTTCAAAACTGCGTATTAACACGTTGGTCACCCAGCGTGATTCGGCTAAGAAATTCTCGTCCGACGTGTCCTCAGAAAATACCATGGCTGACAACCATCGGAAGAAAACGAAGAATGTGTGCCACTATTTGGAGATTCGTAAGAATCTGCAGGGCAAGCTTATAAGAAGGATGTGCACCTTGTGTTACGAGAAAAAGAGGCAAATTGTCGTACGCCAAGAAGCGAGAAAAAATGTAAGAAGAGACTGGAACATATTGTTCGAAGTGTCCAATGTCACGTCCCGCGACTCGCGCGATCCGTAGCGCGAAAGCAAAATTGATAAATCCTCCTAAACCGAGGTAATTTAAAACGTTTATTCGAAACAGTGTTTACAATATTTGAAGTGAAAAGCAGCTAAAGCCGCTAAAAGCTACATCTTGCGGAAACTCATCTACATTTTTATATTATGTTTTTATAACGATATTAAGACAATTTAAATTGTACACAAAGTCGGCAGTTGAACAAACATTGGAGATATTCCCAAACATTTTCAAAGGAAAGACCCCGACGTTTTTTCATCTCCGACGGATATAAATGTAGCGACTCAGAGAAGTCAATATGAGAATAATTACCCTTCGGTTATCGAGCAAATTAATTAACATTCGTCTATCGAAGGGTTAGTTATTGTTTTGCCTATCGAAGAATCACCATTTTGTCAATTGAAGAATCTCACATCCGCCAATCTATTACCAATATTGAAATCGAGTAAGACTTGAATAAATCATTTCATATTTTACTTTTCGAACAACTTTAATCCTCTCCCGTGCCAGTATTCCCGCACATAACAGGTTAGCCGAAATTGGAGCTTATTGTCAGTTGCATTAAACGTCAGTTGACGCTACCTTCTCTCACCCCAAATGTGTTTGGAATGTTTTAACGAATACCATGCGACATAGCATAATGTAATATTTCACCCAGAATATAAATTAATAAAAAGTATGGTATAATGTATTTTTAATATTTTTATGTCGTATATCCTATATATAATATCTTATATTTAATTAACCCGAATAAGAAGAGCGTCACCCGTATTTGCGTTACGGGGCCCTCACGGAAGCATACCCGTCACATAGATATGGGTGACGTGGCGACCAACGTGTTAATTGATCGTAAGTGGCGTTTATTTATAAATACGTATGAGTATGAATATACTCGAGCACTGTTTATTTACTTCTATGTAGCGGCACATGAGTCAACGGAAGATTTGAATCGGGAGAGACTCATATTATTGTGCCTTGGAACACCAACGTTGTTTTGGTTTGCTAGGTTCAAAGGTAAACGAACTCCGGACAAAATATTACCTCCGTTTTTTGCAATCGTCAAGCGGAGTTACATTTGAACTTCTTATAATAACAATTGTGTTTATAAATAGTCGAACGTGCTCTCTAAGACAGTTCAATAGCAGAGTACTTAGCGAGTAGAGAAGTTGAATTGTTTCGAGCGAGCGACGATTACGATTACATTTCTGTACTTGTATTTACAGTGGTTTTAATATAATCGACTATTACAATTTTATCACTCGTCTCTTTATTAAACGAATCGACGCGTTTATATTTATCTCAACTATTTCATTCAATACGTAACTACTTTAAATCTCCCGTAAATGCAGAAAATTTGCAGCGTAGTCGAAGAACATGGTGGAAAAATTCACTTCTTTTGCAAAAATTGTACTTCTTGAAGATTTATATATTTTATACATTGCCGGTCGGTTGATCCAAGGATCAGACAAGTTCAATACGTTCATAACAATTTTTTTGTCCATGTCCAGAACTTTTCCCGTTTTTCTTCTAAAATATAGTGTCAATGGTGCAGTTAATCCGTCAGCCAAAGTATTTCGAATGTTCAGAAAAATATATTGTTAATCGCGTGTCTTTCTTCTCGTGAATTCGAAATGTCTTCGGACGAACAATGGCCAGATCAGTCATCGGGAAGTAAATATGTGCCAAGCCAACAAGAGAGACATTACCCTTTAGATTTAAGCATTAGATTCAACTAGAATCAAACATACTATAAACACTTATAATCCAAGTTACAGTACCACGCCAAAATAATTTACTTATAATTCTCAATGAGAATTGATTGTAAAATTTCTACCAAATAAAAGAAGAAAAAAAAAGAAAGAAAAAAGCCAACAAGAGACAACCAATCGAATGTTAGTAATTTAACCAGGAAACTGATCATGGAATAGGAAAGAAAGTCAAGGAAAACAAAATATTCCATTTCAAATTCCCAGCATTTTCGAGCAAGAACCAGGCAAATCGAAATATCGAAAACAATTTCCTAGGTTCATCTTTAAAAAATTTAGGAAGCATCATTTCTCGTATCGTTTGTTACCCTTGAAGACTAAAAAGAAAACACCTCACTGACCTCGCTAAAGAAATAAAATAGTCAAACTGGAAGATGGTATCCCGCTGGGGGTAGTCATCCACATGTTATTTAGCAATTAAATTAGAAATATTTACCAAATGTCCAGCTCGACAAATTGTAAAGTACAAATTAAATAATAATAAAAAAAAATTGTCAACCTAACGCCTTTCTGAATCCAAGATATTAATTTCTTAAATAAACCGTGTTGGATTGTATTCAATTTATCACAACATTAAATATCTTCGATTGCCCAGTTTTTGCAACAAGGTTTTTAAAAGCCAATACTTTAAATATTCCTTTAGCTACGTAGTATCTTTTAAAAATAAAAATCTCTGGAAAGGAGAAGAAATACGACCACCTTCAATCTTATAACTTGGCTTACGTATTTGCAAGGGAAGAACACGCGACGTTCTCTGATTTTCTTCGCGTTTACGGTTTCTGTATTATAAAAAAAGAGACAATGAGGTATTCTCCACTCTTGCTCGCGTTTTTCCTCGCCTCTTGATGGAACTCTCGGTCGTCTGTAAATGTCTGACGCCGCTTTTGCAGGTAGAAAGAGCTCTAGAGAAGATACCATTCGCCAGAGTGTTTCCTCGAAGGGCCCATAATTCCAACCTTTTAATCCCGCAACAAAGAACGGATTAAGTAGAGTCCGCGAAACGATCCAACCATGCGGTCTTAAACGTTTCTGACTGCTTTCGCTTGCACGCAACCGCGCAGCAATTTTCCAGCTGAATACCCGCCTTACGAGTATCTAAATTACTTTTCACCAAGTACACCCTGCTCCACGTACGCCCTTTGCAAACGCCTGAGGCGGTTCGACAAGAGGCCAGAATGAAAGGGCGGGCATGACGACGCTTTCAATCCTCGCTTTAAGCGGAATCCCTGTTCCTTGCTCTTCGATCATAAGTGTAAACAATCGCAGGTCGTTAGACGCTCTCGTCCCTACCCTCTTGAAGAATGGAGTCTTCAACATAGATTTAACGTATACAGCGTAATATTTCAACCTGACCGACGAATCAATTTCGTTAGTGGTTTTATGAAATTCCCAGGTTCCATTACGTGAATGTATTGATACGTACGGTCGCTCGCGGTGTTCAAACTTTTATACAGATATTTTATGAACATCTTACGTGCCATGTACGAAACGTTTCATCGACGCTTCTATGACACTCGATCGTCGCGCTTCTATCGGTAAGCAAATTCGGGACAAATGCAATCGCGATTCCAAGTGGCAGTCAGACTCAAACTCCATTGCGATCGCGTTAATTAAACTTATCAAACGTTAGTGATTTTTCTTAAAAAGAAACATCACGTTTTTCTTACAAAAACATAGGCATCTATTATTGCCAATCAGCAAGAATAAATTTACCCTAAATTGACAGAAGAAAGTCACATCGAAGGAATTAGAGTTACAAGCTATGAAAATCACGTGTAAATAACGATAGCGTCCAGTTTCGCCTTAGTTAGATCCGCCAAGGTTTAAACGAGTAAGTGCAAATCCACTTACGGATTCTTAGACGGTCGTTTTAAGGCTTCGAGTTTCTATCGAATGAAAAATAATACCGGTGTAATGCCTCGTGGTGGCTAGAGGAGAAAGCAGGCTGGCAAAGGCAGTCATGGATGGCAGGACGCTCGACTGGGGTGAATCGGGGATAAAACGAGCGTGCTAAAAGGGGTCGCTGCTCTTTTCGTTGCGGACTGCTGCCTACTCGAATTTTGCTCAAGTGGAAGCCCCGATACTGAGTTAGGGGAATCAACGAATTGGCCGGATGAATAGAGTCGAACATCAGAGGTAATCGCTCTGACAGTGTATCTTTTATCAAGTTTGCCTTAACGACGGGATACGGAGCGCCGCGCTGCGTCAGAAAGCAAATCCGATCATTAGCCTCTATCCCTAGTTGAGTCCAGCTTTCTTTGTACAATTTAACACGCGATCTCCGCGGCACCGAGTGCTTATGCAAAGCCATTGCTTTGTACGAAATGCTCTGCAGCGGAACTTCTCTGACGAACGTACGCGCGTGTGCAATTGTTACATTCGTTTACAGCCGTCTCGTCTCTACGGTGGCTACACCGCCTCGCGAAAATAGTTGAGCACTTACCATGAAAAGCCTTTATATGCGTCGTATAGAACATTTTCGGGCTCCGCTATCGCACTAACGAGACACGATTATATTGGGAAAACGTGAAACCTATGTAGAAGATGGTTGGTCGGTGTGGTTTAGATGATGAAATAACTCGCTGTTGAAACCGTCAAATGTATTTAAAATAATTTAATAAATACACAGAATGTTCAAACTGATTCGCTAAAGACTGTGTATTGGTCTCTAATAAAATCGCTCGAGACTGAGACTGAACAACTGGTCTCCTTACGATCGCGTTCGTTTATTTATACTGGTCGGGGGAGTCCCGAAAAATTTAAGTTCGTCTTAGTTTGACGCTTGCACGTAGCGACCACATTGTTTTGCCTGGAGTTTATTTATTATTACATTATGTCCTAACGATATTGATACTCCGAGGCAAAACAATAACATGATTGAACTTGTCCTCATGTGCTGCTACACCTATCTGCAGATGTGCGTTACATTTGAGGTGAATTTTTTTCAGTTTCTCGGCCACATGTAACAACGAAAGAAAATTTAAAGATCTCGCGAACGCTTGTAAAATTGCAGTGGCACGTAGAATCACACGTATAGTCTATAAAACTAGACAAGATTTCAGAACTTGCAGATACCTTTTTATTCATTAATACGATATAAATTCGTCATAGTATGATAGAAATATACCTGATGGTGTGATATAGTATATGTTGCTTTTAGTAAAAAGAACATTAACAGCTACAGTCGTGTTATCCTCGAAAGAGTTAAGAAAGTCTTTCTACGTGAATTTAATTATTGAATATGAATATGAATATTATTCAGATCATATAAAGGCTTGTAATTCATAGGATGTTTCTTGCATTTCAGAAATGATTTCTTTTTATTCACACGACGAAATTCCTAAACGTAGTCTCATAAAAATGAATGATTTAATTAAATATTCTAAGATTTGTTTGTATTATAAAATATATTAAAAATTTAATTAAAGGAACTTTCTTCTTTGTGAAATGAAACAAGCTGTTCGTATCATTAATGGAGACAATTTGCACTATTTACACAATATCGGAATACAATTCTACCAAAATTCCGGATTTAAATAATCCAAACAAAGTATATAAGATAAAACACGAATAACACTCACAAAAATGAATTATTCTAAAGTTACAAAAGAAATTACTTGAAGCGTACAAATTGACTAGAATAAGAAAAATAAGAAAGAATAACGTGTCCATGAAGAATGATTGTTATTGAAATAATCAAAAACAAGTTGTTAGGAAATTGTACAAAAATTGCTGTGATCTGGGACACGTACATGCGCGTTTTAAGAGCAACGCTAATATTTACGTTGTTCATTGGATTTCATGCTAAAGATGAACTTATTATTTCCAGTATTTTCACGTATCAATTCCTCCACGATGCGATATTCCATTGAATCGGCAATAATTGAGCAAGACATTATTTTTCAGGCAGTCGAATAAAACGTGGCATTCGTTCGGTTCTTTTTTTTTCTTTCTTTCCAATATAGTTCCATCAATAGCTATCAATACAGTGTGTTATTCAATCCTTTTTTTTCCTCGTACAAACAATTTAACCGTGTTCCTCGCAAATACAATCCTCTTCGCAAATAATGAACACCGGTACGATCCATGATTCCACGATCGGGGTAAACGTGAATCGGGTTTGTAGACATCCCTTCGTAGGAATATAAAACATTTTATTCGCTCGCTCGACACACGATCCGGCCTCATGTTCCACGACAAATAAACTTATTCTCTTTTATTAGAGGAGAAAATAAATTGCAAATCGTTTACCACGCACCGGCGCGTGTTCGACAATGCGTTCGATGCTTCTAGTGTGATTTCGATTTTATTAAGGGGATGAATGTTGCGTCAGTCTCGTTTTTCCGCTCGATTAAAATAGTAGAGAAATGAACAGATGAACGAAGTGCAGTATCAGATATCGTGCATGCATTAAAATCTTGTTTGGATTAGATTTGTAATCTGATAAATAGTGTTTGCCTTCTGTGTTATTACTTTTACTGTGGTATTCTGACACATTAAAATTTATTTGAAATAACCTGCGGAACGATATACAATTCGTGAGCAAAATTTGTAACGAAAATATTATTCATAGTATCTACGTATAAAGATCGGATCAGATAAGAAAGATTTTTCTAATCTTATGTTATAATAAAATTAAAATATGAGAAACATATTTCGATGAGTCGCGTTTCAAATTTTAGATACTTTCGGTCACATTTCGAAGCACACAATCAAATTTTATTATTTATTGATTCTATAAGAAGATTGTACGTATTGCTTTCGATTATTATTTGTAGGAAATTTGAAAAAGTATATAAAATATCCAAAATATAGTGCTTCGTATACTATGTGGTAGGTAAAACAATTTTCAGTCGAGGCTCTATTTTCTAAATTATATTTTCAAACAAACGAATTTCTATAAAAATCTAATCATTAGTTTCTTATTAGTCTGTACATGTTATTATTTTTATCAGTTTCCAGACACTTTTAAACAATAGTGTAAATACCATTAACGTCGAATCAGGATATTTCTGTTAGATATTTATTAATCACAATTGATTGAAGGATTAATCAATACAAAGGTAATAATTTTATTTTATTTCTGTTTATGCTGTAATCTGATATAATTCTGTTTTTGTTATACTGTATTGTTTTTATACCATAATTCTCATGTTCTCCCCAGATCTACACGAATCAAAATGATTGTTACATTTCGATATTATAATTAATATTATTAAACTATACAATAAATATATTCATATAAATCCATGTTTTATGAATAAAATATTTCAAAACAAAAGGATATTTAAAGAAATACGAACTCGAAGAAATGAGCAAAACAGAAGAGTTAACTTGAACGTCCACGTTGTGTCAATTTCGACTCGACTCTTCTATTCGACTAATACTAAAAATGAATAAATCGACGAGATGCATCACGAGATAAATGCGCTCAGATTCTCTTTTATAACGAGCAGTTTCCTGCAAGGAGCGATCTCAGTGTAAACATTTTGATATTTCTATATACGTGCGCGCTTTCAGATAGAGATTTAGTACTCGTGCTGTCCATTTTTATCGAGCGTAACATAGAACTGTGTATGCTTGGAGTTGAGATCGTCTTTTCCTTCGCGCATTGCACAGTCGACGTTTTTCTTGGGAAACACATTGGTCCATCTTACTTGGGAAAAATGTTAAAGTTATCCTGACATCGATATGAATCTCTAAAGAATGTTGGATTTTTTCCTTTGAAAAAGTCTGCTGTTCGTGTTGTTCTTCGTGCAAGTTACGTAAAGACCTTATCTCGATAATATTAACGAAAATTCTGTCATTTTATTGCTTCAAAGGGTATATAGTAAAAAAATGAAACCTTTACACACCTTTAAGGAAGCACTTTTACGTCTCTTTCCGCCAAGTTGATAATTCAAATGTGTATTGATAAAAGGATTTTCGATTATCTCTGTTACGTCATCAAAAATATTAATTTTTATCACATATATACGAATGTATCAATGTAAAATTTTACATTTACATCGTTACATCATTACATTACATTTACTAATATCTCCTGAAGCGATTGTCGGAATGATTGAAAGAGTAATTACTAAAAATATTATCCTTCTTCAATTATATTGTAGACTGTGATTAAAAAGTTGATGAGTTACTTCCAAAATCAGATGTTTCACGAATTTGTTCTTGGAATTTATTATGTATTTTTTGAATTCTTGTCGTCATGCCATTTTCATATTTGATTTATTATATTCACGATTTTATTTCTTTCTAAATTGAATGCCTATTTACATTTATAATCACGTGAGAACATCTTTGGAACGAAAGAAAATAATTTTTGGATATGATTTGATAAGAAATATTTGTATGAGAATTATATGCTTAATAAGACTCGTACGACACTGAAAAAATCGATAACTAGTAGATGGATTGAATTTTTAAGAAATTTTATCTCTGGGAAGGACAGGACACGTAAAAATCTTTAAAAAAAGCAAAGAAACTTGATATAGCTTTTCAAGGAACTTTCTTAGAGAAAAGAAAGAGTTCTTTAGAAATTCCAACCATTTGCACATTATCATTCCGAGTAAGTGAAAAGTTTGTGCATTTTAAGATATATTGGGGCAAGAATTTTTAGGATTCACGACAATGTCATACGGAAAGAAAAGACGAACAAGGGAACGAACAAGCGGAGAAATGGGAGTCGTAAAAGAACATTGAAAACACAAGCACGTTCTCCTTGCGAAACTTCTCTTAATCGATCTTTGTTCTCCTTCGAACTCATTTGTAATTTATCTGCGCTAGTTTCATCATTTTTCTGTAATTTCTCTGTTTATTAAATAACTTTAAAATTTGGATAATTATCACATGATACAATTTTACAATGTACGTGTAGCGGCACATGAGTCAACGGAAGATCTGAATCGGGAGAGACTCGTATTATTGTGCCTTGGAATACCAACGTTGTTTTCGTTTCCTAGGTTCAAAGGTAAACGAACTCCGGACAAAATATTATTTGTAATCAATCAAAGTTACATTCGAACTTTTTATAATAACACCGATCGATACAAATAAACGAATGCGTTCTCTAGGACAGTCATAGCGAGCATAGAGTTGAACAGTAGCATTGAGCGACGATTACGACCAGCATACACTATCTCTGTAGTTGTACTTAAAGTGATTTTAATGTAACTGACAATTACGAATTCCTCACTCGTCTCTTTAATAAACCAACACGTATAATAAACCAGCTCATATGTACGTTTACAACATATGCAACTTTAAAATGTGTATGTAAAAAAGGAAAGATCAAATTTCTTACATTACGTACCTGTTATAACCTTTTCTAGAAGACCTAGGTCTTTCCAAGTTCTGGGCTAAGTGTCGTTCTTCACAGTTCGCTTACCGAAAAGACATCTCTGCCTTATCCATTTCATGACCAGATCTTTTAAGCTTTAAACGAAGTCTCTATTCTGACAATGCAACGTCGTTTGCCATTGGTAAACTATCTCAATAATTCCCTGAACAGTCATATCATCGACTCCTCATAGCCTGGCGACCTGAAGGCTATCGATTTCCCAAACATTCATTCAAGCACCTTGCCAAAGTCCTTATTGAGCCTTCGGTCCAGTCATAAATTACGGTAGGGCTAAAGCTAGAGATTCTCTGCGGCTAAGTCAATCCAAGCTCAGTCAGTCCAAACTGCGTCGCGCTAAATTGCCATAGTTCTTGACACAGTCCCTTTGGACGTATCTGTTCTAAAAGACACGTTTGGTTTGACCATATACAGCTGATCGGGAACGGTGTTCTTTCGTTCGCAAGGACAGGCGAAGGTTATCATGACGTGGAAAAAAGACCCTGCCGCTGAACTTAGATTGTTTGGAGCGACACGGTGGATGAACGCTCCTTTCATCCTTCTTTCGTATGCGGATGATGTGTAAATTCGGTTCAACATATCCCATCCCTTTTGCAAAACATTGGTTCTTCATCAAAACAGTAGAAAGAGAATTGTCTTGAAATATAGTGATTTGTTACTTAAATTTACAATCGTAAAAATAATATTATTAACAGAGTGTGCTATCATTTCGACTTTAGTATAGAGCAGTTTTTCTTTGTTGTATACAAACATCTACGACATTGCGACTTATTTCCAGCAAGCCGCATATTCTAAGCTCATGTTTTCATATTATACGTTACAGACGAAGAACTTTACACGCGTCATTGAGAAATTAAAGAGGAGGATCTTTTTGGCAAGGAGTGTAGAATGTAACTTATATGTGAAGACAGCGAGATGAAAGCAGCGTTCATCTGCAGTGTTCCTCTAAAGCGAAATAGTGTAAATTCGGTTTAACATATCGTATTCTTCTTTCAAAGTATCAATCCTTCATCGTAGTAAAGGAAAGAGAATTGTCTTTAAATGTAGTAGCTTTATTAATGAAATTAGTACTTGTTGAAGTGGTCACCACTTCTAAGAAAACTCTACATCTGGTCCTTTAGTCTTCTCAAGCACCGAAGCCATGGACAGCGTATAGACAAAAGACTAGGTCGAAGGTAGACCATAAACAGTACACAGGCGACGATGGCTTCAGGGTTTTCAGTCATAGGGTAACACTGCTAGCGTGAGGATCTGGACCAGTTCAATTATATTGCGATTTGTATTTACACTTCAGTGTTTAAAATATATTTTCTAGCTTACAATTCATCCACGCGTTCCTTTGTTCACATACATCTAATAACCTCAACAGTACTCATGAATCAGGATCAAGCACAGCTTTTGTTAATGTCAGTTTATAGTACCTAAAGTACGTTTCTCGTAAGGGTACTTGGAAAAGCAGGTTCCTTTTCCAAACGAACGTCTGACGATTTTAACGAAATTTCAGCCGAGAGTTCGAAAGTTCAAACGTGCTTCATGGGCCACTGGTTTAAAAAATCTGCTTGACCTCACTGCGGGATGCTAAAGTCCAAAGCTAGAATCACAGTTGATTGCGTTGCGTTACAAGGTGGTGGGTCCCAGGAGTCCGTAACAAAGTGTAGACTTGTTTTCGCGTTACGTTACGTACTCCTGAGAACTGTGCGCGTTTAAGAATTTATTTACAGAATTCAAGAACGAGGAATCCCTAGTAACGGTGAACTAGATATTTTACATTTAAACAATTTAATTTCGAACTCCAATTTTATCCAACCATTCTTATTTAGGATAAAAATTGATCTTACTTTTGACATTTTTAAAAAATATTTTTCTTAGTAGGAAAAGAACACGTATTTAAACACGAAACAAATTTTAAATACCATGTCACAACTATAAGACCATGTTAGAGCTAATTCTGATACAAAGTACGAAATACAAGATAATGAAATTGGTTTAATAGTATGCAAAATCAAACCTGTACCTGTAGACCTATAAAAGTTATTGTTATAGTCTTATTTTAGTGTATCCTTTTAGTGAGTTTAGTTTTTGTATAATAGAATATTCTCTGTTTCTATAGTTATTGGAAACTAGCTTTCCCCATAAAATATAATCCATTCTTTTTGAGGAAGAAAAGGATAAATCGTTTATATACTAATGGCAATGTATTGGGTAATTTCAGACTTATAAGAAGCAATGTACTGTTACAATGAAAATTATTACAATTTTTATATAATTCCTATAGCATCGTGATTTTAAATCAGGTTAAAAAGCTCCTGAGTGTACTTAAAAATTTGTAACATAGTATATTGCTACTGAAAGCTCAAGTACTGAATCAATCAATGAAGTAGTTGACAGAAACTTGATGGAACCATAAATTTCGAAACCGATAGCGATAATATTCGCCAGATACATTATACATGTATCGATCATTTATCACAAATTGATCTTCTCAGAAGCTAAACTGATCAACTTCACCTTCTATCGATTTTTCAACTTCGTTGGCGTAAGTTACACGATTAATGTTCAATTTTCAAAAAGCAAACATCCCAAGAATCCACTCGTTAGAAGAAAGTAATACAGGTAACAAGAAATTGAGGTTAAAAAACGATATCAGGTTGCTGCATAAATTGGTGCAGTTTTGATAAATATCAAAAATCCTGTTTCTTTTTTTTTCAAATATTTTATAGAAATTCATCCATCATGTATTTTCTCCGCCATTATTTACGTTTTTTTTATTCTTTTTTGGATTTTTCATTACTTTTTTGGATTCCTCGCTTGAAGAATTCCGCGGTTTTCAAAACGAACCAATCTCCCAACCATTTTCGGAGTTGCACGTCGTTGTGGAAGGAAACATCGCTTAAACCGTTTTGGAGGCAGCGAAAAAGATGATAATCCGTTGGAACGAGGTGAGTAGGATGCTGGAGAACCTCCCATGCAAGATTTTGTAGCACCATTTTCGTCAAGTTAGCGAGCACGTCGAAAATATTCGTTTTTGTTAACCACCATATCTCTCGAACAATTAATCGCTTTATTATTGGCACAGAATGGACAAATATAGGACCGTGTAAACGAAGAAAACGGAAGCGAATCGAACGACGTATTATAAATGATAGCTAAGAGGCAGTTGTTATGAAACGATATGAAACTCGTCGACCAACCTATATTGTTTCCAGTGTCGTCATTTTTTTCTACTTTCAATTTACAGAGTTGGTCGATGTGGCTTTTTGAACAGCTCAATTAGTTAGCAGTTGCGGTGCACGAAATTCGGAAACCGGCAGTTTTCAGATACAAAACCTACGAAATATCATCCTCTTCGTTGCGTACTACAGACACACGTTTGAATTCATGAGGGAATAATGCTCTGTCGCAGCAATCGATAAAACGCAAAGTTGACAGACTACTCGAGGGAATGGCTTTGACAGGTACAAAATTCTCTTGTGAAACCGTTACACGCTACATCGGCTCGAATCAGAGGCAATTTTTCCTTCGTGCGAATTAACTGTGCAACGCAGCAAACAACTCGTGCGCATACAAATGATCTTTATGTCACACCCTCGCGCGATTCTCTGTAAATCTTTCTCGCTTCTAGTTACGCAGCACGAAGGCATTAAACGATTTTTTTTCCTTTTTTGTGAAATTTAATTTATAACTGTCACTGTTATTTCTTCCTATGGAAGTTTGAATTTTATCAACGTTAGCGTACATTCGCGTGTATTAACATACGACTGTGTATTTTGTATAATTTGTTTGTTTAATCTGCTGAATTTATTATTCAAATCCGTCTTCTTTGATCTTCTTTATTACACGTAGTTTTATATTCTTGACTCTGCTGCAGTTTTAGAATTCGCGTGTCAGAACTTTCTCGAAGAAACCAAGAACGTTTTTAATATTTTACGAAACACTTTAGCATAAAATTGAAATGTATGTCATGCGTGTCAACAATATTTCTTTTGACCTGAAAGGTTTTTCAAGCGCTAGATTGCGTGTATTCTGCAAGATACGAATAGACTTTTAAAGTTGAATAATAAAATAAATATTCTGAAAAATTTCATTTTATTTCGAAAATTGTGTTTGATACTGATTCTGCGATTGTTAGTATTCCATACTATATAAATATTTCTATTGCTTCGCAATGCATATGTATGTCTGAAATAAATTTTCATTTTTTCCAGCAGAATAATTCGAAAAGAAATTTCAAAATTACGTATATTTTAATAATAGTAAATGAAATGTTTCTGGATTTATGACATGTTCAAATTAAAAATAAACTGTTTTAATTATTATTATTATTATTCTAATAAATTTTAAAAATAAAGAAAACTCAATTGCTTGTATTAAAATTCAAGAGCGCGTGTTGTAATCTCGAGAGCCTATTTGTTCATATTCTTTCTGAATCTATCTTCCTTAAATAATGTAGAAGTTTTGGAAAGTGCAGCTCAGCGCTTACATCCTGGTGGTAAACTTCCGAATAAGAATTTTCAAATAGACTTTAATATTTCGAAATTGGTCATTCAATTCTTGCCGTAAATTCCATTTGTAGTTTGTGCTAATATTTCAACTTCAAATTGAAAATTACTAATTTTCACGAATTCGTCCATGAATAACCACATTCACGTGGTTCGTTGCATTTTTCATAAAATTTTAGCTAGAATTATGTATCACAAAATTGAATTGAATGCTCAGTGTTAATAAAAAAGCTAATTACGTAATTATAAATTTGTTATGTTTAATTTCAATTTCACTAGATAGGATATTATAAATATTTCTGTTTTATTACGTAGTCAGCCAAAATTAAATTAGTTTGTAAAATGTAGGTTGTTAGCAACTAGGGACAATGAAACTGTTACGTGTTATTTCACTAATTAAATTTTCACTAATTAATACATATATATTATGTGTGTATATATATATATATATATATATATATATATATATATGAAATGAATTATAATCTAAAATAAATCAGATCAAAATATTCAGTTAGAAGAAAGAAAATTTGTTTGTTTATTAAGGGAGCTATAATTATCAAGGGGAAGATGCTATAAAATTTGCATTTCGTGTGACATTACAATTTTAATTTAATTTTTTGAAAGAAATAATAATAACGAGTAGTAGAATATTGCATTTGTCGAAAGAATTGTTTAAATAATTTTATCGTTCTATACTACATTGTTTATTTTGTGCTTTTATTTATTTTATTTTACATTTACACCTGCACGCTTTCATTTATTTTATCTGTGTTTTTATTTCTATTATGCGATCAATAATACTTTCCAAGCATTTATTTCACATTTGTAAAGGCATTGAATTTAGTTAACTTTTATACATTCTATCAACATTTTTTTATGTGAACAATACAACACACATAAAAGAAACAAATAACGCTTTCGTAAGCCAAATCGATCAATCCCATTTTTCAATTTTCAATTTAATAAGAAGTTTTTAAATTTAATTTAAACAAATTTAAATAAATTTGCCAATTTCAAAAACAGAATTAATTTACTACCACAAGCTTATTTGTCATAAGCAGAATGCGCAAATAATCATGGACCCCATAATAAATGTTAAGGAATATTTACTACTGCACAATTTATGAACTTTAATTCATGAATCTGATTTCCGAAAAAAAAAAAAAGAAACTGTTCATTATCGAATTCATTCGCTGTACGCCATACATATGTATATAAAATTCGTCCTCAAAAGTTAGTTGTTATCAATTATTCTAACTCAAATTTCTATTAACACAAACGTTATCTATCAACGCGGCGAGAATGTACTATTTCCGTAAGATTACTTTGCGAAATTGCATTGTCGTTAGTTCGAAATTCCTCGAGCTTCCTTCGGAAACCTAAGGTAACTATATCTTCTTCTTCTCCGCACATTTCCCACACACACACATTTCCGTTTCCTTATCCTTTCTGTCTTTCCATTCTATTCGTTCTATTACGTCCTTCTTTTTCGATTTCTTCAGGCTCTCTCGACATTTACGAAATTTCAATCGCTTCTAAATCAAAGTTCTCTTTTCGTTCTTATCAGTATACACCATAGAAATTGCTCGCGTATAACGTGGATGATACCGCAGTTTTAAAGGAAGATCGAGCTAATTCCGTGGCATCTGATGACGTCGGATCGTGCAAGTAACGTACCAAAGTCTCTTTTATTTATTTATCTTCCTTGTTAGTTACACTTTGCGTTTATTGATATTAGAAACTGCATTCGCTGATTGTACGAAAATCGGAACCCAAGTTTTCCAATTATGGAGACGTAGAGACGATTCTATTTCTTAAGGCCGAGATCTTTGACGTACCGAACATGGAAAAGGAACATAGAAAAAGGCGAACATTAGAGGCTCGCGATAAGCTGACAATTTCCATTCAAAAATCAGAATGCTTTATTTTTGCTTCGCGATCAATGAAATTTTTACTAACACGTTTCTTACATTTTTCTAATTAAAATGACACCAAGTGCGATATAATTCGCGGCATATTTGTTTACTTGATAAATGATATTTAACACGTTCATACCGGCGCTGCTATCTGTGTTTCTCGCCATGGGGCAGCGCTCGTAATCATGTTTATAATAATTTTATAATATTGAATTGTTATGTTTTTAAATAAATCCTACCTTTTTTCAATCAGTTACGTTAAATTTCTAGTATTTAAACTTTCAACTATATGGCAATTTTTTCTAGTTACTAAACGAACTACATTTTTGGTGGTACGCACCGTCTGATGCAACATTCAAGTGTGAGCCACCGGTGGTACACGCTGCCTGATGGGAGATTCGAACATGAGCCACCGGTGGTACATGCCGGCGTGAACGTATTAAATACATATCGATAAGTAAACATAATTCAAATTATATTGTGTTTGGTCTTGTTTTTATCGGAAAAATTTTACGGATACGTTGGTAAAAGTTTAATTTCAAAAAAGTCGAAGATAAAAAAGTTTCACTTTTGAATTAGTATCTACATATATTGTCTCAGCGGTTTCCGACATTGGATTACGTTATACCATTCGATAGCTGCCGGCCATCGAGCTTCGTGGTGCATCAGAGGAATCTTCCTCTCGTAGTGGGGATGACGATTGTGTATTTATACAGAGAATTTTTTTTCTCCGATTATCCAATGTTTCCTGTAGTTGCAATGATTATTCAGTCGCTCATCTACTCACGTTGGAAAACATTCATCCCATTTAGCTTCCCATCGAAGGTATCGAAGGTTTTCAATCAGTTCGTTGTTATGATGAATATGTCCACTGGATATTTTCTTCCTTTCAGCTTTTTCGGTTCTGTATTACAGCAATTTTTGATCGTGTTATTTTTACCGCACAAGTTCTCTTGATCATTCCAGAATCGTGTGTCCCATTTTCAAATTAGAAATGACAACTGATGCATCGGTGGATGGGCAGAAACGTCATCGGTTACCACATATTAGAGAAGATATGGTGGATGACGATTCGTAATGGTTAACGTGAAATAAAATTTGTCCATGTGAAATGATAAACATTTTGCTAGATTCTATCAGAATTAGAAATGATAAACGACTGATACATCGATAGATACGAGATGTCATATATTATCACACGTTGCAGAAACAGATGATGAACGATAATTCGTAATGGTTTAGTTGAAATAGATTTTGTCGAATACTATTTTGTCCGTGTGAAATGACGAAGCTTCGCTATACTTCTGCCCACTAGATTCCAGGAAGTTATACGTTTTGTTAATGACTGCATGGAAGAAATTGGTTGCATTGCGCCATAGCCAATTGCATTTGCATTTCTTCTGCTAATATTCCAGCAACGTACAGTAGCGTGGTGTTTATTTCGTTTTGCATCATCTCATTTTATTTTGTAAGGTTAAATGGCGGAAAGATTTGCAGGAAATAATTAGTCAATTCACGAAACCTGATGGGAACGTCGAATGTCGATTATATTGGATTACGTTGGTTTATTTAACGATAGTTGGTTAACTCGTTGCCCAAGGGCCAATGTTGCGTTAACGTGTCATTTCATTCGCAATTTCAGTCAATTTATATTTGAAGAGTGCTTGTAAAAAACACTGTTAAGTGGCAAAATTGAAAAACCTTGATTTCTTTATTGGAAAATGTTCTGCATACCACTGAGAATACTACGGTATTTAATTTAAAATAATAATAAAATTTAGTATCTAACTTAAATTTTATTTTTTAGTAATTTAAGGACAATTTCCCTTTCTAAATAGTTATTAGCAATGCTAGAAGATAGTATTACAACGTCGTCTCTATAGACAAAAATATAAGTATCGATAAACATTAATCAATCAATTGCTTTTTGGCTTTTTAATATACCATCTACCTAAATGAATAGAATATTCAATTCTTCACAAATCAGGGATATAAATTTTTCTACAAATACACTTTTCTTTGAATTTGGACTACGTTAATGTATAAGCTTCCTTTTCCTTGTCACTTGTGTTTTCCAGAAGCACTCTTCATTTATAAAACTCTGCTTTTTCACATTGTGAATTTACTTAACCTGTATCCTTCTCATCATTAGTCTCACCTGAAGCTTGAAGAAGTTTCAGTATACACAATACTATCCTAAATTATTTATTATCTCGTGGAAATATGTATGTATGTACGTGATATACAAGATGTAAGATACTAAACCACAGGAATTTTTTTTTGTGTCCCTGATTTGTGTAATTATCTTATGTAGAACAATTTTACAATTTTAATACCTTTTTAGTTCGCTTTGACTCGATTTAATTTGGTTTTATCGATCATGATTTAGAACAAGACTTGTTCTATTTTCGTTCGCAAGAAGCTTAGTCGCTTCGTAATTTTATTAATCCTTTTAGATTATTGGTGGAAATAAGACTAACTGGGAAGAGACAAAGTTGAAGAAGAAAGAACGTGTGTAGATATTGAAACTTAGTAGAATATTCGGATATGTATCTTATTGATTACAAGATGAGTTAAGGGTGGATGGAAAAGTGGAAAGTGAGTTGTTGAGAAGTTCTGTGCGAAGAAGAGCAGTAGAAAAATAAAATACTAAATAGATAGATGAATGGCTGTCGAAGTATATCCGGAATAAAGTTTGAGTTTATGTGTTTATAGAGGATAGTAGACGGTCCTCGTTGATTGTCCGCGTGTGACTTCTTCAACTTGACTTTGTAATTATTATCTTGTCTAACATACAAGTGTTAGAAAAACTGATGTGAGCGGAGAATGCTTATGGATTTTTTGAGAAAAGAGATGCCAAAGTAAGCCCAGAAACTGATGTTCTAAACTAGAATGCTCTGTTAACACTAGAACTACAACTGGTTCAAATTGACTGGTTTTACAATTTTATTTTAAAATTCCTACTTCATGTTATATTTTTTTCCGCAATAGTGTAATGACTTTCGCAACGATAACTAAAAGAATAATAAAATGGATTTTATTTTGTTTTTTATGTGTTCAAACTGAAAATAATTTTGTATCAAGGCTACTTATACCAATACCACTCAAAATGACTGATACTTGTCAAAGTGTAAAAGGGTGCTGCAATCTGTTTATCGAACCCCAATTAATTAGTTTCCTCGTTTCGTACAACTTGCCACACGTTTTGAAAATTTTTACTGCGTATCATTCGATATGATGATATCAGTTATCAGGAAAATTCCGGGTCGATCGCTAGATCGCCAAATGCTAGCACTAGAAATGCCACACCAGTCAAAACAATTGTTTCTACAATTTTATAAATATATCAACCCTCGTTTAGGAATGATGGTTCCAGATAATTAATAATACCAAAAATCTACTACATAACATGAAATTGCTTCGGTAAGAAAATAATAAATCAATAAATGTAAGAATATTCTATTATTACGTATTTTTTAAAGACCAGACATTTTGACTGGCTTTGGTAGAAATAGCTTCGTGTTAACTATCGGTAGTTCTAGTGTTAATAATTGATAATGCTCTGGATTATTGATTATCGGTTTGAGAACATTTTACCATATTTTGGTGTATGTTGCAGATAACAGTCTTATCTCTCGAATATACATAATAAATTAACGCTTTCAATTTTGAAATACGCGAATTCCTTGATACTTTTGCTTCATTATTAGCCATACATTATTAATGGGAATTCGCAACTGGGGAATGAGACAATCAATTCGACGTAATAATATTGTTTTTCGTTTTCCATTCTCTGGCAACATTGCCAAATGCGGGCTCATTATCAGCCTAAAGTATCGAATTATTTGTGGAATCGTCGAACCGATGTGTGACCAATGAAAATGCGCTTCTTTCATGCGATTTAGCTACTTCATGTACGTTTCAATTTCCAACAAATTTACACAAGTTACCGAGAGCTATACACTTCAAAGCGATTCTAAACACGTACTCCTACCAGATGTTTGTTTCCTTTTTAAACTGTACGATTTTCACGAATGGATCGACCATATTTAACAGAAAGGAAAGCGTGAAAGGTTGATGCATCATTAAAATGATATTATTGGTCGAATGAATCGATATTTCCGTTAGCTAATGTCAAACAATTTTCGATGTGCTGCCATGATAGTGAGAACAATGCTTTCTGTCTTATGCTGTGGTATGCAATACCGTGTTGCTCAAGTGCAAATGATTTGAATAAGTTTCCACTACGTGTATCGAATCACAATTTTTTGTGAATAAAAAATTCCAATTGATGAGTCATTGGATTAATAAGCAAATTTTGTACGAGATTAGCAGATGTGGCGATAGTGCTTAGGATTAAATTGTGCATTTATGCGAAATTTAAACATGTAAAAATGCATAAAATCTATATGTTTGCACATACTATACCAAAATATCTGAAATGTTCGATATATACTTCTTGGTGCAATATTTAACATATGAAAAAAATCTGTTTGTTAAGAAAAGCATCTGATAAAATGTTCCTATTTTCTGTAATTGATAAGAGACAATTTTTCTTGCAGATGAAAAATAATTCGATTTCAAAAAGATTTTAGTTGAAAATTGGTCAAAATAGTGTTTCATTATAACTATTATAGTTGAACAAATTATATGATAGATTTTGATTCGTATGATAAATAGATTTTATGTGAAATGAAACTAAATTTATAACATATATTTTATCTACAAAATCGATTAGAAATTAAATAAAAACTATTAAACGTCTAAAATACCGTTTTACGATAATAAGACTAATTAGATTCTAGAAATTAGATTAATTAGATTTTCGTGGATATATTTATCACGACGTGAACATAAACAGAATTGTTAATTGATATTAGTAGCAATTAGTAATCGATAGCAGATTATATTACAATGCAATAATAATAAATAAATGAAGGACAAATTCAATTACTGGTATTAATCACAGACTATACTGTGTATGTAGTAATAGTTTCCAGCGAAACATTGTATTTTTTCACCCGATGTACAATGATTTCTCATTACAGATAATATTAACTATTGTCATGTTATTTCTATACAAAAGCTATGACGTGGCTAACAATACGCGATTCGCTGCTTCATAACATTTCCCCTATAAATAATTTGCCTAATGATTAATTAACGTACAATGCAAAATGCCTCGCTATTATCTGATTGTCTATTGTTAATTCCATATCATTTAGGACATGTAAAATATAAAAGTTGACATTTTATACGTGTCAGGCAGCGTTCTATATTTTAAATCTAATTATTTTTGTATCTTTTTTCTATTTTACAAAAAGAAAGAAGATTCTATTCTATACTGTAAGGTCGTAACACAATATGAATTCATTAGGCTGTAAATAATTGCTGAATATGATCTTATGATAATATAATGGTCTGACCTGCGATTCAATTTATAAGCAACTCTATTTAGTATTACGCGTTTTAATTTAAAATTACACTTTATTTCCCTTCACCGAAAATCTCGTTTCTTTCTCTAAAAATGATTATTATATTTTATAACGTGGTATCCACAAAACGAAATTTTTAAACATTTTTTTTTTCATTTGGAATTATGATATATACGAATAAAGTGAATAAATTCAACGAATTGCTAGTAAAATTTAGAAAACGTCAAGATACGTGTTCCAAATTGTACAGACGTATGTTTGCAAAAATTATTGCATAAACGATGATTCTGATCTATTATCTCACTAATGATTAATTACACTGTAATCTGTAACGCCAAATATTACATTTATATGTCAATGTAAACGGATATGTTTTGCTTTGAGCGGTGGTTCACTCGATATCCAAAACAATTACGCTGATTTTAACACAGATTATACAGTCGTGCTATATCACGTGCAATTCGAGTGATTACATTCCGAACGTCTAAAAATAAAGGTTCTAGATTTTAACGACTTATAATAGTCGCTAGAAAGGAACGCGAAGTGCTTAATTAATATATGGAATTTAAAAAAGATCTTTATTCAGATATTTTATCTGTATTTTAATCTGTATTTTTTAAGCAGTTATATTTAGAAGAATTTATAATCAGATTAGATTTCTAAATCTCCATTGTATACTTACCGTGCACTGTGAGCTGTTAAAGTTTTAGTCTCCTATTTTCTTAACATCCTGCATTGCTCTAGAGTAATTTACAACATGAATAATTGCGTTAACCGTTAAACACAAACAGCAGCGAAGTTCGTCTATTTGTTTGCCATCTTCTAATACGGTCAATTGCACACAAGAGATTTACAGAAACCGTTCGCTGCAGTTAACAAGCCGCAGTATTCTCACTCAATGAATGGAATAAAAAGACTCATTAATTATCGAATCGGCAAGCAATAAGGCAGTAAGAAGGTATACGTGTATATATCGACCAGGATATAAGCCGAGAAAAAGCGTTCTCAACACAGCGAGATCATTTTCCAGTTAACTGCATGATATATACGAATTACAAAGTGACCTCTCTCATCAAACTACATCGCGTCTTGTAACTACACATTTGTTTTAAAATGTTCAATCTCTGCTATAGGCACGAGGTGTAAAGTAGATCACGACGAAATCTGATTAGAAATATGCAAAGTCGAATAAACTTATTCAAAATAAATTAGTAAGCTATTGTTGAAAGTTTCTTTTATATTAATATTCTGAATTGAAATTAAGTATAATAAAATAAATATTCCGTTATGCTGATTATATACTACTTTCCTTAGTCAGAAAATTTCTACCATTAATATCTTTTGTCTCGATAAAAATGTTTTGTTCGTTTTAAAATGTTCAATCTCTGCTATAGGTACGAGGTGTAAAGTAGATCACGACGAAATCTGATTGGAAATATGCAAAGTCGAATAAACTTATTCAAAATAAATTAGTAAGCTATCGTTGAAAGTTCCTTTTATATTATTATTCTGATTTGAAGTTTAGTATAATAAAATAATATTCCGTTATGCTTTCTTTAATCAGAATATTTCTACTATTAATATCTTTTGTCTGGATAAAATGTTGTCGTTCCGCGAACCTTGTCTTATTATAAGTTCCCGAATCATTCAACGTCTGTCTGTATTAATTACTGTAATTGTGTATGCTATACAATTATTTACATATTATGTATATCTGAGTGCATTTAACAATATAGATATTTCTCCTTTTATTTCCATGACGGATCAAGTGTGTACGAATATTTGTGTCTCTTACTGTAATCTATCCTTTTCTGAGAAAACATTTTTTCTCAGTGTTGCTTCGGAATGGCATACTTCGTTACATAGGCAGTGCTGAGAATAATTATGGATTCAAATACATTTTCTGTTTTATTTTCTTATTTCTAAGATCTTAGATATTTCCAATATTTCCATTGATCATGCCTGGATATGTTAATTGAAATTGTTTTTACCAAGGGTAAACTGAACGCTATGGAATATCAGAATATGCTACATGGAGAACAATTGTCTATCTATTGTCAATTGGAATAGAAGACAAAGGGACAATTTATTTTAACGAGACAAAACTTTTATTCGTACAGCCGCCACTACAAAAAAGTGCTTTCAAGATTTCACAATAGAATTATTATCATGGGCAGAAAAATAAACATAGAATGAAAACGTAACAAGGTCAATGTTGAGTTTATTTTTGTTTTTTCACAGTCAAAGACACAACTGAACAGTGTTTGTAGAGAACACTGTACGAAATAAGTTTATCAACAGGAGAAGTAGTCTTACAAATTCCTAAAAAAGATAAACATACCTCTAGAAAAACCTATATATGATATTTTTCACTTGTAAACAAAACTCGACTCGTTTAGATAGGTGGCATAGACGAAAGCCAGGAAATAATTAACTAATGTTTATTGGCAGTTATATCTTTTTCTATAGAGACAATCTTGACACACCATCTTCTAGCATTATTAATAATATTTAGAAAGCAAAATTGCACTTAAATTATTAAAAAGTAAAATTTAAGTTGAAGATACTACATTTTACATTATTTTAAATTAATTTTGGTATCTTAAATTCAATACTACAGTATTTTCATCGATACGTATATAATAACATTTTCCAATAAAAAACCAAAATTTGTCAATTTTGGCACTTACAGTGTTTTCTTCTCTTCTAGCATTATTAATAATATTTAGAATAATATTTAAAAAGGGAGATTGCACTTAAATTATTAAAAAGTAAAATTTAAGTTAAAGATACTACATTTTATATTATTTTAAATTAATTTTGGTATCTTAAATTCAATACTACAGTATTTTCATTGATACGTATATAATAACATTTTCCAATAAAAAACCAAAATTTGTCAATTTTGGCACTTACAGTGTTTTCTTCTCTTTTAGCATTATTAATAATATTTAGAATAATATTTAAAAAGGGAGATTGCACTTAAATTATTAAAAAGTAAAATTTAAGTTGAAGATACTACATTTTACATTATTTTAAATTAATTTTGGTATCTTAAATTCAATACTACAGTATTTTCATTGATACGTATATAATAACATTTTCCAATAAAAAACCAAAATTTGTCAATTTTGGCACTTACAGTGTTTTCTTCTCTTCTAGCATTATTAATAATATTTAGAATAATATTTAAAAAGGGAGATTGCACTTAAATTATTAAAAAGTAAAATTTAAGTTGAAGATACTACATTTTACATTATTTTAAATTAATTTTGGTATCTTAAATTCAATACTACAGTATGTTCATTGATACGTATATAATAACATTTTCCAATAAAAAATCAAAATTTGTCAATTTTGGCACTTACAGTGTTTTCTATAAACACCCTGCAATTTTAAGAGAAAATTTAATTTCTTCCACACTTCGAAAGAAGAAAACTTACGTATTATCGTATCTTAACATGAGATTATGTAAAAGATTTTGCCAATTTTTGTTCTGATCTTACGAAAAGTCTAAAAACGGCGCTCAATTTATAATTATTCGCAGCGCCTTATGGCTCTGAGACGCAGCTTATGCACTGTAGTAAAGCATCATCGAATTGCGGATATTTCTCGCGCACAGAATTCGGAACTCGATGCGTTCATTCCGAGAGAATCATTGCGCGTTTCCGATGGCCGTGTCAACGGCGAGCGCGCGTTTCATCGGCGAAAGTACCGTCATAAATATCATCCACGGGAAAAGCGTTTGCATTCCGATAATGGACGTCGAAATAAATAACCAGTGAGCCGTTGTTGCGGCATTTCTGCTAAAAGTCGTATCTGAAACAACGCGTGTCCGACAGGCATCGGCCAACGCCATTAGGAAGTCGTCGAGTATTAAAACACACAAGCTACGAATGTCAATTCGCGCAGAAATCGTTAAAAATGGCCACGCCAAAAATATGTCGTGCTCGAGTCACGGACAGATCGCACCAGCCGGAAGGAACCGCGCAACTAGCACGATGACATATTGCCATCGTGGCGTGTGCGAATTTCGAAAAAGCCAACCAGGTGAGAGGGTATCTCACACGAGATATATCTTTCGGAAATACATTTTCGTATTTATGCGGCGACGAGCGCGTGATACAACGATGCGGCGGGACGCGTCAAACGGCGCTATCAGCTCAACCGTAGGATTTTAATAAGCGAGTGGCACGACGAGCGAGCCCATAAACGCCACGGCGCTCACGGTGGACGTTGAAACGCGTAGCAGGAAGCACGCAATACGCAAAACATAATATTCGAAGCCAACCAATTAATAACGCCGTTCGTGTAGCCGCTGTCGAAATTTCACGCTCATCGCCTCGTTTCTCCTCTCGTAACGGCTGCTTCAACGCTACATAACGTTTGACAATAATGGGCTTCCACCGTGTTTTTACGTGGCCCTCGTAAACGGCCTCGTGTTTTCCTCGTAATCTTGTACTCTAACACGATGTACGCACTATGTTGAAACGTTTGAATACCTTGTACCGATGAAAACCACGCGTTTTAGTCGTCCTCTTATCATAGCTCTCAAGGGCTCACAAAAGTATTTGTAAACTTGCTGTAGAGAAGTTTTATGTTTGTATTGTAGGTGTTTTATGGAACGTTATGAAATGTTTTCTCTTGCTTCGTCTTAGTAGCACAGTCTTTAACTGATTTCTTTCTCTCGTGATTAACCTTGGTTTGTTTTTTGATGATATTTATTGTTGGCTTCTTTCACGTTCTCTCCCTCTCTTTCTTTCTCTCTTTTCTATATATTTAACTCAGCTGAATTTTTATTCGGATCAATCGATAAATGGATTACCATTGTTTCACTGACCGTTGAAAAAATGGAGAGCCATTTTTTATATTCTACGCATTTCTCTTCTTTTTGTTCGACATTTGCAAAAGCGAATTCAATCGAGCTTTTATAAGGATCCTTAATGGATCGCTGAATACGTGGAATGAAAAATTTTAAGAAATAATACTGGCGCTGAGACACACAAAAGTGGTCGTTTATTGGTTTTTCAATAGTCTTTTTTATCACTAGTGTATGGTGATTTAAATTATTGTGATCTACACAGCAGTATAAAACGATCTTATCGTTGTTGGAACATTTAATTAAAGAATAAAGTTAGCGGGATTCTTTTTCCTAGCGCATTAATGTTCATGCTATTGCCATTTTTTATTTTCTTAAATGGAGTTATTAGGATTATTAAAATATAAATGTATATTTTACACCAACTCGCAAAATTGCTTTGAAACGTGCTAAACAAACTAGAGATATTTGCAGACAGAATTTCATTTCGATTCTCAAGGAGCAAAACCATTGTAACCGGATAACAAGCAAAGCAAAGCGAGCAAACAAGGAAAGACGAGTAACCAGAATTTTATTTACAAACACAAACATTGCCACGTATAAACACAAATGAAAGTTTTGAAATTAACTTTCGGCAAAAAGTACACATCCAAATATTTCAAAAAAGTTTATGACGAAAGCAACGAAATTTCGCCGAAGGATTAATGAAGTTCTACGTACATAGCAAACGACGAAAGCATCTGAAAACGCCATAAACAGATCTCCAAAAGCGACCGAACTTCACAAACCATGGCTATGAATAACAAGTGCTTGAGAAGAGACAGTAGCTGCTTTGAATGTGAGGATTTGCTGCGAGACAAATGTATGTATGTCCAAATGCGTCCTAAATATTCAGCAATGTATGTGGAATTTTGAGCATAAGCAGACGCGATATGAATATAGGATACGTTTGAGTATCGAGTTTGAGTATTGAACGCATAAAAGACGCGTTTAAATGAATTTACATATAGCTTAGAAAGGCACGAAACCTTCTTGAAGAATGTAAAATATACGAATGTTGGTCTCAGCAACGATTTTATAATAAATATTATAATAAAATGTTAATAGTACACAATATGATATTATAACAAAACGTTAATATTCGATGCTTTAATAATACGTTAAATGCCAATTTCAGAATAGTTGCGCGTGTATTCGTGAAATACGAGTGATCAAATTCTACGATATATGGAGCCTAAAATAATTAAATGCAGTTTCAAAATTGTTGCATATACAAAAGGTAATATACGAATAATTAAAAATCGTAATTAATTATATCATATAATATCGCGCTATATGTATGTCAAATACATATAACTCGATATCAATGTAAATTTTATTCCGTCAATATATTTTACCGACTATTAAATGTAATTAAAAAATTCCGATGCATATCGGTGACTGACATATCACCTTTGGATGGTTCGTGGAATTTATGGGTTACGTCTATAACTGCTTCATGCAGCTGACAAGTAGGTAGAAAATGTATAATGTGTACAGTACACACGTACAGGCTTATATTCAACGAAGGAAGAACGACCTAGACTACGAGATCCCGTTAAGGTCTTGGATTATATTGCTTCTCGCTCTTAACTGATCATATATTGATCGCTACTAAAGGTCATAGAGTTGAATTCTAAAAGGAGACGTCTCTACCTCATATTTTTTCCCCAAAGCATCGACTTCGTTTCATATATAATATAAAGATTTTATAGAGAGCTCATAATATAAATCTAATTATGGACGATAGATGAATCGAAGATGGATAGAAGAAAATTATAATAAGCACATTTTTCCCTGATTTCTATGTCACTATAATAAACTATGCTACTATATTAAACAGGAGAATATATGATTGGACATGAAGATAAACTCTAGAAGATATCCAAAAATATAAGAAATTTTAAAAATATCTCATAAATTGATGAAGTTTTAAGAAAGTCAAAGATATAATTAGTAAGACAAGCAATATTTTAATACATTCAATATCGTAGTATTATAACGAGCAATATCTTGAAGGGATAAAAAAACACATATTTGGCTTCGAAACCAAATTACAAGTTTGGTAATGATGTAGGTTTGAGGACGTAGCGAAGCCTGAAATATTTCGCTAGAAAAGGTAGGAAATAATGTAACGTATCAAGCTGTGCCTCTGTAGAATTCATAAGAATATAATTTCTCACCTGCAAAAATTAACGAAACAAATACGAAGCTAAATAAGATGAAAAGATGGAATTTTGGAGATTTGCTTCAGCAAAGGAAAAGTATACGGAAATTGCAATGCCGGTGTAAATGGAAATCGTTTTCATAGAGCGCAATCAAGCGACGTAAAAGCGAAGATGAACAAGCGAATCGATGTGCGAACGAATTGCTTTCATTTTTATTTAATACCCGCGCTCTATATGAGGGCGACTAAATTTATTTGCGGAGACAGCAAGAACCGATGGTACGAAGGTTTGACGAACCGGTCCAATCTACACGCCGAAAGCGACGATCGATAGTGGCCGATGTCCAATTAAACTCATTGAATTCTGACATTTCGCCGTTTCGCACAGCTAGCCGACACCAGCTATTATTAACGATTTGCTTATTCTTTTTGTCCCAACCAAGATTCAGAAAAATTTGACACGACATGCCAGGTACTTGACTTTCCTATTATTCGACATTTGATCGTGATTAACTATTCTGTACTTAAAAACTGAAATAGATTTCAAGGCAGACTTACGTGTTAAACTAAATATGTATCAATATTCAGCATTTATTTATCCGTACACTACTTTGACATTACATAATTACATATCGAAGATCTGAAATTTTTTAAATACGTGTACCTATGTATGTTTTATAATATAAAGTTAAAATTTCGTCGAATAACGTTCGTTTTTACAAGTAGAATGCTTGGCCACGCCAGATTAACACTTATTTATTGCGGCCACTTAGAAGAAATTTGGAAAAAAATTTGTTGTTGTGTAAATTTTTAGAAACAATATCAATGAAATCATCAACCTATGTGAAAATATTAATAATATAATTGCACTCTTCAAAAAAAATCAAGATGTGTGTCCAACAAACAAACAAATATGTATATATCCAATATATACATTGTCCAACTATAAACAAATAAATAAATATATTTACAAATATTATATAAATGTATATAAATATTGATATATATAAATTATATATATATAAATAATATAAATTTTTGGCACACATTTTGATTTCTTTGAGGAGTGCAATTATATTATTAATATTTTCGCGTGATTTATTATTATGAGATTATTATTATGAGATATTATTATAAATATATATATATATATATATATATATGCATTATTATTTCGTTATTTATTTAATTTCAACCTCATCAACCTAGAAGTGAGTTTGGCTTACAATTCTATTCATTCGTTCTCCCAATTAACTAATTGCTTATTTGCTTAATCTGTTTTATTCCAAATATATACTTGTATTTAAGATTATAATGATGTATGGCTTTCTACTATATGTATCTAAAGTTTTCCAGTCTTTATTTGCGTTACAACGTCAATAAACGTAATAAGCCATGAATTAAAAAAAATTATTCGCATTGATAAGAACATCGACTTGACCGCAATTAATAATATCACAGATAAAATTTCATTGAACTTTGACATTAGTGAATTTTATTTGTATTCCGTTAAAAGGTATTTGATCGAAAGTATACATAGATTTAAATAAAACGGGACATATTCATTTTTATATGTTTTTATAGCCTCGATATCTGCTCGTGTAAGCTAGAATTATTCAGAATATCAAGGACATAAACGATGGGATAATATTAAACGCAGAGTTCGTTGCAAATTGCATGTTGCCAACTGGAAAGTTCGGTTGCAAATTGGAGTAAACGTTACAAGTCAGTGATATGCGTTTAATTTGAAATTCCTTGTCGATGCATAAGTTTCATGCATGATATCATTGAAAGCAACTGAGGAATGTTATTCGTTAACCTCGCCGCGTTATTTGGGTCATTTTCGACCGAATCGTACTTTTCTGTCGTCAGAATGTTTCTGAATTTTGAGGAAAATAAGGAATAACTGATATTCATATACGCGATCCTCTTTTAATTACAGTTTATGAGTTGTATAATGGATATTTATATGAAATAGCGTTTAGAACAAAAATATATTTGAAATCTGTAAGGAAAATCTAATTTAAGCTAAATTGTCAACAGAATCTATTGATATGCTTGTCACTGTATATTGCATAGCGCCAGAGAGAATTATCATCGAAATCAATAAAATATTATACGGCAGGACAGTTTATTTCCTCTTTAATAGGAAATCGTTTAAATTGATGAAAATCATAAACTGTCGTGTATATGTTGCATATATTTTTAAATATTTCTGTTTTGTTCTATATTCTCTGACATATACATATTTTCCATTAATTATTATAATTTAACTATATTATTTATTGTGAAATAAATTATATTCGTTGTGTCTTTCTACATACTCAAATTTCGCTTTACCTTAATATGTATTTTTTAAAATTAATGTTTATCGTCTGATCAAGTGCGAGGTTATTAGTGACACTACGGGAGAATATTGTGTAAGATAATATTATACTAATTTATGGTTGAATTGAATGAATTAAAATAACGTTTAACGAAGACGCAAAGTTCAAACCAAAATTATTACCAGCTCGCCAATTTCTTCCATTCAACCCTGAGTTTCTTTAAACGCAATTACATCTTCTATGGTCACGTATGCTTCATATGTTTAATTTTCCTTAAAAGCCCCTTTTCTGCTTGAAACAAGAGCAACATTGAAAGATAAAAACTTGGAGGATCTTGAGATTAATACGTGATGTTAATTCTTACAATGATGATAGACGATGATATCGACGAAACTTTGCACACGTGTTCATTAGACCTAAGAACGCAATTCTCATAAAAATATGATCTCTCCAAAGAATATTTCGCTCAGATTTATAGGCCTCAAGACACGGTATAACTTTGATTTGAATCATTTGTTGATACCTTGTGTTTACGATTTACAGTCACCTACGTAAAAGCATTGATGGAAGGGTCGATTTCTTCCTTAAAGTAAACGAATACGACTAAATTCTTACGTAGGTCGTGCAAAGATAAATAAGAAACATAAACACTTGTGCAAAGTTTCATGAAGATCGTCGTGCGTCAGTTACCGATGTTCCGTTGTTAGTTAACCGGTATTGCAACAAATCGCAAAGCAAGACGCAGTTCGCAGCTCGCGAATAACAGTTTACACTATGTACAGTTAGAAGTTACAAGATAACGCGATAAATCGAGGCTGTCGCACGCGACGGATATTACAAATGTATGCCGGCGATTTATCTCGAATCGTTGCACGACAGCAATTTACAAAGTGTGCATATGCGCCACGGTTGATTTTCGATTCTCGTTACAGAGGGGGTCGTGGAGGAGGGGTGGCTCGACACGGGTATGCTCCATTGAGTCCACTGAAAGCTCTGTAAAATTTTCCACCGTAAATGTCGACCCGGCTGAATCCGACCGCTTATCGCAAAAAAGCAGTCGATCCACTCGGGAAGCCCGGTCATTAATTCACTAAGTAACGACGCATTGTGTCCGGCCATAATTTCCGCGCAGCTTTCGCGCATTTATCGGCCCCCTAGCTCCGCGACGTTCCACGTTATTTTACGTTCATCCGCCGTCGTAACAAACACCGTCGAATGTCAAAGCAGAATGCTAGGTCTCTCGATTGCCTCCGAACCTGTTACGCACGATGGATACATGTAATACACTAGCGGACCAAAGTTAAACACTATTACGTTCTTCATAAATTATCGCATTATTTTATGGATAATAAATAATCTATGTAAATAGTCTGTGATCCTTTGTTTTATAATAAATAAACGGACGCGATCGTAAGCAGACAGTATCTACGGGTAACTACGAGTATCTGCAAGTATCTACCGAGTGTCTATTAGTTATCAACGAGTTATCAGCGATCTAATTAGCGATTTACACTGTCTTTGACGAATCTGTTAGTACGAGTGTCTTAGCGAATATTGTCTGTACTTATTTATTTAATATTTTAAAATACACTTGACGCTTTCAACAACGAGCAATATCGTCTAATAAATCTCACAATCAACCATCCTACACAAGTCCTCTACAAATATACTGCTCAAACTTGTACTGTCCAGTGCCTGTGTGCTTCAGTGGGAACAATTCTCAGCTTCCACAACGGTTCTTACGCAAAAGTTCAAATTCGTAGTGTTGATTTCGTTTTAAAAATCAGCAACAATTCGAAAATGATCCTTTTCGGATAAGCAGTGGATGCGATGGTCCAGTTTTGCTGTAGTTCTTCGCTTCATCGTATGAGTATCCATTTTTTCTAAATTTATAAATACTGTCTCGGATATTCTAATAATATTTGCTATATTTCGACAAATGTTCTTGCGCGATGCTGATTTTCATTTAAATTTCCTAATTGTTATTATTAATTTGGTACGTCGTGTTAAATAGACCTATTATTGCACGATCGATGAGAAGCACAAGTGTATTTGAATGTTCGTCTTAAACTAATGTCCGTGGCAGGTACAGCATCGAATCGTGTCATACTCATCCTCTCAAGTATCGTTCAAGTTTTAAAAGTCTCGTGGTCGCTCGTAGATAGAGCGTGAGTGCACATGTAATTCCAAGAACAACTTGGAATTGTCGCGAAAGTATTCCAACAGCTGTTATACGCCTTATACGACATATTTTGGAATTTCATTGACGCTGTTAGGAGGCTCGATTATGATTATATTTATTGGTAATGTTTGAGACATCTGAGATAATATATTCAAAAAATTACGAGATTCTCGATACAAGTAATTACATATGCATAGAGCAGAATATTTCACAGAGATCATAAAAGTATTTAAACAGTCAATTATACTTATTAATGAACTTTATTATACCTTAATTATATCTTTAACATTTAGTGGAGGCTATCTTTAACACTTATTACGCGGTTAAGATGGCTGTTCGGACTGTGTACTAATTTTTTTACTAAATCTATAATCCAGTCAGTGCCCTTCAGTCTATCTTCTTCATCATCCGTTTCTTGCTTGAGTTTTCCTCACATCCATCTAGTTACAGGTATCTTCCAACCCTTATTTTCTTCGTCTGCAAATCTCGCACGCTATCCTATCATCTATCTCGATTTTTAACTCCTCATCTCCTTCGGACGCAACTTATTACTACTTAACAATAGCTGTACAAATATTAGATCGTATCAAGTTGTATTATAATTCTAAAATGAACATTTTTAAATCTAAATCGAGGTATTTCCTCTCACATTTTTATACCTGTTCGTTCCGTTTCTTTGAAAATGTGATGTTATCGTACGTAGTTTTGATAAATTCATATTCATGAACATAAATAGTCCAAGAACCACGTAATTTCTACGTATTGTACTTTTAAAGAATTAGATCGTAATTGTTTCAAAAATCCTATGAAACCAACAGAAGTTTGGTAAAAGTTTATGTGAGATACTATGTACAATTCTTACTGGGTATTGATTTTATTTTTCCTTTGAGTTAGAGTTCACGCTCTCAGACAAAGGAGCACTCGACTCCTGACTCTTAACTCTTTCTAATCTTTTTTATTTTGGAAATGTTTGAAATCCAATGATATTATTATTTGTCCATAAGAAGTTGTTACCCTTTTATCAGCGAGCGATAGTAGGCGACACCACTATCTTGAAACAACAACAATTCTGACTTACGAAGCGAAGTAATTTCAAAAAAATTCTATCACAAAGAAAAGGTAAGATTGCACCAATGTGACTTCCTTATTCTTTCGAATTTCTGTCTTTTGAGCTTACTTTCTTCCTATAGACGAGCTTTCCAGTAAAATTCGTACAGACGCTGCATGTACTTTCATGGAGGGAGTTCCATTCAAACGCGAATCTACACATCTCTATACTTTAATAAAACCTCAGTTTAATAAAATAATTGTAAACTGTCACAATATCTGATGAACTTTTGCGCAGAAAAAACTTGAATCTCTTTAGATAATAGAAAGTCACCGTTTTTAGAAGAACTCCAATTACCTTTTGTCGTACGCTTCTTCGTACATCGTAAAAATGCGGGTTTTCTGGATGATCCACTCCACGACGAGCGTCTCAAACGTGCAATCGCACCTCTCGCCGATTTTCATTTATTCTCGAGTTTCGTGAAAATTCTGTTGAATACTAGAACACGTCTTCGTAAAAAGAATGCCGCATTTATTCTCACGCGCAGGTCTCGCGTAACTGGTCGCTACAAAGGGAATAATGGATTGAAGCCTTCTAGACGAAGTAAAACACAAAAGGGAGTAGTTGGTATATCACTACTGAATGTTTTATAATCCAAAAATGACTGGAATAAGGCTTTGCTACAAAGGGGCATTCGTTGTGTAACAATCTAATGATGTGAAGATCGCAGAAGGAAAATATCACGTGTCTGTTTTTGTAAATTTTTCTAAGTTGAAATTCATTTGGTAGTTGAAAAGAGAAATTATGCATCGAGTCCAAAAAGAGAAAGAATGAAATATTTAGAAGTAATTGATCGATTAACGATGTACTGCAAAAACCAGGAGTATTTGTAGTATCACGACGATCGATACCTTTGAAACGTTACGTACAAAAATACAAAGTTAATTGGGAAATTAACATGTCTTAAAACGCCGAGTAAGAAATGTCTTGTTTATTATACAATTCTTCCTCACCGTATTTCACGTATCATTCGTTGATGAAAAACGTGTGTATTTTTACTGAAAGCAACGGACGTTTCAAATGATACGCTTAATATTTTGTAGCGTGGCACAAAAACGGCGCAGTGTATGCAGCAACAACGAGACATGCATCACCTTGAGCTTATGAAAGATACTAGGACTCAAAACATAAAATATTCTTCATTGTAGCACCATAGACGGGCATATTATTCATGAAAATTCACGACACGTTTAACGCAAAAAAGACGCAACACGATTTTGCCCAACAGGGGTTGCACGTAGAAATACCAAGAAATCGAAGAACGAGCCTTCCGAACTGCGATCGAAAGAATTATTAGAAAGATTCTTTCGTAACTCGGCCGACTAAATCGAGTAAAATCTGCGATTCACACTGCTCGTAATCCTTTGGTACTTGCGAGAGGTGGAGCACTGATTATGAGGTAGAGAAGAAAACCAGAACACATACTCGTGTACATAGATTCGACTCTAAATAGTACGACACACATGGCAACGTGTGTGCCACTCGACACTGCGCGATTCATCGAATCGCCGGAGGAACTTTTACACGATCCTGGAAAATTGGCTCTACTACTTTCTACCTGTGTACAGAGTGGACCGAAATCCTACCGAGGATTGAGGTTGTAGATAGGATTTAGGTAGATGGATAGGTGGTTGCATTCTCGTGATGAGTTTTAACCCAGTTTTTTCCTGCGTTTGCGATTTGTACTCGGATAAACTTGTTTCGACTCTGCTTCGGTAAAATAGAAAATGTAAGACAGACGGCTACTGGTGCTTAAGATACATGCTGTCGCGTAAGTTTACATACATTCCTGAGATATTTTAGTGAAAGCCCTGGCTCAACTAATTCTTTTGCGCATTGGAACATATATCGTTAAGATGCAACAAAATTTATTCACTTCCCTTGTTAGGAAAATAGCCGTAAAAAAATACAAGATACAATGTTACAAAAATTACGTAGTCTATTAGAATTAATTAATTTCTTACAATCTTATTAGATTTTATTAATTAATTCTACTAATTTGTTACAAATTACATAAACATACGAATAGGATTAATGTTATATTAAAATATTCTCTTCACACGTAAACATTAACAATGCCGTGCCGTCTCTTTGAAAAAAAAATTGGAAAATTGTGTAGGCAAAGAGCTAAGTGGTTTTTCAAAAAAAAAGGATCGCGTTCGTTTGTTTAAGTGTTTTGTGCGATGAAGGTTGCCAAAGTCTCGAATCTGCACCTCTTCACGTTTTCTCGGCGTCTGACTAAAATCGACCATCGGCGGTTCGATGCTGCGGAATGTTTTGATTATCGGCGCTCGGTCCGCTGCGAACACCGATATCTGACACAGGTCGGCAAGAAAAGTTTTCGCGTCTTATTGGATACAATTGTAAAGTTCAGAAAATTGAAGATTTTCTGAATGAATTGTTTCAATTAATTTTTGAAAAATACATTATTCTCGGGATATACCTATCCTAACACCAAACTGTTAGAAAATAAATCGAAAAAAATAGCAAGGAAAATGGATTTTTTTGATATTGGATATCGAATCTCGTACTCGATATTTAAAATAGGATTTAAAATTTGTCCGTGGAAAAATTCTGGAAAAAATTCATCGAGTATACAATTCTTTAATTAAGCTGAAGTTTGAATAAATCTTTGTAAAAATAGAATCACTGGATAGAATTGAATCCCTCGCGAATGGTTTTATCCCCTAAATTGGTTTTCGATCTACATATTGTCTCAAATGTTTCACGAAACCATTAATTCCAAACAATCCATTTTTTCTGCGGTTTAATTTTGTTTACACATATTTCTCTTTCCGGATGGTTCTAATACATTATATCAATAAGTTTTATAATCACGTTAAACGTTATTCCATTAAGATACATTTCTCAATTTCATTTGCGTCTCAATAGATGAGATATTCTAATGTTTGAAATAAAAACTTCAGCATAAAGTATAAGCACAGAATCGAGGAAACGTGTATTAGCAACGATTCTGTCACAATTGCCTCAAATTTGAGAAATACTTTAAGGTTGAAAACAACCCGAAGAGTATAGCACAAAATTTTCACTAACCTCTTTCTATGAATGCTATACAAAAATCTGTTATGCATATTTTCTTCATAATTGATCGAAAATCGTGTCTCTTTGACGATCAATTATCATGCAGAAGACCCGATTGCGTGTAACAGGTACGACATTTTGCCCAACTTAAAGAAAGACAACATGTAAATAAACTTAAACTATATCGGGTTCGGTCTCATTTCAATGCTGCCTCAAACGCACAATTATAGGCGGAAACCACCGTAGCGGTACCTACAACTTTTTGCGAATATCTCAGAAACTGCGAGAGATCGACGGTTACATATATAGGAAGAAGTTGTTCGAAATGTTGATTTCTGCAGTGTGTTCAAAAATCATCGAAATCGAAAAGGACGTTTCTGCAAGTTCACTACGACCAATAAAAAAAAAGTACTGTAATACGTTCAGTAGCTTCGATGATGAGGTAACCACAATTTCTACGTTACCCACTGGCTTCGCGGTGGACGTCCATAGCTGCGAATAATCGAGCTAGTCGCACACATTGCCACGAAGTAGGGCAAATAAAACGACGAGCAAAAAAGAGGATTGGAAAAAGCGAAGAAAACGAAAACGAGAAAAAGTAGATCGATGGCCGTTGAGGCACTCGCGATGTTAACGACGTCAATCGATATTCAGGATCCCGTCGTTTCGCTATTAAACGAACCAATATTTGAAGCGATCGATTGATATTACAAAACACGCCTCGAGTGGCTATGCCATCGAAACGATGCCGATTTACCGTACGATGGAACGCGATAGTCCGATTATTCTGTAAAATTATAAATACCTCTCGCGCTCTGCCTCTGCCGAGTGGAAGTATTTGCCGGGTACTCAGCCTCTGCCGTGTATCGCCTCGATGTTCGTCGTTTGCACAGCATCTGCAAATACGTCTGTTCGCTGTTCCGCCGATATTTCCAACGCATTGTTTGCAGGACATTTTCGAGCGTGCTCGCGCTCCAGTTGTAGCCGTGGTACGTGCATCTTCGTCGAGTAGATAATACACTATAGCTTGTGGAAAAAAGATCGGATGTTTTACGAGACGCCGCTTGGTGCGCTGCAGAACATGCGATCGAGATAAAACATGGAAATGGCTTTTTCTGATTGCGGTGTTAATTCCCTCCTTCCGGTGACGATAAACAGTGCAACTTGTTTGTATGTTTTTTGTGTGTCAGTAAAGTCTAAAAATGTTCCTTTTTGCTACCGAATGGGAGTTTCAAGTGGAACGAGGAGGATAACCGCTTAAACCGTTTATAAAGTTTAAAATCCCGTCCATATTGGTCAGGTTAGTCGAATCGTCTTAATTTTCTTGGTTACTTAGTTCCTTAGTTTTTGACAACTTTTAGCATCGTGTGTTTTGTTAAGCAATTTTCATAACAGAATGCACACTGATTTTGATCGTAGTATAGTTAACGTAGAAGATGAATATCTTCGAAAATGTTCCGTAAAAAGCTGTTATTAAAATTGCAATAATTTGCACACGAGTAGAGAATGTTTTAAATGAAATAGTATATAATAAATTCTCTCGCCATTAAATTAAAAGAGAAACGGTTTATTGGATTTTATTAAAGGTATTTATATCTCAAATTTAAACACAGATTTTGAATCTAATTGCTATATTGCTAAATAAATATTGTGTATTTTGGGTGTATTTCATTTATTTTATTTCAATTTTCTTAACGTTACATACATTTGATCAGTCAGGATCGGTATCGAATAACATCGCATAGAAAGTTTAATTAACATAAAAACAAGAACTGTTTCGAAAATATTTATAACGAGCATTAAAAACTCTACAACAAAAAGGAATCCTCATTTCGTTAGAAGCTTACATTTAATGCCTTGTAAATTATTTCCTATTCATGGTAATCTTCGCCATTGAATTAAATGCTTTGAAAACTTTCGAACTAGCTTTGCGAAACGAAAAGTTGTTAATTAGTTTCCCTTTGCGATATTTAATAGCTTTGTTTTATGTTAAACGTGCTGCATACTGCGTAGTATCAATGTGAACCGGTTACAATCTTACTAAAAAGCACGAAATTGTTATAGCTGAGAAAACGAAATTTTGTATTTCTTATCACGAAAAATTTATAGTAAAATATTGTACATAAAAATAGTTGTAAATTATACGCGCGACATATTTCTCTCCAAACCAAGATCGCATCCGATATTTAAAACGGAGCTACTTAATATGTTAAAAAGGGGAATAATATGCACCCAGGATTAAAAAAATGAAGAATTTAAAAATAATTGATAATTCGTGATAAACCAAGAATATTTCTAATATTATGATTAATATTGTGGAAATGTCCAGGAAGATAGAAAAACGTTTAAATATGTAAATTTGTAAAAAAAATGTAAGAAGCAAATAAAAACTGTTTCCTCTATTTCATAGTGATTTTACGTTCTATAAGAGCTTAATATCTTTTAATGTTTCTATGAGAAGAATGCAAAGATGTGATTTATACATATAACGCGTTCTACTCCCGTAGTCTTTAAATATTTTCTCCAACTTCAGTCTTATAATTAAAAATGGAAAGAGAAAGGACAGGAGAGATAAAGTAACAACAAGTTGGTTAGCTGTTATTTAAGTGTATATAAAGTAATTGAATAGATTGTTTACTATTCGAACAGCGATCGCTAATTGATAGAAAATTACGCGCGTCGGGCATAGAAAAACAAAAGTTTGGCCCGATCGAAGAGTGTCGAACGGTTAATTTCCGAAGTTTATTAAAAGACTAATTGTTACTCATCACTGGTTCCATTACATTAATTAAATGGAAATGTTCACCGGCGAATGGCGCCCGCCTCGACTACTGCAATTTATTCTCCACTTGTACAGGTTCGCGTAATTAACTGCCGTGCTCGTAGAACTTTTATCAGAGCCGGTTGTGTTTTTATCGAAATACGCTGGATTATTAAAAGCGCCTCCGCGGAACTTTAAACTTGCTTAAAAGCTATAGCTGCTGGTTCGCGCGTACGTTTCACTTTGTTCACAGGCACGAGCGCGATGTCGTTTTGCGTTTCGCCATGTCAAATTTGTCGTTCGCCTTAAAAGCGTTCCAAACCTCATCACAGAACCGCGTTCCGACCTTTGGAACGCCTTCAAAGCATTTGAGGTTCGTTTGACTGCTATTAGCGGACCCCTAACGTTACCGATACCATCAACCATTTTACAATGTCGTATCTCTTTTATTAAGCTCCCTTTTAATAAATTTACTACAAATATATCCTCTTAAAAATCATTATTTTACAGCGTTATGAATAATTACATAGTCAAACACATTTTCCGCTTTATTTCTTCGATATCTTCAGGAAATCACTGATCGTGACTGGGTGCGTTAAGTGAAATTGTGTTTATAAAGGATAGATTAAACGCTATGGGATATTAGATGTTGCATGACGAATTATTTCCTTTCACAATTGAAACAGAGGATAAAACGATAATTTTTCAACGACACAATGCTCTCGTTCATACAGTCGCTACGACAAAAATGTACTTTTAAGGTTTCGAAATGAAATTATTATGATGGCCAGCTTTGAGTCCTGATCTGAGTCCGATCGAGAACCTACGAGAAATTCTAGCAAAAATAGTTTACGATCAGGAGACGTCACTTATAGAGAATATTGTTGTAGTTAAAAGAAAAATCTGCGTGGGTGGATATTCGAAACGAAACTTTAAATAAGTTATTGAATAATATATCTGACGGATTAATAGTAGCAATAAAAAATAAAGAAAAATGCATTAAATATCGAACGAAGGCGTAACAAAATTAATATTGAGTGTATATTTTTTCACGACCCAAAACACAATTTTCATTTTTACCAGACTTTGGAAAAAGAACGTTCTTGTTTCTTGCATATTCAGTTTTGTTTTATATTATAACATGAAATTGTATAAACGATTTTGTAAATTGCTGTTTTGACACTATGAAAAATCTAAGAATATACAATATATTACATAAGCATTATTGGTTTTGTTGGCAAATTTAATTAAAAAATAAATTGCTACGAAGAAATAGGTTGCTACGTTTAGTATGAGATTTTGAAGGAAAATTAAGAAATATTGTTCTTTGACCCTCGTAAGGTGATTGGCCTTAGTTCTCGTGGCTCGAAGCGATATAATAAGGTTGTAAAATCGGTCAGGCGTTAATGTTTACATGTTTGAACTAACGTGTAAGTTTTAAAGAAGATTAGAAACTCGAGCTTGTTCAGGGCCGTATGATGTCAATCCAAAACTATAATATGTACGTAGTTCTTTCTTTCAAGGTTTTCTGACAATCCTGATCACAAAATGCTTACTGAGTGCGGCTAACTCATTCAGTCTTTATCATCTAACATTTCAATTTGCGTCCTAACTATACATACAGTCAAACACAAAAGTATTTAGTACACCTTTGAAATAGAATATTTTTTTGAAATTTCATCAAACGAGTCTAGCATTTTTGGAAAGCTACGAGGACTAATTCACTGGATAATGTACAAAAGAAATCTCGAGAAAATTGAAATTAGTAGTGATTAGTAGTTTTCTGTAGCACGTATATAGGATGCCAAAAAAATATTTGGCGTTTTGCTTAACAGTATATTTATTAACAATTCTCGATCTCGACTCTTTACGTACGACTTTCGATTTCGACTGATCAATCTCGCTTCTCGGTCACAACTCAACTGTTCTCTTACTCCGATTCCTTCCTTTTTTTTGTCGCCTCTCAATATCCCCACTACGCACGCGTTCTTCCAAGTATTCGGCGGAAGGACCGTAGGAATATCGATGGTTCCTTAGGTCTGTCGACACTTACACTTCGTCGTGGCCTTGTTTATGTTTCATCGGTCTCTCGAAAACAATCTGTCGACGATGGTATACTTTATACCGACGAAACCGTTGGAAAGTTCTTTGTGTGAGTGTCGCCACAGTAGGAGTGGCGATGAACATAGTAAAGGTCACCTTGTACCTTTTTATCCGGACTTGTAACGAAAATATTCTAGTTTCCAGCCTCTTATGCATACGTTGTATTATCTAATCATATACCTAACACTGAAAAAGATCAATCAGATATTATTATTATTATTCATGTTATTCACAAATATATGTAGTTGTTTGTGTGAGGTCATGTTTATTGAGAATACAACTTGGAAGAGTAAAACATTTGTAGATAGTTGCAATAAGCGAACATGCGTGCTGACATTTAAGTATTAGCATTAAGTAATAGAATTAAAGTATCAGTGTTAGGAACGTGTTTAAGATAATTCGCCTTGTCACTCGCTCGCGCGGTTTGTAGCCTTCTGGCTTCAGGGAAATATATTTCTCTTTTTATAAGAAAGGAAGAGAATTCTTTCCTGAGTGAAGTAAAGTATAAAATACTGACAGTTGCAAAGTTACAGATAGTTTTTGCCAAATACCAGTGGCTTCACATTTCAACGCTGTCACTTAATATTATAGAAAATTTCTTTCGGTTTAATCGCTCACTAAGATACGAAAGAAATGGAGCTTCTAGACAAGCAGAGTTTCAAAACTTGGAAATTTAGGATCAGAAGTAGCGAATGCTTCCGTATCTCGTAGAATCAGAATCAGAATCATATTGCATTATATCGTTAGTTCGTTACGAAGCAATTAAACCATTCAACAGATTTGTTTGCAGAAGTTGAAAAATGGTATTGTGAAAAAAATAAAAAATGAGATTAAAAGGGGAAACAAGGCAAGCAATGGGCCAGAAGTGCATGTCGCGCAAACTGTACCGACGTCCTTTGAAATGTTCGACGTTGAATTTCATGAATGACACCGAGCCCTTGTCCCACGGGTGTTTTCAAAAGAACAAGCGCGTTGTTGAAGCAGATGGTGCAAATGCGTTTTTGAAACGACACCGTGACGCAAGTTAAGGGCTATAAATTCGTGGGCTGCATCTCTGTATCACCTGCATGATTTCCCTGCGCATAACTCATGAGCCGCAACTGTGTAATGAAGATTTATAATTGAACATTCTATAATAAATAACAAGATACGGAGATGCATGTAAAATAAATTAACACTTTTTGAAGCCGGAAGATATTTCACCCTTTATAAAACGATATATCACGCGTCGTTAAACAGCACGTGGAATCTGGAAATTAAAAACGTATTTCTCTCGTGGAGGAAAATAGAAAATTATGACGATAATAAATTCAGCTTTTGAAAGAGATTGAATATTTTGATTAACATGTCGCTTCGCGTGGTCTACATTAATGTCCCAAGGAAGAAAATTAATATTAGAAAGTTTCTTAAAATCGTAAGAAAATTTATTTTTTTGTAACAAGTACATTGTCTAAACCTGAAAATTTTTGGTAAGACTTATATCTCATCAAGATTGATTCTTATCTAAAAATGTTACTGATAATGATTTCATATGTGTAGCATAATTATCAAACTTTCATCTAACAAAAAGTTAGAGGGACAGAGAGAGAGAAAGAGAGGACAACTTTAGCGATAGAATTCTATTTCAAATTAAATTGTAAACAACGAACAGACAAAAGAAAAAAAACAAAATGTAATAATAACAATGATGCGTAATAGAAAATAATTGCATAGCATTTCTCTACAATTTCATCTACAATTTCTCTACAATTTTAAATAGTAACAAAGAACATGGCTTTGCTCTTCTATTTGCAACCCAAATGCTCGGAAAAATCAGCCAAGTTTCTACGACAGTTTAATAATCTCTCGAACTCATCGTGGATCATTAAAGACTCGACGAACTTCCGTCATCCTTCTCGTTCTACTTAAACCGTACATTCTTACACAAAATTTCAGTAATTAGTAGGAAGCGCCACTTCGAGGGAAACATCGTAAAAGGATTTGTTAACGAGGCTGATGATAAGGCCGATTATGGAACGTGCCAAGAACATTAGTGGAAGGAGCTCGAATATGAGGTGAATGAATTAATAATTACAAGCAGCACTTACACCTTCTTAAAAGATATAATATATGTTTATTAGCGTAATATATGTATACCAATACATACGTAGATTTAATTAGCACAGTTTGCATTGATCCCAGAAATCTTTCTTCATTCTTAATTCAGAAATTGAGAAATCCGAAAATAAAGAGCTTATCGAGTAACAAAATAGTTCTGCAAAGTGATTGAGCTTCACTTTTTGGGAATTTCTTAATTTCCTTAGATAATTAAAGCACATGACTAATATTCGATTCTCAAAAAGCTTAGACATCCATCCATCGCGAGAAGATGCTATAAATAAAGGTAAAAATCAAGGTAATTTCAAGACAGTGTTTGTAACATCATTTTTCCATATTTTTCAGTTTATAGGGTTTATCAATGTGGTTCCTGGGCAACTCAATAGCAAACGTAAGACTTGTATATTGATCATTATACTACATAGTTATGACGATTATAAAGAATAAAATAATCATAGTTCAATTTGTCCGTAATTTTTTGATTAAAATACATCTTGTCAAAAGAAAGTGTCAGGATACTTTTGAAGGTTAATACAGATTATGACCTTGCAGACCAAATGGAAGGCTTCGTGGTAGATTGAAAACTAAATAATCCATAGTAACCTGGAAATATGTAACTACCATCAGAGATGAAGTCACAAACTACAGCAATTTACATTTCCATTGGTGTCAGAACTAACCAACACATACTTAGACATAGAAGACATTCCCCTTACGACATGACGAACAAACTAATTTAAATTCATCTGAATAGGCCCAAACCATACGTCCAAAACTATCGTTCTGCAATCGCTCCAATTCTAGTTGCATACTCACTATTTTTACTGTATAATCTTCTAATTCTTTCATTTAGTCAGAATATGTAACAATTTGAAGTTACTGCTTGTATCATGTCACAACGTTATCTACGAGGACCGGTCAAATACAAACCGGGCTTTGTAGCTTTATGTTTCAACAGAATGTTTCAAAAAGAACATTCGAGTTATTTTTCTACGTATGTTCCATTTCTCTCTGTACACTTTTGCCAGCGGATTGGCAATATTTACATTCCAGTTTCAGCAATAGGAGAGCTGAATCAGAAGCCAATTGTACGCGATTAGTTTGTTGTTCTTGAAACGTCCTTCTCCTGACACCTCTTCAAGTGGTGGTGATTTTGCAGATCTTTGACTCCTTCCGAATGATGAAAACCACACTTCCATGACTAATATTAACTTTCCAGCAGATTTCGTCAATTGTTATGCGTCGATCATACTCGATCAGTTTCCCATATTTGCTTCGATATTTACTGACGTTACGCTTGTCTCTGGACGTCGCGGATGCAACGCGTTTCGAACGTATCGACGTCCACTGGAAAACAATTTACGCCACGCAAACACTCGCGTTCTTCATAACGTTGCATCCCCAAACTGTAGTCGCAACCTGTGCAAAATTCCACTGAGTATTGTGCTCTCAACAGCTAAAAACTCAATAACCGTGCGTTGTGCGACAGAAGACGTGCTGTTTCTTCGCCCATTGCGTTATCTACGGAACGATGAATACAGCGCCATGGAATGGAACGTCGTTAGGACACTCCTGTTTGAACTCCCACGCAGTCTCATCCGGATAAGCGAAGATGTAGCACGCGTAGTCCGGTTAATATCTGACTGAGCCTTGTGATTTACTAGAAATTCTCACGGGAGAATTGATTGTAAACGTAGCGTTGAATAAAATACAAAAGAGCTATATGGATTACGAAGACTTGGCTGTCTGTTGGATGTAATCGGATCGCAACGTACAAAACTCGGGCAATCAGTCTCACTTTTTGCAGAGACACGAGGCTGCTTCAATACATAATCTGTGGGTCCTTCTCACCAGAATGGAATTGCACGGTACGCCGGAAGGATTGTCGCGAAGCGACCAATTTGAAATTCGGTTACGGGCTTCGTTACCCTCATTTCGCACCCCTTCGGGGGTTGTCGGTGTCCTTCTCCTGGAAACAGCTTCGAAAGTCCCTTAGAAGGAGTTTCTCAACTCGCTTTCACGAGCCGTTTGTGCCAGACGCTGCTGATATCTATACGTTACTTTCCCTCTCATTTTACCTCGTATTTTCGCCTAACCCCATCCGCCCTGCAGTTTCTTGCTTTCTAATTGTTATCTCGGGATAAAGAAGAAATCACGCGGATATTGGTTCGTCTAGAGTCTAGAGAAATTGCTGGCTGTGATTGCTATTCGCAGTCGTCACCGCAACTCGTGATTCTCGCGAGACCACTGTTGCGGAGAGTTTGTAATTCTGTTGTGTTCTTTGCATCGTTTCAGTTTCAGACTAATCATGTTTTTTATCGCCTATGTTGAAGTAACTACTTCAAGGAAAACTCTACATCTTTATTTATGTATATCCGTGATCTGGAGACCGCTGTTACGCAGAAAATAGAATTTAGTGAAACAAAAATATTCTAAATAAGAAAAGGTCCATATTATTGTACCCTTGAATATACGTTATGTTTTGGGTTACAAGGTCTAGGAACAAAGGAACTAATAAATAGATTTCTATTTATGTTCCTTGTAACCTTTAGCTAAAGCTATAAGGCTAACTTTTTTGGCAATGTCCTTTTGCTATAAATATATGAACGCGCTCCATATTTTATTGTATTGTAACACTAAGAGAGTAAGGATCTGGATCAATATAAACTTATACTTATACCTTTATTTATTTCAATATATTTTTCTATTACAAATTCGTCCACTCGTTCTTCTATCAGTCAACCTCAACAGCCCATAAATTTCTTAAGTTTCAGGGAACTGTGTAAAAATGATTGTTGTTGCGCGTGATCTTCTGTCTTAAGTGTCTGTCTCTTGTCTAAGTGAAGCTCCTCTTAAGGATTTTCGTGTACTTTTGTCTGACAAAAATTGAATTATCAGATTTGTCTATTTGGTAATTAATAAAATTATCAGAATAATTTAATAGAACTGGAATTAGTAATCAAAAATTTCTCACGAAAGTACGTCAGAGTAACATAAGATTGGACAAATAATCTGAGTTCACAATACGGCAGCATACTGTGAACCTACTTTATTTGAGGTCTTATAATTCCAACATTTTTCCCCACAATCGAATCTGTTGAATGCTGCAACAATCGTTCCAGAAATTATGAATAACGCGAGAATCTAATTAGGAAAGGATAATTATTTTGGTATTAAGCGTTAATTAATGATACGGTGTTTTGAAAATGAGCAATTCAATAGCAAGTTTTGTACTGTTCAATATTTTATTCCAACAGTCAGTGCATAGTGTGAATAATCGTAGTTCCATAGCGCGTTGTAAATTAGAAGGTTATTTTGGTATCTAAGTTTAATTAAAAATAACTGTTGTACTTACAGATTCAGATTTTATCAGGTTGTATTACATGTATAAGCTTATATATTTTTTAATAAAAATATTTTATATTTATTTTCCTAATAAGGTAATATTGCAGTTTAGATTATCTTGAAAATATTATATTTTATTAGCTTTTGTATCAAGAAATAGAATTGAAAATACACATATATTTGTAAAACATAAATATATAATATGTATTTAAGGTATGAAAATACTGCATGAATAAGCAAACAAATAGATTACTCTTACAATATATATATTTGTTCATTAATTTTATGCACATACATACATAAGTTCATATTATTATTACATGTATATATTATACATTTATATTATTTATTGTTAAGCATAATGTAATGCATAATCAAATAGGCGAAGATGAATAGCAAATACAAAAGAAGTTTTGATCTGTTTTCTTTCCATCAGTGCTTAAAATGAAAAACTAATGGAACAATATTAATGTTTCAAATCACTATTATCTCTGCCAGATCGATATTTCGTTTATTATCGAATGACGATATTGAAAATAAATCTTGTTTACTTATTTATTTCTCTATTCAGCTACCCGTGATTAATTTATATATCTCCGATTAATGACAAAAATCAATTCACATCTAATAATGAAAAAATATTTTGTAATAAATATTTTGTATTGCAATATAATAATGTATTAACGAAGTACCTTTTTACTTTTATCAAGGACATTTATTCCCTATAAGTTATCACTATCACTTAGCAATAAAGAATTAAGTAAAAAAACGAATGCAATTTTGCAGTCAAATTTTACACGTTATCTGATTACTCTATTTGACGAAACATCAGAAATTGAAAGTTTATATAAAATTATAAAGTATTATAGTATTACATAATATACTCTATAGACAATACTATAGAGAATACTATAGACAAGTTAGTAAACTGTTACTTTACTCTAAAAAGAGTTCTGGAGTTATGTGCTTTCTTAGGCAATAGGCGGTATTTTTTCCTAAAAACTAACAGAGATTAATCAATAGAACTTGTGTATGTCGTTTTTGAATACTGAAATTTAGATTGGACACTGTAGCTCGATGAATATCGTTAAATAATTTGTTTTAAATAAGAGAAAATATTTCTCGAGGCAAACGACAAATTAAAATTGCATTGTTTAGCATAACTCGGTGTGCCATGTCGACGTCATCGTCCTTGGTGAAACCTGGGAAAATGCTCTTATCGGAGAGAGGATTTTCGTAACATCGCCGACTAAATCCTCCATGTTAGACGTCGTAAAGGCTGAACATCTAACCTTCCACCCATCTCCCTAATCTTCTTTTGTCCGCCTCGCCCCCTTGTCTGTTACGTACTTCCAGCTTTTCCTCTTTGCTCTGCCTGTCCTCGCTGAAAAAGCGAAAAGATGTTCCACTTTTACCCGAAAACTATCGAACTGTTTACCGTATTTACGAAGGACGAATAGGTGGCGTCCCTGCCTGCAGATTATGCTAATCCGAATATGAAATAATCCTGGAAGTACGCTCCGCCTGTATTTTGAATACAGAATGCAATTAGGTGAACAGGTTTGCTTCTCAGTTTATTGCTGTTGTTTGATAATAGCAAGCACAGGTGCTTTAACTAAATAACGAATATGGTTGACATTGTTTAACAAGTCGAACTTTAACATAGAACGAAACGACACAATTTTCCTCTTTGACTTGCCTTGATTCCCCTTGTTCAGAGTATTACAATACAAATATTCCACGAATCTGTAGAATTACATTTGGAAGGAAAATTTCCCAGAAATGTTCTTTCATCGATAAATAATCAAATAATCTCCGACACATCTTATAATATTTCCAAACACTCGAATCCTATTTTCCTCACATTACCAAATAGCATTAGTAATATATATTAATCATTTTTCATATTGTTGCTGCAAGTATCGGAATATCCAACTAATGCGTTATTATAACATGTAGAAATTGTAAATAAATTCGAAAAATCGCACGACTGAATATTCCGTTGCAAACGTTGAGCTAGGAAGCTACGATAACTTGCACGCGTCCACACATTTAAATCTCTTTCACCCTACAAATGAGAACAGAATTGAGAGCTGCGCGTAGTTTCGAAAACTAATCAGCGAAGTCTAATACAATTAACCAACCCTCGATAATCAAGCCGGAGGAAGGATCAGCGATGTAAAATCAGAATGATCGGTACGAGATTATAGGCTCAATTTTCATTCTCGTTCAACACCCTCTTACAGCGTTCCAACAGTCGCGTCATCGTCGTCATCACCGGCAGTGTTTCCCCCTCGGCATAAAAGTCTCGAAATGCAAAAGAATTTTCCAGACCGTTTCTTCGAAGCTGCCGCGCGAACTTCGAAACTTTCCCTACATTTTGTTCCTGCTTCGCCCTTTCTTCCTCCCATTCTTCCTGCCTCTCCTTTCTCTCCCATTTACATTCTCATCGCCCTGTTCTCTGTCCGATGTCTTGGTCGCGCCAGCGCCAGCCACGCGCTTCGAACACAAAGCGGCATTCAAATTTTCTCCGCGGTGAAATGAAGGCTCGTTCCTTGCACGGCCGAACGAAGCCTTTCAACGGGGAAATTAAGGAGAGCCCGTGCTTTCGCCGCTGCGGAGAATCAAATTTCAATGAAAATCGAGAGCCGGCTACAAGCCGAGATGTTACCCGGAAGCTACGGAAATAATCCCTGCCATCGTTCCACCAGTCGATAATAACGTAAGCCTAGATTCTATTGTTCTCTCGGCAATTTTCGCGTGCGAGTTTTCCTGCCCTCGCGCGAAATCAACAACTTTTCGTTTTTGGTTTTCTCGCCGTCGAAACGAACATCCATGACGAGCATGTTTACGTTAATTTTTGGATTTTAATGTCGTTCTACGACGAAAGAACGATTATTGCAACATTTTGTAACGCGGTTGAAAGTAAAAACAATTTGTTACGTCGAACAACGCAAGTCTTTTGAAAATAGCTTACAAGTTTTGCAAAAGAACCAACTAACCAAAAAGCCAACAGCCATCAAGACGAATAGTGATTTATGCATTTTCAAATTTTAATGTTCTTTTTTATTATTTAATTTGTACTTTATAATTTGTCCAGCTGGACATTTAGTAAATTTTCCAACTTAATTGCTAAATAATATGTAGATAGCTACCCTTATCATAGCTTCTTCTATTATATTGCAACACTGTAAGTGTGAGGATCTGGATCAGCATACACTATACCTGTACTTATACCTATACTTATTTCAATATATTTTTCTATTACAAATTCATCCACGCGTTCTTCTATCAGTCAACCTAAAAAAAAAACTGTTAAAAAAGATGCAGAAATTGTTAGATTCGATTAGAAACTTCTAAATACTATAAATTTTCTTTTTATTTAATTTTTATTTAATTTGTACTTTATAATTTGTCCAACTGGACATTTAGTAAAATTTCCAACTTAATTGCTAAATAACATGTGGATCTTCCAGTTTGACTATCTTTTTTCTTTAGTGAGATCAGTGGGGTGTTTTCTTTTTAGTCTTCGAAATTTTAATGTGATAGTAATATTTCGAAAACTGTGAAGAAGAAACGATACGCGCTTCGTGCCAAGATATAATTAAAGGAGAATTTTGCTAGCGTATACGACAACGTATAGAATTTTAAAGTTGTTCTCATGTAAAAGTAAAAAATATCCCTCATCGTGTTCTTCTGCTGTAGCTTTTAAATATAGAAAGATCTGCGAACAGCACCAGTACAGATTTCGTTCTACGTATCGCGTACGGCGGCTCGCAATGGAAATTCTATGTTCGGCTTTCTTTAGGTTGTAGGTGCTTCCCATCTGAATTCAATGTATTAAATTTGCATTTTTATGTTCCGATATGTATTTTTCATATATATCGTATATGTCTGTGTTTTATTGCAACGCACAAGATCAAGATCGATCAAGAAAATTCTTAAACTCCTTTCTGTTTCAATGTTCGGAGTTAATCATGATAATTATTGCCTCACGATTTAAGAACGATCGTTTAACAGCAAGTACGTTCGATAAAATTATAAATTGCAAGAAGAAATAGAACGCTTAATTGTTTGTTTAAATGAGAAATTAGTAAAATTGGTTGATTTTTTTGTACCAAAGTCAGTATTTTTTTTTACTGTGAGTGAGAAATGAAAATGATAAAATTCCAGACTGATATGTTTGCAGACAGTTTTTCAAATAAGATATGAACTCTGGTTACATTTATCAATAAAATGCGTGATTGATAGACATTTTAAATTAAAATCAGAAAAGATAGATTCCGAAAGACATTAAATCAATACGATTGCTACCGACGTATACATAGAAAGTTACGTTCACAGAAAGTTTGAAGTTCAAGTAACATTTCATATATTGCTGATAATTTACGTCGTCAGTAGAGGTTTAAATAATAGACTTAAATAATGGCCTGTAAATAATAGAAACTAGAAGCTAGAAATAAATTTCATGTAAGTCTTTCCATCTTTGACACAAAATGCAATATGTAAATTAAACATTAATTATGTTTAAGCATTAATTATATTAGTATAATATAGAAATATCTTTCTTTGTTAAAATAAAGCTTCGTTGTGATATTAAAAATAAGTTGTGAGAAAGAAACCTTACGCACCATACTACTTTGTAAGTAATTTGTCTCATAAAACCAAGTCTAAAAAACGAATCTCTGCTATAAGGTTCATAATTTTCATTCTAGATTGTCTTAAAAGATGTGGTTAATTTGATAGCATGAAGCATGGCGAGCTTTCGCGAAATAAATGGCAGTGTATTCTAATTTACCGTGTGTCACTGCTAAAGTAGAAATTACGCGAAAATTGACCTGCAAATGGCGAACGTGGCGAAAAAATGCAGAAAACCTAGAACAATTAAATTTATTCTAACATCTCTCCATTTCAATTTTTAATTTCACGTATTAAAGGTTAGAGAAGGAACGTTTCAAATATAAAGATCGAAAATACTTCTGTAAGCAAATGTTCTGACAATTTGTAATTATCCGTTTTTTAGTGAAACCAGGAACGTATTTCCTTTTGTTTCATGTAACATTGTTAATTATAAAGAATTTTGTTCGAGAAACTGTGTAGAGATCATCGCAGGAACACAGTATCTCACAAGAATATTCATTTTCAAGTACGCGATCGTTTAATTTCTTTTAACGAGTGTCTGTGAAAAGACACAGTAAGTGTCCAGAAACAAGTTTTTCAGAAACTTTTGCATTGATGTAGCCTAAATTCGCGAAAGAACAGGTGTATTTGTACCACCTCTTAGTTGTAAAAGAAATAATAATAAAAAGAAAAAGAAAAATGGACAATAGCCAAGAAAAAAACGTTTAACAATGATTGAATATTTCAGAATATTTGGAACTTAACAAATGTTTATTGGCACTTGTACCTTTTTTTATAGAGATGTCGTTGTGACACCATCTTCTAGCATTGCTAATAACTATTTAGAAGTAAATTGCAGATAAATTGCACTTAAACTCTATACTACAGCATTCTCATTGATATGTAGAACATTTTTCAATAAAAGAGTAAACATTTTTCAATTTTGGCATCTACAATGTTTTCTACAGGCAGTCATTTGTTCACTATGCTTGATATTTAATGTCATTGATATTCAGTATTAATACTTGATATTTTATTTTCATTCATTTATCAATTATAATATATAAATGTATTTTTATTTTAATTCAGTTTAACTCCAGTTTGTTATATATAAAATACTCTTGAAAGTTACTTTGCCATTAAATTTACTTAACCATTGTATTATAATTGCATGAAATATATATTAGACGTGGAAAAAAGATATGTGGAAAGACACTTGTCAATAACGAAATAAATGAAAAATTTGAGATAAAAGATTCGTCGCCATTATTTAAAAGAGACCTAATTTTGGCAGTTCATCGTTATACTTTCCTGTCGTAATTCGCTGTTAAAATATCGCTGATTTTGTCTTTGTGAAACATTCGTTTCATTGTTTCTGAGAAAATTACATATAACGTTCGCGTAGTTTTTTAGAGAAACGCGAAGCTGTTATGAAGTTTCGTTAAAAACCAAATGCGTAGATAGAAAAAGTCACCGGAACGAAATATGACGACGAATTCAATTTCTCGCGCAGTCAAACTTTTAACATATCGCGTTTCGGCTTTCATTTCAAGCTGGAAAATTATATTCTTGGTTTCTCAAATGAGAATTTTGACATGAGAGAAAGAGAGTTGGACGATTTTAGTTGAACACGCTAAATTCGATAGTTTCGTTGTGACTATATTAACACGGGATACCATATACGATGTATCCATTTGAATTTCAAGCAAATTTTTCGTTCGTATAATCCGCGTTTTCGAAAATTGACTTCTCTTGTTAATCGAACTATTACGAAAATTATATTCTTTCTAAAATACTGCCCGCCCGTTCTATCGATATGCATATTTCATTATTCCGCTGCGAAAGTAAAAAAAAAGTATCATCGCTTTTCAATTTCGTTACTTTTCCTAAAAAACTGTTTCGAATTTTTAACAAATTTTTTTCTTCACAGTAACTCGGAAAAATTGACTTGCGGCGTTTAAAATCGAACTGACTGTTATTGTTAAATGTAATTAAGTTGAAGATGCAAATGATCATCATTTGCTATTTTTTGGAGAATATTTTTAATGTAAGAATTCTGGTACTGCACTTTGAAGTTCTAAGCTTCAGATCGAACTGTTTCATACGGCTCGCAATATCACAACACGTTTCTTCTCATTAATAGATTGCTCTTTCTGCGCTGTATGTAATGTACAATATTTCACGAACTATCTAGAATCCCTTAATGAGAAATAGAACTTTTTACAATCTTCGTAGCCGAAAACTGTCTGCGAGACAAATAAATTCATCATCTTTCATATTGGTGTTTCATACAGCCGTGTTGTTCTTGCTGCATGTTTCTTTCAAATAATAAGTAAGGCTACATAGCGCGTTGATGTGACTGTCATGTTTACAATGCAAGAAAAGAAACAACTCACAATGTGTCAGGTAAAGAGTATCTCAAAAAGAAGTTCATAGTAAATATGACTATATTGTACTGCGCCATTTTTTATCAACTTGCTTTTTACCATCTCTCATCTTCCTTTATCGAACATTTCTCACAGTTTCCATCGATACAATTATATAAGCATTTTACATATAATTATTATTACATTTACATATTTATTATATATTTACAATTACATATAAATATATGTCGAGTTATCATTGGAATTAGGGGCGTGTAATGAATGTTTCTTTGGATTAAACATTGTTGTTATGCAAGAGCGAAGATATTTACTTACAATTAATTACAATTAGTACAATTATAATTGTGACAAAATTTGACAAGTAACCGTGGTAATTACGTACTCGGGATGTGAATGGCAATCATCTTAGACTCAGTAACGAATCCATGGTCAACGGGATGACGAATGCGATTTCTTCCACAGTCTAAGTCAAACTCAACCTACTGATCCACGATTCTGGCGTGACTCCACGTACTTGTCCACAGTACAACTAGAACATATCTGACTGACCCTCAGTCCAAGTGGAACTGCTCTTATATACTCCTCTCCGTACCTCTCTGTACCCCTCGGGTCGATCTTTTAAGGAGAGCTATTTAATTACTCCATACCTCTGTTAGGTACACGTCTCTCCCGTTACCGTGGCTACGTTCAACGACTCGTTATGTCACTTCGAGCCTAAGCTCACTGTCATTAATCTCGGACACCCATACTCGGATTCAATCATAAACAACTATTTCTCAGTTTTATTATTTAAATACAGCTATAATAAAAAGTCTAGACTAAAGTATTGGAGACCTTGCCAAACATTCCAAAAGAAAGATACTTATGTCTTGATATTTTGGAATTTCCATAAATTCACGTATTTATAAGTACGTCTTTATCGATCTTTTTAACGTGAAAATTTCCTTTGTATAAGTAAATTTATCTAATTTATCAACATTTATCAATGTTGGAAATTCCTGTCATTTGCTTTAGCCAGAAAATTTATCTAAAGAAAATCTCTGCGCGTTCGTGTATTCGAAGTTTCACGTTCACGATTATTATCAAAGAATTTCAAAAGTCCATTCACTTGGTTTGCACAAATGTAACATTCCAACAGGAGCAAATTTTATCGCTGACGTCAGCTGAAAACCGTTTCCGAGGAGAATGTTCCTATTCAGTTTTATTTGACTTTCTCTTGAATGATTAAAAACCTCATCTACGATCACGCTGAAAAAGCGATATTTTATCTTTTTCCGCGATGAAGCAACGCTTCTGAAACGCTGGATGCGCTGAATGCGGTTACGTCGCGTGTCAGTTCTTATCGGCTATCCTGTAATGGTTAAATCCTGTCCGCTTCCTTAAAATTTACATGCTGTAATTCAAAATGAATAAAAGATACGTTGGCGTAATAACGAATCTTAGGAGGCCAAACTCTGCGCTGTATTCTCGTTATATTCTAAAAATGGGAAGGCCCGATTCGAAAACTACTCTCATCGATCTTCCTTTTTTTCTTTTTTCCAGGAGATTGAGAAATATTCCAACAGAAGTTTGTCTCACGAGGAGATGAAAAGGACTGCAAAATCCCTGTATGCGTATTTAATGCTTTAGGTTGATGGTAAAACAGCCCCGAAAGGATTTAAGCACACGGTCCTTTGTTTTCGAGAAATTAGTCGAAAAATTACGGTTCTTGGTGCAGCAATTTTCTCCGTTTTAAATATTTTGATTACAATTTCCATCCGCAAAATTGTAAGAATATGGAGGAGTACTATAAATAAAAATAATCAAAAATTGATGAAAATAAATAGTAAAAATATGATATTAAAAGAAATAATATTTGTATTAAAAGAATTTATACATTGAGGTGTAAAAAGGATAATTAATTTCTCGAAAACAAAGGGCTATGCAGCGAATCCTTTTGCGGCTGTTTTATCATCAACTTAAAGCATTAAATGCAAATACAACCAGCTCGTCCGAGATTCCGCAGTTTTTGCCACCTCGTTGTAATACAAAACCTCTATTGGATTATTTCTCAATTTTTTGAGAAAAAAAAAGAAAAATTAACGAGGGTGGTTTTCAAAACCCCTCTGTTTTTAGAATATGCTGAAAATACGCCATAAAATTTGCTTTAAAGCATTAAATGCATAATACAGCCAACTCATTAAAAATTTCCTAGCTCTTGTCGATCGTACACACGTCTATTTGTATCTGTATGGAAAAGAATATAATGTTGTATTCTTCTTTTCATAATAAACTTCATGACTGGAGTATAATACAATGTTTGTATGGATAAAGGATACATAATTACCCAGATGAGACTTTTAGATAAATACTGAATTTCACTAAACCATGAAATTCTTCATATAGGTCCAATTTAACGTTAATTTCGTAATAAATTAGAATCTTTATATAATTTTTGTAAAACTGCTGTGGGTATGTGGAACAAAATTTTTCAGTACAGCGCAGTGTTTCTTAAATTCTCGATCACGTTTCGAGCCTCGCCTCTACCACTAGAATATTCATTATAGAAAATTGACAAGAGAGGTTTTTCTTAAGAGGCCGTGAAATATCCCGTGAAAACATTGTCTTGCTCGAAACTTTCCACTTCTCGTTAGCCGTAAATTCGGTCACGAGTGTCCATATTGGCATATCACGGTGGAACAATGCGCCCGGAGCGCGGATAGAAGCTCCATTTCAGAGGTTTCTCCTGCGCTGATGATAAACCACGAGCGAAAAGGTTCAATTTCGTTGGCCGGGCAGCACCAGAAATGCAGACATCATCGATTCTGTTGAAAAGAAGGAAGGAAACCATTCCTCGAGTGGCAATTAAAGGCTCTCGCTAGAATCGAAGCCGATCGAATCTGGGAAGCTATGGAACAGCCCGAGCCGAGAGCTCGCGTGAAAAAAAGACGAAGAGAGGCAGAAGGATAGAGCGAGAAGAGAGAAAAAGGAAGAGGAAACGTGAAAGAGAGGGAAAGACGAAAAGGAAGAAAGACACAGGGTGATCGCGTTTTCCTCTACCTTTTCTGGCTATCCCATTTCCTGTTCGGCCATACGAGCCGCAGCAAGAAAGCTTTTAAATTATTGCAGACTTACGGGCCGCTTCTTTCGCGTTGCGTTAATTTCACATCGTAAAGGAGGATTGAGGGAAGGCTGCTTTTGTCGCTTATCCCAGCCCTGGCTTTGATCGGGTGCGGCGCATTGATTTCTTCCAAATAGAGGCTCGTTCAATTCCACCTGTCACTTCATTACCGGACCACCTAGCCTGGTAATTACATCGCGCTCCACCGCGAAATGTAATCAGCTCGCCGATTCACCGCCTATTTCCACCACGAATTTCCATAAGACGAATGCGACTAAATACATGCACGTACACTATGTAACACGTACAAGCGTTTCCACGATTCCAAATTATTGCAAATATACGAGAACACGGTATTTTCTCTATAATTGTAAGCTGCTATGTTTCTCATAATTGAATGGTCGCCATTCCAATTTTGGGCTGTTTAACTTGAATTCAATCGTCCGTGAAAAATACGAATCATTTATGGCACATTGATGAAACTTCTTTACTTTCGATCTTTCAAAAATTACACTTTTTCTAACGTGTTTATCAGATTTTTCTGATTGAGACAAGACCAAACATGTGATGTTGTTTCATCACATTTACGTGTACATTTAATAGACGAAGGAGAACAAGTTAATGTTATTAAGTAAACAAATGTGCTTCGAATTATATCGTATTTAGTATTGTTTTAATTAGAAAAACCCGGCAATTATATTGATAGAAGTTTCGTTTAATGAAAATGATGGAAATAAAAAACTTTCGTTGTTGCGTTAACATTGTCTAATCGAGCTGACTCTCGCAACTCTTTCTCTTTCACTCGCGTCTTTCTCCAAGTTCGGCAAAATGTCGTACCTATTACACGCAATCGAATCTTCTACACGACAATTAGCCGAGGATTTATTTATGGAAAGAGTATTGTATACGTCAAATAATATAATATAATAATTAAATAATAATTTCATCTATTGCAATTTTCGCCTCTGATATTATCTCACACAACTAACAGTCAGTAGATATTGATAAAAACAACGGTCGATATTGATTACTATAAGTAAAAAATAAAAAGCCAGAAGTGGATGAAAATTGCTGCTACGGAAACACCTAAATTCAGCGACTTTTAAGTGTCTCTGTTCAACGTTGAGATCCTCGAATCACCACAATATGTGTGTTTCCAACCACATTCTAAAAGTTTTCTAAAAAGCTTCTAAAAAATGTTCTAAAAAACATTCTAAAATGTTTCTGTAAATTTTGTGAAGCGTCAGGCATTTGTTGAAGGCAAATACAAATCTTGATTGACGCGGGTATATTTCTTATTTCAGTTTCATATTAATAACAAATTAATTAACACTTTGACTGCCACGCAGAAATCACATGTTTCACTTAGGACGCCACGGCAGTATTTTTATTATTCAAAGCATATAATGGCAAAATAATAATAAATTGATGATGTAAGACAACATTCTTCCCCAATGCACCGTTTATCTTATTGGTGGTCGCAGGTGACCACCGTGACGCCTTGCTAACAGTCGATAGCGACGTATTATAACAAGGTTTCGTTTATTTCAACAAACCATTCGCATTCGTTATTTCGTCGTAAGCAAAACGTGCAGAATATATTGTTGAAACGCGTAGAAACATTCGGCTGAAATGGTACAGGTCCGAGAGAAAAATTATGTTTGTGATAAGCCAATGGTAATGGTAGATTACAACAGAGGAAAATGTGCTGTAGATTTATCAGATCAAACGATAGCGTATTCTACACCACATAGAAGAACTTTCAAGTGATATATAAAATTAGCTTTAGAGTTATTGTTAAATACATCAATTTCGAACGCGATGATACTCTATAAACAAGCAACAAAAACAAAAATCAACGTATCAGATTTTAGAATGGCACTCGCAATGCACCTTACACCGTGTCATTCACCAGATCCGTCAAATATACTTATTCGACAAAGATTGCGACACGAAATGCAGAAGAAAGAAGAGCAAACGTATCTGGGACGAAAATTTTGCAGAGAGCGCTGTAAAAAAAATGTTAAACAGTTAGGATCAAAGATTGCTAAGAATCGGACCAAAAAAATAAGCACCTATTGTCCAGATTGTATCGATGAGCTACATTTATGTTTAAAGTGCTTTAACAGTGCACTGTTAGATGCAAGAGTTGCTCTCATTTTTTTTTTATTGATTTTCATTCAATTTTTACGATTGTAAGAAGTTCAAGTCATGAATGACCACAGTGGCGTCACAGGAGAAACCGTGGCCGGTCATATATGGCCAATGTGGCAGTCAAAGTGTGATGATGATGATAATAATTCTAAGTTGTGTTCTGGAAAACACTCTACGATCGTAGTATTGTTTATCATGTTATAGTCGGAAATATCGGTTCGACTGGATTGCATTAAATATTCAAATACTTGTGCACAGTGGTGTATGTTAGAAGTTCGAGTAGTGCAGTAGGAAAATATTCTATATAGGGAACAACGAGACGGACGCTTTTGTTAAGATCGGCGTTTAAATCGATGCTCCAGTTTTTCTCTTTTTCTCGATTCTTTTTTTCCTTTTTTGACTCTGGCTGAGCTGTGGGATGAATGATCGCGCCGCAATGAATGTTAAGCACGAGCAGAACGCTGCTGACAAGAAGCTGCTCGATCGGTTCCCATTCTTCGCTCTTTTCTATCTGTAAAGCGATCGAGGAGATTGAAGTGATTGACTTTAAAAGAGATGTTCGAAATGTGTTAAGAAATTCTGCTTTAGCGTGAAGTTTTCTGGCAAACTTCTGAACTAAAATATAGTAAATAAATAAATACGTATATTAAATATAAGTAATAAGATAATTTTGTGGGAGAGACGGCCCAGGTGTTTGAAAACGTCCAAAAATCAAATATGTAAATGTATTATATTATAAAATTTGGATTTTTTCAATTTCTACAGTAAGCTATGTTTTCTAGACTCTGAAACACAGTGCTGTGAATAATTATACGCTCAAACATATTTTCCGCATTATCTCTTCGGTATTACCAAGAAAGTCATGATGTCTGAATATGTTAAATGAAATTGTTTTTGTAAAGAGTAGATTGAAATTTGAGGGATATCAGGAGATATTATATGGCGCATTATTGCCTTTCGTGACCAAAATAGGAGACAAAAAGTGAATTTTTCAACGAGACAATTACACAGCCATCACAAAAAAAAAGTCATTTCTTAATTTCGAAATAGAATTATTACCATGGTTAGCATTGAATAGTGATCTGAATCCGATTGAAAAATTGGGAGAAATTCTAGCAAAAAAAACGTACGATCCGGAGAAGCCACTTGTAATAAATATCGTCGAAATTAAAAAAAAAAAAAGAGAAAATCCGCGTGGACAAATATTCGAAACGAAACTTTAATTAAGTTAATGGATAGTATATCTGACGGATTTATCGAAGTAATAAAAAGTAAAGTAAAATTCACTAAATATCGAAGGAAAAGATAAGAAATTTAACACTGAAATTATATTTTTTCACAGCCAAAAACACAATTTTCAGAGAAAATTAAATTTTTTCCAAGCGTTAAAAGAAAAAGACTTTTGTTTCCTATATCATTTGTTTTATTTTATATTAGATTTAATATACAATCATATAAACGATTTCGTCAGTTTTTGTTTTGCTACTATGAAAAATAAAAAACTACAGTTTTCTTTATAATAATTCACTGTAATATATTTAATTTTAGCCTATTTTTTTTCTTTCTACTGTAGGTGAGACATCTAATATTTCTTATATCATATAGGTCGAAGATGATTTCATTGAAAACTGAAATAAATTAATCAAGATAAATCTTCTTACATGAATGAAGAAAGCAACAATGCAGTACAGTCTTGAAGAACTAACATATATTCTTTCCTTGTATATGTAATGTTATTTTTCCCACGTTTTAGAGTACCTATTTGGACCTATGGGATCCAACTATGGGGAGCAGCAAGTAATTCCAACATAGAAATTCTTCAACGATTCCAATCAAAAACTCTAAGATCCTTAATAGATACACCTTGGTATGTTATCAACGAAACGATACATCGCGACCTTAAGATACCCACAGTTAAAGAAGAAATATCCAAGTTCAGAAACAGATATGAGAGTTAACAATCACCGAAACCCATTAGTTAGTCAATTACTTGACACGACGGATCAGATCCGCAGACTAAAAAGACAATACCCTTTAGATTGAAGCATTAGATTCAACTACAATCAAACATACTATAAACTTTTGTAATCCAATTTACAGTACCACGCCAAAATAATTTACTTATAATTCTCAATGAGAATTAATTGTAAGAAGTCTACCTAATGAAAAAAAAATGTTTTATAGTAGAAATTGTCATCTTATGTAGCATGAATATAATACTCCTGACTAGATACTAATAAAACAACAGATACCCGTCATTACTTCGAAATTCATCTGCAACCTTCAATAAATCTTCCTGGAGAAACGTAATAAATACGCGAAATGGAATCGACAAGTCTCACTTCTCTGGCAATTTATAGTTGTTTTATTCGATTCGCCGCGGAAAGAGGGATAGCCATATTTGGAAATTTTGATTCGAGTTTGTCGGTAGCGCGATACGTGCACTGTCGCTGAGGTTTGCAACCAGACAATTGCAACGATCAATCGTATGTGACTATGAAATACGAGAACAGGGTATCCTGGCCACAACGGTGGTGCAGTACCTAACTCCGGAAGTATTGCATTTTTGAAGAATTAATGACAAACGATTTGACGGTGTCGTTGTTAATATCCACAGATGTTAGGATATATCAGATGAGAAAATTTATTTTACAATTAGAAGTAGGCAAAATAAATCAGGATTTTCCTGTTTAGAAATTAAGAGATCTAACACTTTTTGAAGGTGTTGGGTTACTTGAAAATGACAAATGTCATAGGCAGTCTGTTTTGATAGAATTAGCACTTTATTGAATATTGTATCTATTTTTTTTTCTTTTTTTTAATGATATTTTATAGTACGTTAGATAGCCTCATAACAATTTCTCTTGAAAAATCCTTCATTTTGATAATAAATTTCTCATTAGTTCTTTTTTGCGTTTAGTTATTAGCAATTACATAACAGATTTGTTTCGCTTTTGCATTTCATTGTACAGATATTCATATCATCAAATATGCAGATATTCAATCCATCCAAAAATAAAATAAAATTGAAAACTGATTATCGGAAACGTTACAAACTTCCATTATTTATTCTTCATTATTGCTTCTATCATTTATTATATTTAAACGTAAAACATCGATTTTAAAATAAACTTATAAAATGTATTCGTATTTATATTTTGATTTCTCTGAATTTGCACATAATTTCGAACCTTCTGATTAAACTGCAATTTTGCATTGCTTGTTTCATCCTCCGTATTAAGAAGTTGACATTGAATATTGCATAGATATATATTTTCATAAATACTATTTACATTCCATACATTTTTCTATATCACTTCACATTTTTCTGAATGCAAACTAAAGAAGTGGAACCTAAGTGGAGGCTTGTTTCATTCTTTATATTCACAAGTTGACATTACACATTTTATAGTTATACATATTGTTACGACCGTTCGCGAAGAGACGCGATCGCGAGGAAACGCGATTCTGATAGTCGATGATACAACTAGTTTATTATTATAATTCGACTCGACTTTATAATATTTCTCGACGTATTCGTTTGATTAATTGACTTTGATTTTATTTCTCTAAACTTCTCGATGCTTTCGAATCCTCGTATGATACTGACTGCCCATCGATTTTTTCTTTTGTCTTCTCTTGGAGATGACCCCCACCACGCTCGGATCTTGCAACAGTTCGAGCCTATGATCACGTATGTCACCTTTTTTGTGTAGATAAAATAACGGACCGAAGGCAAATCGATATTTTTCAGAACTCGCTGCTTGACGACAACTATGCTCTTATCGCTACATTGTGTATATCTCGCCGGTCATGTAAGACGCTTTGTCTGCGACACTGTAGGACCAAGGGAGACGGTTAGGAACACGGCTTATAGCAAGCCTCGGGGCGTAACACATATCTATTATAAATACTTATATTTTTATAGTTATAGATATCTATACATAGATACCTTAGATATTACGTAAGTATTAGGTTGTCCGGAAAGCTTCTTTCGTTTTATGAGGAAATAATAGACGCACAACGTTTTTTGTTTTATATTATTTTGTCGAATTACGATCCATTTTGTTCTGTTGAGATAAATACGTTTGTATGAAGGTGCATTGTTGTAAAAAACATGTTTGCGAAAAAAAGACACTTTTCGGACAACCTGATATATTCCACACATTTTTGCTTAATTAAATCTTTCAAAGACCAACTGTCTACTTACACTGACAAAGCAGATGTAGCAAGATGAACTTGTACGTTTGCAAATTACAACGATCAGCGTTCAAGTTACTCATTTGCGCCTGGAATTCTACTAAAATCGTGGATTTGTCAGTTCGATACTTACACGTCGAAACTTGCCACTGAACTTCTCCCGAAACAAATTACAAGCCTCTGAATAGGACGCATCAATGAAGAATGATCACACGTTAATCATGGTATTCACGCGATTCTCCTTAGTATTAGTTAGTGTTACGCGTGTGTACCTTTCCAGTTTGCTCAACCATGATAAAGTTTTTGGACTACGGAGCAACTTCGACAGACTGACGCTGTTTTCAAGCAAAAGACACGTAGTGTACAGTAAATGAACCAAATAATTGAAATTACAAATTATTATATAATTGAAATTATAATAATATAGTAATTTTAGTAAGTTGTAATAAAGGAAAGTCAGATGTGTAAGATTCGAAGACGAAGTGTACATCATGAGCCATAATTTGTGATAAAAGCGAAGCGAAGAAGATTCACTCGAAATAAGATGATTATCGAGAATAACAAAATAACGTTGGAAAATTGATTCTCGAGAAAATCGAGTTTGGAAACTTGTCCGGTGCGCAAACAATCGGCACAACTTTATTCCACGCGCGAAAATAAATGAAAAACGTAGAATAGTAGACGTTACTCGTTGAGTACTTTATTTCGAAGGGAACAGAGTTTGAACGTGTTTAATCAAGAATTAGCTCGGTACACGCCTATTCAACAAGTTTAAAATTCGATTTTTTCGAATACGAGATTTCACAAAAATGTGATTGCACGTTTTCCAGTTATCTTCACCTGTAGAATCATCACAATTATCCATCCCTGTTCTGTCGAGATTTTATGAATTCAAATGTGCTCGACAAGTTTTCAAATTGGATTTGCTCAAAAATGAAGTCTGCAACATAATTTTATTATTTTTGACTTTCCTCTTATTTCGTACCGTAGAATATCTTGCTAATTTCACTTGTACCACAATTTACAGTTCTCTGCGTGTATGTAATATGCAGATACAAAGCACACAGACCATTAAGTTCAATAGTGTTTGAGATGATCGCATTCTATACGAGTTAGAGGAAGGAAAACGAGCTTTAAAAATATGTAAAGTAATTTATTTCACACTTATAGCAACATCATTAGCGTAAAGTACAATATCTGTTGTATAACACAGACGCTTTGTTAAGCTGTATTAAGTTATTACATAATTAATGTCACTGTTTAACGAGATTTTGTTTCACTCAGATCATAAATCATTCAATGATTATTATTTTCATTTGCGTACGCTTTGATATAATTTTTCAAAAACTACGATATTTTTACTTCTATTAAGATGCAATATACAGAAACTTTTGAATCATTAGCATTTCTGAACGTAAGTTTGTCCAATCTATCGCTCCAACGATAAGACCACTAATCAACAAACATCACGATTCACATTAAAATATGCATCGATTAAGATGACGTATGCTTCGATGAAAAAGTTTCCTTTTAAGCCGAAGTATACTTAGCGAAAATTGTTATTTCAAGAATAATTATCTACCTATTAATTCTTAATTATAATTTTATTATTATATTATTTCTAAAACATTGCATAAAATAATCTAACGTCTATCCAAAGAATGTACTCCAACATGTCCAATATAATCCAATTATGCTATAGCTTAACAATTAATTAGAAAATTGTATCAAGTTCGAGAAACAAGAAAACGTGGTAGAATGAAAGTAACGAGTTGCGTGCTGCATTATGACAATCTTCGTGGACGATACGATTCAACTACGACAGTGGGATCAAGCAGGCACGCGATCAAAATCACGCGAACTGATTGTCTAGTGTCACTCGACCTCGTGTCCTCGGTGGTCGAGCATCTTGAAAAATGAAGCGACGCACACACCGTAGCCCGACTTTTCTACGAGCATTTAGGTCGGCGGGAATTAATAATCCAGTCTGCGAACTCGGAGATGGCTGAGGCTCCGAATCGCCAACAATTCGTCAGCCTCCGCCAACCTGCAGCCCTGCTGCTCTTCCGCAGCGAAACAATGCGTCGAGATTAATTTCAAGACGCGGCATTCAATGCAAATTCCCTTAATTCGCAGTCGGGTCATCGTCGCTCGGTGACTTTTCTCGCAATCGTGTGCGAAGCGAAAAGCAATGTTCATTTTCGAGAACATGATCAGATTCGATTTGTGGATTGTATCGATGACGAATTATTAAGAAAAGTGGCGTATTCAAGCAGGAAATAATTGAAAATAAAACTAGTTTCCAGACATTAAAAATAATGGCACTACATTGAGAAAGGAAATTTCAGCTGATTTTGAGAAAGAAAATGAAAAATGATTGCGATGTTGCGATAAATTGTTATCGATTGTTATTTAAATGCTGATTCGAAGCAATTACCAAAGCAAATGTACCAAAAACAAGCCAGCGTAATAACTATTTTTTGAGATTATTATAGAAACACTTGAATCGTTTCGAGATAGCGTAATATTGAATAATTGACTGTTTAAGTTATTGTAGAAATATTTCAGTATTTTTTGAAGTAGCTTAATTTTGAAACACGCTTTTGCTGAAATCCGAGCAAATTTGTTCTCGAATCATTGAATTTGCAGAATTATTGAAGCATTTGATAGCTTTCAAACAAGTGTTTGGAAAGTTTTTTAGGCAGAAAAGGAGTTTTCTTTGACGAATTAAGTAACACAGGAAATAAAAATCGACAGAAAATAAATTCCTGTAGTAAAATTTCATATAACCTCTTTATTGTCTTATATAAGAAGTAGCATTATAATAGGTTGTTAACGTTACGGTAAGTGGGTCCGGCATGAACTGTAAAATCACAAACCCAAACGAAAACTCGTTATTTTTCAAGAAAGACAGAAAAAGCCATAAACAAATAATAAAATTGTCATGATATTAAAACGGAAATAAAGTACGAACGCTTCTGACCGAAAGACGAAACAGTAAAGTAAAAACATTTCTTAATAACTCGAAGCATAATATCGAAAATTATAGCAGATTGTGCAATTTGCAGAAAATAGAGTTTCAAAATATCCGCGTATAAATAATATATATATTAAATATTATATAATATATTATATGAAAGTTAATAGAATATACTATATTTTATAATATATAAATATATACATTATACGATTCTGCAAATTATATATGTTGTTATATATTATATGTATATTTTATATATATCATTATACATATAACATGTAATATATTTATATATAGATATCTATAATTCAAAATACCACAGGTTCGTGATAAAATGAATTTCCAAAAAAGTCAAGACTATCTAAATTTGTTCTGATTTAACTCCCAAATTACATATATATTTTATATAAATCATTATACATATAACAGATGTAATATATTTATATATAGATATCTATAATTCAAAATACCATAGGTTCGTGATAAAATGAATTTCCAAAAAAGCCGTGTCTATCTAAATTTGTTCTAATTTAACTCCCAAATTACATATATATTTTATATAAATCATTATACATATAACAGATGTAATATATTTATATATAGATATCTATAATTCAAAATACCACAGGTTCGTGATAAAATGAATTTCCAAAAAAGCCGAGACTATCTAAATTTGTTCTGATTTAACTCCCAAATTACATGTATATTTTATATAAATCATTATACACATAACAGATGTAATATATTTATATATAGATATCTACAATTCAAAATACCACAGGTTCGTGATAAACTGAATTTCCAAAAACGCCGGGACTCGCTAAATTTGTTCTGATTTAACTTCCAAATACTATTAGTCGATATATACGTATACGACTAATATATATGACTCTAATTACAGTATGTTTACATGATCTATATATTTCTGTTCTTTTAAAGTTCTCATTCGTAACAATATATAAATATTGGAATTTGACCGTAAACAGCGGAGCTGTGCAACTAGAGAGAAAATAAAACTTGTTTCGATAAATTTTATCAGGGTATCTCGCTAGAAGCAAAAATTCACATTTTCAATTTTACCATTAGAAAGTGTTTATACTGTAAATTTCATACTGTGTGTTTTCAATATTGTGAAACGCAAAGTCAAAGAGATTTTAGGAACGCGTGTATTTCCATAAAAATTTCACGAAAAATTGAGCGTTATTTATATCCATTTACAAATATTATATCGCATCGATACTTTAATTAACCTCGTGTTCTTTTAACATATATTCGCTCTTTATTTCACTAGTTTATGTTATTATTACATTAGTCATTAAATTATTACGTACAACCATGTATTCTATCTTTAAATTATAAATGATATTTAATATATCAATTTGCACTGTCAATCGAAGAACTGTAATAGCTTCGAGTACACATTTTTCTAAAAACGAGATAAGCACTCGAAACGAATTTTGTTATGGAGAATTTTAAGAACTTTTTAACCCATAAATATACATATATCAATGTTTCTAATCATGTAATCTGACTTTGGTTCTTAAGATCTTCTTAAATCAAAGATTTTACTACTTTTGCTTTTTTATTCAGACAATTTAAATCTTCATGGAGAAATTATCTCGTGATATATTTTGCGTATTACACATCGCCAAACAAAGCGCAGTTGGAATCAGAATACGCTAGAACCTCGATCATCCGAATTCTTTCTTATCCGAGCACGTTTCGCACTTAAAGAGATCAATCATCTACAAGAATTTTCGTCAACGACGCTGATGACGAAAAGTTAATAGAATTTCAAAAGCAATTAAGTTTAAAGAACTGCCGTTATATAGCAGCATATGTTTGACTGGGCGTTAAACGTGTGACACTGAAAAGAACATGGAGAGAGCTAGTGTATTATATTGAGGCTGAAGAAGATACCATAGAGGATGAAATGGAAGATGATATTACGACAGATGTGGAAGAAACTCTTCCTGCATTGAATATAATACCAAGATTCGATGATTGTGACAACGTCGACGAGATAGAATGGTTTCCATGAGCTGAATCCTTTTCAATTGACCATAGTACTAGCGTCGTGTGTGCTTTAAATAATGAGCTGAAACATGGATATGATGGCAATGATGATATTTTGAAATATTTGAAGTCTTAGAAATAGGGTTAAAGGTAAATAAGTTTACCGAATTAGATTTGCTAAGTTGTGCGACTTAGCAGCTAAGGAGATCTAGCATACGTAATTTTGATAATTAAAATCTATAATAATTAGTTTGAATTATGTTTAATTTCGTTATTTGTATTGCTACTATTGATATTCGTGTTCTTTTTTGAAATGCATTTTTGTTGTTATTTCTGTATTTAGAGGTAGGATCATAATAGCTATTATTTTATTCTTTGGATAAATCTATCACACCGTTCTGAGCTGAAAAACCTTTATTTCATTTTCTTACATGGACTAGTGACAAAAACAAAAGAACATCTTAAATCTATCGATTATAGCCAGAACTATCTTCTAACTCGTAACTAGCGCATTTGCATATGGATGGCGAGCGCGAACTCACGTTGTCATTTTCAACAATTTTACCATTTACACGCGTTCTATCCGAAAATTCTCCAATCTGAACGCCCTTGTCTCCCAATTAATTCGGATAACCCAGGTTTCACCGCAATTTATTTTCCCAAACTGTCACAACTTCTTAGAAACTGCTCGATCATCATGAATGAAATAAGTTAGAAATTTTAATTTGAACATTAATTTCTAAATTAAAAAGGCCATTCGAAATTATCTTCCCTCGATAATCCACCTGGATAATCCTAAACTCGGATAATACGGAAAGCTTTATTAATGTTCATAAAATCGTAAGAATATTTTGATAATGTAATGTTGTACTTGTATTTAAGTTCAATTAATTATTTAACTAGTTGAAAGTCTAATTAACTGCTTCCACAATGCCTAATTATTTACATTGTCGTATTCTTCGTGCAAAAATGAAAAAAGAATAAAATTGTGATAAAGTTCAAAGTATGTCGGATATTACGGAACTTCGGTTAAACGGGACTCGGATAACCGAGACTGCGCTGCATTAAAAATCAAACAAGTTAAATGTTCTCATATAAGAAATAAATCAATATTCTATGAATGGGAAGAATGAAAAATATGTATATAATACGAAAATATATGGATATTATGTATTCACTTTGTGAATGTTCCTATCTAGGTTTTAATACATTAATCTGTGAACTGCTTCGGCAGATATTATATTTCATACTTATCGCGTATAGCCAAGCTGCATATGCGCATTATTAACCATCGAGATCTCCGGGGAACCATTCGGTTGAGATTTAGCAAGTACGTAGTTAAATTATGCCATTTGATTTAAGTTCGAGGATCACAAAAGAAATAGCTGGCAAGGTAAGCGCAGAGAGCAGCTAGTCGGAAAAGTCTGGAGGAATTGTTCGCTGAAAACTGGTAAATATACCGTGTCTTTACATAGAGTGTTTACATCCTGTGTTGTACACCTGAAGACCGTGTTGTGTTCTTTGCTGCATGTGTCAGGGAAGCACCGTGAAAATGGTCTTCGGGGCTTTCGCTCGTCTTTATTTGCATTCAGAATTGTTGCACTTTTCCAAAGCAATTAGAATACAATTGGACGAAGGTGTTTTCAAAGGAACGATATCTGTCAGAAAATTTGTCGGGAAATTTAAAGCTATGAAACTATGTTTGCGTATGTGTTTTTTTCATGTACGTATAAACGTGTACACATTTAATTTATTTTCAATTTCATATCGCACGAAAATATGGCAAATCGTGTTTTGGAAACAGGATACGAAATGTCAAACAGCGTTAGACATAATACGAAGAAACATGTCGCATCGCATTTTATCTAGACAGATCGCACTCCGTGTGCGCTAATTGTAAGTTACGTAAAAGCACATTAGCCAAATATAAATTATGACCTAATTGAGGAACATTTTCTTGCTCCCTCCAATTCTTCTTACGCTTTTATGAGGCTAATGAAGAAAAAGTAGAACAATTCCTTAGGCGATGGACAAGAGTTTCTTAAACGTTTTTACGAAACAAAATGTATATCAAGAAACGTAAACGCAAAGAAGATAATGAAGGAAAAAGATAACACGTTTTACCATGTCCCTTCTTTTGTTACAATTAATAATCACATATATATATGTAATTATTAATTAATATAAATAAATATAATATAAGTAGATATAACAATGATATAATAAATAAGTTAACAATAATAAATAATATATATACTATGAGATTTACATTTATTATGATTTACTTTCTCAACTTTCTTCCAAAACTTGCAGAATAGCTTTTGCGTTAACCTATTCGAAATATATCGTAGCGCATTTCTGTGAAACGAATAAAAGCCACATTTCTTTCCGCTCGTTCTATCAGTATAAAACACTAAATTGCAAATACCTGCCTCTTGCGGCATATTATAAATATTCAATGAACTCTTCAACTTGTTACATTTCTGAAATAAATCTTTTAGAGGTTGTTGCTTTAGCGTGGTGAAAGATATATGAAACAACGATATGACTTCATCGCGGGTTTGTTCCTTTAAAAGTACTGTTCTGATCTCTTTTGAAGCTCTCGTGTCTGAGAGATGCGACATTTTAATACCAGATAAAATGAAAATGTTGCAGGAAGCTCCCTTCCTTAAGAGAAAAAGAGGTGTACGTTGGATAAAACATAAGTATACTTTAGATCCTGTTCTTTCAACCGCAAAATTAAAAAAAATGGAATTTTCTCCGAGCTTCTAATATGCTTGTGGCATTTCATTCTTTCGCGTACAGTATTGTCTTCCCTTATCATTAACGCGTCTCATCGTTCAGATAATGATTTCCACGAAACGTTTCACGAATGTTCGTTGTAACATGTGCTCATCCGATGAGACAATTTAATCGTGTTTCCAAATTATGTGCATCGATGTTTGAACATGTTGCATATTACCCTAATAGGATAACGAAATTGATAATATAATATGTAATTTTAATGGATGAAAGGTTGATATAACGATTGTTAAAATTCTATATATAATTTCTTCTGATATTCAGAAAGATGTAGAAATTCTTACATAAGATTTAAACTGCTACAAGTTAAAATAAAAATTTGAAATACTATACATTATTGAAGTGAGAAATGAGAAATTTATATGGTGTTGTTGAAGTAAGTAATTACTTCAAGAAAATCTCTACATCTTTTCTTTCCTATATCCGTGACCTGGAGACCGTTCTTACGAAAAGAATAGAGTTTAATGAAAAAAATTCAAAATAAGGGAGGTCCATATTATTGTGCCCTCGAATATAAATTTTCTTTTGGATTATAAGGTCTAGAAACAAAAGGGCTATAGGTAGATTTCTGTTGATGTTTCTTGTAGCTTTTAGCTTGAGCTACACACTAAGGTTAGCTTTTTGGTAATGTCCTTTGCTATAAATATGTGAACGTGGTCTCTATTCTTCTTCCTATTGTATTGTAACACTGTAAGAGTGAGGATTTAGATCAGGATACAGTATACCTGTACTTATAGCTATACTTATTCCAATATATTTTTCTGTTACAAATTTATCCACTCGTTCTTCTATCAGTCAACCTCAACAGGTGTTAAAAAAATGCAGAAATTTTTAGATTCGATTAGTAACTTCGAAATACTATAAATTTTTATAGTATTTAGAATTTAATTTGTATTTTACAATTTATCCAGCTGGACATTTGGTAAATTTTTCTAACTTAATTGCTAAATAACATGTGGATGGCTACCCCAGCGGGTTACCATCTTCGAGTTTGACTATTTTATTTCTTTAGTGAGGTCAGTGGGATGTTTTTTTTTAATCTTCTTTCTATGAGAGTTTTGCTCGCTTCAGCAGCCAGCTGGTTTGGATGTAAATACTATAAATGATTAAAAAGAAAAAATCCGGTAATTTGAAGAACGCTTTTAAAGAAAAAGAAACGGACTATTGTAGCAGTTAATTAAATATCATCGTAAAATATTGCGGCTCATATTATTCATAATTAACAATATTTGTTTATGCGTTTCTCAATTGTTTATTATTTTCTCACGACTCCCATTCACGTAAAAGCTTAATTAATATATAACCTATTTGTTTTTAATAATAAATAATCAAAGATCTAAATAATTGAGTAATTAATAATAAATATCGCTGTTGTTCCTACATTTATTTGAATTTGTTGTGCATACATTTAATACAGAGCAAATAAATTTAATTAACTAACACGTCATGTTGCTTCGTAGATTACAGTTTTAAGCTTTCTTTGGATAAAATAAAATGTTAAGAAACAAGTGCTATTGATAATTTAAAGGATAATGGATAAGAATCCATTATTTCAAAAGGAAACTATTGGAAACTTCGATCAATCTTAACATCCATTCTTTCTTTCAATTGATATTGTCTTAATCAACTATACTAAACAGAATTTAATAATACATAGTTAAACGCGTAATCAAAAATAATAATCAAGTAATGCGATACTTTTCTTACGTTACAGAAATAAAAGTGTGCGTAAACATGGAAGGAAATCTGAATTATATATGCACTAATAATTATTTGTAGAAATTACTTGAAAATCTATCTACGCATTGTGTATATATGTATATTGCGAATTATGGAATTACACAGAACCAGGAATGAATTCGGTAGTACAATCGAACAGGTAATTTAAAGAATAAATGGTCGCATAATTAAAAAAGCTGTGTCGCTTGTTACAAAGAGATATTTTGCATCGAAATTATATCGCGTAAATTGGAAATTAAAGAAATAAATTTATTTATATATAGATTTATTTATCAGTAATCACGAAATATTGCAGCTAGGATGTATTTCTTTCCTATTTTTCTACGTTGGATTACGAGCTTTGGTAAATAATTTTTTCATTAAAATACAACTGTACATCTTACAAAATGATTTAACACATTCACATTCAAGAAAATTCATTACTTTCTATAACTATTATATTGCAAATTCGTGCGATGTTCGTCTGAAAGTCTACAAAAATGTTGCGAAACACAATAAGATACTTGTAATAGCAGTGTATAGAAAACGATTAAGGGGACAAGTACATTTATAAATTTTCATAGAATAACTTTCACTGATCTCGTAAAACACCTGCTACAGATAAATACGTAAGTTAGAAAACAAGAAACAAATCAAGATAAATACAACGTAGCTCGCACAACGAAGATAATAGAAGTTAATCCGGTTTGTAACGCAGAGTGTACATAAATTTCGTAAATCGTTTTAAGGTGCAGCTTTTCGCAGGGTCGGCCAATAAGCAATTTCTAATTCCGCCTTTTTATCGCGTTATACCACCTCCAGATGCTTATGTTCCGAGCTTAAAATATTTTTATCCCGCGTTCACTGTCACCTCGACTCCCTGGAAATTTCCTTTTCTAACTTAGCGAACAAAAATTAGTCCGAGTTACGCGATGCCTGCCACTTACTATAATAAGGTCGAAACTATAGTTCAGCGACAAAAATAAGCGGACGGGTAGTGAAAATACGTATAGATAAAGTTCGTGAAATATACAGCTCGTTCACAGAAAATCTAAATATTAGCTTCCTTATTGTTCCTGTATATTCACTGTTTACCATTTTTAATCCATCAAATTCTTCTAAATGTCAGATAGAATTTCTTAAATTTTTGAAATCGTTAAAATGTAGTCAAACATTTTAACGATGCTAAATTTGAAGGTTTTCAGTGGGAACAAAAGCAATACAAAAGCTGAACAGGAAATTCATAATTTATATTTGTAAAAAACTGTCGAATTGAGATACCTTCTTCTTTCTCGAAGTCGCTATAAAAACATAATATAGTCGATACATGCTAATAAATGTATATGTGGTGGTTTATATTTGAAGGATTTCCAATAGACGATAGCTTGTTGCACATCCCACTAACACTAATCTTATTCGCTAAACGATCTAGCCAGGTCAATGACAAATTCGAGTAATAAACAATAAGAAGGATACTTTTGATGATATTGCGATGGCAACTATGTGATTGCGGATTTTGTTATTAGGTGTTATTGACAAAACCCGTAATTACTTAGTTGCCAAGCCAATAGTTTGCTTTAAATGAATAGTACTATGCTATGTGACTTCGAAACGACCATAAACGTTTAAGTAGCAAATTCTAATAAATAGACGCTAAAAATAAATATAAATATAGTACATTGTATAGCACGATAATATTCATAAGAAAAACGCATGAACCCAAGAGTCTGGCTTACAAACTTTATAAAAATGTAAAATTATGGCGGAACAGACCCGAAACTTTTTCAATGCGCATCTTGTCATGTAATGTTCATAAACGTTTTACGACTCGTGAAATATGCACACGTATCACCTGTATAATAAACAACATATCATTGCAATTATTTCTATTTGCTAAAATGTTCCTAGTTTACAACCATAACAGAAAGAATTCTCAATTGAAACCCTTTAATTGGAAATCAAGCAACTCTTGGCCCATTAGCGTTGATTTTATTCGCTAAATGACCTACCTAGGTCGGTGACAAATTCGATCATTATGATAAATTACAATAATTTAAATAAACAATGAACAGGAAATTTTACATGATTCGTGAAAATCAAATTCCAAGAGGTGAAGATTAAAAATTAAAGGGAGGATTCCTACATGGCGTTCCACTAGTCGTCGACTGCCTCTCACGACCGAATGACGATAAGTATTTCTTCAGATAGCAGAACATCGAAATCGAGGCCCACACTCGTGCTACAAACTTGCTGCCGCGTTTCACCTCCAATACCTAACTTTCCTCCCTTTCACGGACTTTTTCCTCCGCCTTCGACGTCCTCCGCCCGATAACGGTGTATTGTTAATGTCAGAGTCTTCTGGAGTACGTTTCAATCTTGTTGAATGGCACGCGCCGTGAAACTTCTTCGACAGACAGGAACGGTTCTTCGTCCGATAATTCTCGAAAAAAAAGCTTCCTAGGGTCCTTTTCCCCTGTCGGTTCGCTCGATCAAGAAGTGCGTTACACACGAAAAAGTTTGCAAAAGTAAAAAGCGTTCCGACTGTTGAACTAATTATTTTTCGAGGCAAAAGAGAGAGGAGGCACAATAGTCGAGCGACGTTCGTTTCTTTCGTAAATGTGGACGATTAATTTCACAAAATGGTACCCAAGAGACTGGTTGGTCCTGGCTACCCTTCGCTATGGCCCTCTTGGCACGATTTCTCGGCCCGAAAACCCTGTTCGCCATGCAAATCCATGCGCCAAGTATTCCCATTAAAAGCCTCCAACTTCACCATCTTTCGTTCGGTCTTCAGACCGACTATTTTCGCCCCATGCTCCCCCCGTTTTCTTTTCATTTCGCCCGCCGGTTGCTTGAGACGACGTCGGAGTGCGCCGAACGGCTTCATACACCGGCAACTACCAGACGAGAGAACTTTCCGCTCCAATCCCGACTCGCGATAAGAGCCGAGTGCGCGCCAACAGGGACGAAATACGTATGTACCCTGGTGCTCGCGACGTCTTTTGTTTCGCGGATTTCGTGCTACAACGAATATTTTTTTCGCTCGAATTATTTCCTCATCTTGAAAGTAATTATTATTTTTGTTTGGTTAGAAGTGTCGGTTATAATTACGGATCGAGATCTAGACTTTCTGGAAATGTATCAAAAAATACTGATAGAATTATTTAGCCAACTCTTTGTAGGGTAAATAATTCGAAATGAAAAATAATCTTTGTGTATTCTTTGACGAACATTTAATTAAGATTATTTAACGCTTTTACATTTATCATGATTATTCTAAATTCGAAGCAAGAAGAGATTAAATGTAAATATTGTGTCATTTATCTGCATCGGAATTAAGAGTTTGGAAGATTAGAAAATACCGAGAACTAAGTTACATAGAAGCAACAAGTTATTTTTACACGGTTCCTGAAATTAGATCGAATTAATCTTAGGATGTTAGACAGTACTTATGCGAATTCTCTGCTTGCTATATACGTGCTTACAAAAATTAACAATATTTTCCATTAAGGTAGTTTTATAAAACCAACTTTACTGTTCCAACTTTGCCAATTAACCTTCAACAGAACCTTGTGCCAATTTGACATGTTGCGATAAATGTAAAAAGCAGCGCGCTTTTAGCAAAATGTACGTACAATGTCGCGTCTGAATATATGAAACATTCGTTCGTGTTGTATTTTTAACAAAAAAAGTCGCAACTTTTGCGCCATACGTATTGATGTTTTCATTAACACTAAAACTACCACACCAGTCAAATTGACCGGTTTTACAATTTCATTTTAAAATTCCTACTTCATGTTATATCTTTTTCCGCAATGATGTAATGACTTTCGCAACGATAACTAAAGGAATAATATAACGAATTTTATTTTGTTTTTTCTATATTCAAACTGAAAATAATTTTGTATCGAGGCTATTTATACCAATATCAGTCAAAATGATTGGTATTTGTCAAAATGTAAAAGGATCCTACAATCTGTTTATCGATCGCCAATTAACCAGTTTCCTCGTTTCGTACAACTTCGCACACGTTTTGAAAATTTTCACTGCGTATCATTCAATATGATGATATCAGTTATCAGGACAATTCCGGATCGATCGCTAGATCGCTAGATGCTAATACTAGAAATGCAACGCCAGTCGAAACGACCGGTTCTACAATTTTATAAATGTGTGAACCCTCGTTTAGGGATGATGGTACTAGATGGATTAATAATACCAAAATTATACTACATAACGTGGAATTGCTTCTGTAAGAAAAGAATAAATCAATAAATATAAAAATATTCTATTATTACGTATTTTTTAAAGACCAGTCATTTTCACTGGTACCTATCGGAAAAGGTCTAATAATCTAATCGCCGATATCCAAAAGGATTCTCAAGAAATTCGCAGTGTCATAAATTCCATAGTACATTGCGTTCGAAGCAATATATAGCGTCAGTTGACCCTTAAACACAGAAGTTGAAACGCGGATTTGGTTACACGTGAATTTTTTCTCGATTAATATTGTAACAGTTTCCACAAAGAGATACATACTATGTCTGTTTACTCATGTCAAACAAACTTATAACAAATTAAATAGCTAACGAAGAGTCTTGAAAAAAAGAAAACGCGAGTGACCGTTGCTAAAAGTCGATCAGGCAAAGTAAGCGCATTTTCTCTGCACGTAACCTTTTTAAGCCTCATTTGTCGTTGATTATGTCAAATTGACAGGATGACAAAATATGAATAACATGAAAAAATAAAGAATTAATTTTGCTCTTGTCACGTGCATTCGCACTAATTCTCTTTCAGAGGTATCGCTATTCATTCGCACGTCAAAATCAACAAGTTTCAGGAAAATTGTTCTATAAATGGCAAAATAATATAATCTTTAAGCGGAAAAGTGTGTCAAAAGGACGCGACAGACGGCTGAGGGTTCATAACATTTACTTTTCTCGAACTTATTTTATTATAAGAATACACTAACAACACACGAATGTACATGTAGTGTGCGGAATAAAAGTTTTAGGTCGAAAACAAATTGGCATACATATGTGTCTACACATAAATCAGCTTCTAAAGGCTCAAAAATAATATGCGGCTTTTTGGCTACGAGGGGCGTCCAACCCTCGTGCTGTTCGAGGATCAATTTAAGTGAAAATTCAAGCGATCGAAGTTATCTACCTACGATAAATAAAATAACATAAAAATAAATAAAATAATATGTAAATTTCAAATTTTATACCCAAAAATAATAATACGCCTTGCGTTTAATATTTGTTTATAACATCGTAACGAAACATCTGCAGCAAAAATAAATTAAAAAAAAAATGGATGACAGTATACACAAATAATGACATAGAAATAACAGCTGCTAATACCTAAGTTTACGTATCTTCACTCACGTTTAAAGGAACCGAATTTCTGCATTTTCCTTTGAAATCTTATCTTACATTAATTTTGTCTCGTTATACACAGGGTGAAATTATGCGGTGGAAAAATGAGGTATGACAAGACTCGAGCCATCGGAAAAGCGAAGTTTTCTCTACGAGAAACAAAAAACCTCTCGCACTCCGTGGCTCGAATGGAACACGTTGAATCTTCGCCAAACACAAAGATTTGTCCTGCGCCACGTCATCGCAGAAATTGCGACATTAGCGACATTAATTTCAGTAGCAGCGCCAACAATGTGATTGTCTCCCTAGACAAACGATAGCACAGCTGCGGCTCAATTGTATGACTTCCTCGGCAATATGTGTGCGTTGTCTACCGCGTCCGTCGCATAATTCCACGACGCTCCCCGAGTGCGCGTTTGTCCCGAAGTCTGCGATTCCATCGGGACGAACTTCGAACAACGTGTACGAATTGGCTGACAGTGTTGCGCAACCACTTTTTCTCTTCGCGCATAATAATGTGTTCAATTATTGTATTGGCAACTGAGTGATTTTTACTGCCTAATGACAAAATCCGCAATCACTTAGTAATAGATCGTACCATGCAAGTACAAAGCCAGTAATCGTTGTTTGCGTGTATTTTCCGTTATGTTTTCTGCAACAAATATTAACATTAAGATTTCACGCAATTCTTCTGGAAGAATGAACGAAAAGCAAAGACTAAAAAGGTGAATTCTTGCATTCCTCTTCCGTAATCTATACGTGTGACTGAAGAAACGCAAGAAAACCTATTGGTTTTGTTATTGTTGTTAAGAAATTATTGTATATTATTGATCATACTAGAATTACTATCGCCAGACTTTCGAGGATTACGTGGAAACACGAAAAAATTGGAATGAACCCGAGTTAAATGTGATAAACCCTTTTTGTATAGTCTGCTTCTTCTGTGTTAATTCCGTTGATTAAAGCAAGAGATTAAAGCGATAGAATTTCTTTGTGGACAAAGTTTTGTTCGATGTTGTACAAAAATTAGATACGTTTTCATCTTTCCGTTAATCAGATCAGGAAGATGAAAAGAAACGATAATTGTGAAAAAATTGAACTCGATTACATATCAAGCAATGACCTGGGAAAAAGAGTTCTTATTTTTGAAATATTTCACAGAAGAAGGAGAAACGTATATTTACATAATTATAAGACCAAATAACGTAATATAATATAATAATATTGTAATATATAATATATAAACAGAATTTTGTTTAAGAGAAATTAACTGTTAATCTGCTCAAATGTTAAACTATTTCCCTGCAGTTAGACAAAACATAATATTTATCATACTATATATATATATATATATAAGCAAAAGGATATTATATATATATATAATATCCTTTTGCTTTTCGCATAATACGTATGATTTAAAAATTTTTTTATTTTTTTATTCAAGATTCGCTAAAAAATCCCACTATTGTGGCTTGCCTTTATCGTTTTATTTTTTTGCTCGTGATGAGAAAAAATATCAAGATTTTAATTAAATGTCGAGGTTCAGACAAACGGCGTGAAAACCCAGATTAGCATTAAGCTAGGCATCCATTGGCAGCGATTGTTTGTTATTAGAGAGAAAATATGATTATAGGATACAATTGACGTAATGAGTTTTTGTCTTCTGTTAAACGCTGTTAGTATAAAGCTATTAAATTATTTAAAATATGATTGTTGAGAATATGTGGAAAGGACGTAAGAAAACATTTGCACTAATAGACATGAGATTAATAGCCCATTATAGATGTAACAGCGATATTGTTTGCTTGAAATTAACTGATACGAAAGTTTCGTTTAACACTTGCAAGTTTAAATTAAGTTACAAAATGTTATGGATTGAGCGGAATATTTCCTCGGTTTAAATTGTTACTAATCTGAGTCTTATCGGATTAAGAAAATATTTTGTACGCACAGTAGCGAGAATTTGTTTTCATAACTTGCATGCAATATCTATTATTTATTTTTCAATTAATTAATTCAATTAATACTACCATGCCACGTGAAATTAACTATTCGAGAAAGTATAACTATTGTTCGAAGAATACGTAACGTTTTAGACAAAAATATATCTGAAATAGAAACAAAAACTAATTTCAGTTAAATTATTATCAGAAAAATCTTGTAATAAATAACTCTGTTTATATATTCGCCATTGTATAACGATATAACCAATGAGATATGAGAATGATTTGGGCCAGAGTGACTGCTTAAATATGTTTTGAGAGTAGTAGAGGAAGCGAATGTGGTGTTGGAGACTTTATACGGCAAGTAAACTATTAGTTTGTAAGGAGTTCCATGGTAGGGAATGGGAAGGTGTGGTTTAACGTACTTGAAGCAGCTAACTTATGTGCTGACTTGTAGTGTCACGGCTTGGCGAATTTAAGGGACCTTAGCAAGCCTTATATGTGCTCCTAATAATTTCTTACAAGCATTTTCCTACAATTGAAACAAAATATTTGTACATTAAAAAAACTCGACGTATCCATTGATAGGAAAATAGTAAAAGTAGCAGAATAAATCTGGAATTATTAACTAACAAACAATTCTTTACCAGATCTATCAGTTATTCGTTTGCAAATATTTATTGCTCATTGTACTGTAATTTGCTTATTATAGTTATTTCTCAATAATTAATCCTTTAACACGACCTTTCAAGTTTCCATTTTTCGATACACATAGATAGAATAGAACATGTAATTTATACATACGTAATTATTACACGAATTGTATTCAAAACTACATAAACTTATGGCAATAATATATCTTACGATTTATAAATTCTACGCGATTTTTCTTTTTTTTTTTTATTGCTGTTCGATTTAAGTAGAAATAACCAGATAACGTAAAATGATGTTAAGTTTTAGATCGAAGGAAATCTTACGACTTAAATATTCATCGTTCCCTGTTCCGATGAATCTTTTCGAATAGCTGAAACAGAACTTCCGCCGAGTTAAACACGAAGAGCGATTTCATAGTTAACATTTGCCGAGTTTTTCTCGCTCCAATCGTTCTCGATATCGTTTGCACGGAACATAAATCTATTACCGTGCCTGTCGAGTTGGTCGCAGCGTATAATGCATTTCGCAAAACCTTTCGGGCTGCCGGAAACATTGGTTTTACGTGCACTCGATACTCGGTGATTTACGATCGCGGAATAATTCATCGAGCCAGGAATTCCCAACAAGACTGGTAATAAGATAAAAACTTGATTTTATGGACAAACTTTTCGTACGATTTGCGTTCCACGATCACGGATTCATCAGTGCGATTTTACTGCAACTGTCTACTCATAGCACCGGTATGTATCGATCGTAGATCGAACCGTATCTTCGTCGATTTATATGGCGCGTTTGCCCGACCCGATGGTTTCTCTCGACAAATTCCAGATGAAAATGTAAAAGACAAATAGATTTTTCTGCAAAAGCGTCGGATAAGGGAACGGTCTATAAGAGCAGGAATTTCACGAGCTACCTGGCACAATTGCATCAAAGGAATTATTTCCCTACTGTCTGTTAATGAAATTATTGCAGAACGTATTCTTCGATTGGAACAACGAATACTGTCGTTATCACTGTGTTCAACTATAGTATTTGCTGTTATTATAAAAGTCCCTTTATTAAATTTTCTTGCGAATTTTTACGTTAAATAAGCTAGTCTGAAGGATTTTAAAGTAATAAAATATTGCTTGATAATTTGTTCAAACATGACGTTCGAATTTGTGGACTACACATACGTTTGTATAGAAAAATCTATAAATTATATTGTGTGTTATATCTGATAGAAAAAATGAAAGGGAAGTAACGAATTACCAGCGTTTTATCCGAAGAAATAACCTTCTCAAATTTGTTTATGTAATCAGATTAGTCGTTGAAATATCGTTGAAATAAATAAATATGTTTACTACAATATTTGCAAATTCCAGAGTGATGTTCTCTCCTTTGACGTAGCATTTAGAATATCGTAGATATATGCAGCAAATCTATACACCAAAGTTTAATTAAAATCGGCAATTATTAGTTTGCGGAATATTTCCTTACGAGGGAAATATTTTTGTTAATTAAAACTTGATTAAAACAGGGATTGAATCAAAGGAAGATTAAAGGAAATGCATGAAAATAAGGAGAAAAAGGACATAAGGACGCAATCGGCCAAAATCCTTACAAGCGAAACGAGATTCTTAAATATTTAGAAATTAATCTCCATGTAAATTTAAATCAAATTTATTTTTATACCGTACTTTTTGAACTTTGTACGTTTCTAAGAAAGTCTGCCTGTAAATAAGGAACTAATTATTCCTGAGCTTCTCAGTTAATCATCTCTGAAAGTAACCTCTGTTGACAAGTTTAGATTATCTCAGTAATCTCGATGCATAATATAGAAAGCAAAAATGAGGCACAAAGGTTTCGTGTCGTGAGAATTAAGGAAGAGAATATGAGAATTAAGCGTCCGATTTGAAGTAGAAAGTTTTTCCATTAAAAAAATTATGATGCAGTCTTCATTGGTGCAGAGAGCGATGCAGAAACTGAAGAAATTAAAATGCAAATAGTCCACGTATCAATTCTATCTCTGATAGGCTATAAGTTAATAATGAATTTCACAGAGGGATCTATACAAAGAAACTTTCCATTTAATCAGGTTTATATTCGTCGTTTTATAATCTAATTTTTATCGAACCACGAGCTCCAGTCATAACGTAATTGCTGCAGACATAACGAATTTAATAAAAGACAGTAGAAGCTTTGACATTTTAGAAGCCTTGGCATTTCATCGAATAAGTTTACGTCATAGACGCAATCTTTCGGAAAAAGAATCTTTTATGCACGCGTTTCTTCACTTTCCACAGTTTTCTCCATTCACTGTTCCCTTTTTGAGTGTTCTCAACATTTTATCTTTGTCTTTATCCTTCCTCTCTAATTGTTAGTATTGCGTTCACCTTACCTATATTTTTATTTACATAAATACCTGTTAAAATATACTCTAAATATAACTAGATACGATCATGATTTGAATAATCTTGAGATTTCTTTGTTTGATTGTATTTATTTCAAGAGTAAATAAAATATTTTATCGACGCTCGCGGTAGGCAGGAAAGAATACAATTTTTTCTTAGAAAAAAAAATAGCAAATTAGAAATAGATATCGAAAAATATATTGTATGCATGTTTTATGATAAGTCATAAATCATCAAGCGATATAATAACGTTTAAATATGGTTAAATTTGTGTAGAAGTTTGACCAGCAATGGTGCGTTTAGTGTTAATAACTGGAAGACGATTGGTCTTTGTGTTATGTTTTCGGGTAAAACTTTATTGAGTTGGGTAACTATGCGATACCTAACCACTTGCAGGGTAATAGATTTTCTGAATCTATGTCCCAGTGTTTCGCAGATGATGCAGTATTGCTTACAAACTAAAATCGCGGCATCTGCAAACCGTATAAAAGCAATTAAATGGTTCAACTCACATCTAACACTAAATGGATGCAATCTTGTACTATTAATTGTTAACTTCTATTAATTCTACCCATGTTAATGGTTTGGAACAATGAAGTTCATCAGGACAAAATGTTTGTGCAAGCGAATTAGAAAACTTAATAGAAAAATGGCCAACACTTACAGAGAATGAGCAGATATACCAATTGTCCAGATATTTGTTTACTTTCATCTAATATACGCATAGGAAACCAGTATTATTTATGAAATGAAACATTTTTTATTTCTGATAGTTTGCTTTAAATTAATGCTACTACACTAACAGATACTATACAATACTAAATGTTACTATTACTATCGCCATAAAACAAGTATCGAGTGACATTCTTCGTTAATATTTTCGTACAATTTCTAATGGAACATTGTACGATAAAATTCATAAGGAAAATATATAAACCCAAGCGCCTGCTTTATAAGCTTCAGAAGAATATAAAATTATAACGAGACAAACTCGAAGCTTTTACAATGCACGTCTTTTCAGGTAATATTTATGAGCATTTTACGAATCATGAAATATGCACGTATGTATGTATACACGTATACATGTATCATTTGTACAATAAACAATATATCATTGTGACTATTTCTATAACTCGCTAAAATGTTGCTAGTTTACAATTATAATGCAAAATATTGTCAGTTGAATGGCATACACTTTAGTTCGCTAATAATACTAGTGTCTCATTTATAATCGATGAAAATATAAAATTATAGCACGAATGATGTAACACTTTTTCACTGCGCATCTATTCGCGTGATATTCATAAAGGTTTTATGAATCACGAAGTATGCAGATATCGCTCGTACAATAAACAATGTACCGTTGCAATTACACATTTCTATTGTTAGGTAAAATGTTTTTAGTTTACAACTATAATAGAAAGTATTCTGAATTGAATGGCAAATGTTTTAGTTCGCAATCAAGCAGCCTCTGGCTCTGTTCGTATTTTAGCAATACGAAATTGCGTCCGCGGTGGCAGTCCATTACCACTGTGTTCCTCGATGAATGATGAAATAATCGTGTTTAGGTTTGCCGTGGACAAGGCCGCAGTATTCCGAAATTGTCTCAATTTGCGACGGATACACGCGTACAATGCCTAACTACTTCTACCGCAGACTCACGGTTTCCACGAGAACTTTTCCTGTCTGTGTGCACGCACGCGTATGAGTGGCCAAAGTTAGCTGCCAGTGATCGAAACTTTGCTAGAATAACTATGGCAACTATGGTGCAGCTTTGGCCACATGGGAACTTGTTTCACGGTGTAGTCCTGTCGTGTTATCGCGCGCCAAAAGAAGAAATCCTGTCTCCTGAAAACTGAATATCGTACGACGCATCTCCTTTCTCCTCTTTCTCGATGAAGCCGCGTACGACGTCGCTTTTTTCGCTCTATCGTTCTCTCTTCCGATTTTTGGACAAGTTGTCATTTGATGCAAGATTCCAAGATATATCTTGTCGTAAAAACGTATTCGGACGTTTGCTTACTTTTAACAAAATATATTTATATTGTCTATTTAATTCTTGCATCTTGAACGTTCTTCAGCTTCCGTTTTACTACAACACAAAGATGTCTATGTCGTACGGTAATATGTATTGGGTTGCCTGGAAAGTTTGTTCCGATTTTTAAGGAATTTCGTCATGAAAGATCATATTGAAAAATTTCTCGTCGAAAAACCTGAGAGATTCTGGGAGGATGGAATATTCAAGTTGTATGAAAATTGAAAGAAGGTTGTGCAACAAAATGACACCTATATAATTCGTTAAATGAAGCGAACTTTCCGGGCGACACAATACTTTTACGCTTTTATATTATACACTGTGACACACTTTGACTACGATCTAAAATATATTTTATTCCTCCATCTGCAAAAATTTCATTCCTCGTACTCGCCGTAGTTAAATATCGCAGAATATCGATCATCCAAGACCAATAGATTCGCAGAAACAGAATTGTATATTCTCATCTGAATGCAGTTAATGTGACAGTCGATATAAAGTGAAATATTAAAAGAGGTTGCATTGTTATTATTGCACCTGATGAGTACAAGTCACCGACGAAGTTTTCGATCGCTTGAAACTTCAGAAAGTGACGACAGGCGTATTTATCGTATCGACAACAGGTACAGTGAACAGTTCGTCGTGGGTGGTGGGCTGAAAAGTGGAACGGTAAATAATTGCTAATGTTTAATAATTGCAAATACAATATATACAATGAAAAGGCTGATGTAATTTTAAGCATTAGAAAGAAAGAAATTGGCAGCGGAAAAATGTATTCCAAAGTGATGGAATTAAACAGTGCGAGCTTTACCTCTACGAATTTTTCCTAAATTCGCTTGGAACAGAGATACTCGGTTGCTACGATCGCTGTAATATATTCCGCTCGTTAAAAGAACCAATTACAACATAATAACACGAATTAATCATATGGCGATTACCAATGTATTAGTAAATATAAATTAACGTGGCATTCTTCGTTCATTACGAGAGCCAATAACTGTGAAACAAGGCGAAAGGCTGGCAACAATTGCCGAATTATCGCGGTTCATCCTTGCTCGTTATAGAAATTAACGAAGATACTCGTCCGTTATAGAATTAACGAAGATAATGAAGATTTAAACATTTATTACGAACGATTATTACACCGGCCGTTACATCGTCGTTTCTGAATTGATATACCGCTTATCGGATCGTTACAATAGGTAACTAAGTAACCAAAGCAAAATGTACTCGAATGTTTGCAGCCGTATCACCATTGATCCGTCGCAATTTTGAAAATTAATACGTAAACAAACGACGACTTACACGTTCGTATTCCCGTGTTTCCCGTTAACGCGATGTCTGTGCTTCGTAAAATCACTTTTCATCGTCTATCTACCAATTTATAGAGTAATGATTGCGCCGGGAAGCCCGAACGCCCCATGATCATATTTACCAACTAATTACCCATTTGCCATGCAAATCCTCGTACTGCTGGGAATTCCCATTAAGCTTCGATTCTTTCCCTACTCTCCTCCAAATCCCCCGTTCTCCCTTGGCCTCTGTTTACTTCTCTGTCTTTATGTCTTTCTCATTCTCCCTTTTTCCTCTTAACCAACAACGATTTTCTTCGTCGGTTCTTTTTCTTTTTTTCTTTTTCTTTTTTGCTACCTAATTCCAGTTGGATCCCCAGATGCACGTTTGCCCGCGACACCCTTTTATTTTCCTTCCAACCGGAACTTTCGTATAACTTCGGTATTTGTCGATGTGAAAACTCGAATTCGCTCACATTTCCATTCAAATTGCTACTTTCTCTGTTTTATCTGCACGGCCGATATCGAGCCCACGCGAAATGGAATTGTACTGGGGAATTTAGCGACGCGTTTTCGACGCCACGTTTGGATTTAAGAGGCCAGCCAGGGGAACGAGTGTTCGATATTTAGAGAGAAAGTCCGCGAAAGCGATTACGCTGCGAGAGCTTCTTCCTCCACTTTAATTGCTAAAATTAATGGGTTTCTAATAGGAATCCAGAAAGTACTACTCGTTCGCGTAAAGAAGCCACGTAAAACGATGTGTTCATAGAAGGTCGTTTAACTTCGTTCATACATTGTCATAAGCCGTGCCAAATTTTCTATTTAAACATTTAACGTGGTCGTTGTATCGCGCGTTTAAAACGACGATGCGAATTGAAAGTGCCGCCGATGACGAAGTGCAGTCTTTCGCCATCGAATTACAGCAGTTCACGGTAATAAAGCTATGGTTGAATCATTAGCAAGAACTTGTCTGCGGCTTCATTGGAAATAATAGACGCGTCAAATAAGTAAGATTACCATCCTTTTTGCAAAATTGCAGAAGTTTCTGTGTCAATAACACTTTACAAGAAACGATGATCTAGGGGACTGCGTGGTCGATGGTTACATGAGCTGGCGGCGCAAGTGTATGACAAAGTTATGGAGAAACTCGTATTCAATAAGTGTTCGAATAGGACTGCTGGTTGTATAGAGAAACAACTTTGCATACATACCAAAGTCAGAAATGAGAAAAAGTTCCTAAAATGTATTTTTATTGTTGCTATTTCAAAATGGGTATCTCTTCCTGAACGTCCTACGTATTTAGAGAAGCAATTTTTATTAGCGTTTAAGTTTGCCTATTGCTGTTATAATTGTTTACCACTTAAATTCTACGTCAATTCTCGTCCCATAGGAAATATTTGTCATCATATTGTATCGTACACGTTTATATAAAACATTTTGAAATATTAACTCTGTGATGAGTTGGATTATAACATTAACTTGAACGATAGAAGACAATAAACGGTTAACATCATTCTAATTGTACTTGCGAAATTACTCGAGAACACTTCTTCTCTTTCCTTTGTCTTATCATCTACAGCCGGGTCAACCACTATACATATAAAAAGATGACACACGTGGGTAAAATGTACATTGTCATTAATTAACATTAACGTGGACGAGGAAAAACGAGCAACACCTTGTTTTTTCTCTTCGTCCATTAACGAATTTATCTCTTGTTTTCTGTCCATCTTTGGTTAAACAACCTCGTCAAAGTATACTCGTTAATTGTTATGTTTTACATTATTATTGTACCTGCTGACGAATATAAAAATTCCTGTCGTTCATTCGTCGAATGATATTAGTCCTTGATGAAGCTTAATGTATATTTTAATGTCGTTAGAGTTCTATAAAGAAATATACGGACATCCTGTCCTTTCAAATTAGTGATAATTTGTGATGTATTAAATTGACGGAAAAGACATGTCATGAATTTATTATAGATCAGCTATTTCATTCGGTGCTTTATCCAGCAATTCGCCTTTTATTAGAAATGACACGAGATGTCAGTTTAGTTATCGCAGTCTACATACTAATTTAAAACATCTTATTTCTATTACCCTTGTCAAATGTCAAATAATACAGTCCTTGACAGATCAGAAAATATCGTCGTTGCTTACAATTATTTACGATGGTTCATATTGAGTTTTCATACGTACACTTTTCATACAAGAGTAATTTACGACTACACTTGGCACGTGTGAAATGTTAGAAAAAGTACTCGTTCAAATTCTTTGTTATTAAATATATGTCAAATATGTTGAGGTTATTAGATGTATGTGAATACAAAGAAACACGTGGATAAAGTGTAAGGTAGAAAATATATATATTTTAAATATTGAAATGTAAATACAAGTCGCAATACGATTGAGCTGGTCCAGATGCGCACGCTAGCAGTGTTATCCTATGACTGAAAACCCTGAAGCCATCGTCGCCTGTCTACAGTTTATGGTTTGCCTTCGACCCAATCTTTTATGCCTATACGCTGTCGATGGTGCTTGACAAAACTAAAAGACCAGATGTATGAATGTATGAATGAATGTATGAATGCATTTATTTAATAATAAATAATTCAGACGAATACCTTTCCTATAACGTTATATGATTCGCAAAAGATATAAATCTTCAGAACCACCATTAGAGATAAGCAACAATCGATTATTATCGACAACATCTTACACACGAATATTTAAATTTCTTTTTGGATATATATTTCACGTATTTAAAGATATTTAATACGAGCAAAGTCTAGAAGCATAAATAAAGCTGCTGAGTAAGATTGTAAGCGCTGAAATATTTGTTTAATTTTACAAGCCACCGCTAGCTTTTCTAAAGAGACAGTCCGAATTAAGAAAGTTGCGATATTTGACAAACATGTTTCGTCTGGCGTAGCGAAAAATCCTCGACATCTTGGAACGCGTTACGCGTAGTTCCATTTAAAATAATAGAGAGTTGCTAGAATGTAATTTGTAGAAGTGAAAACATCACTTACCTTCCCGTAATACAAAGTTAAACGTTTACTTTCCGGGGGACCATTTTAAATACTTTCCATGATCTCACTCTGAGAACATTATGCAAATGTAGAAAAGAGAAATTGTTCTCTCTTCAAAAGTGCTCCAATACCAGGTGTTTTACGCATTCAGCGCTCCTCTGAATTGGATTCCACGATATTTCTATTTAAAGTGAAAATCAGCTTAGTCCAGTTAAATGTATTTAACGCCCTGTACTGTTATTCCTTCGAATTTCGGACGGTGTCAGTTGGAAACTGATTCGGACTATTCGCATAACGTTCAAGTTTCATGAATTAAGTAACAAAACTGCTTCGTCGTTAATTATTTTCTTCCTTTTTTATTTTCTTTTTCTTCCAAAAGAAAGTTTTCTTTGCTACGTTGCTACATAGCCAGGCTTTCCTACGCCTTCGATTATTTTCTTCCCTTTTTCCTTTCCAAATGGAAATTTTTTATCTATTTCAACTTACGATTATTTTTCATCTGATAATTTGTCACATCAACTGTTACGTTATTCTTGCACCATTCTATGACATAATTTCCAGCACTAAATTCCTTTCTTTGATAGAAGATTTGATAAAGATCCACACAATTCACCGAACTATCCAAAATAAGACTGTGAAGGTTACTTTCGTAGCAGATTTCTTCCTTTGAATCTCGCATAAAATGAAATGACTAAGGAGCGTCTTGTCTCAGAGTATATCTGCTGATAAAATTGTCGTTTTAGTTCAAAACTGTTCTAAACGTAAGAAAGGAGAAACGTAGTTATTCAATCTACATACGTCTCGTTGATACGAAGAATACATATATCATTATACGACGAAAATTCTACTTAGAAAGCAACGAAATATTCGGTTCTTCCGAGTCCTAACTCCACGCAACAACGTTAAACTTCAGCAACTTTAAACTCAGTTTTCTCAGTTTACAAACCAGTGGAGATAGAAGAGTTAAGAACCAGAGCGACGATTTTCCAACAACGTTACCGCCCTTTTATAATTATGTACCTCTCAAGCAGCTACTGTTTCCAGCAGTTACCAAAAACACCAAATAAAATTATAGATAGACTGTGGATTTTCACGATTTTATGGGAAATTTGAAGGTTCCAAAATTCACAGAATATGCAAAAATATACGAAATATTTAAAACAGAGTATTGATCGTAATATTTATTACATCAGACAAATTTCTATTTAACTTTGACTGCTTCGGTTGAAGATTTCTTGCAGACAACGTTGCGAGTGAAAAAATTAAAAAGTGTTGCTCTTTTATCGTATAATATCCCACGTGTCAGTGGGGATACTGTAGCGTAGAATTTAAGAGCATTTGTAAATAATTACTAATAGTTCAACATTGCCTCTGTATAACACGTTATAAATGCATTTAAACAGTAGACACGCTCGATACTAAATATCACCAGTTGCATAACAATTCTTACTCGAGACATTACAAAATATATTTTTGTAATAAGAATAAAAAATCATCTTGAAAAAACATATCTTTCATTTTTATAGAAGTTACTTAAGGATAAACAGGATTGCTACAGTGCTTGTAAATTCAAACGAATGGCCTATTCAGTTTTCTCTGCGACTAAGAGGCACATACAGACTTTTTTAGAAAGACAATTCTTTTTCTGATGGATATATTAGTACAAAGAATAGAAAATTTCGTGATGCATGTGGATTATTATACGCTTAATACTTCATAATAATAGAAACGAATGAAATTTCGAAAATAATTTTAAGTCAGAGAAGTTTTCTCTCACCTCTAAAAAATTGTTGATGTTTGACACTCAGAGAAATCTTTAATTATATCTTTCATAAAGCTTCGTCAGTTTATCAACTCTTCTTAAAAGACTTGTACTTTTGGATCTAACGTGTTATTCTTATTTCTTTTAAATAGACGTACGCAGACAGTTTACCTGCACTTTTTCTGAATCTCAAATACGATTCAAGAAATATTTTACCAAAAAAATATTACTTACAGCTGCTTCATTCGTAGGAAGTGTTTATGCATAAATTTTATATTATATTATGTTGCATACCATATTCATATTATATTATATCATAGGCGATTGTATCAACTATGTCTGTAAAATATTTACTCGCGCATAATAAACAGGATTGGTACAGTGCTTGTAAATTTAAACGAATGGTACATTCAGTTTTCTCTGCGACTAAGAGGCACGTACAGACTTTTTTAGAAAAACAATTCTTTTTCTGATGCATATATTAGTACAAAAAATAGAAAATTTCATGATGCATTTGGATTATCGTACACGTAAGATCTATTTCTCCCTCTGCTAAAAGAATTTCACGTTTGCCACTTACAGTGTTGTCCGCGAGCTATCTCCAACTACATTCACAGAAACGTAAAAACGCGTGAAAAGCCGCAGTCTAATTCTACATATAGCGATAAAGTCTAGCGAGTAAATGTTCAAGCCGAAGCAATGCGATTAAATCTCGGCGAGATGTGAACCTCGTACAATCTTCGTGAATGCGAGATTCAATTTCAATAACAATCAGAGGATCATAGTGGTGGTAGGATGGGAATGGACATCTCTGGACAAATTTCTCTCGAGAAAGGAGCCAAAGTCAGCAAAAAAATACGTAATGATTTCCCGCGAGCTGTCCACCGGAAGAAATCGGATTTTCGGCGACATGTTCGCGTCGTCTTCGCTATCAGACAAAGTGCTCCGGCGAGAGTCGGGCGTGAAAAGAAGCGGGGAAGAAGGTAGGACAAGGGGGTATAGGGGTGGAATGAAAGCTCGTAGAAAAGTATAGGGACGAAGCTTCTCCCTTGGTATCGGTGCTGCCGACGGGGGAATTATTTTAGACTTGTTAATGCAATTTCCTTAAAAGCTAGCGCGATATATCAGTGCATAAATGCGCGTATATCTGCGTCACCGTGGCAGACGCGTTTAAGAATGTATGCACGGTCTTTTGTGTTATGCAATATCTGTGCACGATCGTTTGAACGGCAGGCGAACGAGTGCGTGGAAAGTGGATGGGGCGAAAATGCAGTTTGATCGTCTCTCGGTGCCGCTTTTAAGAAGATTTAAAGGGCGTGAAACGTTTTACTCGGCTCTGTTTGCGGATAATTCTTGGCACAGTGGCAATCACTCGCGCAGATTTTTTATGAAAGATATTACAGAAATACGTAGAAAGATGAGATAAGTTCAAAGATAATTTAGAAATTGAATGTTCTCTGCGCTTATGTAATTCTGCTGGGGTTCTTGAATTTTTTATGCTTTAATTGAATACTTGAATGCTTGAATTGAATAACAATTTTGGAGAATAGAAATAAAAATGTAAAGTTGAAATTGAAAGAAGAGTGACACGTGTCTTAATAACAACGATCTTTTTTGCAGGTTTCTCGAGTTTAGGAAATTTTCTAACGATACAAGAATAACTCAACGATCGAGAATGATTAAAAAAACACACAGCTGAATTAACACTGAAATTACCACGCCAATCAAATTGTCTGGTTTTACAATTTTATTTTAAAATTCCTACTTCATGTTATATTTTCTTTCCGCAATGATGTAATGACTTCCGCAACGATAATCAAAAGAATACTATAATGAATTTTATTTTGTTTTTTACGTATTCAAACTTAAAATAATTTCATATCGAGGCTACTTATATCAATACCAATCAAAATGACTCGTACTTGTCAAAGTGTAAAAGGGTCTTACAATCTGTTTCTCGAACCCTAATTAACTAGTTTTCTCGTTTCGTACAACTTCGCACATGATTTTAAAATTTTTACTGCATATCATTCGATATGGCGATATCAGTTATCAGGAAAATTCCGGATCAATCGCTAGATTACCACGCAAGTCGAAACGACTGGTTCTACAATTTGATCATGGTTCCAGATGGATTAATAATACCAAAATTATACTACATAACATTGAATTCCTTCTGTAAAAAAATAATAAATCAATACATATAAAAATATTCTATTATTATGTATTTTTTGAAGACCAGACACTTTGTGATAAATAAAAAAGGAATGGTTTGATATATTCGTGTTTATCCATAAATAATAAGGTGTATCTTTAAAGATTCAACACCGATCTGTATTATTTATAATGGCCATTTGTCATTAAGTTTCTCGATATAGAGAAATTATAAAATATGTTATTAAAAAATTCTATAAAGTAAGCTGATAAAAAAACGTTAAAAATAATGAAAATATTATATCATTTGTGCGTACGTTTTTCTTTTATACGATTTTTGAAATTTCTCCGCTCCATTTTACGCACATACAAGCTACGTTTTTTACCGTAATATAATGCGTCAGATGCAAAGATAATCATATCAAAGCGTAGGAGAGGGAAATAAGATATGTAGAGTTATGTGAGTAAATATACGTTGCATTATGATGTTGTTCTGCACCATCAGGAAAAAATAACTTTTTAAAGTTCTTTGAAAACGCATTTTTCTTCCACACTAAGAGATAATCAAGATACTAATCAATCAGCTTTTGACGTAAATAAATTAGATAGAGGATATTCATTTTTACTAACATACTATCACGAAAGCAGTTTACCGTACAATTATAAAATCAGTAGGTGTTATAAAGCAGAATATACACATGTATGAACCTTCTTAGAACAATTTATATCTTCTTCATAAATTACTTCAGAACAAACTTTTTCTTCGAAGAAAGAGAAATCTGAATGAAGAGAATATCTGGTCGAACCAAGCAGATAAGAAAAACTGCTATGTATTTTCTAATTTGCTCATTGCAAGTATTGGAAAAAAGAATTACTTTCGATCAGATAGACTTTATTCGCAGTTCTTTCTGTTTTTAATTTTTTTTTTTTTTTTACATAAAACAAATATATCAGACAATTTTATTTTAGATAAAATATAGAAATACCTATGAAATATAAAGATATAGAAGTGAAGCATGGAATTACAGAAATATTGAAAAAAAATTTTCCAAATCTAAAGCAAAGGAACAAAGATGATTTCTACCGAGTTGCTAATAACTTATTCCGATGGTCCATATGTTCGAAAAAAAAAAAAAGAAACAATTACAAACAGGAAGAACTCTGAATAAAGCCTATCTGATCGAATGTAATTCTTTTTTCCAATACTTCCAATGAGCAAATTGGAAAATACATAGCAGTTTTTTATTCTTGCCAATAAGCTTGTGCGTGTGTAGCATTCCACTAACTGTGTATCGACGAATTTTTCCGAACGAGATATTGCATGCGCACACAACGTACACGCACGTACACGTTTTATGAGTCGGAATTATATCTATTTACTATTTTCGTTTTGCTCGACGCACAACGGTCAAAAGAGCCGATTAACTATTCATTTTTGTGTTGTGTAAACCGAGTGACGATGAAATAAAATTGATATTTGTCTCCCGACATAGGCAGATTTTACTATCCGGTTAAACAAGAGCAACTTCCATTCGGCCGTGTTCAATTATATTCGACTCTGGTGCAATTGACGCGAAATTATGATAATATCAGGCCCTTTCGCGCTTCGTAAATTTTCCCGTGAAATTTCCACGAATGAAGAAAAGTTCGTTCCCGTTGCTGAACGCAAAACAAAAGAAACTGACACATCCTTCGTTTGAAAATTACTATGATAAGGAAACAAAGAAAAAGAAGAAGAAAAACAGAAAAAAAGAGCCGAAGGAAGATGTGAATTTATTCTTCCATCTGGATCCTACAGTTTTATAAGATTTAAAGGAATTAAAATATGTATAGCAGTGTGGCAAATTACTTTCTTATTTGAATTACTCTGTTGCTCGAATAGACAGTTTAGAGAAACTTATTAATGATCGGAGACACAAAGAAAGAAATTAAAGAGATAGATTTATCACAGTACTGTGCGTATTTTAATTTACATTATGCTTAATAGTATGCTTCCCAAAAGTTGATAGAACAATGTGCAAATTGCCAAGTTCTGAATGGATTAAGCAGAATTAAAATATGCAAATGGCACATTAATCACAGTTTCAAATATAAAAATATCTCCATTTCGCATAATATATGTATAATAAATTTCATAAAAATGAATGTTTGTACCGGTGAAGTTTCTCGAGAAAAGCGAGTTTCCAGAAATATGATTTTAAAATTTCATTCTCGTTTACGTTCTCCTTTCGCGTGGTTATCTTTCAATTTTGATATCTTGGCAAAATTTCTCTATTTCGATCGACTACTTTAGCGATGTGTTTTTAACATTTTCGGCTTGAAGAAAATACAGAAAGGTACAATATATTGCTTCCTCCAAAGCTCTAAACTAAAAGGTACTTCGATAGATAAAATAACGTTAAACTTTTGATTAGAAATTAACAATTAGCGATTAGCAGTTAGAACATAATTTTCCTCGTATTATCGCAGCAATGACGCGTGACGTTGTACGTGAACTAAAAAGAAATTATTAGTTAAAATATTAAGTGCATTGTCCGATTAACAACGACAACAATTTCTATACGACGTAAATTAAAGGCAAATGTAATAGTTTGAAATGAAATGTATAAAACTAAATACATCGATACTTTCCATCTCAGTGCTTGTGCGAGCTATTAAATCCCAATAGAAATGCATTAGCATAATGGAAGCGTAATCGAGTTACTGTGGAGGAAGCATCGAGTTCGAGAATTACAAATTTTCTGCTTTGCCCTATTGGGAGACAAAAAAGAAACAGAGAAAAGTAGAAGTGGAATGGAATGAAACGAAGCTGTTTTACCAAAGAAACGTGCTTTTATAAATAATTGTCCGTCTCTTGGACGGAATGATTGCTTTACTTTAGCGTAGCCTATTTTCATACCTTTCGTTTTTTTTTTTTCGTTAACACTGGAACTACCGGAATTTGAGACGTAGCTATCTCTATCAAAGCCAATCAAAATGACTGGCCTTTAAAAAATACGCAATAGTAGAATATTTTTATATTTATTGATCTATTATTATCTTACAAAAGAAATTCCATGTTCTGAGATCATAAAAACTATATAATAACAACTTTAATAATAACAATAAGTACAATAATGAAGAATATTCATTATTAAAATCTTTGGTAATAAGAATATTAAAATAAATTTCTATTGGTAAATATAAGAAGTATAATATAATAATATAATAATAAGCGTAATAGAATAAATAAAATATAAATATAACTTAAATTGTTAGGTACAAAATTTATCATCCCTCAAATTTCTTACGTAAACTTTCTTCTCCCTGCATTTTCCGCATACATATCTTTTACAAAGATTGCAAATGGTGGTGGTGGTCTTATTATTATTACAGTACCCTATCTGACACCATTTGCGTGAATAAGGTGAGTTCTTTGATGTACTTTGGGTCTCAGATGCTCTTTGTTCTATTCGTGATTCTTCATTGTCACCGGTAAGTTCATCTGCTAATTGAAACATAAAATCTTCAAGTTCATCTGCTAATTGAAAGATAAAATCTTTTCTGGATATCTGCTCATCTGTGGTTTCCTTATATAAAATCCAGGCATTTATGCCAGCTAAATCTACAATATTAAAAAATACTTGAAGTGCTCATCTTCTTAATCCCCACTTCACGCTATATATTTTTACCATTTGGTCTGCTAAATCTACCCTAAATTTTGGTTTATTATAAAATTTCATCGTTTCAGATAGGCCCTTTTCACTTTTTCCTAAATAAGGGACAAAATTGAAGTTTATTATATTATTCCTTTAGCTATCCCTGCGAAAGTCATTACATTATTGCAGAGTAAAAATGTAACATGAAGTAAGAATTGTAAAATAAAGTTGTCAAACCAGTCATTTTGACTGGCGTGGTAGTTCTAGCGTTAAGAACGACATATATCATGTTCACATTCGTAAGGACTGAGACTGACCTGATTCAGATTGATACGCCTTTAAGAACGATCTTTTTCTTTTAACAGTGAACGCAGAAATTTTTAATTAACAGCTACCCTGTTAAGGAGTCAAAGAACGTTTAAAACTACTGGCTCCTGATACAAGTTTCATTTCTTTTACAGTTTCATACTCCTTCGCGAGGTATGGTGAGCTGCCTCGATCAGTGCGGTGAAAAACATGTGATTTTATTTAACGAAATCCTCCATCTGTTTATCCAGGAAAAAGATCTAATATAACAACGATCCACGTCTCTCTCGAAGCCATTCGACTATCATTCGAAGCATATTTCACGTACTCGACAGTTTCGCTAGATATTCAGGACTCGATGAGATCGATCGGAATGAGACACCTTGTATATTTGAAACATTCATTTTTGGCGATTTTTCGCGTTGTAGATGACACAATGCTGTGTATCCGCGTAGTATATTGTAAAGCGTTGATACGCGTCATCACTCTCGTCAGGATTGCGCAATATTTCGGCGACGCGACGCGTCGCAAATGCTTTAACGCTTTGAATATCGTTAAAACCTTGGAAACAGTGAATTTCAGGTTCGCTGCGATTCGAAACGAGTGGCGCGGCGAATGTTTAAAACAAACTGGGAATTTCAAAGCGAACGATGAACGGGGGGATGAAGCTGACAGAAGAACGTCAATTTCTGGCCGGTTGGTGTGTGTCGCGCGGCCGTCGCCTCTGTATTCGGTGCGCGCGTTTCGAATTCTCTTTCATCCTGCCGTTGTTCGGGCCGAATCCGCATGGAATTCACGGCGTTCATAGAAAATCGACGTATCAACCGCGATAAACTCTTGTCAGTCCGAGGAAGCTGGTTAATTCTTCACATAGCGAAAATTGTTTCCACCAGTGTGCGGCGAACAGGGAAGTCTGCGATACAGTAAAACCAGCTCTGTCGCTTTCGATTCTTCGCGCATCGTTGGAATTTCGATGTTATTACGCTATATATCCGTTCAGCCGGTTAGCCGACGCATTATCAAAGTCGACAGCACGATTTCCCGGCATCTTCTGCGAAATATATCGCGTTTTCCTTTCGATCAACGCCACACCATCCAAATAGATTTCAGTCACGTTCCACACGACACCGTCCCGGCTAATGATTTCCCTTTTCCCGTCAAACAGTCGCTCGCCTTTCCCTTTGATCGTCCCTCCTCTCCCCGTTCCCCGTCTTTTCGCGAATCGCTGAAAGCCTTTGACTGCCACACAGAATCAATTCCTAATAGCTTCTTTCTCTTGTAACGTACCTTACTTCGTCGTGCCCTTTAAATCTCGCTCCTTTGTCTGGCTAAAGGCTGCACCCGGGATATCCGCGTTTAAGATTTATTTTTATACTTCCACTACGGCCGAATTCAATTTCCGGATGCTGATGGATACGCTCGTAACTCGTAACTCGAGATTCCTCGGATAAGCAGGCTCGTGAAATCTTATTTCTCGTTGAGATATCTGATTGTCCATCGATCGGTAGGGTGCATTATACTTTCCAGTCAGAAGCTTTGTAAATGATCTACTTTCAGCTCCTTTAACAAACTCAGATAACTACGTTCCTCGGTTCTAATTGCCGAAGCTAAAGATAGCCGCTATTTTGCGCGCTAGATGTCCGCTATTCCGATGCGGCGAAAAACAAATTTTTTTTTTTTATTTAATTTGTATTTTACAATTTGTCCAGCTGGACATTTGGTACATTTTTCTAACTTTATTGCTAAATAACATGTGGATGGCTACCCCCAGCAGGGTACCATCTTCGAGTTTGACTATGTTATTTCTTTAGTGAGGTCAGTGGGGTGTTTTCCTTTTAGTCCCTCTTTCTACGAGAATTTTACTCGCTTCAGCAGCCAGCTGGTTTGGGTGTATTAACGTTCTTTCCTTGTATTTTTCTGCGCACCTGTCGATTTCTTCTTTCACCGTTGGTATTTTTAAGTCTTTGCGTATATCCTCGTTTCTGACATACCATGGGGCGCTGACTATTATCCTCAGTATCTTCGGTTGTAGCGACTTTGGTCTATTTATGTGGCTCATTGCTGCTGTCCCCCATAGTGGTATTTTATTACCGTTTTGTAGATTTTTAGTTTATTTTCTATACTGAGTTTAGAATTTCCACTAGTTAGCCAGTACATCTGTCTTCTTTTTAATCGTATTTTCTCTATAATTTATTTAATATGTTGTTCCCATGTAGGTTGTGTGCCTAAGTTGAGTCCTAGGTATTTAACTTGCCTTGTTTATGTCATGTGCATGCCATTCAATTGGATATTTGGTGGTTTCCGTTTTCTTAATGTAAATATAATATAGTTGACGCGGATGACGCTGAACATCGAATTTTTTTACAGAAAGGAAAAACTCTTCTGATTGAAAATTATTTTCAAAGTTTCATTTGCTTTGATTATTGTAACATTTTAATTTTTCAGTGTACAAAATAATCCAAATGCATCACGAAATTTTCTATCTTTTCCACTAACATAGATTCATCTGAGAAAGAACTGTATTTGTGGAGAAGCTTGTCTGTGTATCTTACTTGTAGGGAAAACTAAACCTACCAATCACTTACACTTCCAAGCACTGCAAGTAGCAATCTTGCTTGTCTTTAGATAACTTTTATAGAAAACAAAAAATTCTTTTTCGAGATGGTCTTTGCATTTTTATTACGAAAGTATATTTTATACTATTTCGACTAAGAATTGTTATTGTTCATGTGTTATTGCATGTTCATCGCCTAATAATATTCTAAGACATCGCCTTTTGACACAATAGTTACAATAATTACTAATAAGTAATTATTAGCTTGTCCGAAAAGTTTCTTTCGTTTTATGAGGAAATAATAGACGCACAACGTTTTTTGTTTTATATTATTTTGTTAAATTATGTACGATCCATTTTGTTCTATTGAGATAAATACCATGACATTTCACAGATTTGGTTTCACGTTTGTATGAAGGTGCATTATTGTAAAAAACACGTTTGCGAAAGAAAGACACTCTTCGGACAAGCTAATATTTACAAATGCTAATTGTTCTTGAATTCTGTATTATAAAATTCCTATTGACACGTAGGACATTAAGTGATAACAATATTTTTTAATTTTTACACTTACGGTGTTCTCTGCAAGAAATCTACAATTAGCAAATATATCCTGTGTTTGTATAAAATTGTTTATAACGAACAATTTGATCCCAAACTTAAAGGTATAAAACTATGTTTCCGTTGCACAATTATTTCGTACTAACTTATACGAAAACTTATAAAAATGTACGTTTTCAAAAATCAGATACCATAAATTACTGCGATACAAATTCGTGGAAAACTATCTTTTCGATTGTTGAATTATTCTATTTATCGTACTTTCCAATTATTATATTTCGACAAATATTTCACATCGATACAGAAATTTACATTTCCCATCGCACTCGCGCAAATTTAATAATCTCTGATAATTAATAATTGAATATATAAATTTATAATCAACAGCAATTTATAAATATTTATACATTATTTATACAAATATTTATACATTATTAATAATTTTCTATACATTAAATTATTTCTTTTTTCTTACAATTTTATAATATAAATTAAAATTTTTGTTCATCGTCTAATTTGAAAAAAATTACTTGGATAATACCCATCTTTTTAATAGCTTGATGAAAAGAAGCCAAATTCTTCTCGTCAAACAAGAATCTTTCTTTGCCTGCGATCATCGCTTATGTCTCTTTCATCCTTCGTTCTTTGTCCTGTGACTGTTCGGTCATTCGTTTTGCTGGAATTTTTCGTCTCGCTTGTTAGCTACTGCAGAAGTACACCAAAAGACAGAGCTAATTAAATTTGCATCGGAATGTCCAATTATAAGGCATTTTAAGATCAAGTCCTGTCCGTGGGGAAAAGAGCATACGCGAGCTATTACATTCTCATAGAATAGATTAGCGCAAGAAAAAAAAAAATAAATTTCAACCTGCCTTTGAGCGAGAACCTGGAAATTAAGTATGTTTAACGATAAATGAAATCCCTGTGATATTACTTGGCTTTAAATATTAAACCATTTTCGCTGGACGTACAAAAGCTACGGAATAACGTTCATTAAATAAACGAAAATAGAATGAGAAACTTTATGAAAGTTCCGCTACATCGATCGTTGAGTTTTGAAAGTTAAATCAAATTACTAAAAATTTTCAATATCGTTAAATCGTGTAAGCATATATTTTTTCATTATAAATTGTATTATTAACATTTTAGTAAGGCTAATGTAAGGAACAAACGTATGGTTTGAAAAGAAAAAATGTTCAAGAATGAGAAATTAACATTCAAATGCGATTATCCGTATCCATTTGTTGTTTTCTTTTTTCTTTTATTTGGAAGAATTTTACAATCAATTCTTATTGAGAATTATAAGTAAATTATTCTTGCGTGGTACTATAACTTGAATAATAAGTGTTTATCGTATGTTTGATTCTAGTTGAATCTAATGCTTAAATCTAAAGGGTAATGTCTTTTTAGCCTGCGGATCTGATCCGTCGTGTGTGTAATTGAGTAACTATTGTTAAATAGTAAAAATTGTTAGTTTTTATGTTATATGTATTATTGAATTTAGATATTTCTTCTTTAACTGTAGGTATCTTAAGATCGCGATGTATCGTTTCATTGGTAACATACCAAGGTGCATCTATTAAGGACTATAGAGTTTTTGATTGGAATCGTTGAAGAATTTCTATGTTGGAGTTACTCGCTGTTCCCATAGTTCCATTTGTTGTAAGCACAGAATCGTATAACGTATCATACTGCTAACGTAAGAACATTTCACGTATATTATTTCACCAATTTCATTTATTTTACGCTGACAATCGTGCGAAGCTGAAACGTTTTTTCTCCCAAGTATCTACGCGTATCTTAAATTTATTATTTAAATCCTCCGTATTTTATACACAGACGTATTAAAAGTTAATATGTCTACGTGGATCGTACATTGCGAATTTATATCTTCTCCAAGATGGCTATCAAATAGAACGTCTGCATTTGCTTTTACGCCTGCATATACAAAAAACCGATATTAACTTTTTGCCAGTAGAGAATATTATGAATGTAGCTGGATGTCAGTTGAAATGATGTTGCGAAGGTTGATAGCACGCGCGAACGCAAACGCAAACAAACGTCCCCTTTCGTGTGGGAAAGTCGAGCCCCGATTTTACGGGGTGAATCAAAGCTACTGATAATACCGGAGTCAGCCTAAAAGGGGCTGCATCCTGCTAGTTTATGTAAGAGACGGCTCGTAAACAGATAAGCATGGTAATAAAAACGGGTTTGTGCCGTGAAAAGACCACCTTATCGTTTCGTATCGTACTTGAGGGAAACGGTACTGCATAAAATACCAAATATGTATACTTCTGAAACGGAAAATGTCAGTAAAACTGATCTGATCTTTTCGCTCTTGTTTCTCAATTATTATATCTTTGTAATTATGTTTCTCATTTTAACATTTTCGTTGCTTTGAGAAAACGTCACGTATTCGATACGATCGTATTTTGTTGCTATTATTTCAATTTCTGTGTTTATAAAGGATATTGAAATAACGTGCGATACTATCGCTACGATAGTAATATCAGAACGTTTTGTTATCCGAACATAACGTTCCTTAGTAATGAATGCCTTTTTTCATTTCAAATATTTACATATTTTATTAGTGTTCGTGTGCTATGTGTTCTTTCATTTTATCGATTGAGTGAATTCTGATTGTAAGAATTTGCATGAATTTATAAGGAGAAAGAGAAACAAGATACAACGAACTCGAAAGTGGTATAAATGGAACAGAATTAGCAAAAGTACGCGATGTTGGAAAAGTCATGATCACAGACATTAGAAAAAAGAAATGATATTGAGAATTATGCAAAGCACGTGGGTTTCTCAGATGCTGGCGAACATAGAAAAGCCTTAAATATGCTGATGTAATGAAATGTAATGAAACAGCAAACGAAAGTGTTAATGGAGACGTACCTTGTCATGGCGAAGCATACGAAAAAGGACTTCGATGGTGCAAAATACGAGAATTACTCTATGCAATTATGATGAAAGAATGACTCAGCAGTCAAACAGACATAGGATTCATAAATATTCAAAAAAACCACCGATTAATCTTAATCTGTATTCGAACAAATGAAATTTCACATGAGGAAAGTGAAGCGAACAGTTTTGTCTTCCTATTAGTCCGGATAAGTTAAAAATAAGATTTTCAATCGTTATATCACCTATCGTTACTATGGTCCCTGTACTATACTGCCAAATAAATACACATAAGAATACACGGTGTATTATAATGATACGAAGGAAACGTACTGTAGAGCCGGGATAGTAATAAAAATCACATTATTGGTTTTCTGGCTGTACATTACGTCTTTCTTTCGCATTTCGTGTCTGATACTTGCTTTCACGAAGAACGATCCAATAGCACATCCAATATTTGGATATCAATAATTCCATTTGCTTGCTGGGTAGCTGCTTCGGTCATCAATTATGGAAACAATCGGAAAGGAAAGAATGATTCCGCAGTCCTCTGGTTGTTTTTTAAGTTCTTCGTTATATTTTAATAACCGTTTTGCACACGGCGAATATTATATCGAAGATTATGCCACGAATCGCAAGTATTATTAATATTTATGGCTTGACCACCAATGTATGTTAATAATTCATGTATTTTTAGTATCGGATATAACGACATAGGAGTGATACATATAAATAACACGTGTGATGTGTTACATAAGACTTTTTGGCAATAACGCATTCGATGTTTACATGCCAACTATGTCCGTAGAATATAGATAATTGCATTATCGATTCGTATTAGAAATTATATCTCTGTGTTGTAGTAAATTTGGAAGACGATGGATTATAGAAATAAAGTATTAAATACGATATTGTCGGCTTATTAAATTGGTGAAAAAATGATCAGCCGGTGTTCATATCTTTAAATATTTAAATTCGTTTTTTTAAGTATTAATATTATAATTTATATATATCTATGTTTCATATTTCATCTATTCTTAAATTGAAAATATCTATTGCAACTGCCGTTTCATCAAGAACTTATATAGTTATTTAAATATCGTTTTGAAGACACGTCCAATGCTCCTTTTCTCTAATTAATAGCTCTAATTAATGGAAACTCCAATTATTACTATTTTTGGTATTAAATCCCTTTGGCGTTCAAAATTTAGCGAAGTATTTGAAAATGCGATATGAGAAATAAATAAATAAACAGGAAAGAAACGGTGAAAATTTGCATATTCATCCAATTGACATTTCTGTCATAATTTCTAATATTAAAAAACTGGTATTATTGTCCACGATGGAGAAATATAGAAATAATAGTGCTACGTTGTTCCGAAGTTATTAAATAATTATTCCAAATTAATTGTCAGTTTTATATTGGTTTACCACTCTTTCTCTTCAGTGAAAACTAGACAAATGTTTACAAGACTTTCACCGGAACTGTTGTCGCTGCGCTTCTCTGCAAAAATGTATAATTCAGTTCAGAAATAAACTTGGTAAACGCGAAATTTATTACAACGTGTATTTTAATATCGATTTATAAAATAAAAAGGTATATCCTTGAACCCATACGTATGTTCTATAAAAGTGTCTTTCACATATGTTCTATAAAAGTGTAAATTCTGATTAACAAAATTATCCCGAAAATTATTCCAGAACTAATAATAATACGAACAAAGTATCAACTTGCACATAATAAGTAGAACAAGTTAATGGCTCTTATTTATCTTAATGCGAGTAAAAGCAGAAGAATTAAAATCTTACACTTAGACCCTTATCACATATGTATATTCATATATGAAAATGTGACTCGAACAAATACAAGTACGCTGTGATCTACCCTTTTCTTTGCAACCTGGTTAATGAGGTTGAGAGACTGCATATGAGGGTTAATTAGCAGCCAACGTAGAAGCTGGAAAACCGTGGACGCATTAGACAAGACGATGACCTATCGTCGTATCTTAAATGCAACGTCACGAAATAGCGACATCGCGTTACACACGATGCCCCTTTTTCCATAATTTACGTAGTCGTATGAAGGTGTCAGCGACGACGTATTTTGGAAGATCATTGGGGTTAGCTACTCGGATGCTATTTAATGTCGGGGAAATTTATAGCAACTATTTAGACTGCACCTGGCCAGTGAAATTGTGAGCGAGGTCATACGGTTGAATGTATAGGAAAAAGTTGCACTTATTGCAACCTCTCTTTGCAAATCTTTTTTCGAACATTTTTTATTCCAAAAAACATGTTGAAAAATCATCGAAATCTAGAAATCCTACAAGTCTAACGAACGTCGTATCTCGTGTTAATAATATCTACGTTGCATGTTTGTATATTCGCGTGCAACAATTATATAGACAATTTTTATGAAACAATTACCGAATAGTTTTGACGAACTGGAAAGACAGAAGATATTGGATTGACAACTAAGTGATTGCGGATTTTGTCATTAGGTGGTAATGATTTTGCCACCTAATTAGTTGCCAACTCAATAATAGGAAGGTCATGATAATATTTCAGTTTTCTCGGATGTTTCGGGTAAAGCGTTTTAATCAAACACAACACTATCGTATTTGAGTGATTCAGCGAAGTAACACGTCGTACAGCGACATCAAACAAATTCTATCTAACAAACGAATAACACAGTTAAGCTATAGCACGATAATGGGAAAAATTCTGCGAAAGGCAGGAATCGTTGGCAGAATCAACAAGAAACGAGATCCGAGAGAAACTCAACTACCGTTACGCTCTAACGATTATTGTTGGCCCTCGACGTTCGTTGTTCTCCAACAACAACGACCGGAAGCATACGTGGAAAAGCGCAGATGCCCGACACACACAGCCAGTTTCTTGTTGTTTTACGCGGTTCTGGCGCGAAGACAGGAGAAAAAGGCAACAAGAAGATCGCTAAGAGTTGAGCGAAATACGTTCTCGGAGAAGCACCCGCCTTCCACATTACAGCTTGATGTATCTATTAGGTCTGGTATACATAGTTTGGCCGGCTTTCCAAACTTCCGCCAACGCTACGATGACGAAGCTACTTTGCCAACTTTCTAATAGTTTTATGACTTTTCGGACTTATGGGGCCGCCTTGTTCCCAACGAATTAGCGACTCCCGGGAAACCTGTGCGCCACGTCCAAACTTACTTTCTTTACCTCGACCATCCCTTCTTTTTTTCTTTTTTTTTTTTTTTGTCCGGCTTCCGTACCGAAGGTTCCGCAAGATTGGAGGATCGTCGTTTGTTTGAACTGGTAAACGCACTCGGCAGTTTCCTACGTTCGGTTGTTTCACTTTGTTTACGGGAACTAAGAAATTGTTCGCGCAATTGTAAGATGGTTTAACTGTGAAAGATAGAACGTTTCACGGTGGAGGAATCTCAATCGGTTTACAAATTACTTTTGCCTTCTACGGCTCTTCTATCCTGCGGTCTAACCGCTCAGTTACATCTCAAGTTTGGCCAAAACATGAAATAATTGGCATTGATACGCATGATCTTCTTCGTGTTTGCGAAAATGAATAGAAGATTGAATGGAAGAAAGCCAGAGATCGCAGTGCTTTGGTTTAAGAATGGAAAATCTAAAATGAGAGACAAGATCGTTTGCAAGACAAATTGATCAATCGGCGTGGAATACGACGTTCTCCTAGGTTTCTCCTTAAAAAGTAAAGACGTTGTCTTTTCCTGTTCGTTCATTGGCATTTTTATTTGCATCAATGTCATATATCGATTTGTTCGTGCTCGAGAACGCGGCGTAGGACAATTTTAATTCGATCATTCGAAAAATATGTCGTGACGTGGGACGTATTGATCGTCGATCAAACATTCGCGGATAAAATACTACGACGGCTTGATAAACTCGGTATTTCTCAAACGAAACTGACTATCGACAGGTTTAAGAATATCTGCAGAGAAAAATCGATATCGGTGCGGAGACATGCATCAATCATAATCTGTTTCACTGTGCACGCTGTTAATCGTTGCAATCGATATACGTAACAATCTAGAAGCGGATGTACTTAAAACAATCGACATCTCGAGGAGATGCGATGCTTTAATTAATTAATGTCAATTACATTCCGCAGCTCTCTACATACCTGTCCGATGCTTTCATGAATTGGCAGCAGATCAATACGATCTACCAAATTTACAACGACTTTTTACTGGGATCGATTCAAATACGTCGTGGATAGATAATATTTTTCTCACTTTTTTTCTTATTTCGTTATAAATAATATCTGCTCTATTGTAATTAAATATTTTATTGCATTGTTTTCCGAACTATTTTTACTATTTCAAAATCATAGAACGCATTCGATAATCATTTTCGCTTCTTTGTTTTGTTAACTGACTGCTTATGATCCTATCAAATATATATAATATGTGATAGCTTTGAATTAACAATTCGGATGAAATCATAATTCAATACGTTTCAAAAATTTTTGCAAATGTGACGTTCAAAGTATGATCTGACAGCGGAAACTTTGTTGCAGAGGAAGAAATGGTCAGGAATAGTATTCGTGCTTGGTCCATAATGAACTGATATTCTTTTCCAAAATTATGAATGAGTCAATTTTGTGACATTTGACCTATCTCGATTATTCAGAAGGCTTCGGTCTGTTATTAAATACTCTACTTGCTTGATAATGTTGCTACTACGTTTTATATTGCACATAACTTATTCAAAGACCAAAACGCTATTTTCAACCATTTATTTTAATGAACAAATGTGAACTTGCGTGAAGTAATAAAATTGGTGCATATTTTAATATCGTGTACTGACAAATTGCAAAGTAAATAGGAGATACATAAAAGAAATTGATTAAAATTTTACTTTAAACAATTGTTTTAAACTGAATGAAACAAAATGAAACAAATTGTTTTTAATGTGGCAAAATAGCACGACAACCAACGTCTCCACTGAAACAACGTCATTATCATTAACATCAGTCGATCTGGGTAATTTGCAGATGTTTACTTGTTTACTAGGGTCTGCAGGCTGCATTCTTTCAAGCCCACGTTGGATTTATTGATCGTACATGTTATTAACTAACTCATTGATTAACACTTTTACTGCCACGTTGGTCGTATTTGACCGGCCACGGTGATCATTGATGACTTGAACTTCTTACAACTGTAAAAATTGAATGAAAATTGACAGTTAGGGCATTTTGAATATAACCGATAAATGGAAGATACTTTGAATTAAAATGTGCCCCATTGAACAATTAAACATTTTCATTAGAACATCAATAAAAAAAATGAATGCACTGTGTTAAAGCACTTTAGACATAAATGTGGCTCATCGATACAATCTGAACAATAGGTGGTTATCTTTTTGGTCCGATTCTTAGCAATTTTTGATCCTAACTGTGTAACATTCTTTTTACAACACTCTCTGCAAAATTTTCGTGCCAGGTACGCTTGCCCTTCTTTCTTTTGCGTTTCATGTCAACAATCTTTATCGAATAAATATATTTAACGGCTCTGGTGAATGACACCATGTAAGGTGCAATGCGAGTGCCATTCTAAAAACTGATACCTTGATTTTTGTTTTTGTTGCTTGTTTATAGAGTATCAACGCGTTTGAAATTGATGTATTTAACAATAACTCTAAAGCTAATTTTATATATCACTTGAAGGTTCTCCTATGTCGTGTAGAATACGCTATCGTTTGATCTGATAAATCTACAGCACATTTTCCTCTGTTGTAATCTACCACTACCATTGGCTTATCACAAACATAATTTTTCTCTCGGACCTGTACCATTTCAGCCGAATGTTTCTACGCGTTTCAACAATATATTCTGCACGTTTTGCTTACGACGAAATAACGAATGCGAATGGTTTGTTGAAATAAACGAAACCTTGTTATAATACGTCGCTATCGACTGTTAGCAAGGCGCCACGGTGGTCACCTGCGACCACCAATAAGATAAACGGTGCATTGGTGAAGAATGTCGTCTTACATTATCAATTTATTATTATTTTGCCATTATATGGCAAACATGTGATTTCTGCGTGGCAGTCAAAGTGCTAAGCTGCTCCGAGGAACTAAAATTAAAAACGTCAGACTCTTAGATCAACTGTTAGATTGCAAACATAAATGTATAGAAATATATTATTTGGAATGGTTTCATTTGAAACTAATCTCGTATTCATTATGTTTTCCATATACATCATAATATTCATTATATTCATCATATTCGCTATTCATTATTCATTACACATTATATATTCAATTTGAGTTATTTTGCTCGATGTAGAAAATTTATGAATGATATTTATGATGCAGCGATCTAATATTAAAGATTGAATCTAAACAGTGTTCAATTTACGTATCATGATTTTTAAAGCTCAGTTTATGCTACCTTCTAAACTATTTCGACGAAGGTTTATTCTAGTGTTTCGAAACTATTGATCAACCATCCTGCGTTTTATAATCGAGCAATTTTTCGAGCAAGAAGATAATCACCAAAGTACAAAGCATCCAAAAGACGTGCTCTCAAATTACTAAAGGCGACAAAGAAATTTTTATGGATATACTGCCACGTAGGCATAAAGAACAGAAGAGAACAAGGCAGGCCAAGCACCAAAAACCACGATAACGTGCAATATCTAGGACGAATGTAAAATAATTTCATGATTGCGCCTCGCGATTATGGAAGAGAAATCGATAGAATAGCAGAGAATAACTGGGCCCAAAGATTATCTTCCTTAGTGTCAACGAAATTATAATGAATAATGCCGGCAAAATAAATTGTTTTGCATAATATGTAGATAAAAAAGAACATATAAAACATAGAATTACGAACGATTCCTTGAATTCTATGCGAATACCTTCGTGACCCACTATACATATAAACGGCAGTGATTGTATGCTATTTTGTCCATCAGATTGTGTCTTTCTTTCTTTGCCTGAAATAAGGTGTTAAAGAAGAAAAAACTTATTCAAAGATTCAAAGGGTTTGAGCCTGTGATTGTTCGCGGGGTTCTCAAGCAATCGTTTTGACAAAGTATTTGAGTGATGTAGCAGAGTGTTAGCATACGAAGTTATAAACTGGATATCAGTTAAATTTACTGAACAGACGAGACAGTAATAACAAGTGATCATTACACGTGCAACAATTAGCCTGTGCCTAACTGTATCTTGCAATAAAACGTATTCTCCAAGACTGTGGTCACTTAAAAGGAATAAAAAAAAATTTATGTCAAGTACAATATCAATGACATCATGATCTCGCGCGAAAATATTAACAATCTCATTGCAATTGTCAAAGAAATTAAAATGTGTGACCAATCGTAGAAATGGAAATACTAAATATATATGTGTTATTTTATTATCTATTTAATTTCAGCCTCGTCAATCTAGAAATGGATGTGGTTTACAATTCCTTTCATTCGTTTTCCATATTTAGACTTCCTTTACTGTCGTTCCTTAGTTAACTAATTGCTTATTTACGTAACCTGTTCTATTTCAAATGTATAATAATCTTAGGGTAATTCGGGTGATCGATTCTGAAGTCTGAAAATCGAGTTTATTGTGAAAAAAATACTTAAATGAACTACAGGTAAACAACAATTAATACCAATCTATAAGAGTAAACAACAAATAACAAGTTCTGTGCAATGTCAATGCAAAGAATCGATTTTCAAGCTACCGATCTTTTTCCGTCAATCTTCAATTTATATAATTATTCGTTCTTCTGTAATCTTGTCTATCTCTGATGTTGCTCTCTGTTCGTCCGTCTGGGAAAAATGAATGTCTTTAAAAAATGGTTGTTCGTAAAACCAAAAGAAAATCGCTCTGTCCGTGAAACAAATAAAGTCGTGCTGTCCGTAAACAGAGAGAGTCCCTATCACGTTTAAACTCTAGGGAATTTACATATATATTATGTAAAACCATGTAGGTAGAAAAATTGTCCAATTTTTATCTACGCTGCGATATAAATTAATATAATTGTATTAGGTTGTCCAAAAAGTGTCTTTCTTTTACAACGACGCATCTTTATACAAACATGAAACCTAATCTGTCGAACGTTGTGATCTTTATTTTGATAAAACAAAATGGATGATACGTAATTCGATAAAATAATATAAAGCGGAAAATGTTGTGCATCCATTATTTCCTTATAAAACGAAAGAAACTTATCGGACGACCTAATAATTAAAATTAAATGTAATTAAAAATAATGTAATAATGTAAGTAATGTAATTAAAAATAAATGTAATTGTTCCAAGTCGCTCGTGACCTTAATAGTCATTGCAACTATAAACCGCAAATAAACTAATTTAACCGCGAATAATAATATCACAGGTAATACAGACTTAATTTCATTGAACTTTCATAATAGATTTGATTTTATTTGTATTCCATTCAAAAGTGTTCGATGGAAAATATACGTAAATTTGAATAAAACGAAACATGTTTATTTTTATATGATTTTACAGTCCCGATACCCGTTCGTATAAGCTGAAATGATCCAAAGTATCGGAGACGCAAATAATGGTATAATATCGAAGGCAGAATTCGTTGCATTTTGCATATTATCAAATAAAGTAAAATACCATGTAAAGTTCTGTTGCAAATTAAAGTAAACGATACAAATTAGTAATACTTAAATAAAACAAAGAAAAGAAAGAGAAAGAAAACGTTAATAACATTAAAAATTCTCACGACCAATAACAAGCTAAGCGAGGCTTTGCAAGCTGAGAGTAGCCTATGTGTTCTGTAAATTCCTCTTCAAAAGAGTTTCCGTTTCAACGTTACGCTTAATAGCTTCATTTTGTTCTTTGAAATCGAAGTCCTGGCCTGATAGTCGAATCCAACAGCTCTGTCCTGATAGTCGAATCCAACAGCCCTGTTTGTAACTTTATTCCCAATATCAAGTAAACCTATTTATTAAAAGTGCAGATAAATGCAAACTACACGAAAGAAATACGATATCGTCACTTTTGAATCCTTTGTTTCGTTTTCCGGAACTCTGTACATCTTCATTGTATCTTTTATGACTATAGTTAGCAATCCGCAAGCTTTGTGTCAATTAAAACTTATGAAACACAGACGCGATATGCACCAACGCGCATATTTTCATCTACTCGAATTCCTTGGAAATCGCGATGAAATTATGAGAAATCCAGCAATTGCATAATTTATCTGATGAAAAGAAGCTTGGTATTTCTTGATGCTGTAATCGTATTTAATGATTCATAACCAATGAGCGAATACTGATGATATTGTTAATTCTTAATAAGCTAGCAACGAGGATGTGTACCCATTTGACACAACGAGTAGAAAGTTGCTAATAAAATTTAATTTAATTTAATTTGCCACGAGCTATATATGTATATTATTTGCAAGATAAATTCCAGTAAATTGCTTTATCCATGTAAACCAATATTACGTAAATTCATACAAAGAGAAATATCATTTCACCGAAGATTAAAATTAGTCCGCGATAGCTGCGTTAAATTTTGTTCGATATTTAATTCTCACAGATCATTATGATAAATTTCGTATAATAAATGTGCTGAACATTACATTTTTTAGATATCGAAAATTGAATTGTTGAATATCGAAGGCTGTCGATGACATTAATCTACCGCTTGCGGAAACATAAATTGATGATGATTTCTAGAATTGGATCGATTTAAAAAACAAAGAACCCAATCTTGAAAGGATTAATCGTTTGGATAGAGTAGAAGAATCGTATGAAAGGTATTTCAGTGAAATTTACGTGATTTTACTCGGAAGGATATTTTTATGCGCCAACCTAATAAATTGCTGCTTTACAAGATTTATGAAACATGCAAAGATTAAAGAGGAAATTCCACAGAAAAGACGTTTTAAATATTCCATTCTTTTAACACCTTTTTTTCTTCATTATTCTTTACGTTGCTACAGAAACGCGTGGTACTCTCGGATAGACAAATTTGCCCCATAATTTTCAGCCATTTGAAATTCTAACCGCAACATGTTAGACAGTCTATCTATTGTAATGAAGTGGCAATAATATAATAACGTGAACCACTAGTTCGGTTAACAATAAATAAGCTAAACTTACTAAGCGAAGTCCTTACAACGGCAACTGTTAGGAACTGTTGAAGTGAGAGTGCTCTGTTCTGTTCTACAGCGTTCTACAACTGTTGCGGCGTGAGATTGCGTTGACTTAATGCAAGATTTCTTGTTAACACATCGGATGTTTTAACTATATCCAATATAGCTTCCAGTTATGAGAACTAACGTATGTATTTTATCAGATTGAAATTCCGATAAACTGCTTTCTTCGTTCAATATATAATTAAATGTTATTTAATCAGAATTGTATAATTAAATTAACATTTATGATTCCTTTAAATAGCATCAACGAGCTTTTTACTTTCACACACATATATAGACATATAACGCGTATTTAAGGGGAGATTCTCGTGCAACAGCAACAAGAGCAGGTGATTTTTGTGAATTTTCTTTTCAACTAACTGCTAGTTATGTGAGGCGAAACTTTTTCGGGATATAAATTGATAGCGTTGAAGTACAATTGTCATTTTTTATTTCAATTCTTCTTATTGTTTATCGTATATTATACGAATCTTGCGATCAAATTTGACAATATAATATAACCATTGTTAGCGCGCAGTCGTCGGAACGCAAAAGTTACGAAATTTTCTTAAAGTCAAGCGGTTTAGGCTGGGATTGAATCTATTTTCGAAAGAAAAATATTTTTGAATGAAGAATTGGAGAATTCTAACGTTTAGAAGACAAATATACTTTTCTCGGTAGACAAACTGGGTTTAAATTGTTCGAAAAAATATTACGAATAAATAATCGAGTAGAAATTTGATGTTCAGTCCTTAGAGAAATTCGTAATAAAATGAATAAGTCCAAAATTGGATTAATCAGTTAGTTTCTCAATTATGGAACGCGCCAGTTCAAAAATTTAATAAACGATAAGAAGAATTGAAGAACTACACTTCAAGAATTATTCAAAACTATTCCTTCTTCAAGGCTACATATTTACATTCTAAAAACGTCTAATCTTATATAACTAATACCCAGAGTAAAAAAAATTCATAAAGATATCACTTGCTTTTATTATTGTTACACGAGAATCCTTCTTAATCAATGATGTATGTTTAATTATCTTTTTAACAAATTTTTCTATTATCGTTTACGAGCAGGTTAAATAAATCATTTACTCTATCGTTCCAAAAATCTTTTTTCTCTCATCAAAGAAAACTGTAAATGTGTTTTTATATTATCCAAGCTATTCAATGATTATTCATAACGAAATGTCCAAATATGGAAACAAATAATATTTCAATATCGATAACACAATAAATATTATACGTATTTATATATACATATACTGCTTGATGAAATCTAATTTTATAAAAATATATCTTGAAATATTTCTCCGATTTCCCTACGTACTTCTCGAACGAGCCCATAATAATTTCGTGCTTGAAAGTTTCCAGGTTAAACCGATTTCCTCCCCTTGATAAATTTATTTCTCTTATAATCAATTGTGTCAATCTTTCAACAAGTCTAAAATTGACTTATTTATCTTAATATCTGTTTTTGAAATACAGAACAGTTAAGATTACTCTTGCGCTATGCGTTTAACATAAACGATAATTCAAACTTCAGTTGTCGGAGAACGACTGAAAACAAGAATGGTTTCTCTGTTGTTTCAGGCGCCAACAATGTAAACGAACCACCTATCCTCGAACCTGGTGGATACCCTGCGGGCCTGCCGCTTTCAGAATCAACCAAAGTCGGTACGGAAGTGTTCGTCCTTAAGGGCCACGATCCCGAAGGATCGCCAGTGAAATATGGTATACAACTCACGGACCATTTCGTCGTAAATCCACGCACTGGCGTTATCACGTTGGCGAAACCTCTCAATCGCGAGGTAAGTCAAATCCCCTGCTGTTTTTCTTTCCCTCTTTGCTTGGATGTCGATGTGTTCACAGGATGTTTAATGTGGAACGAAACGAATAAAAATAAATCTAGAACAGGTAGAAACTATAAACCGTGGTATGTAATTAAGAGAATATTACTTAAATTCTTATTGTTTGTAAGCATCGAGAGAAAAATATCGAAGAAAAACTTTGACAAGTTTCCGATGAAATTCGAACATTTTTGACAGCATGATGAAGCTTCAAATTTTCTCTCGCGATGAAAGAATTGAGTATTGAAAATTTGTACCAAAGTCTGGAGAAAGTACAAAGTTAGTATACTTGTGAAGAATTAAGGAAAGGTGTTATGAATAAACAGAAGATTTTCTTCGTTTTTACCTTTAACTTTCAGCAAATAAATGTTTTTACTTTTTCCAGAAATATGTGTGTTATTGACCTTGGTATATATATTATTGAACATGGTTTGAAATATATGATACTACATAAAATTGATTTTGTCGTTGCAATTAGAAAAACGATATTTTATAAAAATAATTTCGAAAAGATATTTAACCCTGACCCTCGTGTCAATTTCACAACTTTTCTGATAAAAAATTGTATTATTTGGCCATTTAAAAAACAATTTTTTTGAAGCATTTTGACCTACATCTTTTTTATTCTTTGCGATCAATGCGAAATTTTAATAAAACATTTTTCAAGATTAATTATATATCTCTCCATATCATTCGCTTTTTACCATGTCACATTAGGATGCGAAATTTAGGGATAGATTAAACGAAGACTACAAGAATTTATATCGTTTTGATAAAAGCAATTCGTCGTGTAAATCATTTTCTTCTTCTGATTTATTTTCGATTACTTTATGACTACGTTTTCAACTTTTCAATGAAGCCAAACCAAAAGATGGTTTTGTTTAGTCGTAGCAGCTTTTACTTAATTTTTATTCATATCAGAGATTACTTTACTTTACTTACAATGTACATACCACGTTCTTTCTGTTATGTGTCTAACCTTCTCCATATATTACGAGACATTTGCCAATTTTAAACATAAGGTTCGATAAAATATTTCTATAATAAAATTTTCAAAAAAGAAGAGATATATATGTCGAGTTAACATTAGGATTAGGGGCGTGTAATGAATGTTTCTTTGGATTAGACATTATTGTTATGCAAGAGAGAAGATATTTACTAATACAATTATGATTATGACAGAATTTGACAAGTAACCGTGGTAATTAGATACTCGGGATGTGAATGGTAATGATCTTAGACTCAATAACGAATCCAAGGTCAACGGGATGACGAATGCGATTTCTTCCACAGTCTAAGTCGAACTCAACCTACTGATCCACGATTCGGGTGTGACTCCGTGTACTTGTCCACAGTACAAGGAGAACATATCTGACTGACCCTCAGTCCAAGTGGAACTGCCCTTATATACTCCTCTCCGTACCTCTCCCCTCTGTATCGCTCGGGTCAATCTTTGTTTTTAAGGAGAGCTATTTAATTACTCCATACCTCTGTTAGATACACGTCTCTCAGCGACCCGTTATGTCACTTTGTGCCTAAGCTCACTGTCATTAATCTCGGATACCCATACTCGGATTAAATCGTAAACAACTATTTCTCAGTTTTATTATTTAGACACAGCTATAATAAAAAGTCTGGGCTAAAGTATTGGAGATCTTCCCAAACATTCCGAAAGGAAGGCCCCGATGTCCTTTCATCTCCGACATATATTTTATAATTACTTTTTCATTAGAATAATTTCGATTTTCATAAGTTACATTTCGCGAGTAACATCATTTTGATGTTAGAAAATTCATTCGTGTCTATTCTAATATACTAACAGAATCCTGTGATTTATGGATAATAGCACGATGATGGATCACTCCTTCAAAACACATTTTACTTTTCTTGCCAATGAATTACTGTTACAATAAATAGTTTTTTGGAATCTCAGTGACTGAAAACATTTCGATCTTTACGAATTAAAATGCACGTTCTGTGTGCAAAAATACAGGGAATATACAAAAGGACTATGCAGCATGAATATAAAATTGTACAGTATAAAGTTATGAGCGCAGATTTTTTTTATACACACTTTATCTCGTCGTTATTAATAATACATGCCCGGTTGTCAGCATTTTCGAAATAAAAATTACCACTTTTAGAGTGATAAAGCCATTTACATATGTACCATACTCTCGCCTTTTCGTATATGTACAACGTATATCCTTTTTTCACATTTCACCTGTACTTCTATCCTTCTCATAGCAAACAACCACTCGATGCTGCAAATCCAATTCTCTATTTTCCATTTCCCGAATAATGTTATACAATCGGCTTAATAAAATTTGTTAAATGTGAGTTTAGGAGCTCGTTTTGTAGATGTTCTACTTAAACACCACGTTATTAAAATGAAATGACAGTCTACACGAACTTTAGTAAGGATACTTGCTGCTACGAGTCTTCTAAACAACCCAGTGCATAGGTCGCATCCTAATGATGATGAAAAAGCTGCGATATTAGTTGAGCGATAAAGAAAGTTTCGAGAAAATAAAGTTACAATTTTCTACGTGCAGTAACATGTAAACTTCGTTGGAATAAAAATAAAGAATGAGATTTTGGTTGTCGCTAACGAACAAATAACAACAATTTATTCGCATAAAATTATAAATTGTGTGTGGATATTTACGTGTTTCATCGAGGATGGTAGTGAACGTGAGATATATTTGTAAGCTATATTTCCAGATGTTGCAACATTGGCTTTCATGACTAACTTTTTTTATAACTAATCAGGTTGGAAAGTTTATTCCTGCTTGGTAAATTATTCATTTGGTAAATTAATACTAAGAATTGTACCTGATATATATACAGTATAATTAAATGGCAACGCACGATCTTTCGTATTATTGTTCGAATAAATATAGAAAATACTTCGTTACAGATAATAAATAATTATTTCACGGATAAAATATCCCACTGACAGGAATCTATTTCGATAAATATTTATTCGAAGCAATTCTAATAATATTCAACTCTCATGTATACTACCATACATAAGGTAAAAAGATTATTATGATTTCATATCCGCAATTACATATAAGGAATTGGGTTTATAGTTCGATCATGATAGTTAACTATTTTTAATAATTAATGCAAGTTACTGTTGTTTTTCATAAGGTGATATTTTCTATTTAAAAAAAGGATCAATATGTATATTTCTGAATTTTCTATCGTTTTACCTTATTTCTTAGTATCGTTAGTAGCTTGTGAATGATTTGCAAGATTTCAGTAAAAAAATGTCTCGAATGAAAATTCCCAAATATGATCGGAGCTTTTCGCGTCGAAAATACGAGGTACACATCGTAAAAAGACTTAATCGCGTAAAAAATACTATCGCGAAGTTTACAACAAAGCGTTGTAGTCGTAGCGAAAAGAAGCGTACAGGCGTAAACGAAGCGTACAAGCGTAAACGAAGCTTGCAAGCGTAACTTTTCAAAGTCCGTCAATGCTATTAAAACAAAATGCAAATGAAATGTTTCTAAAAATATGATGCACTGCAACATTTTACAAACTTTACGTATCAGAAAATCCAAGTTGATGCTAATGCGACAGTTAACAAACGTACATTCTGGCGAAGATATAAAAGAATTGATAATTTTTTACAAACAGAAAAATCTAATATATAATATATGATAAGTTCGCGTGAAAAATATGTTACTTTTACATGAGTTTTCTGAAACGAGCATTTCTCTCTGTTTGTAAACCTGTCTGTGAAAGAGTGGAATTACTTGTCGTAGTCTATCTGCGTGTCAAAACTTGGTTCATCATTAGACGTTTCTATAGCAAATTTTCGCGCAGCTACGATGAGATTGGAAATTTAATTTGGGGACGTTCTCCTATAGTAATCTCGATGATATAGTGAGGTCATAAAATCGGTCAGACGTTGTTAGCAGTGCTATGTTGCTATCCTAATTAACTATGATTTAGAAGCCTTAGACACTTTAATCCCGAGACCAAAAGTTTGCTTGAGGTCTGTTTTGTGTCCTCGTTAATAAATTAGGTTTTTATAATTTTATTATATTGGACGTAGGAAGCAATTCTCTTCTTTTATAGCTTGAAGTATAGCAACAATTTAAAATCAAGCTATTTCGATATGTTTATAATTTCGACGTTTAATCTTTGAAATACGCTGTTGTATATTAATTTGTTTGTCATGCAACTATGAAAACAGTAATTGGATAATCTGATGAAACGTAATATTTAACAATTGCGTATGTATCGTAGACTAAATTGATAGCCAGAGGGGAGTACTCTAAAATACGTAAATACTAATTTTGAAATATCTGGTACGTAGCTGAGGAATAGTTTTCAAATTTTTGGAATTAGTTGATGAATTTACGAAATGACATAATATTATGACAATCAGAATTTTTAAAACGTTTAAGCAAGTGGCGAAGATGTACGTACATTTTAAACTAAAATCATATGAAAAGAGAGAAATTGGTAATATAAAGTTGAAAAAATCAACGCGTTCAATTAAAAAATTGTCCCTCTGCGAAACGCGAAAAAATTACGTTTTTCTCGTGCGATCTTCCATTCTTAAACGTTTCAAATTCACAGAGACTTGTTGGGTCTATCTTTATGAACGGAAGTGTATATATTAGTAACTTAGAAATATGCAAAATATTTGAAAATTGAAGGATTTCTTTTATTTTATTTAAACCAAAGCTTGTCAAGAAAAAATAAATCAATATATGTCAATTAATTTCTCCGAAACGAAGGTGTCAGATCCGATGGTTCCTGCGTCTAATACCGTTCACTTGGTTCAATTCAGTTCCGAATATCACGAGGATAAAATGAACACTGTGCCTTCAACGACTCATATTGCCGCCCACGTCAATCTTTTGCTAGATGAATTTCTTCATATGCAAATTTTTGTTATTTCGCTATGTATACTAATCTCTTGATGGCCACCTCAGTGTCTCGTATAGCTTCTATGTTCCTCATGCGTTAGTAAGTTTGAGATACAGAGCTTTTCTTTTTCGCCGTGCGTCTCAAATCATTTTTCAATAATAAATAATACATTGAAAAAATAATTATACTTTTTCTAAGGACTGGTGAATTTCTTTATATTTTTCTGAAAGATAATAGTCTTACGAGTAAAACCTTACAGTAACATTTTTCTAATATTTGTTTAATACGAAACTGTAACTGAAAAGGAAATCCCATTTTTTCGTAACTTTCTGTCAAATTTTTATTTTTATCGCGACGAATTTTAAACGTTTGCTTAAAGCATCACCTGTATAGTAAATTAGGAACTATAACAAGTATCTTCGGAATTTTTTCAAATTTTTTCGAGGTCTAAAACAGTAAGAAATCAGGCCAGGGATCGAAACATTCACAATGCTGACCGCGTTAGTGAAAAATATTTTCCGGCGGAGAATTAATTATTCAGCGTAATCCATACGAGAAGATAGATATCGTAGATAAATGCGTGAAGGAAGGTAAACTAATCGCGTTTCCGAATCTATAGAAACAATCGTATTTTCGGTAATATCATCGGCGCATCATATTCAGATACAATGAAGATGAATCGATTTGCTCCAATTATTATGGAAAAGCTATTTCGGAAAATCTAGCCGATAATCGATAATCGAGGTGCATAGATAAATGACGCGAATGAAAACGGGAGTACAACAATGTTAGTAATTTACGGTATCCAGGCATAATCCTAGCTATTTATACTTGAAAATCATAAATATCGTATGCGATTCGCGCCAGCGACGATCGACTGATTTCAGACCAAATTAGAAACTTTATCGAAGAAAAAAATTAGGACATCAATCCGTCGAATCTTTATCAATTCAGTAAATTATTTACACGCGAGCAAACGTCTCTTCGTATCTTCATAAAAATTCTAATAAAAATCACCGGCGAAAATTACCAGCACGCGAAACTGTTTGATATTTAGCTTCCGGAAACACTTTGGAAGCATTTTGAAATGAGCATTTATTTCTGCTCGTAAATTACAGTTAAATATTAATTGACGAACATAAGATAAAACGGATGAATTGAATAAATTAAGATAGTAGTTTTAGTTGTAGCTCTTATATTTACAAAATAAATAACAATTTCGTAAAACAATTGGACTATTTGACTAGAAAATAGTTAAACTTGGCACTTGCAAGTATTTACCATAAATTTATTCTTTAAGGAGCTTTTACAATTTTTTAAGAAGCTCTTCATTTGTACTTTGTATTTCAATAGCGAGGTTGCAAATTACTTGTTCTTTGATACTGTTTATCTGAAACATTATTTAAAGAAATAAAATTTATTAGAGGAGATATCTTCCTATACTATTTTAATCTTTGCAAATAGAAACTGATTTATTAAAAGCAGTCGTATATTACAGACACTGCGGAGGTTTCCTTATTAACAGCAAGTCCACTTTCAACCCCTCAAGAAAACAGAAACACGATCCTGTAGCTGATAATAAATGCGATCTCCCTTGTCTTCTTTTTCTTTCCAGATCCTCTCACAAAGGAACCAAGCTTTACGTTAAATGTGATTCATTTTTTCTTTTTTTTTTTTTATTTATTTGGATGAATTTTACAATCAATTCTCATTGAGAATTATAAGTAAAAAATGTGATTCATGTATAGAGATATCTGTTATTTCTTGCTATAAAGGTACTCAAACTATTTTTCGCGTAATATTATACATAGTGTAATAATTAGCACTAATAGCTATAAAGCAGATATGATTTTAGATGAATAAAGAAATATAATACGAACGTTTAAACTTCATGGCAAATAGTACATTTAACATAAAATATTGCTATATCGTAATATTTCACTTGTTTGCTCTAATATTTTATTATTATTATTTATTTCAATTTGGCCAAGTGAAGTGGATTTCACTTATAATCTCTTTCATTTATCTTTCCATACTTACCATACCTGCCTTTACTAACTAATTGCTTATTTGCTTAACCATTCTGTTTTTACTTTGCTGCATAATAATATAAGTATATTGCCAATCACTATTTCGCTATACAGTAAACTTCTTTCTTAGTTGAAGATGTTTTTCCTTGTGTCTCTGTTAGAAAACATTGAAAAACGTTAACACACACCTGTCCCTCATTTTCGCAATTTAATCTGCCCCATGCGTGTCAAATTCACGCAATCGTAAAATATCGATGAAATAAATTAAAATGCTATGAAAGATATTTTGTTCACTGTCGTTTACGCGCATTCACGCTAATTCTCATCGTTTCAAAGGTATTCAAAGGTATCGGATTTTATCCGCACGTCAAAGCCAGGCGGTTTCAGAAAAAACGTTCCATAAATGGCCGAACAATATAATCTTTCGTCGGAAAAGTGTGTCAAATCGACGCGTAGGACGGGCGAGGGTTAAAGTCTGTAAAAAGTCTAAATAAATAGTGTATGAAACTATGTTGTGCACCGAAGTACCCATAACACTCTCTAACATTGATTTTTACATATAGATTCCTCTACAAGTTCGATTTAAAACACTGGGAGTTGTTACGAGCGGGGTTTCTAAAAAATTGGACTCGAAAACTTAATAGGGAAAAGGTAGAAAAGGAGGAGGGATGACAGAAAGTCATAAGAAATAATAAAAGGAAAATTCATTCCTTGTCTGTTTCGACCACTCGCGAAGAGACGCGATTAGACAATCGACGCCACGAAATGATGAATCCCCTATTTCGATTAGGATAATAGAGGTAATTAAATCAAATATGGCACTGATATAACAAGTTATAAATTGCAGTTTATTCCAACAACTTTGCAAAGAAGATAGTTACGCTGGTGCGTATGTATGAGTTAAGTAGGTGATTGATCTAAGGATGGAAACCCGGTCAAGAGATGTTGACTGTTCTAAAGATGGAAAATCAGGGAAGTTCGGTGACGATGTTGTTGCGATGATGGATTTGTCGATGACAATTTTGGCTAAGAAAGTGAGGGCAATAGATTACTTCTGATTGGATAATAAGAAGCCTGGTGGACTAGGAAGGGTCTTAGCCACTCCCGAGAGAAAGTTGCCAGCGGAAGATACCGAACATGAGGAAAACCAACTTCTCCCGTATCTTCCCATGGTAGACAATAAATGTAAGGAACACTTGAAATAAAAGGTGCTTGTTTGGTCTGAAGCACCTTAACTATGAAAATGCCAAGATTTATGGTCGGTCCTTAAGGCTATCGAAGGTATACAGTAAGGATGTGTAGATATTTGGCTGCCACCTTGCTCACGGTGTGTAGCCTGGTTTAGGCAGAGAATCACCGGACGTAACATTGTCATTTATTCGCATCATTCATCGATCGTCAACGTGTAATGCTTTATTTTCATCTGCTATATGAAAACCCACGTCTGCATTATTTATAGCTCGACCTAACACATATACAATGCGGTTGATAATGATCCCTACAAGTCGATGGGATTATGGGTAGAAAAAAAACTGATGATCGCATTAACCATCGCAGCACTCGTCACGAGGAAGAGGAAGAGGTAAAATTCTTCCACCAAGCGAACCATTAAGTCGTTGGCCCAGTCGGGTAATTAAGTTGGAACACGCCGTTCTATCGAACGATATGACTTTGAAGCGTAAAACGACAAAGGGGCGGCAAAGGGCTATCGGAAGCGATCTAATGCCGACGGCTATTACGCACATTCGTGAATTAGCGTGAGCGCGTGCAATGCGGGCGAAATGTCCGAGCGTCGGCCTATTTGGCTGAATTAAATCAATGCCGATTGGTCCGCACGGATAGATGGGTCGAAATTGCCCCGTGGCTCCGTTCTGCGAAACGCCGACTCCCCGCGGGATTAATTGCCATGTTTGCGACTTCGTGGAACGGTTTTACGCTTGGAAGAGCTACTAATAATGTCCACTTCATGCACGATCATCCATTTTCCAGCAGAGCAGTAGGAATATGCTTCGCACCGCCTGGTTTTCCACAGACTAGAGAAAACTTTTCTCGGATTTTATAGCTGAACGCGTTCGTTCGAAGCTTCGTCAATTTAGTTTCCTATGAGTTATTCTATGTCGGAATTGGATAAATATACCGATAAGAAGATAACTGAGTGGAGGGGAAATGTAGTATATCAGAATAAGATATTATGCCATTGTTAGTTCTACGGTCAATTTAGAAAACTTTTACGCTAAGAAAACGGAAACCACCAAATATTCAATTGAATGGCACGTACATAACACAAACGAGGCAAGTTAAATACCTAGGACTCCACTTAGACACACAACTTACATGGAAACAACATACTAAATCAATTATAGACAAAATACGGATAAAAAGAAGACAGTTGTACTGGCTAGCTAGTGGAAACTCTAAACTCAGCATAGAAAATAAACTAAAAATCTATAAAAAGATGATAAAAGCAATTCGAACATACGGAATACCATTATGGGGGACAGCAGCAATGAGCCACATAAATAAACTAGAGTCGCTACTATCGAAGATACTGAGAACAATAGTCAACACCCCATGGTATGTCAGAAACGACAGCAGGTACGCAGAAAAGTGCAAGGAAAGAACGGCAACATACCCAAACTAGCTGGCTGCTGAAGCAAAACTCATAGAAAGAAGACTAAAATACTATTGATCTCACTAAAGAAGTAAAATAATCAAACTCGAAGGTGGTATCCCGCTGGGGGTAGCCATCCATATGTTATTTAGCAATTAAACTAGAAAAATTTACCAAATGTCCAGCTGGACAAATTATAAAGTACAAATTAAATAATAAAAAAAAATTTAGAAAACTCTGTGAACGATTCGTAACCAGTTTCGCTCGTGTTGAAAATTTGTTGCGAAACACTTACTCTATTTAAATTGTATTTTATAATTATATAAATTGTATTGAAAAAAATAGCTACATTAGATCCGTTTTTATAAGACAGTGGTTTGATAAATGAAGTAACAAGTGATCTAAGAAACGTGTGTAGTAATGGCAAAAATATGAACATTTTTTTAACTGTTTAAATGTATATCATTAACCGAAATAGCTACATTAGATTTATTCTTATGAGGTATTCATTCGCTTTAATGAGCGAAGTAACAAATAATCTGAGAAACTTTTGTAACAGTGGCAAAAATATGAACATTTGCAATTAAGCATCGATTAAATATTATACGTAGTTTGAAATTAGCTGTAACTCGGGGATGTATTATTTGAAGCACGTTCCAAGGGAAGTGACACAAGTCATCAATAAGATCAACTAATTGGCACAAGTTAGACCTACGTATCATACGACTACTAACTCGACCTACATACTTACTATAGTTTCTACAAAAGAGCCAACATAGTAGTACGTACAATTACACAAAAGAGTAATTGTACTCAATTTGTTAGAACGTCTTTAAGGTTTTCTTGTAAACGGCACAAACGTCATGTGTCACCCGTTACATTAAAATACGGTGTTGGAGCACACCAATTTTATAAATAGTCCACTGAAGCTACATTTCGCTTTAAACTTCACTGTTGGATATTAATTTAACTCTGAAGAAAGCATAGACTGTACTAATTATAGTTGTCGTTGTACGTGGACATGGAAATCTTCTTCTTTCTTTTTTTTTCCAAGTATTAAAATATGTTTGATTTCATTTCATTGCGTTAATTTATAACAGAGTTAGCGTATAAAATTAGCGTTCGTCGTATTACACGTTACGACTAATGAACGAATTTAAAAATTGTTCGCGACGATGAGCAACGATACATAGCAAATAACGAAAAACGAAAAGTAGAATTTTCCACGAAGATTAATACGATGTGTTTTCACTATCATTTTAAAAGTTATACAAGATGATCAAGCTTCTACAAAAAGAAAGGAGAAGGAATCATTAACAATTTAACATGCGTATTGAGATACAATATACTATTGTGCAAAAAATAGTTGAAAAATTATCGTTTAAAAATGAATTGGTTGAAAATTAATTTGTTACATATTTTGTTTTAATAAACGACGAAGGATATAAGACGTATTTCAGAATTATTTATTGTTCGAAACTATGTAAAATGAGCTTATTTAATTTAAAGGAGAAAAGGATACTTTGAATATCGTCAAGCTAATTGAACATTGTTCAAAAGTTGACTCTTCCGAAGTTAATCTTTGAAAACTTAATTACGCCCGATTCTTATTATGAATAATAATCTATTCGTAATTGACTGGTTGACTAAGTGGTTTCAAAAAGTATTACGACGTCCTTGTAGCTACTACTTTTAACGTAGTTTGCCTTTAAGTAAATTTTACGCATTTTCTATAGATATTAAAAATATTCGAAACATTAAAAATAATTTGCTTTCGGAAATTCTTCGTGTTACACTATACCAACTACCTGTTATTAAATATAAAATTTTATTTCTTAAGTTTGAATTATAAATATTAAATGTAATCCTCGTATCAAGTTGTGTTGCACTTTTGTAAAACAGTCTAACTATGAACCAAGGTTCTATGTAATAATCGTATTATAAATTTCATCCACGGCACGCTTTTAACTAATTTCTTGCATCAAACTAGAGGTTCAGACAAAATCTTATTTTATTGATTTATAGATCACCTTTTTAAATATTTAATAGCACGTTGTTATAAACGTTATGTAAATGTATAAATAAACTACTAACGAGTACCGACTAGAAGCAGTATCTTCTCATAGAATCAATAGATCATAAATTAGAATTATTTATTAGATTAATCAGATTAGCTCGGTGGAATCTCGATTCCATGAATAAACCAGTAAATCGATTCATTATGATATTATATACCCATACATTTGGCTGTGAAACCTGTTCGAAAGCTCTGCTCTACTTGTACTAAGTATTTTTTATTTTCCAAGACGTGTTCACTGAATATTTTTACCAATAATTTCTTTAGAAACTTGATGCGCAAACGATGACGGCTTGTCAATTATTTCTGAAACTGCCATCACGAAATTTGATAAACCAACAAAGGCATTTTTTTATTTTCCAAGACGTGTTCACTGAATATTTTTATCAATAATTTCTTTAGAAACTTGATGCGTAAACGATGACGGCTTGTCAATTATTTCTGAAACTGCCATCACGAAATTTGATAAACCAACATCGACATGTTACGTTCACTCGCGATGCGTGTGCCAAAAATATAACAAACATTTACACGTACATTTGCTTTAAATTTATATAACACTAATCTACTAATCAGCAGAAAACATAGGTTCTCGTATTTTGTGCATGACAGCCACAAGCGATAATATCTATTAACTATAGCAATTCGATCTGTGCTGTCTACTAACTATAGCAGTTCAATTTACGCTGACTACTAACAATAAGTTCAGACGTGCCTGTGATTATAAAACATTATCCTGATAAGATGAACTTATCACAAACAACGACTCCAATATTAAGAAGTTCGCCTTCGCATATACTCGGTGTATTAATATTAAAGATGCCAGTTCTCGATTTATCCACAAATTTTACATTCCAATTTTAGATATCAATTTTACATACTTTGAATTCTAGATACTCTGATGCCAGCAAATGCCATTAAGTTGTTCGAAAGGTTTGTAGCATTTTCGACGATCGACAGTATAGTTCTCGATATATTCGATAAAATTGAATAAGTATAACTGCTTATACTCCGTTAAAAATTCCCACCAGTGTTTCGTTTTCCGAAGAAATTTCCGAAGTGTACGAGTGCTCAGTTTATAAAGATTGATAACAATTTTTTTGTAAACTGTTTAAGCGCTGCAGTAATTATTGAGCTGTGTATATATTAGTATAAAGTATTTTGACAATAAACGCTTTAAAAAAATGCAATTTAATACGAATTATTCGTTAGTAAACTGCGAATTTTTGTATATTTGTGAGAAATTGAAAAAGATTAACATCTGTTATAATCTTTAGTAGGCAAAACAAATTTCTGTTTAGGTATTCCTTTATCTATTTTTATAAGAATATGAATCTGCGTAAATAAGCACGCTGTTCAAATACCGCAGCTGAATATTAAGATAAAAAAAATACCAATTATTTATCGCATTTTAACAACGCAATAACAAACACCATGCTGAATCCTTAGAAACGTCGAATGTCATCCATTCTGTTCTGATATTCGTTTATTCTGCTACTTATAAACCTTTTTTTGATGATAAAAGATTGTATACACCAATAGTCTGCAAAAATTTGTTGGAAGAATTCATTTCTGTAAAAGTCGAAACATTCTACGAGAAAACGATTATGCGAGCTCTTAAGACTTTAAAAGATAGCAGGAAACCACCAAAAGGGACATACATTATTCAAGAAAATGATACTACGAAAGACGTTGACCTTACATTTTTTCTTTTTTTCTTTTTTTCAATCTCGCTACAAACTTTACGGGCAACCCAATATTTGCTTAACAACTTTCTTCCATTACGTTACCTCTGGACTCAAGATTCCCATGCAAATTTCTATTTTTATGGACGCGGCTAATGAAATGGAACTTAAGCAGAGACTTATTTCACCCATTACACATTATAACAAGGACTCTTACTTTGAGTATTTCATACAATTCTGCATGTGAAGATTACAGCAGAAATACACGATAAACGAAAGTTATAGAGAAGTAGCTTTTAGAATGTTGCAGATTAATTCAGTGTACTCAAATTATTTAATTTCGAAGTTAAACCTACACTTTCCATGGTCTTAAAGATGTTGCTCGTCGAGATGTTAAAATGTTAAAGGTGCAATATCGTTTGTTTTAAGAGATCGAAGTATCTTTGTGTCTACAAAACCTCGTCAATTATATCTTTGGACCTGATAGATCCTCTTTCTTTTTACTTACTTTATATCGAAATAAGATGGACCTACATTTTCCATGGTTTTAAAGATATTACTCGTCGAGATGTTAAAATGTCTGTCTAATATTTCTTGAACAGTTTATTTTAATAAAAGTTCCGAAACTACGAAACTACATTTTCGGACCTGACAGGTCCACTTTCTTTTTATCTATGTTGCATTAAAATATTCCTTTTTAATCTCCGCACGATATTAGAAACAAAAGAACCTATAAAAGCGTACTTACCTAGTTCCTTGCCTACGATTTTCCTATTATACGCGTTTCGTACATTTCCATGAGGCCCATTACTTCGCACAACACGATGTTGACATTCAGCTGGCAAAGATCGATCCTCCCAGAAGCCCTGGAAATTCATGAAACAGGGAAACCAATTAATTTCACCGGAAAAATTGTAAAGCGCTGGAATCATCGAACGTCCGATATAAAAACGATAACCTGCACGCCGCAGCGAACGAGCGAATCAAAAAGAGAGAAAGAGAGAGAGGGAGTTATAGTTGCTGCTACCTTGATGAAGGGTAAAACGACGAACGAATTGCCAGTGAGAAAGAGAAAAAAAAGAGGAGACGGGGGAAAGAAGCGTTCGTTCTACCGACAGGGGAATAAATCACGAATTCCCTGCGCAAGGGAGTGACGAGACCAGTTGCAAAGTCCATTTGGAAAGTGGAATCCAATAAGGATGAACGCGTGTGCCAGTGTTCGCGTATATAATTAATTATCGTTCGGGGGAATTTGGTGGCGCGCATAGAGGCCAGAAACGTGAGGAAAAAGGATTTGCCTGGACTATCTCGGCCGAACGATTCGATGCATTTTGCCCATAAATTTCACCGCGTTTATGCAGACCCGGTCCGGCTCTGGATCCGTATAAATGAAAAAGGCGAACACGGAAAGAATATGGATCGACTTGCCTATTTCAGGCACGTTCCGATCGTAGCTCTCTCGACTTTCCAACTAATTCCGGGCCCGGCACAGCGAATTTCAGAGGACACGAACGGCATCAGGCAGAAAGAAATCGGCCTGTCGGCGAGATCGAGGATCAGAGATCGAGCTCCGTGGACGCGGATGCTGTATCGACTTCATATTTACCCAAGCGAAGGGCAAACGACTGGCGAATCGGCAAGTGAGAACGATTCGAATTTGCTTCACCCACGTGGAACCTTTCGTTCAACGAGCCGCGAGCCAATGACATTTAGAAAGTTTCCCGCTAGCTGAAAACCTGGCTTCCTTTTTTCTTTTTCCTTCTCTCGTGTAGCGCGAGTTTTCTATGTAAATGTCGAAGGGAAACTCGATTACAAGGTCGAAGTTGAACGATGAAAATGACGAAACTTGATTGGCCTCGTGTCTACGCGGAAATATCGGTCGCAGTCTTTTTTTTTTTTTTTTTGTCACCTCCCGTTCTGGATGGACGAGGACCGAAATGGTTTGAAACGACTTTTAAAATTGACTTTTGTCGCCGTCAATGGAATTCTAAAGCGATTGCTCTTGTCACGAATGGTGGTTAATTCGGTTGCAGTGTTAATCTTTTTTTTATTGGCCATTGATATGTACGTTTCCTTATTATATCTCCCCTGACGAAAGTTGAATTTTTCGTACTGTCGATAGTTGTACGTTTTCTTCTATTTTATCGATCTAAAAATACAGATAAGTGGAAAATTGTTCAATGTAACAAATCTAAGATTAATATAGCATCGACATTTATGGTTGTAGAAACGATACAAAAAATATTTATCACTCAACACATAAAGTGCTAACTTGAATAATTTTTGTATACAAAAAAATAAACAAATTTTTACAAAACAGCTAAGTTATGCAAAAAAGTATTCGTTAGAAACATGCAAGAAAATTACTAAAAATTGAACGATCTACAAACGTATCATAAATGTCTGAGCGTTTATAGATATCATGATATTTGCATAAATTTGTTAAAACCGGCGAACTCGTGTCGATCAATCTGATAAAAATAAAAAGGGAACTTGTGCTGGAGGTAAGGCGATTGTGTAACTAGGTAAACAGGTCAACTGCGGCAAGATAAGAGGAGGGTGAACGACTTAAAATTGTCAAACTTCGCTTTTTCGTACATTCTGCATAATTAGACGTACTATAGATTGCAGCAGAAATTTGCAGTAATAAAACATTCGTTTGCGCGAGTTATGTTTCAAGGAACAAAATACCAGAATGTAATTGCGATGTACTATAGTAAGAAACAAAATATATTCACGATTTTTTTGCAATCTATTTTATTAAAAAGGTTGAAGTACTTCGTAAATTGTTTAATTTCTAATCTCCTAAACTTAATATTCTGTGTTATTATATTATGTGTTATTCGGTTTAAGATGAATCTTTCCGTGTCGTTTCTAGACAATCGTTTAATTATCGATTAATTGCCGACTATTTAAAAACAATTATCATTTAATTACAGTATACTTAAAAAGACAATTAATAGACATGACGGAGAATAACATTTTCGCGGAAGTGTTTACCGTGAGAGCCATGAAAGCTCATAAGTCTATTCATTGCAAAGTCATAAAGCGAAAGTAATGCTACCCAACAATGTTCACAGTTCCTTGACCACACTTATGAGCAGGAAACTGGACGAGGTTATAGTATACTGTAAAATCGTTGCTATAGAGATTGTCTACAGGTTTATACTTTTCTGGAAACACCATAATGCGCACAGAAGCTAATGCATTATTGGCATTACGTTGCTTTTTTATCTACGAAGTCTTTTATTCTGCCCTCGTTTAACATCATGAAAGAACGTAAAAATAAAGTAATCCTTTTTGGCGAACCGTAGAATAGCGATAAAAGAGGAGTAAAACAAAAATAAAAGAAAAATAAAATAAGCATAAAGACTAAAATACTAAAATAGAAGATGTTGCACGTTTGCAAGACTGAAATATATATATATGTAACGTATTTAAAAACTTAGGTAAATTTAATGAATAATCTCCGTTTTTTATCGCATTACTTTTATTGAATTTTATATATGATAAATAAATATTTACCTATTCATAAAATATATCTTTCAAAGGTAAGAGAATAGTATACACTTTAAGCATAGCGTTCCTTTACAATTTGAAAACGTAATGATTAGGTCTGTAGCAATTTATTACGAATATTCTTTAAGTTCTTAGTTTACCACTTAAGTAATGAAACTATAGAAATAATTTTTCGTTAAGAAACGCGTCCAATCCAAGTGGACGCGAGATGCGTCGAATACTTTCTAAGTAGAATATGCATAACAGCAGTCTTACTGTTGATTTTCAGTGAGTAGCTAATTTACGCCCTTCAGTACGTTTTAATACGATATTTCCGGCAATTAACAGTGCTTAGTGGTGTCTGTATATCCCAGAACTGCAGGCCATGTGCTAAGGTCGTTAATTCCAGGAGCAGGATTATAGCAGGGTAACTGGTATTGAACAGACAACGACGAGATCCTAATTAGTTCCTACGGTTCGTTTTCCCGAATTATAATCTACTAATATCTTTTTTCATCATACGGTAACTTTACAAATAGCAGATGTAACTAACCGCGTTACGAACTTGGTTAATCACCGATACGCGTACAGCGCTCCGCTTTTTTTTTAGAAGTAACGATTAGTTTTCTTAAACAACTTTCATGATGATAACAGAGATACTAGATAGTATAAAATATAACATATCTTTCAATTTTGTCAATAACTCCACTTCTTCTTCAGTTTTTATAACTTCAACTTTGCTATAATTTAAAATCCATTGAAATAAAATAGTTATCTTTTATATTTGGTATCGTAAATCTACAAAAAATGACACAGAACTTGCTCTTTCAAAAGTTGATAAAATGGAAATAAAAATTCCATAAAAATATATATATATATATATAAATAAACGCAGAAATAAGTATGCGATCAAGTCGATTTCGTGTAGCTATAGGGAAGAGTTGTGCACTACTTTTTTGTTATATCTCGGACAAGATTCTAAAAAATAAATATCATAAATTCTAAAAACCGAGTTTGTCATAATTTGCAAGAGCAAAAATGTTGTAATTTGTAGGAAAAAGTGTCGTCCAGTATCGACCAATTATTTAATTGACAAATGTTTCGGTCTAAATGATTAATAATGTTAAAGAAGAAAGACGTTTAGATGTTAGGATACACATTTTTACGCAAATTTATTTTTACGTACATCATAAGTAAAATAATTAATATTTTCTTGGTCTGCGCATTCGACGCGTGGCCAGTCTTCACGTTTTACTTTCGAGCAGTAGCTCTATTTCCCTTTTTTCTGCTTTGGAATTTCAAACGTCTTCTACGGCAAAAGGTAAATGACGTCTTCTAATTTAATTTCAGTCGCCAACAGATTGAACTTACAGATGTATATGATAAAATATAATATAGCGTATATAATTAATATCTAATGTATATAATATACAAATATACAATAGTATACAAAGAGCTGACAATTACACTGAACAGACTAGATATAGTATAATGAGAAAAAATCATCCACTTAGCTGAGAAACAAAATATCAGCTCTAGAAGATAACTCGTAATATGAACGCGTACGTTTAACGCGCTAGACCAGCGAAAACAATGGAATGAAAGATATGATTCGAAAATATGTCACGCAGAGTTGCTATATTCGTTTGTTCACTCAAAAGTACTAATATCTGTTGAAAAACGACCCTCTCCTACATCATGAACCTTTGAATATTTGTAGTCAAGTCACACTGTTTGAAAACACTCATACACGAAAGGTGGATAAAATAATTCTGCATAAAATACCTTTGTATAATGGAGTACAGAGATTGTTTAACATCAAAAGCGAAGGCACAATGACGAAACATAAAATAGAAATAGTAAGAGGACGGTTCGTTCATGGTCGATGGTGAATCGTTCAGCGGACTCGCAATAAAAGCGCACCAGGAATCGGCCGTCCTTTGTTCCATAGATTGCAATGCGAATCGTCGAGTATTGTTTACACTGGTCGAGGATAGAACCGGGCAAGCGTTAAATGATTTTGCCACAAAGCTATCCAATATTGCGCCACGTTGCTAAATAATGAGGGTCGATCTTGTGTCGGTGAACTGGCCCGAAAGGGTTGCACAGCCAGCTGGAACGTAATGAAAGAACGGTGACCCGAAGTCCCGTCATAAAGTTCTCGCTTGATGCGGAATGATCGCGGCTCACGCATAAATTTTAATCTCTCTGCCCCATGAATTTTAAACAGCGAGTAATTGGTTTCACGCGTGATTCCTCAACAAGGGGAGAATGAATTAAAAACACGGTGCAGATATAGAAATGTATTGTTTCTCGAGCAATATCAACGATTGATCATACTTTCGTCGACCATGCAGATTTATATAAACGTGAAAATTATTGGGAAGCATGTAGAACAGGAATATAATTTATTTATTCTAATTTTTATAGGCAAGCAGTTTTGACATTCATGTTGAAGTTATTAGATGTATGTGAATACAAAGAAACGCGTGGATAAAGTGTAAGGTAGAAAATATATTTTAATATAATTGAACTGGTCCAGATCCGCAGGCTAGCAGTGTTACCCTATGACTGAAAACCCTGAAGCCATCGTCTACAGTTTATGGTTTGCCTTCGACCCAATCTTTTGTCTATACGCTGTCGATGGCTTCAGTGCTTGAGAAAACTAAAAGACCAGATGTAGAGTTTTCTTAGAAGTGGTGACCACTTCAACAATTCACTACGTTGTTCGTGAAATTTCACATTGATAAAATTATTTTTATGTTGTTTCTGCATATTTGATATTAAAAGTACATAGATGTTTCATCATAGTATTACAGTATCCGAGATATTAAAATATTGCTTGTTTTAATGATTGAAGATTTTTTGTAAACCACAGTGAAGTACAAAAATTAAAAAATGTTGTTTTTATGGGAATATCGTAGTATAGAAATTAAGAACAATTTCCATTTGTAAATAATTATTAATAGTTCAACATTGTCTCTGCATAACACGATACAAATGCATTTAAGCAATAGACACACTCGACACTAAATATCACCAGTTTTATAACAATTCTTACTCGAGACATTACAAAATATATTTTTGTAATAAGAATAAAAAAGCATCTTGAAAAAACATATCTTTCATTTTTATAGAAGTTACTTAAGGACAAACAGGATTGCTACAGTGCTTGTAAATTCAAACGAATGGCCTATTCAGTTTTCTCTGCGATTAAGAGGCACATACAGGCTTTTCTAGGAAAACAATTCTTTTTCTGATGGATATATTAGTATAAAAAATAGAAAATTTCGTGATGCATTTGGATTATTGTACGCTTAATACTTCATGATAATAGAAACGAATGAAATTTCGAAAATAATTTTAAGTCAGAGAAGTTTTCTCTCACTTCTAAAAAATTGTTGATGTTTGACACTCAGAGAAATCTTCAATCATATCTTTCATAAAGCTTCGTCAGTTTATCAACTCTTCTTAAAAGACTTGTATTTTTGGATCTAACGTATTGTTCTCACTTTTTTTAAATAGACAGTTTACCTGCATTTTTTCTGAATTTCAAATACGATTCAAGAAATATTATATTAAAAAGATATTGCTTGTAGCTGCTTCATTGGTAGAAAGTATTTGTGCATAAATTTTATGTTATGTTGCATACCATATTCATGTTTATATTATATAAGTGATTGTATTAACTATGTCTATAAAATATTAACTCGCGCATAATTTTGAAAATATTTGTTTACGCGGGGCACATTTTCATATCGTGAATATTACGTAGGAATTAATTATAGAAAATATTTTAATATCTCAATCGTCGTATGAATATTGGTACATCGATATATCGTATATCGATGTGAATAAATTGAACATATCAATTCTCAACATCGTTAGGTGCATATTAATATAAATTCAATAGTTGTATCATGGAAATTCGAAATTTTGAACGTAATAAAATTGAAGTATTAAATGAATGGTCCTAACGTAAACTGTGTTTGATAAATATGCCAATGCTTTACATTTTCGCTATTAAAGTTATTTTATATGCTATTATATCTTGGTATCGGCAAACTATTTTAATTATTAATTTGATTAGTAATTACCAGTTGGACATTATTCTCAACAAAATTTCGTTAAAATATACTGTTTTAGTAGTTGAAATAATTGCACCAATTTTTGATATTTAAATACTATATGATCATAATTATTATTATGGTAACCTTAACCACAGACGCTCATATTTTCTCCATTCCCATTATCACGTAAATCAAAATACATGAAATCAATTTATTCCTATTTATGGTTCATTTTACGTATCATTACTAAAGTATTAGATAATTACTGGATTATAGATACTATACGAGTGCATCAGCTGCACAACGATGCCATAAGTTACAGGCTATTTGCTGTTCATTCAGATTCCCACTGATCGTGAGTTTAAACAGATGAGAAGATTCAATAATTAAAAGCAAACATATTATGTAAACTAAATTAATCAATTAATGTGAAATGAAATTACAGTTCAGGGACACAATAAAATATTAAGTTTGAGCAAAGTTACTGAAATTTCCATTCAATCTTTCATTCGTTTTATCTTCGTTTTAAATAGACAAGTAAATCATTTTGAATAAAATTGCCAGGATTTTATAAATGATAGTAACTAAAAGTACTACTATTCCCAATTAACAAGATAATTTCCAACACAGAAATATCGTTTTATTTTGCAAGAGAAATTACATCGGGCATTTGCATAACGTTTCTTTTTCTCGGCTGTGCACGATGATGATATATCGCAGATTTTTTCCGATACACGTAATACCGTTTATCATTTGTCTCGCGCTAGTGGATTTCAAGAATCTATCCAGCAGATAATTTTCCACCGCCGGGGATGTCTTAAATAATTAACGTCGCCACGAGTTGGCTGCATACCAACCGAGAAAAACAAGGGCCGTTTCTCTCGGTTATCGGACTCAGAACGATGGAAAAGTTCATCCACGGGCGCACAACGGATTGCCAATTGCCTTGTAGATTGCTTTGGAATACGCAACTCTCGACCATCGTTTACATTTTTGAGATACTTGAAAGCACAAACGTGACCGAAGAGACGCTGTCTGAACTCTAACAAAACGTAGCGTGAATAAACGTTAAGAGATAAAAAAGTGAAGGAAAAATTGATTCGATAAAAAAATATATTTATTCGATATAGGAAAATCGATCGAGGGTAGAATATGAGTCGATAGAAATTATTTGTTGTTTCGAATATTTTAAATTGCATTTAAAATTGATATAATTGCAGGAACTAGAGGACAACGGTTAATGTGAATTTGCATAAGCTGTAGCTGAACGCGACAGGTAGTTATCGTTGATACCAGTATCATGGTTAATGGCCGCGGATATAATGACTGAATTCCGAAAATTATGTGGCTATTGGCTCGATGATGTCGGGCATTGTTTGAATTTTCTAACAAAAATGTCACTTTATATATTTACAAATGATTACGATATAATTATACTATATAATTATATAATTTATAGAAATTATTTAGCACACAGGGCTACATATACAAAGTTTTACAGACAATTCAAAATATACTTTTTAGTTTAAAATATTTCTCTTAGACACACTTTTTGTAAAAAACAATTTATATGCTCCTGCAACGCGAATACATATATATTATTTATATTGACGACTGTAATCAAAAAGATATGCTGAAACTGCATGCCGTTTAAAACAGAAAATAGTTTGTGGGATGTAAATTTTGTAATAAAATAGATATTGAACAATTGAGCTTTTAACGCGAAATATAAACAATGAAATGAAGTAATTATCGTAAAAATATGAAAAGCAAAATCCATGTTGCTAAAATATATATACCTAATATTTTATATCACATTAATCGAACCTAATATCAAAGAATTGTAATGTAATTGTAATATCAGAGAAAATAAAAATTCTTGATAATTATTTAATTTCATAGCTTGTATTTCATAGCAGAAACTTAATGGCTCAATTATTTCTACACCTACGTTGCATAGGAAATGTATTTTACAAAATATACAAATTTACATAATATCTAAACAATTACTTAATATTAAAAACAACTTTTTTTATAAAAAAAATAATATACTTCCGCCTTGGTGTTACTGAAATAACTGATACTGATGGAATATATCTTAAAAGGACATCATTTATGATTTATCATAATGCTTGAACGCGCACCCCACCCATCGATCGTCGATGTGTGCATTTGCGGAAGAACATCGATCGCTGTCGTCCTTTGTATCTATTTACGATAAGCCTCTTCAAGCATCGTGTCAAACAATTCTAGGGGTCCAGAGGATCGATAAGACCCCGAAGAGCAGCGCAATTTAGTATGTGGTTTATGGACCGTGAGATTTCCCATTTGTTCTTTTCTTATCGGTTGCCTGATGCGAATGAGATCTGAAAATATAGTTAAAGAAAATATGGCTGCAAACCTGTAGATAAAAAAAATTCTCGAGTGTGAAAATAAAGAAGAAATAGTGTATGAAATTGTATTTTTATACACTCATTTCGTAATTTAAAACCAAGTGCTTTTATAACGAGTTGAAAATTATACTTCTTTGAATTTAAATAACTCGGAGATAGACGTACAGACCAATTAATTAAAACGATATATATCTTTCTTGATACCAAGCAGCATTTATTGAAATATTTTTTCTGTGCATACAGAAACCACTTACAAGTAATTTCAGCTGGCGAATCTAGATGTCTCAACTACTAATTACGTAATATTGTTATAAAAGGCAGTAAATTATTGTTCAGCTAATTAAAAAAGCCATGGTGTTCGAGGCTTCGTCTCTTCAAATGTTTAGACAGATTTTTTTTTTATTATTTAATTTGTACTTCACAATTTGTCCAGCTGGACATTCGGTAAATGTTTAGACAGAATGTCACCGAAATCATTGAACAAACGGTCGATTGGTGATTTTACACGTAGAAATAAGTCGAAAAAGAAAAATAACATCTCTTCGTTCGAGGCTTCGTTTTCGAGAAAAATCAATTTGAAGATCTTTCTCCTTGTGTTAGTAAGAATTTGATTATACGAGGAGAGCTATGTATGCAGCAACGCGGTCAACATTTTGAACACTTATTACGTTGATAAAATGATTTATAAAAAATAATACTCTTATCCTTATTTGTGAAATTATCTTAAACGCGAACACTGTGGAAATAAAATAACAATAATGATAGGAATCATGACATTGTCCATGTTTATAAATATCAACGCGAGCTGGAAAAAAGTAGAGTGCCTGGAAACTTACTATTAGCATACAAATAGTACTTGACAGATCTCGAAATTTATTTCTCTCGAAAACAAGGACTTGAACGAAAAAATGTTATTTCCTTTTTTCGACTTATCTTTGTATGTACAATCGCTTGTAGGATAATTTCAGAGACATCCTGTATATTACATTCTCTTCTCTAGCATAGTTTGTCGTAATATTATAATTATAATTCACACAATTTCTAATTAATTGGCGTATTACACAAATAATATTTATCTACCATATATTAAACTTTATGTTAGGTAATAATAGCAGTAATCGCAACATTATATTTATTAATATCTTAATTGTAAGTATATTATTAATAGTACTAACTATTGTTAAAGATACAATTATTTTACATAACAAGTTTACGTAGAATTCGATATTTGCTATAGACAGTTTCCCCATATTATTTCGAAAATGAAAAGTAACAAAATAGTTCGTTACTTTCATGGTAGATATTATTTTTTCATCTTTATTTCAAATCGAATGTGCTGGAACCTAGTTGCCTTCAGTTCATAAAAATCACTGAAACATAAAAAAGCCGCTTTATTTCCAGAGCCAAGTAAAAATAAGACAACGAAAATATTCCTATATTGATTCGTCTATTCAATTCCAGTCATATTTTTGACGTGAGAAGAGGAACGTGACCAGAAGAGTACAGTGCCAGCCATTTTGCCATGAATTGGAGCGTTTTAAACGAGGTTACACTTATAGTAGATCCGAGGCTCGGCAAACGCGTCTGCAGAAACAACGTCTGCGGTTCACCACACGCTACTCGTTGCCGTTACCGCGTAAATGCTTTTACACGGATTCGCGTTCTTCCGGCAATGGTTTTGCACGTAATTGCATCGATGCTCGTGCAGTCGACTTTTCCCCGATGAACGTATCTCTTGATAAACCCGTGTTTCGTTCTTCGGCGAGAATAACGTACGCAGCTACATGGGAAATTATTCGTGAAAAATGTTACGAAGCCTACAATAATCTGCCTTAACGTGCATCGAATAAATTGTCGTCCTAGTTCTTAACTGTTGCAACTACATTTTTCAAAAAAGTATAATTAATCAATCCACGTACGTCTGGCTAGTGTCAAGAATACGAATTTATAATAATATTATGAAAATGGTATTTAGGAAGCAACAAATATTCAGTTCGTTCAAGTCATAATTACGCGCAATCATATTAAATTTCATAAACTTTAAACTCGATTTCCTCCGTTTACAAACTAGCGGAGATAAAACAGTTAAGAACTAGAGCGACAAAATCTTGTCCAGTTAAATAAATACCAGCTACGTACATGTAGAAGAGTATTCAATATGTAATCCTCAAGATCTTAACGTTAGAACTTGGTAATTCCTAATTCACAGAATCGTTGGATACTGTAAAATTTATGGTGTCAGTCACCCTAAGGGTGATGGAATTCATTTTTGGAAAATTTATTAATTCATGATGAATTTAATTTATTTCGACAATGAGTTTCTGTTGTAGAACTAATAGTATCTCTGATTTTCTTTTCTCCCTTTTTACGTTCCAATCGCATTTGCCGCTGGGCACAAGCAAACAAGATTCTGCTGGATATGAACAACGTTGATCGGACAACGTTATACCACTCTGTCATTTCGTAATTTGATGTAATAAAAAAAATATAATGTTTTTTCTTGCTTCTTTATGGAAATACGGCGACTACATTATTATACGTTATTATATTGGCACGCTATTATATTTATTACAGCATTTTGATACGATAGAAATGAAATGAAAGAATCTGATAAAAACGTATATTCTTTTACTTGTATTTCATTATTTATTTGTCATTATTTATTCTAACAATTTTGATACTTTTAAGTTTGCAGTAGTATTTTATTGTATTCTGAGTATACTTGTCCCAGAAGAGAAGTACATAAAAGGGTTATATCCTCCTTGCTCTTCAAGAGGGTGTGCAACCCTGGAAATCTAAAAAAGTAGAGTAAATCTAAGAATCTTTTCGCCTACAAGTATTTGGTAAAGAATGAAGATTTTTATAGAGAACTTAAAGCAACGTCTTGACTCATATCTTTTTTAATACATAAAATTGCGAAATAGCGGAGTGGTGCACGTGGTCTGACTTCATATCCAGCGGTACTTTGTTTTCTTGCGCTCAGCGGCAAATATGTCTGGAACGTAAAAAGCAAGACATTTTTGTGCCAATTTAAACAAAAATAGATTAACTACAATGCACCGTACGATTTTTCCATAATTTTGAATAATAAAAAAAGACAGCAGCTTGTTAAAGACAAAATGTTACCCTTTGCTGAGAAAACTTAACTTTGAAAATTTATAAAAATTCAACGGATTGAGATATCAAGAAAATCGTGCGCTATATTGTAGATAATCTATCTTTATTCGAGTTTGCATAAAAATTTCTCACTTTTTACGTTCCAATCGCATTTGCCGTTGGGCACAAGCAAACAAGATTCTGTTGGATATGAACAACATTGATCAAACAACGTCACACCACTCTGACATTTCGTAATTCGATGTAATAAAAAAAATATAAACACAGGGTCCACATGTTGCTTTAAGTTTCCTATAAAAATTTTGATCCTTTCGTAAATACTTCCAGGCAAAAATAATGTTAGATCTAATGTTAGATATTTTTAGGCTACTTAAGATGTAATAAACCACATAGAAGAATTTTATGTGTACAATATCAAACTAAATACTATCACGTTGCTCTTCTTAATTCATTCTGTTGCTTAATAACGCTTCAATATCGCTAATTTATCATTGGGGTGTAATTAGGAAGCTTACGAGCCGCAATTATACGTGTTCGTACGGTGGACATTGCCCATAATTTATGTAGCATGCATCTAAATCACGTGCACGAACATTGGACAAAAGAGAACAAGATGATGTGTATCACAGAACGGTGTAGCATGCGGCGAAGCAAAAGCGCATTTGGCCCAAGTCACGTTGGTTGAACGTTTTTAGATAGGCGGAGAGATCGTTTGCATTTCTCTACTGTTATTATCCATACAAATTTCGCGAAAATATCAAAAAACTCAAGTGTCTCGGCCTGATTTCTAAGTACTTAGAATTATTTAAAAAAGTCAAATTACAGCGCTTTTATACACAGGAATGGCCGTACACATATTGTTTTGATATCAACATATATATCATTAGTTCCTTTAAATATTAAATTATTGAACAATAATGATAATAAAAGTAATCAAATTTGGTTTGTGTGGGTATGATAATGAAACGAATGCAGCGTTGAATATTACAATGTACGAGTACTATACATATACATTGATCTAAGAGCGAAAACGGAATGACTTGACAGTACGAGGAGCGTGCAAGTTGATAACTGTTTACTATGTTACAGTATGTTAATTCCATGAAAGTAAAATATTTCTCTTGCTCTCTTTCTTTGTATTAAATTAATGACGGATCTTGCATGATTGAATTTGAAATTTCATTTCAAATTTCTGCTTTTCTGTATTATCTTTATAATTACATACTGCTTCACGTGATTTCTTTTTACTTTAATGTAGGATCAATTTTTCTCCCTTTGATAATCAATATTGCACTAAAATTAATGTTTTTGATCGTTGAATAAGAACGAAAGAATGGATTTTTATACATTGCCGCGTAATCTTCGTTACGTGTCTCGCTCATATTATTATTAGAATATTCACGAAAAATAAACGGATACTGGTGCTGACCTGGTTAATATGGAGCAAGATATCGCGGTTTTGACCCAATTAGAACGTAAATGAATAGCCAGCTGTTTATCGGTATGAAGTGTAGATACAGCGATCTGAAATAAAACACAACAAGGCAGCAGGGCTGAATGCTTCATCGATGACCCACATTTGCATGATATCTGCAAAGACGATCCTTTTCTCCTAATGGACTGGGAACGTATCGGGTTGATGACATTCTCGATAAAACCATCTTGATGCATTGATTATTTTCTCGATGAAATTGACAAGACATAGCAAGAAGATGATGGTTCAAGTATTTCGAACGAATCTGATTTTTCTCTGTATACCAGCATCCCGTGTTAGAATTCAAACCTGGGAAACAGAAAGTGATGTGCTGCGAAACGCTTTCAATCGCTTCGAATACGTACACTGACTCACGCAAATGTTTTATACGTAACGCGATTTATAAAACACTTCATAAATGCAAATTCCACTATTTTACGTATCAAAGATAAAATCGTAGAATTTAGAATCTAAAAAGATTATGAATCTCCTTTAATGTTCTAATTTACTGTAGGATCTTACTACAATTAGTTTATTTAAAATGGATTAAACAGGTGTCGGTTAAACAGGAAACGATGGTTGTTTAATGTTAACTAAATACGATAACGTATTATAATTAAAATAACTAAATAATTAATTTGCAACTCCCGTCACCATGTTTCCAACGCTCTCTCTCACGCGGACCACACTCTCTCGACAACACTAATGTCACGTAAACTTGAGGCTTAAATGATAAAAACAAGAAGATTGAACCGTAACACAACTATTAACTTTATTTTTATCAAACTTTATTATGAATTCAATAATCACAATTGAATATACACTGCATTGACACGTATAAATCACAATTCACTCCAATAACTTTATATAGAACCTAGTTACACTAATGCGTATGTATAAATCAAGTACGCGACTGGTCTAAGGGTAGAAACTCGGTAAAGAGATGTTGACTATTCTAAGGATAGAAAATAAGTGAAGTTTAGTGACGATGTTGTAACGGAAGAGAGCTAGTGATCGGTGTGTCTAAGGACACGAGATGAGCTGATTCGTTAAGAATAATTTTGGTTAGAAAAGTGAGGGCGATAGACATTGCTTTTGATTGGATAATAAGAACGTTGGTGGACTAGGAAGGGCCTGAGTCGCCCTCGAGAGAAAGTTGCTAATGGAAGATACCGAACGTGAGAAAAATCAAGTTTCCCGTATCTTCCCATGGTAAACAATAAATGTAAAAGACACTTGAAATAAAAGATCCTTTTATGGATTGAAGAACCTTAACTATAAAAATGCCCAGATTTATGGTAGGTCCCTAAGACTATTGAGAGTACGGTAAGGATGTGTAAACATCAACCTAATCCCATCTTGCCCGGTGTGTGTGGCCTGGTCTCTGATGTGGATTGAGATGTGGTTGATGTTACACTAGCAACACTATCTCGACAACGCAGTTCGCACTCTCTGACTTCTCAACTAACACTGACTGTTAATTCCTCTTTCTCCTTCGGCATTCCTTTGTCTTTTCTCTTAGCCCCACCACGCACGTGTGCCGCAACCACTTGTAACGTCAAGCACATCAGGGTCCAGGCGCACGCCGAGAGCAAGATGACAGCCAGATGTCTACACATTCTTGCCGCGTACCCTCAGTATTCTCAAGGACCCACCATAAAACCATTTTCATAATTAAGGTCCTTCAGACCAAAAACAAGCGTTCTTTATATTTTTGCCTACTACAGGGAGATACGGGAAAGTCAGTTTTTCTCGCGTTCGTTATCTTCCGTTAGCAACTTTCTCCCAAGGGCGCTTAGCACCCTTCCTCACCCACCAACCTAGAAAATCAGTCAATTGACAGCGAAGTCTAGTTCCCTCACTCTCCTAATGAAAACTTATCCTTAACACATCAGTTCTTTTCCTGTCCTTAGACCCACCCATCGCTAGTTTTCCTCCGCCACAATATCGTCACTAAACTTTACTGATTCTTTAACTTTCGAACAGTCAACATGTTTTTACCGCGTTTCTACCTTTAGTGTAATTTGTACGTGCCAACTGAGTGTATAGGCAATTGTAATTATTAAGTGCATAATAACGTGCAATAAAAAAAAAGGAAAGTTAATAGTTGTTTTCGGCTCGACCTTCTTATATTTTTGATCTGAGTAATCTGAGTTGTGACTTGTGATTTCACATGACACACTCATGGCCAAGGTCACGCAGGTCTTTCCCGCGAAACTATTCGATTGAAGGGCCGACGATACATTGTTGGGCTTGTCGGCACTTTGGTTGCGACATTGTTTATGGTTCGCCCGATATCTCTTAGGCCTTTCGTCCACGACACTACATTATTTTGACATAGAATACACAATTGTGCATGTAAAATTTATATACAACTTACGATACATGTATATAGGAATTTACGAACATCGGATAATTAAAACTTTTGTTAATTTAAAAAATTATCTAACGAAATATCGAAATAAGACAGTTGTGATGATGGAAATCATCGATATGAAGCATTAAAGGTAACAGAATTGCGTGAAAATTCCTACAAGCGAGCAAATCGTTTAATGGAAGTATGTAATTAACACGAATACATATGTAAAGGCGATTAATTTGCAAAACTACGTTTCTGTATACTATTATCTGTGCATAATCATTTATTATTATTTAACATTGCCGAATGTTCACCTTTACAGAAAGCAGTCAATCTGATGACTAAGTGCTTACAATGTAAATGGTCATTTCCTATTCATAGAATTATAGATTCTCCGTATGCACGTGAATGATAGTCCTATTGATGAGATGAATGGCTTTTAGTGGGAAAAACTGGCTGCAAATGTAGCTGCCATACGGTCGAGCTATAATTCCATTTGCTGCAGTGGCAATGCATTGACGAGAAATTCGACTATGAATCATTTATGACGTCCTCATTATAGCTGCCGTTAATTGGGTGATTCGGGATGACGATTGCCGATATGATGCTGCTAATGAAAGCCGCAATACGCCGTTTCTTTGTCAACGCGACGCGACGTGGTGCAGCACCGCTGCAATCGGCCGCAACGTCAATGTTATCGGAATCTCGTTACATTTCTCATTTATTTATTTATCGTCTCTCGCTACATGCACCAGGCTGAAAAAGCGACGAAATTTTCAGTGGTTCGCCAACTACAACGGAAACTCCGTTGTGTGAACTAATTGAAGGATAAAAATGTTTGGATAAGAGAATTTTCACATAATAAAGTAAGAAATACCTAGCACCGAGTTTTATATAAAATACTTCAGACAAAATGAAATAAATTGATTTTACTGTTAGTGAGACTACCTTAAAATGAACTTACAAACAAATAAATAAATAAAATGAAATTAAGTAAATATTGGTTTGCTAGTACAAAATTAAAAAGGATCTACTTTCCTCAATTCTGCTTATTCCCTGTGAAATTACTTTTCAGTTGCAATGCGTATCGTCTATGTCAATCTCATAGTAAACCATTCTGGATGGATTTCATCCTACAGAAAGAAAAGAACACAATGTGCATATTTACATGTTCTAATAAGAAATATGCTGTTTGTGTAGTAGAACGTGCACATGAGAGAACGTTTGAGTAACGAGTGTTGCGACAAAGACGCTTCTACTGTACCCAATAGACGAAATTTGTTATTTGTGAAAGAATTCGTTAAATGGATTAAAGAATTCGGCTCCTACCAGTTCGGGCAAAGGTCTCCTTTTGCATTACGTTTGAAAGTCGTTCTGCACAAAATGTATACTCTGAAAATTGTCGTGAAATTACATTTTCGACTGGATTCCTTAAAAACGGATCGTTGCATGAAAGAATAGCCGGAAATTACAGATTGTAAAATTTTGGAATTTCTATTAACTAATTTATTGTTCCGGATCGAACGAATCAATTAAAACAGTTTTTCGATAATAATTGAAATTAATACCTGTTGCAGAAGACCCATGATAATTAGCATTATGATACATGTACATTATTAAACTTTAGTAAATTAATATATCAGTGTGTGAATTTATTTTGATAATTTAATTTAATTGTAAATTAAAGAACGCACTCGAAAATTAATCGACAAATTCATCGAAAGAAAATTATATTAATTTTTACTTCATGTTAGAATCATCGATCGTTAACTCCAACACCACGACGTGTAATATATATTTTTGTTTTCGCTCTTTCACATTTCTATTTCTTGATTACTATGCAAGCTACACGATTATCTACATTTTACACGAAGATCATAGTAGTTATAATTTATTAGAAATAATTATTGCTAAATCAATTCGTAAAAGTGCAAATTTTCAACAGCGTCTTCGATATACCACGCTTTTCTTCGTCAGTGAAATAATTTAGGACACTTTGTGTTCCTTGCCCTTTCACTTTGTTCCTCAACTCTACTATTCGATATGCAACAACTGCCGAGTTAGTTTGTCTCTAACGTTGAATAAAACATACGAGCATGTTCGCGTACCTGTAAAGAAGTATAGAACTATGTATCAGTAGCATCGTTGCTTATTTGGTTTGCTGAATAATGGACATGTTGTACTAACTTGAAATTTCCAATGTTCTTTTTAACGTACCCCAGCAGCTGTGCGAATCCCTTCATTTTTTCTTTTTCTTTCTTTTTCTTTTTTAGCAAATGCGTACAAAACGATTAGTCAACAAATTCCAATTTTACGACAATATTGTCAAAAATATTTATTTAAAAAGAGTTTTTCCATCTATTTATTTTGTATATATATATATATATATCTTATATATTTATTCATATATTTACCATAAACGTTTATGAACAAAAATGAAGAAATTTAATAGAAATTATTGAATAATTATACGCGTGTGATATAAGTGATAAAATCACATAACATAGAAACCACATTTGAAATGTCCTGCGCAAATTAGTTGCATTATCGCTTTTGCGACAAATAGAAACAATGATTCGTAATCTTAAAGTTTCGAGTTCTGAAAAATCTTTAAATTATTCACAGTTTTGAACGTATCGTATGATTTTATAAGAATGCCTACATTTTTACTTAACTGAAAATATTTAGATTCGTATTAAACGGAAAAGATTTCAGCAACTCGTTGCAATCTTATGCGCCAAGAGGCAACAAAAATTATAGAGATCTCATTTCTCCATCGAAGTAGCCGCTTGTCGGATTTTCCAGAGATTTCGCTTCATTCGCTCATTCTCGTTTCTTGCGTCTTTCTTACTATTTGCATCAATATCATGCAATTTCATACTTTCATGATCATAGACAAAAATGTAGAATTTTTATCTACATCTTTTTCCACCCACTAGATATTATAACCATCGCTCTATTTCTGGTATTTCAGGTATTCTTGCACTCTACGTGCATTCTTTACATTTTCTCATTTTTATAACTCTCATATGCATAAATATCCGCGATCTATCTGTTAGTCTTATCTTTCATCGAAGAGGAATCTCGTTCAGATTATTTCTAAGAGAAAATAGATTAATGGAATCGTTTATTAACGAGACCTTTCCAATCGATGTTAGTATACTCTTCACTTGCGATAGAATTCTCGCCAGCGATTCTCGATACACACGAGAGAGTTTTAACCTCGCATTTCCGGGCTGCTTCTCAGTTATAGCGTAGATGAGCGAGAGGATTCACGGCAATGGTAATTAATCGTCGCCAGGCTTTTGCTTGTCGCAGCACTGTGACATTTAGACGAACACCTACGTAATATCCATAAAGAAAATGAATAAAATTGATAAAATCAACTTTTCGTGTGTATCGAACGCCAAATTAAAGTTTGCGGAACATCTTTACAAAATCAGTTTTTCGAAGCAACTTGTGTTGTGTTTAAAATTATGTACTTGAAATTGTTGAAATTCACAGACAGGCAACTTGTTTGAATCTTTTGCCAGATTAATGGCTAGATACAACGTAAATAAAACGATTCACAAATAGATAATAATGAAAGAAATTGTTGTTGGTTTTTTAAAATGCCACTGTAATAATTAAAATAACAATAATTTTATTTGCAGATATCTACGATAAACAATGTGTTGTTATTCGTGAAATTGAAAACTTTTCTTGGAATGCAAATCGTAAGCTTAAAATTTATATATAAATATATTGTTTACTAAAAGCTCGGCCATATGCTGGGTGTCAAAATTGTTTACGATTCATAAGTTAATAGAAAACTATGAATTTACAAGATATCATAAACGCTTCATAGAAGATTATATTACGTAATTAAAGAAATGATCGTCTGTGTTCCCTTTCCTTCATTTTCTTCCTTACTTTCTTCTGACGTCTTGCCGTTGTAATTTTATAAATCAAAAAGCTGGCCAGAGCAGAAATATAAAATATAATACTGATGCAATATACCATGACAACTTTTCTTATAGCCAGAGGAACTTACTTCTTTCGCAGCTTGATGAACAATTTTCCTTAATCACTCTTTATTGCTTTCCGCAACAATCAATGTCGTAAGTTTTTGCAAGGCAATTTAAAGATAGCGGAGAATTTCATTCTGTGGTTAAGACTACAATCCAGTTATAGAGAAAAAACATTACGAGCTTTATTTACTAACGTAAGAAATTCAAAGTATAAATTGCTGAAACTTGCCTCCTTTGATAAAAATCTTTCTGTCCAATAACTAAAATTTTATGCTTACATAATATGGTTAAAATCTTGTTAAAATCACAATAATCTGTCTTGTTGTATAATTAAAATTCGTACTCTTGTAACATAATACGCGAAATAGAATTTAAATAGAAAATTGTTTTATTTGCTAAATAATGTGAATGGTATTGAATACTTATATATTGCTCACGTATTATACGTATTCTATGCACTTTCGTGTCTTCAAATTTCTCATAAATGCAGAAAAATCCGCAGTCTAATAATTGTTGTAACTTTCTTCGGTAAACTTTCTTCGACAAACACTTGCAGCACTTTCTGCGTAATATTTGTCGTCGTCATTTAAATATCATTGAAACTCGTTATATGGCGCGCATTTTAAGGCATATATTTTAATGGTAAATGAATAAACATAAACAAAATTATTATATTAATATTCTTTTCTATACCCAACGCTAGACTCTGCATATCTATGCAAACTCATATTTTTATGTAGATAGCTAACAAAGTACAGTAGAAGCTCGATTAACCGTCTCGAGATTATCCGGAATCTTTTGTTAATAATGTCAAACGCTTCCTTCACAGCCAAATGATAATTTTCTAACTGCATTGAAATCCCTCGATATCAAAGATTTATATGAATATATTTATATGAGTGTCAAAGTTCAGATACGGACTATAATTAAGTGATGACTCAAGCTCTACAGATGTAAAACTGTCTATACAGAATATCCTGTCATAAATGATAGAAAGAATTGCACAGTGGATCGATACTGGATCGGCAAGTGAGCATGTGGATAAATTTAACATAGAAGTGCGACTGCCTGAAATTAATCCACACGACGCTATATCCACTGATATAATCGCTGCTATCTAAAATTAGCCCATCGATGAGGTTATAGATAATGAAAAAATTAGTCATAAAGAAGATGCTTCAATCCTTTGAATAAGGAAGACACGCTCAGTCTAACAGGAAGTTTAATGATGCTGAGAGGATGGCATGATAAAACACTTTTAAAAGCAACGTTCAGCAAATAATTTAATTAAATAATTGTATTACAAATGAGAAATATGGTTACAGTACAAAAGCAATTACGTCTCTTGGAAATAAAAGGCTCATCTTGGTATAGAAAACTCGTTTTCATTTATTTGCCCTCGAGCTTCGATTATTCGTTGCACCTGGATTTATCAGAACTCCTCGACCTGTCTCGATTAAATAGGTTAATCGAGGTCCTACCTTAAAACCAAAACAGAGATTCGTTTCATTCGCTAAACGTTATGTCTACGATTTTCTTAAATATGATAAAATAATTAAATATGGCAAATATTGTGCATACTTTCACACATTACGTGTGTTCTACGCATTCGTGTATTTCCAAATGTTCCATTAACCTTCCACATTGTTAGAATCTCGTATTCGTGTTATTAGCTTCGCAACTGCCTTTGAACTCGATAAGCAACGTCAAAGTGTCACGTGGCAAGTTAATAAAGTGCTGGTGTCGAGCAATTCGGGGAAACGTCGCGACACGAACAGCACCTCGTTGCGATTTCATCGATAAAGGGGAAGGTCACAGTGTCGACTGATCGCGGAGGCTGTTTGCCGTTCGTGCACGGACCTCCGCTGTCGCGAGCGTCGTCGAAATAAAAGCGCAAAACGAACGAAACAGGCTCTTGTCGGGCTTTTGTGCGGTGGATCGCGATTCTCTGCACGTAGCCGCGATACACGACGAGCAGAGCAGCGAGTAGCACGACGCGGGGATAAACCGAAGCGGCGGGGTTGTCGGCGCATTGTGTCCCTCGAAAGTGGTTACGTTGTCCCGTCCCTCTGTCTGCAACCGACAGGAAACTCAAGAATAAGAGGAGGATTATGTGGAACCGTTGCGGAACCGCGAGACGAGGAAAGAAAGGAAAAGGGAGATGAGAAAGAAAGAAAAGAAATTGAAGGAAAGAACGGGAAGAGAACCGCGGACTAAAAAGGCAGATTCGAAGAGAGTAGAGAGGAAAGTCGCGTGATTGTGTCGGTTCAAAAAGGAAGCAGAGCTTCCAAGGTTATTCACAATCAGAAATACAAGAAGGAGAAACGAGAATATATGTAACTTCGAAGGGTAAAGCGAGGAGGATGCAGGATCCAAAGGGGTGTGTTTTCGCGGACGGAAAAGGAACTTCCTCTCTGGGCTCTGTCACGTCGAAATTACCGTGCTCGCGAATCGCTCATGTGTTGAGAGAGAGGCAACATGTGCAACACGGTGACGCGCGTGATAATGATAAGACCGTGCATCGTATTTGGATCCTTGACTCCCTGCTCCCTCGCTAAATTGCAGTCATTACGTTGAATTGTACGGTTCTGTCTCTTTTTACTTCCTGCCGCATCGCGGACATGCACCGAGCACCAACTTACCGTTTCACCTTTCCTCGGGTTTGCCACGAGTTTTTATTTCACGCGAGTAAGTAATATTAATGAACGCGTGAAAATGTCGCAACTTTTCTTTGAATTTCAAAACAAAAAAAGTTTAATCGGTTTAGTTTAATCTGCAATTGAGTTTGCGAATAATTGAAACAGTGAGAGTACAAAAATAGAGTAAACAAATATATGTGTGTTGTGTGTGCGTGCGTGTGTACGTGTAGGTAGATATGTAAATGATTGTTCGAAACTAAATGTTTGATAATAAACAATAATAAAACAACGAAAATATCTAATGTGAATATGTGCTACTTTTTCCGCCAAAAAATATATCGCAAAGAAAGTGAATATATCTATAGAGAAATTTTCCATCTTTTTATAGAAACATATCCTTCGATAGAAAAAAGGCCCAAACAAAAAATCTATATCATCATCCATTTTATCTTAATGAAGCACACTTAAAACATATAGAAAACGATGGTATTTACTAGGTAGAAGAAACGTCTAGTTTGGTTTTGTTTAATCACGTTCATAAAAATATTTTGCAAGTTACGATTAGACCACGGATATTTCTGCAAATTTATATTTTTATAGAATAGAATTTAAAAAAGGAATTGAAATAGAATCTAAGCGGAGAGCTTCATCTACTAACTGACATCTCATCCTCATTTGGGAATGTGAAAATAGAAGCAATACGTCACACATCACCGAAAATAGATACCAGAATTACGTACTTTAGATGTTGAAACACGACTTGCAATATTAAGAAAAACGTAGTGCACCACTCGCGAAAAAACAGAATGTTACAGAGGACTCTGCAACGACGAATTCGTTTATTTTTGCTGTCTTTTAACTAGCCACGTATCTACTTCAAATTCCAAATGCCGTTTACAGACTCGAGCATTTAACGACAAAGATCGATCAAGCGACGAAATTTCGGTCTCTTATCCTGTAAAAACTTACAATTTGTTTATAACGCGTAATATGTAATATTAGACCAATGAAAGACGAATAAAAAAAGCGAAACTCAAATTTTTTTCAATTTTGTTAATGGAACTCGTCGACACTTTACGTACTTCATACGGTGCGCTATAAAAATGCTAACTACTGTTAAATAAAACAGTAAAAAGAACATGCAATTGATGCGATAAACAAAATATTACAAAAGTGTTTTTAGATTACATGTTTGAATAATACGAAACCGTCATCAATATATTAGAAACGTTATCAATATTGAGTGCTCGGAAAGTTAATCGCGATTTTTGAGGGATTTAATAAAATAATAAATTTTGTTTAGCACCTCTGCATCGGAAAAACTGTTTTCAAGCATATCACGCTAAGAAACGTTACTAAAAGTACCTTTAAATATGCTCGTTGATTTTTAATAAAATATTACACTCGTCAAATGCTGCTCGGGAAGTTCGTTCCGATTTTTAACTCTTTGTTCGACGTAAAAAATCACGTTGGAAAGTTTTCCGCCAAAAATCCTGAGAGGTTTGCCGAGCATGGAATATTTAAATTGCCTAAAAGATGGGGTGGTTGTGGAACAAAATGGCATCCATGTAATTCAACAAATGTAAATCGAAACTTTACGAGCGACCGTTTCAATCTTTTCAATCGACCGCAAAAATACACATTTTCAATTTTACAATTTTATTTTTCCATTTAGGTTATATGCTTTGTCAAAGCAAAAGTCGTCAAAGTGTTAAAAGTGTAACTGATAATTGTAAATCTCTGTATTCCTCTTAGAGAAGCGCTTTGCTTGAATATTCTCGCATTACAAAATTCATCTTAAGCAATTCTCCTGGTGTGTTCACTTTTGTCATGAAAACGTTCTTTCTTGCCGCGTCTCGTTATTTTCTTCGCGTTGCATTGTACACGTACGATCCTGCACAATTAGGTCGACGTTATTTGAGATTCACTTGCTCGAAAACCAGCAGCATTGTGGCTCGACCATTACGCATGCATGAACGGTTACGGTGCACGTTTTCGAAAGGACGAAGTTACTACGGAAGTTTCGCTATCCTTTACAGAAGCCTTTTGATTTGATCTGGAACGTGCTTCAGCCTAAAACGTGAGAAACCATAGTTACGTCACTGGTTCTATTTTAGAGGATCGATGATTCGCGAGTCGATTTTCCACCTTGAAACGTGAACCGTTGCTCGCGGATGTAAAATGAAAGTTAGAAACTCCGACAGACTGTTTAACTTGTCGACAAATTTGCTGCCGATAGTGCTTCTTCTGTGGTTTGATTTTCGCGTTAAAATTCTTCAGACTCTTCCACACGCTCAGACAAATGTCCTTTGACGCGTTATCGCCACACGTTATATTCCACGTTTAAGTTTCTGTTGTACTATCGTTGCACAACGATTTCCAAAATTTTTCGGTGACCAATTCGAACTTTGCTTTTGTTCACACGTGTTAAGACACTCGTGAAAATTGAAGTAGATTTCAGAGATTCGAAGAATTATTTACGAAGACATTAAACTAGGTATAATATTCAATACTACAGTAATTTCATCGATTTAGTGCGTACAATCTAGTCTCGGTTATCATCCGAGGTGTTTTGAACTGTACTATAACTACGTGTTTTTCGAAATTTTCAAGTCATCACGAATCATCAATTTTCTTTTACAAAAAGTAGGAATATGCATAGAAGTGTACAGAAACGAAACAGTGAGGTATTGTGAAAGCAGGTAATCAAACTTTCGGTCGATTAAATAATTAATTAAACCTAAATACATGCACAGTATTACATTATCAAAATTTTCCTTTTACAGACACTAATAGACCTCTCTATATTGTTCGAATTTTCGATTATCCGAGGGAGAACCGGTCTATATCATCTCGTGTAAATAATCGAATTTCTCTACCGTATATATATATTTAACAAATCTTTAAATCCTTATTTTGATCAACTTTGACCTATTTATTATTATATTATTATTGCGTTCACTGTTATTCAGTTTCATGCATATTATAAAATTTAATTCAGATGTAGAAGAGAACCGTGTGAACCAACACGAAATTATTAAAATTCATCGTATTAATGAAACACCTGCAAATAACTTTAGCAAATTTATACCATACATTCCAGATCCTAATCCTACACGAGTATCTTCTCTATATAGAATTCGAATAAATAAAATTCTAATAAATAATTCTAGTCAATTACGAACGACAGATATAACTTTGTTAGTTTTAGCAACTTGGAAAATGCAAGGAAGAAAGAAATTCTTTTTACTTTTTCAAACAGGTATAGCGAAACGTCCTCTGAAAACAGATTCAAAGACTGCCATTGTCTCAGACACACATCTTCCATGCAATATACTCCAACACCTGTGCATTCCTTTCTTCTCTATTCCACCTTTTCTTTCACTCACTTTGCAAACCAGCCCAGCTATGCAAACATTCCCAGAATACATTCAGACACGTCCATCTAATACCTTGCACGGCCATGCACTCTTCCTTTCATTCCTTCTCGCTAGAACTCGACCACTTGCTCCTTTCACGTGTCTCTAGTATTCGAAACTCGCAATAAGTAGTCGTACGAAATTCCCATTACCAAGATGCAAATTTAGCATCTTGGTCGAATTGTGTTTCAACTTTAATAATGCTCGTTGTAACGTTTTAATGGCGTAGATCTCTTGCTTCTACGAGTTGTAAATCTCGAGTTAGCCAAGTATTGGGTTGGCAACTATGTGATTGCGGATTTTGTCATTAGATGGTAATGATAAAATCGGCAATCATTTAGTTTCCAACCAAATAGTACACGATTCTTTCGCCACTGCCTGGTATCGTGTGAATCATTTGAATCGATCGTCGTCGATGTACGAGCTACGAATTGTTTCTAAATAGATGCGCTTGGAGATAATTTGGTGGTTAATTTTATTTTCGCATAAAGAGTTTTTAAAAGTGAATGTTTATTCCGCGAGCGTAGCACGTAAGGTATTTCATAAAGCAGGATATTGTAAAAATTTGCGCAAGAATTTGATTAATATATAAGTTACACGGAAATATAGAACTTTACTTTGGCTGAAAACTTTTGGCAGCCAATATACAAGGCGATCCTGAAAATCATGGTGGTCGGATGATGATTATTAGAAATAAGTCGAAGAAAAGGAGTAACATTTTTTCGTTTAGAGCTTCCTTTGAGTGAATTATTATTAATGAAATGAAGGAGTAATTAGTAAAGAAATAGTTGTTAAAATTATTATTAAAACGTGGAGTAATAGATGAATCGGACAATGTCACGATAATAAAATGACTCGTACGAACCAGTGATCTCATCCTTATTTACGAAACCATTCGAACTAAATGCAGAATAAAGGAATGTAATAATACAAACACCAGTAGAAACACAAGTTTTTTTAATTATTATTTAATTTGTACGTTACAATTTGTCCAGTTGGACATTTGATAAATTTTTCTAATTTTAATTGCTAAATAATATGTGGATAGCTATCCCCAGCGGGATACCACCTTCGAGTTTGACTATTTTATTTCTTTAGTGAGGTCAGTGGAGTGTTTTCTTTTTAGTTTTCTTTCTATGATTATATATGATATTCAAGCTAATTTTTTTTCTAAAATGAATCTTAAATGAGAAAATGTTATTCTTTTTTTCGACTTATTTTTACAATCATCTTCCTGCTGGTTGTATCATAAATTTCGGGACACCCTGTATGTAGACGTCTGCTTTACAAGGTAAAAGATATACAGAAGCGACGTATGTTATATTCAAGAAAACTATTTGAAAATCCTGTGCAGTTTCTGCGCTTTGAACTTTTTGCAAAGCCCGTGATGTCAAAGTTAGGATAGCTTGTTGCTAATTAGTTAATTCTATTAGCAACTCGTGTTAGGTATCCGGAAATGCACTTAAAATGGCGCAATCCGCAGCCGTGGGTTGCAGTAAATTTTCTAATTTGGAATGTTTTGATGGTCGTTGAACGATAAAGCAAGATAAGAGTTCCAAAGACAACTAGCAAAGAAAAGATACCAAGGCAAAACTAACGAGGCAATTTGTTTGCCAAACTTTCAATAAAACTTTCAATAGACTTACAATATCGCGATATAAAAATACGTGTCGTAACAATACACAGACGTTGTAATATCGACTTATATTACGAAAAGAAGAAAACTCTCATAATAATGGAACATGTACATGTATAAGAGATACATACATATACTCTATATGCAAATTGTTTATTAATACACAGATATCCCGCGAGGTAAAGTGTTACGTATTATTATTAATTAAACGCTTCAACAAATCATTTCGTGACGCCTGCTAGAGGAAAAGAAATGCTCTGCTTTCATTTAAATGGAAAATGAAAGATATTTATTCCTCGTTCGAGTAATTCTTATTAAACCGAACAAAGAGATTGGGACAGCAAGTTTAAGAAACATCTGATTTTACAGAAAGAATTTGGGGCCTCATTATGTATTTTTCTGATAATTGGCAAGTTGCTCTTACGTGTACTTTTATTCTTCTCCTCTCTCAAGCTTCTAAATGTCTCGAAGTACACCTCCGCGCTTCTTCAATAAAAGAAGTTTCAGTTCTTCGTCTCGGGATGTAACATCATCATCTCCTTCTTCTCTACTTTTTCGCTTGATGACAACCGGAAGTGATCTCCGATCGGTTTCGTTTTCCTCTCCATCCATGGACGAGTCTTGTCATTTAGGAATCGTGAAAAACAGGAACTACGGTGTCGGGATTGGAACTTGGGTGTGGGATGATGTTTGTAGCTAACTACGTGAAGCATTAACGTTCTATCGTACTTAATATCCTGTCCTTATACCTATATAGAATAAAAATTTGCTATTATTCATATTTATTATTCAATTTGATAAGAGCTGTCCGAATAAGAAAAATTGACACTACCTTCCATTTCGAGAAAACGAGAGAGTCTGGTTTTTCGTGGCCTTAGTAGACTTTGTCCCAGGAGAAATTGATATTAAAAGATTTACTGTCCTGAATCACTTAGTTTAATTTAAAAAGAACGACATTATGATATTAGTTTCTGGGGGGCAGCTCACGAGGTTTTGTTTAAGCCGTCCTATATAGAGCGACTAAAACAGCAGATTAAGTAACAGCGATGCTGTTAACGAGTGTTCCGAAACGAGAGATATCAGCATCAAGTAGAATAGCATACCAAATAAACATTTTAGAGAGAAGGTAAACTTGTTTATTTCGCTTCGTTCCACGATGAAACAAATATACGTAATGCGATCGTAATTATTTATCTTGAAAATTGGACGCAAGAACTGAAGACGTTCGTTCCATTGTCCCCTTTGTTTTCTCTCCCAGCAGGCAATACAACGAGATTTATGTATGTAGATATCAGAGTGACTGCTTAAGAAAATTGCTGCCGTGCAGCGAAAGCTTAAATGTAAACACAACGTTTAAGGACGTGGTTTTGATGCATCAGTCAAAAAAGTCTGCTCGCTGGAGTTGAGAAGTTGGCAAACGAGGTGCCACTCTCTGCAAACCGGCGAACTGTTCCATCGGCCTTAACGACGTTTGTTTTTCTCTCAATTAATGTTCATTATCCAAGATTAATCGACTGGAAGATGACCCAAGAGAAAACGCGATTATGCATACTTCAACGATCCCTATTTTTTTGCACTTGCATCGTAGCCTGGTACGTTTAAACTTTCGCTTGTAATTCGTTTTTGTTTCAACCAAGTATAAACTTGGAAATATCTGCAAACGAGCGGTACTTGTAATTAAGATAAATATCCCGAAAGATACAAGATTTGATAAAGCTTGATACAATTTGATAAAAATTTGGAGAAACACGCTTTACGAATAAAGGATACGATCTTATGTATTGGGAAAAATATAATACGTACACACGTTAAAATTACATTTTATTTAGAACTATCTTACTTTTGCCATTTATTTATTTCCGAAATCAACAAACTTACATGCATACTCTCTGATTGTAATAGTAGATCTTTGTTTAATGAGATTTCTTTTGTTTTATTTTATTGTCCTTTCTATTATTCTCAGAATTATTCTCCTGCTCTTCGATTTCTTACTTAACGAGATTTATTATTATTCCATTATATTATACTTCTCGGTAGAACTTGGTGTATTTTCCTGTATTCTTAACTATTATCGGATAGTTCATTTCTTATGCGTATTCTTTAAAAACAAATTTTCGGTTAACAGAGAAACACTTGTTATTTCCCTAAATAGTGATTTTCTAAATCTACCATTTTCAGAATTATTGTCTTGGCTTTAAATGCTTTCCACCAAATTGACCAAACGAAAAACATCAATTGGAATACGCTATTTACCATACAATGATAGACACTATATATATATATATATATATATATATATATATATGTAATAACGTAAATCCTTAAGGTAAATCAGACGATCGATTCTGGGAAATTGAGTTTATTTTGGGCATAATTAAATTAAATACAATAACAGTTAATAACAAATCTACTACAAATTTTACCTAGAAAATGGAGAATCGATTTCCAAGTCCTGAATTACCGTTCTTCTCTCGTGATCTATTCTATTCAGCAAATGACTGGCGGTAAAACAAAAGAAAAGTAAAAAATGTCAGTTGCCGAGCAGTTTGAATTCCACAGAATTTACATATATGTCGAGTTTTCATTAGGAACGTGTAACGAATTCATTTCGATTACACATTGTTGTTATGTAATACAGAAGATATTTACTGGTACAAATATGATTATTACAGAATTTGACAAGTAACCGTGGTAAGTAGATACTCGAGATGTCAATGGCAATGATCTTAGGCTCAATAACGAATGTGCTTTCTTCCAAAGTCTAAGTCGAACTGAACTTACTGGTCCACGATTCAAGCGTAACTCCACTTACTTGTCCACAGTACAAGTAGAACTTAACTAAGTTGTCCACAGTATAAGTAGTATCTGTACCCGTCGGAGAACTATACAACTACGTCATACCTTTGTTAGGTAAAAACGTTCATCTCGTGACCGTGGCTACGTTCAGCGACCCATTGTGTCACTTCGAGTCCAAGCCTATTGTCATAAATCTCGGGCACACATAATCGAATTAAATCATAAACTACTACTTCTAAGTTTTATCATTTACGTACAGCTATAATGAAAAGTGTAGACTAAAGTATTGGGAGTCTTCCTAAAAATTCTAAAAGATGTCCTTTCATCTCCGACATGTATATATTTAAAACATTTATAAAATAACATGAGATCGTTATTTCTAATAAATTTTGCAAATAAATTCGTATATTTTCATGAATTATATTCGAATTAAATTCAGCCAATTTATGCGAATTATCTGCCTGTTTCAGGAATATGATACAATACGATTCCGCGTGACGCTTGAAGACGAAGTGCCAACAGGGCAACAACCGAACATCGTCGGCGTAGATGCATACGTAATTGTGTTGGACGAAAATGATAATCCTCCGCGTTTTCTCAACGTGCCATACGAGGCCGTAGCCGAGGAAGACCTCCCAGTTGGCTCGACAATTCTTCCAGGTATCAGAGTAATGGATCCTGACCTGTTGGGCGACACCATAGATCTAACCTGCGTTCCTCAGCCACAGGTGAGTCATTAATACTCGTTACACAGCTAATATCCCATGGGCACTTATCGCTGCCCGATTCGTAGATCAAATTTTCCTTTGCTTCTACTGCATCTTTCTCGGCGAACTGAAATCTTGCCGTTTCCATATTTTTATTTTTCCTATTCTTATTTTTGGCGAGGAACCTTGCCGGAAGAATCAAATCGTTCCTCGATGTTTCATCAGCTACGAAAATAAATATTATGCCTTAAGTTAAGTTATGCTTTAAGTTTAAACCTCTTTTAGCAGATTATTTTTTGAACCCAAAAGATACTTTTACAGTTTTTACAGTATTTTTTCAATAAATCGTAGATGTGAGTAAGTCGGAAGCAAAATATAAATAAACAGTATTTATTCTGCTTAAAATTAATATGATTTTTATATACGTAACGTGTTGACAAATATCATGTTGGGTCGAGATAAACCCGCTACGATCGTTTCAGCGTTAACAGTGTCTTGTGTTGTTAAAAAGTTTCTTAAGTTTGAAGAAGATAAACATCGTCTCTTGAACTTCGCTTCTTTGAACGAATCATGGAAATTAGAAAAAAAGATTTTATAAATATATTAGTATGAATCAGCATAATAATTTAACAACTATATGTACATATACAATATTTCCATATATTTCTTTGTATATGTATATCCCAGTAGGCAATTCCCATAGTCAAACAAACCTCGAAGTTCTAAATATTTTTAATACCGTTGATTGCGTTTCAAATGGTAATTTCGTGAAATATTGTGAATCATAAAATTGCCTTCGAGTACTACTACTTAGAAAATTTTCAAAACCATTATCAATCCATTGATGGATTGTAAATACTCGAATATACTCTATGAAATACCATGCTTCGCTTTCTGTGAAAAATGCGATTGAATAGGATGAAATAAAACGATTTTAAGCTTTAAAATTAAGGTTTAAACAGTGATCAATTAATTGATCAGCATTTGGTAGTTAATAAAATTAACGATATTTTTGGTGGTCATTTTGAAAGCAATTAGGATTCAATTTCTTTTTAATTAGTGCACATCTGGGACGCATAGCCTTTCATTAAGTTAATGAGCAGTGAAGTGGAAGTTACAGTTTCAAGAGACAGATAGGTAATTAACATTCGATATATCTTCCTTGTTGGCGATTGGATAAACATATTTATTATTAAATAAATGTCAATCCTTCCGTAAACGATAGAAGACTTTGTCAGTCCGATATATTTAAAAACATATGAATTTGTTCACTGTAACTATTAGTAAATTAAAACTGGTCTCTTTAATTTTGAAAAAGTTAAATATGAGCAAATACGTAACAGAAGCTATACAACTTCGATAATTTACTATTATTTTTTTCAATTTTACTTTTGATAGTTAAAATGTTATTTTTAACCTGAAAAAGGCAGTACTAATTTTTTTCTAGCTGTCACGTGTCCGCAATATATTTTTATTTTTTGTACTCAATAGTCGCGCAGAATTGGCTGTCTGCACTGCTTGAATCATCGACAAACTGAAAACTAAATTTGCATACATGGTTATTTCATTTTCCGCAACGAACCGTGTAAACCCATTGCAAACCATCTAAAACCAGAGAAACTTTTAAACATATTATCTGATATAAACTTAAATCTTCTACGATAAATTATGATTTCCGAAACATTTTTAAATTCACATTTACGGTTATGTGTTACTTATCCAAAGAAGATTTCTCGTTTGTGAGAATTTTTGAAAATTGAAATTGGTTTAAGAGAAATTCAAAACGATCAGAATATTCGTCATGTCATTTAAATGTGCGATACTTCTCTAATAAGAATCTTTAAAATTCGGAAAAATAGTTTTTTAAACGTCTGCCGATGACGGAAGGAACATGAGTTCTTCCAAATTTTTAATTCAAATTATTTAGTAATAACAATTAAGAGAAGATTCTCCTGTAACAACAAAAGAAACAGGTGCAAACAATTTTATGAATTTTTTCTAGACTAATTATTAGTTACACGGGACTAGACCTTTTTGGGATGTGAATGTAATCTTGAATTACAAATTTATTTCCTTTATTTTAATTTCACTTATTGTTTATCGTATATTGCACAAGTTTTGTGATTATTTTTGACATTGTTTGTGTATAATGTAGCTTTGTCGCAGTCGTCGGAATGCGAAAGCTGAGAAATTTTCTTAAAGTGAATTAATTTACGCTGGGACTGTACCCATTTTCGAAAGAAAAAAAATTGGAAAGTTCTAACGTTGAAGAGAAACATTTACCTTTTTCAATAAATAAATTGAGCTTACGTCGTTTAAAATAAATGATCAATAAAATAAATGATGAAATAAAAATTGAAATATCGATCCTTGGAGAAATTTATAATAAATTCATAACAAATATAACAAATTTCAATAACAAGCTACGAAATTGATTTGTCAATTAGTTTTTCAATCATCGGGCGCGCCAGTTTAAAAAGTTATTAAACGTGACAGTTTAAAATGTTAATAAACGGTGAACGGAATTGAAATAACAAAAATTACATTCCTACTTAAATTCCTACAATAATTACCATAGTTACGTCCTAAAAAGATCTTGTCCCATATAACTAGTAGTTAGCCCGAAAAAAATGTCTAAAAAAGATTAAGCACAATCATACACTGATTATATCGCGTTATAAAACAATAAAGAAAATTTCACTGTATCCAGCACGTATACTGTACTAGTACATACTGCAGTATAAAGATCAAGTATCTATGTATTAGCGTACACAATGGCCCTAATACTCACCATAATTTTCCTGATTTAACGTGAACGAATATCTCAAACGTCGTTACGTCATTATGCAGCTCGCGATACGAGCCACGCCAACATTGCGTTGCTTAAAAGCACCAATAAAGTCTAATAACTTTGCAATAAAGGCTAAAACAACTGAAACAGTTTAATAGAACTCCTTTACAGACAAGTAAAAAACATTTCTGCATAAAGTAAAAGAATATCAGGAAATTTATATTGCTAATAAAAAAAAGTGAAAGATTTTGATTCGATGCTTCACGTCTTTACGTCTCTCGTTATCAATCAAACGCGTTAAACGTGTTATAAGAAGCGTTACATACCAAGTGAGAATTTCTTATTATACTCGTCTGATATTTTGAACTTATATTTCTATTTCAATTTAAAAATACAATAAGCGTTTGTGTGCTTTTCGAAAAAGGATTCAATATAATCCTTCGTAATTACACCAAAATACAGCAACGTGTAACCAATCTCTGTTACTGCTTACTTTTGGGAGAAAACTTGCACAGTTGTGATTTGAACTAGAAATTATTAAAAAAAAAGAAATGATTGCTACGATTATTAGAATTTACAAAATTTTATTATATAAATTATAAATTATAATAAATACGAATATACAATTTAAAAATAGATAGAAAAATATTTCTATCCCTTTGTCTTTTTATTTTTAAGCCTTTGTATCTTTGTTCATTTATGTTTTTATATTTATATTTTTATCCCTTTATGTTAATAAGCCGAAGAAATTCTCACTTTTCTTACCTTATTTCCAATAACCATACGAAGCCATTCAACTCTTACTCTGTTGCTATTCGTTGGCTGTAACGGTCAGGAACCTAGGAGTTTTCCCTTTTTTTTAACTTCTGTTCCAGCATGTATTGGTACGCGTTTCATAAGAGTTTATTGTGTTCTACGGTCGACGTGTAAGACCCGCGGAACCCCGTGCAGGTCTTCACAAGTCGCTCCGTATCCTTGAGCGGCGGTAACGTGCAGGTGGTGACTTGCAGAAGAAAAATTACCAATCGTATTAAACTCACCACCACCCTTACAAAATCGGAAATGCTTAGACAACCAATCCGCTTGTTTTACCTCCACCAACGTCTCTTGTATGAGGAACTATACGAGCTTCATCTCTGATGAGTTTAGTCAGCGTTAGCCTTGAGACTTAACTCACTTTCAATTTCATGATATCCTGCTGGGGGTAGCCATCCACATGTTATTTAGCAATTAAGTTAGAATAATTTACCAAATGTCCAAATTGTAAAGTACAAATTAAATAATAAAAAAAAGAACAGAACTTTCAACTTAGAAATATCTCACACCAAACACGTTCAGTTTATACGCAGCCTACTTTAAATAAATCTCACAGTTCTTTATAGTAGCAGATGATTCTTGCCATACCTTTATTTTGCTGGTAGATTATCTTTGTCAGGCCTTTTATTCGGCTAATATTTTTGGCTGATAATCTCTGTCAGCCCACACCTCCGGGATGTGACAAACAAAGTTTGCCGCTGCATTCTTTCAGGTCTCGAACATTATGCGATCCTTTTCAACATAGAGTCTCGAATATGACGTATTTTGTAGAACGAATGTTATCGTGTTAAACATTTGATCTTCCAAACGTAAGATCAATTTTGGAAATTTTTCTAGAGGATAAGATAAAAGATAGAAAATAGTAGAAATTTTATAGAATTTAAGAATAAGTATCTTGGTTGGTTTCTTGTATTTTGTAACATTGTTTTGGTAACAATTTTGTTGTTAGACAAAATGAAATTGGGCTAGCTAAAATTCTACGAAACGATATCAATGAAATTTGCAAAATTGGAAAGATTTGTCCCCACTTTTATCAGTTTAGAAACGTAGAATGTTTCTTATTGAAACGTAAAGATACGTGTTTGGTGGTCTCTAAACAAACATCATCATCCCATGAAATAAGAAACTAAATTACCGTTCGATTATTTAATTGTCTAACAATAATCGTAATGCTACATATGTCTAGTTATTCGATGCTTTAAATACGATATTTGCAATATGTACAGTACAACAGAGATTGCAATTTGTATTTCAGTGACTAGCAGAATCATTATGATAGCATCTTTTGTGACAAATCATGAACAGTACGCAAATTGAGTAACATAAATGAAATCAGCATCGAAATAAACTGAATTTACGCGATATCAAGGTACTGTTTTTATACAGTGAGATATAGGTGAGATGGAAAATTGAATGTTCATTGCATAAGCTACTGAAAATAAATACAACATCGTAAACACATATTTTCATAACAAAAGCATTCCACACACATGATTTTATTTATGGCAGACCTGTTTTCATCAGACAGGAATTAATATTTCGGCTGAATTTAATAAACACGAATACGAATTCCTGACGAAGTTCAAACTTTTTTTTTAGTTTATTTTTAATTGTATTATAATATCCTATGATTTGTTATGTACTACATTTGATCCTATCAAGATGATAAATTGACACTCAGTTTATATCGATATCATTATTTTAATTAAAATAAAAATGTTTTACTAATTTTTGTAATTGTTACAAACTGGTAAAAAATTTACTTGCAGTTTTTCCAATATGCATCAATTTTCTAAATCTATATGAATTCCGATTACGAAACTATTTGTGGTAATGAGACCTACGATTAATGGCACGTCAAACACTCAACAAAGTTTGTTTCTTCAAATTTTTCTACATTAATAATACACAATGTCCAGAAATAATATGTGTGTGAAAAAATGTAATAAGCTGCCTTTCTTGCAAAAGTTTTTTTCGATCGGATCATCCGATACCGGCTTCGAAAGCGCGTAAATGTTATTTCGTGTTTTTCATTGAAAATAATGTTAATACGACGCAACATCGTTATCGCAACTGTTTTATTTGTATAACTTTGAACGCGCAAGCCTGAAATTATTCATATGATTGAAATGCGATTAAGCAAGTAATGAACATAACGCAGCAATATCAGCAACTGTAGCGATACATACAGTTTCCTTTGATAAATATTATCGAAATAATTTTGCACCGGTGTTAAAACAATTTTAATGGATTTATGGACATAAATGGATTATTACTTTAAGCTTGAAGGCTGCGTTGTTAAAACTTTTACTCCTCCGGCTTTAGCGTTCGATTATAAAATCATCATGTTCGACTTCCGTTGATTAATTTTCAATGTTAAACGTTAAAAATTTTCAAAGCGTACATTTATGTGAAAGAGAGAAAGAGAGAGAGAAAGAGAGAACCTTTGTGTAATACCCCCTGATAATTTTTAATATTCTCTCTCCATTTCTCCAACAATTTAATTACAAACGATCACTTTTTCCCCTTTTTATATCGATATATGTTTTAACATAACTCGTAAAATTCTACCCCTGTTTCACATCCAAATTTTCACAACTAAAACTGCTATCAACGATATACTCAGCTTTGAGCAGTGGCAATTAAAAATTGCGTAACTTCATCGTTTTTGACTTTCTATCTCCGATCACAGGTATCTACTGCTTCATAGCGTGTCAAAGTGAACGCGTTCGGAAAAAGATCTTTTCCATTGGGAAATATTGAAAGCTATAGTGGAATTTTGATCATTTGATCTCATCGTGACACCGATTTCTGTTCTTCGGATGATTAACTTTTTCAGATGATCCAGCAATTTCGTTTTTGTACGAAAATCGCAGGAGACAGATACGACGTTGGACATTTTTATCGATTCTAATGTTATTTTATGGATAAACGAAAAAGATTTAATACAACGTAATGGAAAATGAGAACGATTTGTTAAGTTGAGAAGTAACTGATAGGTCGACGAGGTTTCTTGAAATTACGATGTGAATTTGTGATATTTTTATGGAATCTTTTTTAAACTAACTACCAGTTACATGGTATGAAATCTTATTATGCATTTTCTTCTACAACACTCATAATTCATGAAAGCGATTTTCCATGTGTTTAAGCATAATAGGATCTGCAATTTATATTAACTCAGAAAATTGTTGTAATGTCGAGTATGTTCCCATTTTGTCACGAACTGCACCGATATCAAACATAATCTCAGATTATACTATAATCGATAAAAACATGGCAGAGACGTGGAAAAATGCACCTAATAGACAGGAAGAGGTAAAATTTATCGTGAAGATAACACTACATTTGAAGATAATCACTACAATTCGAAATGATAAAATAGAAAATTCAAAACGTTCTTTAAGATGAGACTCTCGCGTAACGACGATAAAAACAACTAATTTATATGAATTATTTTCAGACTAACTACCAGTTATATGGGACTTGACCTCTTTGCGATGTAGATACAGTCCGGAAAAACAAATATAATTTCTTTTACTTTAATTTTTCTTTTCGTCTATTAACTTTTTAAACTGTCATGTTTAATAACTTTGCAAACTGGCGTGCACAATGACTGAAAAGCTGACTCATTTCGGATAAAGCTCATTCGCTTTGCTACAAATTTCTCCAGGGATCGAACCTCGAATTTCTATTCGATTGCTTATTTATAATATTTTTTCGAACGATATAAACTCAATTTGTACATTTCTCTTCTAAACGCTGGAACTTTTCAATTTTTCGTGTTGTTCTTTCGAAAATAAATTCAATGCCAACGTGAATTATTTGACTTTTACAAAAATTTCTTAACTTCTGCGTTCTGATGACTGTGACGCGTGTTATACTGTGCGCCAATAAAAGTTACATTGTCAAGAACGTTAAAAAAATTCGTACAACATATAATAAACAACAAGAGGAACAGAAATAAAGAAATTGCATTTAGTAGATCGGTTTAAAAAAATTCGAAAAAATCATTTGCTTTTATCGTTGTTACGCGAGAATCTCCTCTTGAAAGATACGATATTTCAATATTATAACGGTCGATATATTTAAAAATTGTTCAAGTACGCGGAGGCACATACTTAACTTGGAAATCAGATAAAGAAATAGGTAATTGAATATATATGGTGACATGAAATTGACAAATGGATTGAATTTTATCTGCTTCCTTGTGAAAAGTAGGTTTGATTTATCGCGTTCTCTTCCTGTCGTCTTTCTACGAAAACAGATCATCTACTTGGATCTAGTGAACAGATATTAATATATGTCGGAGTAATTACTTCAAGAAAAACTCTACATCTTTTCTTTTGTATACTCGTTACCTGGACACGTCTGTTACGAAGAAAATAGAATTTAATGAAACAAAAAATTAAAAAAAGAAAAGGAGAAATCTATAATTATTGTGGCCTTGAATATGAATGTTATTTTGGATTACATGGTCTAGAGACAAAAGAGCTATAAGTAGATTTTGTAGATAAGTAGATTTATAAGTATCCTGTTGTAATGTAAAACTGAGAGAGCGAGGATCTGGATCAGCATACACTATACCTATACTTATACTTCAATATATTTTTCCATTACAAATTCATCCACGCATTCCTCTATCAGTGAACCTCGACAAATTATTAATATTAATAATATTAATATTAAACACTTTGATTGCCACGTTCGTCAGATATGACCGGCCACGGTTTCTTCTGTGACGCCACGGTGGTCATTGATGACCGGAGCTTTTGAACTTTTTACAATTGTAAAAATTGAATGAAAATTGACAGTCAGGCATTTTGAATATAACTGACAGATAGAAGATACTTTAAAATAAAAAATACCCATTGAACAATTAAACATTTTTATTAAAACATCAATAAAAAAAAATGAGAGCAACTCTTGCATCTAACGGTGTACTGTGTTAAAGCACTTTAAACGTAAATGTAGCTCATCGATACAATCTGGACAGTAGGTCTGATTCTTAGCAATTTTTGATCCTAACTGTTTAACATTTTTTTATAGCACTGCAAAATTTTCGTGCCAGATACGCTTGCCCTTCTTCCTTCTGCATTTCGTGTCACAATCTTTGTCGAATAAGTATATTTGACGGCTCTGGTGAATGGCACTGTATGAGGTACACTGCGAGTGCCATTCTAAAAACTGATTCCTTGATTTTTGTTTTGTTGCTTGTTTATAGAGTATCATCGCGTTTGAAATTGATGTATATAACAATAACTCTAAAGCTAATTTTATATATCACTTGAGTGTAGATTATGCTATTCGATTTGATAAATCTGCAGCACATTTTCCTCTGTTGTAATCTACCACTTGTATTGATTTATCACAAACATAATTTTTCTTGCGAATCTCTACCATTTCAGCCGAATGTTTCGTCGAAATCATAGAAATAATCATAATACTGTTCACGAATATCTTCTACATGTTTCAACAATATATTCTAAATGTTTTACTTACGACGAAATAATAAATGCGAATGGTTCGTTGAAATAAACGAAACCTTGTTATATGTCGCTATCAACAGTTACCAAGGCGCCACGGTGGTCACGCGTGACCGCCAATAAGATAAACGGTCCATTGGGGAGGAATGTTGTCTTATATCATCAATTTATTAGTATTTTGCCATTATATGCTTTGAATAATAAAAATACTCCCGTTACGTCCACAGCGAAACATGTGATTTTGGCGTGGCAGTCAAAGTGTTAACACGTTGTTGACCTGTCACGAGTTAACTCTTGTTTTCATGGCCAAACGTTACCGGCCAGTCACGAGTAAACTCGTGATGCGTTTTCTTTTCGCATCAGCGTCGTTTTCTCACTGCGCTGTTGGAGATGATACAGTGCAGTTGTTGGTCAGCATACCTCAAGCTGTGTCTCTCGCTTATCAGACCCGGCAAGTTGAGTGCTTTGCTGTAAAAAAGATTTTAACGATGACGGAACGTACCAATGAAGAATCTCTCAATGAATTGTAGGCCGATGTTTTATCTGATTGTCCGAATGATTGTGAATCAAATTAACTTGGAACATGATACTGTATCAGAAGATAGTGAATGTGATATTAGGCCACCAAAATATCGAAAAAGGAATATAATAGAATGGGATAGTGACGACGAATTGGAAGAACGTAAATTTACAGAATTGTTTAAAATCTGACTAGAGCGTGTAGAGTATGCTCTTCAAAAGGAAAACGCAGCGAAACTGGATATATTTGCAAAAGCTGTTGTGTACCACTACACGTAGGTGATTGTTACACTGTTTATCATACGCAAAAGAAATATTAAAAATTGAATAATAAGAAAAATTTATGAAAGTTTATTTATATTGTTTTACTTCTACATCGAATTACGAAATAATAGCCGGTGACATGAGATAAATTCTCAGTAAAATTGCTGGTCAACAGTGTGTTAAACGGAAACAAAAAATTGGAATAAAAATGTACGAATCTCTTCTAACTTTCAATTGCAGTATTTGTTACATTTCTTCTATTTTCTCCTTGCACTTCAACTATTTTATATTAAAACATACTTTTCCAATCGTAGAATCACATTAAAATAAAAGCATTACGAAAAAATGTATTCAACATGTTCTTTGCCTGTGATCTTCATATATTAAAGATAACATTTGAAACGTTAACGTCTATCGGATAAATCTGTCAGTGCAGAGATTTAAAGCGAGCACGGGAAGGTCTACTGGCCAAAATTCATCATAGAACCCGAGATGAAAGATTCAGGAATATTCGTCGTGTGCTTTACGCAAACTTGCAGCCACATAAGATAAAATATACATCGTGTTGCAAACGTCTATCAGAATACCAAAGTCCTTTATAATTCGCCGGTTATTCGTTAAATTATTCTAGTTCACCTCTTTTGGCCGGAATCGGAATAGCAAAAGTCGAATGATTTAGCTGACGTTATTAAACGGCACCGCTGTTCGTGGAACAATCTTTTCCACGATAAATAATTCCCCATCGGAGAAATATTAGTAAGTTCCTTTTAATTAATGCATAACGAAATCCGCTGGTAATCTCTTTCTTTCGTGCACGTTTTCGATGTCCAAGGGGCAAGATTAATTGTCACGAGATAAATTCCGTTTCCCTTCCGGTAGTAGCGTCTGCGAAATTAATCTCGGGGACATTTGACTATTTAATAGGACGCGCTGCATATTCTCTGCCTCTCTGCCCTCTGTAATATATTAATACGACAACATAAACTCCAGCCGTAGAAAGTTCACCTCTTAATCGCCTGAATTTTCTATGTCGACCACGCCACTGAATACGCAAGTATCTTTAACAGCTATTCCATGTCAAGTCATCTAGCGACGAGCCTCCGTGCTTTATTATTCCTTCTGGTAGCCGCTCTTGCAGTATTTATCGTGATACAGAAAAGATTGATTTGCATGAAATCTGAACGCGTTTTCTTCTTCGTGCACGCCTTAATATCAGAAAAATTGAATCGACAATTTCTCGTACGCGACGCTGTAAGCGGAAGAATTACGAGATTTTTGCTTTTATCGTATAACGTTCTACGTACCAGTGAGGATATTGTGGTATAGAATTTAAGTGGAATTTCTCTTTCTAAATAGTATTATATAAATAAATAATATTTGAAAAATATTTGTCAATTTTCTAACATTTTTCTAAGAATTTTAAACTTTCTAAATAATAGTAGAATAAGATTGTATCGTAACATCGCCTGTGTAGACGTTATAAAAAAATAGAAGTAGCAATAAGCAAGTAATTAAAAATTTGTTGTACATGGAAAAATTAGAAACTGTTGCTTTTTTATCGCATAATGTCGCACGTGCCAGTGGAAACAATGCAGCAGAGAATCTAAAAGCAATTTCCATTTGTCGATAATTACTAATAGCGTTAAAACGTGATATTTCAAAATATGATTACGCGATGGACATGCTCGAACACATGAACACTATATATCACCAATTTTACAATTCTTACTCAGATCGTCGTAAAATATGTTTCTCTAACAAAAGTAAAAAGAACATCTCGAAGACATATATTTCTTGTTTTCATACAAGTTATCTAGGATTGTTATTCTGATAAATTGTCCTCTACAAAAAGGATTATTGGTACTTGCGAATTTAAATCAATTGAACATCAGTTTTCTCTATAACTAAGACGCACGTACAGGCTCCTCTACAAATACAATTCTTTCTTTGATGAATTTATTAGGTCGTCCGAAAAGTTTCTTTCGTTTTATAAGGAAATAATGCACAACATTTTCCGTTTTATATTATTTTATCGAATTACGTATGATTTTTTTCTATTAAAATGAAGACCACAACGTTCAACTGATTAGGTTTCATGCTTGTATAAAAATGCGTCGATGTAAAAGACGTGTCTGTAAAAGAAAGACACTTTCCGGACAACCTAATATATTCTAAAAAAGGATAGAAAATTTTGTAAGATCTATTTTTCTATCTGCCGGAGAATTTGATGTTTGACAGTATCCCTGTTTTACGTTTCTTCGTCGATCTACACGTATTTTACAACAGAGACAGCAATTTAAATAATTGTCCTTTAAGAAATATCGTGCATTTCTTACGTATTAGATTCTTTGTAATAAAATTACAAACATATTGTATATTGCTGTATCGTAGCGTCATTTCATCAGCTGTAGAAATTTGTAAATTTCAAGCGACGATTACTTCAGTTCGGCAAAAACTGAAAACAGTCGTAAATTGCACCTGTAATTTCGTTACGTGTAATTTAAAATGTATCGTACTGTGATGATTCCATTATAATAATGACGATTTCAAATCGCTACACTTTTCTTTCATAATAACGTTTATTCGCGGATTCGTCTTTCTTTCAATTTGGATTTTAATTTGTCTCTTTTTTTTTCAAGCAGTTTCTTAAGCTCAGTTGTAATATTATTATCGTGTGCATCCCTATGATCCGTGGAAATGCGATGAGTTTCTCGTATTTCCTCCTCTACGTCATGAATCTTGACATAACAAGCATAAACTTAACGAATTTACTGTCAAGAATATTGCCTTCTCAATTATAAGTTCCGCATTGCGATGAAAATCCACTTGAGATCATTAGAAGATCACGCAAATTGTGATGAATCAACTCAACAAGTTTGCTATTGTTGTGGAATTTAGGAACGGATGTTACCATTAATATTGTTGATAACGTCTACTGAAGTAATAAATTCGTCCTATAAAATTATATTAAACGTTAATGCTAATTACGTGCAACATGATAAACAATTAATTTCACGTAAAATTTTATTCACTGAACAATTAATATCAGGTAACCGTACGGCATAAAATGTAATAATATTAAACGTGTCGTGAAAATGTCGAGTAAAAGGAAAAAGAATTTTCCGATTGTACGAAACGCTCTTTCATTGATTTGAAATATTTTCCCATTGGAAAACATCTTTCGTAATGGAACGAGTTTGTAAGAAAATCAATAGGTGAAAAAGACTCCGATCGATCATGTAGTTTCAAGAAATAATTTTTCTATTAAACCGGCACTGATTTACGAGGCAGCGAATTGCTGATACGTTTTGAGTGATAGTTTAAATATAATATCGGGAAATTTTGTATTATCGAGACTCGAAATTGTATTAATATGATAAAATATTAGCCTTGGATACAATACTACTTAGCAAAATAACAATGGCATGATTTTTGCTGAATTGTCAACACGTTGATACTATTGAACCGAGGAAAATTAATCTTCGATTAAATTAATTAATAAAGAAACAGAAACGTTCTGATGCACGTTTGTTTCCTAAAGTATAAATAATCGCTTTTGTTAAGTTCGTGGCTTTATTATTGCAATTACTCCCTTTATTGCAACAGTTTTGTTTGGATATGTTTTACTTATTTTTACAAATATTAAATTTTATATTGTATTATAATATTGTAAATAAGTATTATATAAAAATATAATATAATAAAAAATAAATATAATATTATATGTGATATTATATGTAATAAAATGATTATTATATAAAATAGTAAATTTTATAGTGAAAACATAAACGACATACAAAAATATTAAAGTAGATAACAATTTTATTTGTATACGTATGTATTTATAGAATAAAATGAAAGCCTTTAATTTCATAAAAAAAAAATATATATATATATATTATAAAATTAATTTATGGTATAATAATCATAAGGTATATTAAAATATTTCTATAAAGAAACGAACAACATTGTCGAGATTTTAAACATAAATTGACTAAACGTACATACGTATACTTAATATATTGCAAAAATAAAAATTAAGACGAGTCGCAGAAATTTGAACAAATATTGGATTATTTTAAAAATTGCACTACTCGTGCAGTTATCAAAAACTTCGCAGAAATCAAACTTTGCAAACTAAGAACTGACTTATACAAAACGAGTTTTCATTACAGAAACATACAAGAGGATTATAGAAGTTTGGCAATTCAAAAATTTCTATCGTTGGCAAAATAGAATTTTCCTTTACTTCTTCACCTTCTTCTTTTTTCTTAATTTTCTCACCGGAAGCTTCTTAAAGTACGTACATACATAGCCCGTTTAAGAAGCTACAGAGAGGAAGCTATAACTTGCTTCGGTCTAGAACATCATAAATAATTTCTGTTGGCTTATCTGCCGAATCATCTAAGCACTTCAAAACGGATCAAGTTAATTTCCTGCATAAATAAAAGCTCGGTAAGTGTATTCACTTGTTCAAGCTTAATATGCAGGTTCTGACAAAATCCTACTGCGAAATCTGTCGTGTATTATCCTGCGGTCTTGTCCTGCATTATTTCGTAAGGTTAAAACGAATATATATAGTTATTCGATTTACGAGAATCAAAGTACGAACACAAAACATCGTACAATACGAAGTTGATACTAATTAAAGATCCGATCATTTTCCCAGCCTTATTATTTTACATCATACATCGGTTGTTACAAGATAAAATTACGTTTTTTTTCTTCCATTGTTGTGTAATTTTTTCACTCTCAATCTCAAGTTTGCTGATTATTTAAATAGAATAATTTTAGAAATGATCGCTTATGGGTTGATGCGCGCGTACAGTTAATACTAAATATAATCAACACGACCATAGAATGGTCTTTGATGTTTGTCTTTGTGCCTGGAGCTTTCCTCGTCGTGTATTTTCTACTTGATGTCCTCTTACCGGCGGCGAATAGAAATTGAATATTTGAAAAAAATATTAACATAAATTTTGAATACACCATGACAAATGACATTTCGAATACTGCATTGTATATTAGACAATGTAGATACACTAGAAACATGTACATAGCGTAGAAAAAAACTTTTCGATATCCCAAAGTAACTCTTTCTCACTCGCTTAAAATTGTAATATAAATATTTTCTCTGCAAGCCACTGTTTTTTCTATTTTGTAACACTAGAACTACCGATAGTTAACGCGAAGCTATTTCTACCAAAAGCAGTCAAAATGACTGGTCTTTAAAAAATACGTAATAATAGAATATTTTTATATTTATTGATTTATTACTTTCTTACAGAAGCAATTCCATCTTATGTAGTACATTTTTGGTATTATTAATCCATTTGGGACGATCATCCCTAAACGAGGATCGATACATTTGTGAAATTGTAGAACCAGTCGTTTTGACTGGTGTAGTATTTCTAGTGTTAGCATCTAGCGATCTAGCAATCGATCCGGAATTTTCCTGATAACTGATATCGTCATATCGAATGATACGCGGTAAAAATTTTGAAAACGTGTGGGAAGTTGTACAAAACGAGGGAACTGATTAATTGGGATTCGATAAACAGATTGCGGGATCCTTTTACACTTTGACAAATACCGGTCATTTTGACTGGTATTGGTATAAATAGCCTTGATACAAAATTATTTTGAGTTTGAATACATATAAAAAAACAAAATAAAATTCGTTATATTATTCTTTCAGTTATCGTTGTGGAAGTCATTACATCATTGCGGGAAAAGATATAACATGAAGTAGGAATTTTAAAATAAAATTGTAAAACCAGCCGATTTGTCTGGTGTGGTAGTTCTAGTGTTAATCCCTCATCTGGCCTTTTTCCAAGTAATACCGATCGTCACTTGCAACTTCTAAACGTCTCGTCAATTAAAATTTATAATTTAAATTCTAAAGCGTGGTCGTAATCTTCTTTCAACATTTCATACGAAAAGGAATAATAAACCTAGCGACAAAGGATAAGAATATATCGTCTGGTGTGCACGGAATCCTACAGCACGAGGAAACCAAACGAAAAATAGTGCGATGTATCGAGGTGTAAGGATCGACCACGTGAGAAATGCACCGATCAAAATGTTTTTCATGTTTGTTGATGCACATCTTAATCGTACAAAGCTAAACGTGTGTTACTATGAAGCCCATGCGTTACAAGCGACTCAGGACTGTGCTTCTGATTTTTTTTATCAATAACCTTGTTATTACTTGACATACAGCGAAACTCCTGTGACTCGATAACGTCACATAAGTAAGAAACATCTTCGTACAAGAGATTTTCTTGCAAACGTAATAGTTTCAGCGTAATCGTAATGCAAAGTCAAAGTGCTACTATTGTTCGCGGTGTACCCTAGTTCTTAACAGTTTTACTGCCACGGTGGTCATTGGTGACCGGAGTGCTTGAACTTCTTACAATTGTAAAAATTTAATGAAAATTGAATGAAAATTGACAGTTAGGGCATTTTGAATATAACCGATAAATAGAAGATACTTTGAAGTAAAAAGTGCCCCGTTGAACAATTAAACATTTTTATTAGAATATCAATAAAAAAAATGAAAAATCTTGCATCTAACGGTGTACTGTGTTAAAGCACTTTAAACGTAAATGTAGCTCATCGATACAATCTGGACAATAGGTCTTATTCTTAGCAATTTTTGATCCTAACTGTTTAACATTTTTTTATAGCACTGCAAAATTTTCGTGCCAGATACGCTTGCCCTTGTTCCTTCTGCATTTCGTGTCACAATCTTTGTCGAATAAGTATATTTGACGGCTCTGGTGAATGGCACTGTGTGAGGTGCACTGCGAGTGCCATTCTAAAAACTGATACCTTGATTTTTGTTTTGTTGCTTGTTTATAGAGTATCATCGCGTTTGAAATTAATGTATATAACAATAACTCTAAAGCTAATTTTATATATCACTTGAGTGTAGATTATGCTATTCGATTTGATAAATCTGCAGCACATTTTCCTCTGTTGTAATCTACCACTTGTATTGATTTATCACAAACATAATTTTTCTTGCGAATCTACTATTTCAGCCGAATGTTTCGTCGAAATCATAAAAATAATCATAATACTGTTCATGAATATCTTTTACACGTTTCAACAATATATTCTGGACGTTTTGCTTACGACCAAATTATAAAAGCGAATGGTTCGTTGAAATAAACGAAACCTTGTTATATGTCGCTATCAACAGTCACCCGTGATTACCAATAAGATAAACGGTCCATTGGAGAAGAATGTTGTCTTACATCATCAATTTATATAATTATAATTTATATATGCGTACTATTAGATTATAAATATTTCAAGTTTTGTTCAATGAAAATTATTGAAAAGGTAACAATGAAATACAAAATATCGTCTATAAATCTAATAAAATCTAAACAGCTTGGGGCTCAAACGATTAAAGCGTTGATCATCCTCGAGTAGAGTAGACAATTATAATCAGACAGCTTCAGTTTCGATCACTTGATAATACAATCAGTGAATGTGTCGTGTCCAAGCAATAACGAAATACGAATAGAGAAATCAGGATTTTTAAAAGAACAAACATCGAATGGTGTGCAGAATAAAATGTCGTTCAGATTAGTCAAGTTAGCTGCTTAAATTCAAAGAATTTTACTAGCTAGCATAAACCTGTTATTATTAATTCGACTTAAAATTTTTTTCTCAAGTTTCTATGCTTTACGTATGCTTATTATCTACTATTGTTTCCTTGGTTTCAAATTGTTCGTATTTAATTGATCAAGAGTTTTTCAACTATTCCTTGACCTAAGGAAAGCAACAGTTACTAGATAAGGCGATGTTATCTACAGCTCGCTGCTGTTTCTTCTCTTTTAAAACGCGTCATTTCCTTTAAACGTCGTTTTGTAAATATCTATTTTCCATTAGATAGCCGTCTGAGGCCAGGCGACTTGAATTCAAACGACTTGAAATCAAGTAATTTGACTTGCACGAACACAAACGTGGAATCAAGTTATTTGTATTCAAGCGACTCCAATTTACCTTCGAAGCTTATGAATTTTACGTATGACTTAGACCCGATATCAATGATTCAAGATGAAAAAACGGATGATTTAGAAACTACGTGTTTAAAAAATTCATATTATTTATTCGTTATTATTCATTCATATTATTGCACTTAATAAGAACAGTGTGCGTCGTATGTGCATATATCGCGAAGAAGAACAAAATATATCGAAAATAAAACTGTTCTCTTCTGAGAGAATCTGAGAGAAAAAATTGTCTTGAGAGTGATGCGAAGCATTAATTTTTAATTGAAAATACCGGTTACTGTTATTTTTCTTTCTCTGTGATCTATAACGATGCAATAACAAAACTGATGACATAAGATGCTGCTACTGCTGTTGTTCTCTGATAAAACTTTCCGTTTGTACATCGGGAGGAAAATCAATCGAGCGAAAATGAGAATAAGTGAAGAAGGATTTCGAAGCCGAGGGAAGCTGATGTATTAAGCGAATCCAGTACCTGGATTGGATCAGATCTTTCAAGTGGGAGGAAAAAGTGACGCAAAAGAACAATTTTGCAGCGTGTATATAACAAACTTTATTAACTCGCAGCGCGACTTTTCTATCCAGTATATCGCACGGTGTATTATCTTTTTAAATGAAACCATAAATAAAACTTAGTTTGCACGAATTTGTTAGAATTAGAAAGTATAAGAAAAAGTGATTGAAATCTTTTTTCTTGCCTTTGTTCATTACGTTGTTTAATTGCTCGACGTTCTCGTTTAATCAAATATATTTCAATTCGTAAAATATTCATATTAAAATTTGTTGTTAATTTGTTATTTGTAAAAATATGATATACGCAATTACGCGCATTTTTACAAGAAAGAACAAGAAACTAGTATTTTACTTGAGATAAAGACACAGCCTGATTTACTTGCTGAAATCCTCTTGTATTGCTAACGTAAAATATTTTCGTTCTTTTTGTAATGACTGTTCATATCGAGAAACTGCAGAATTACTAGGGAAAATAAACGTGTAACATTTTCTTGTATTGGTTATTTTCTATTGTCAAATTGTTAGTTGAAATTGTATTCAACATTATATGATAAAAAAGATGTAAAATCTTTAAACGATTATCGTTTACTTAAAAGACACAATCCATCGCCAGTTTCGTTTAGAATTATGTTAATTTACAATCCTTGTTACTATTTATTATCTTATCTTGTGCTAAGGTTATTAATTTTGTTCTTAGTTAGATGTACCCTCATATGTAGACTAAAAGTTGATTGAAAATCGTAGAAGCACTTGCTTTAATTTTCTTCGCTGATAAAAGAAAATTATAATATCGATCACCTACAGTCTCTTGCTGTAATCCAAAATCTAAGAATATCATTTACATAGTATGATAGTATTACTCGTGAAATGCAATATCGTAATCACGTACAAACAGATGAGATCAAATTTATGAATATGTAAAATAATTATGTAACTTCTACGTTATATGACGTTATAAAGGATCAAAGAATAAATTGTTACTGAGATATAAACAGCTTTGTGGCGCAACGCTGTGGTGTACAGGATAAATAATGCTGGCAGAACAAGAATAAACAGAAAACTTGACGTTATCAAAAGTAACGAAAATGTCTCAAATATACATGCAAGATGTGAAATGAAATACTCGATAAAAATTTTCTGGAAACAAAATATGTTCCTTTTCTATGAGAAACGTATGCTTTGGAAAAAAAACGTCTTCAACGTTAATTAATTATACGCTTACTCACGGTGGAAATTTCGCTATAATTACTCTTCCTACTGTAAAGCAAATTGAAAATATTATGGAAGAAGATACTAGTTGAGGAATATAAGAATATGAGAAAAATGTAAAAAGTGTTTAATTTTCAGTACTTAATTTAAGAACATCATATTATTTTACGTTAATTATGATTTTAAGTGGAGGTTTATCAAAGCTGCTACAGGACGAAAATAAACAAATATTCAAAAGTTGTAAGAAAATTGCTTGCTCGCGCCTATCACTTACCAACTTAATCACAAATCATACTTTTATCAACTCCATGTATTTACTTCTTCGCTGCATACTATTGAAACTAGTTAGTATTAGGGTTGTCCGAAAAGTGTCTTTCTTTTACAGCATGTCTTTTACAACAACGCATCCTTATACAAACATGAAACCCAATCTGTCGAACATTGTGATCTTTATTTTGGTAGAACAAAATTAAAAAAAAAAATTATTTCCTTCTAGAACGAAAGAAACTTTTCGGACGACCTAATAGTTTATTAGCTACTTAACACGTTAAACGCTACGCTAGTTTTACAAAGTTTGGCCGTGGCGCTACGATGAATTTTTTATTATGCGATACATATAATGTTGAAATATTACCTACAACAGATATGTTACGGTGTATAATCATCATTATCTAACTGAGGTCACCGGTGACCACCATAGCACTGCAATTTCGTTCAATTCACTTATTTTTTTCGATTATCAATTATCTCATATTGTTTCTTCGCGTTGCTAAATAATTGTTCTATGTTGTTACGTCCTGGGACTTACCATAAACCATAATCCACCCCTCGATCATATTTATTCGGACAATAATCCTAAAGAACCGTCACCAGATTTAGCATTTTTTACTTTACGTTCCTTAGGATTATTGTTCATTAAGGTAAAACACGAAAAAAGCGAGTTTTTCCCACAGTCACTGGTAGGGAGCGCACATAATAGATGTATATTTCATGTATAAAACTATTTTTATATGCATTATACCGCATTAATTTCGTTAGACCATTGTAGTAACGATGGTAATAATACAAAATTTACAACTATTGACATTTGTTCAAATTATGTATTTCTACTAAACTTGGTGCGCCGGTCACCGGTGACCCCCATGGCATTCAACGTGTTAAAAGTACTACGACTATTCGCTACTTAAAGAAACTGCAAACAAGCGATCGTTTGTAGACAAAACAAACGAAAACTCGGAGAAATACATTTCGTCCGAATCTTCTGTGTTTATAGTCAGGCGACTGAAAATTGTCTACCCATCGAATAACAACGGAACGTGCGCACGGTATCTTATTGCAGAGACGCTTGAACGGAGGTGGTAAAGTCGAAGAATTTGTATGGAGAAACGGCCAGAGTATTTTCGCAGTAGAAGCCCTTGATATTGGCTACGCTGTGGCGTCAAACATTTCCTCGTAACTCGTAACAACTTCTTCTTCGACGTTACTAACGCGTCATAAAGGCGGAAGATTCCGTAAGACGCAACTGTACTTGAAATTTTTCAACTTCCGTGTTTGCACGGCATCCGATAGAAATGGCTGGACGACACGGTTTTCCAAATATATATATATATAGATATACATATAGTTATATCGCATGAGAGCACCTCGTATCGTATTTTAGGGTGGTTAACGCGGCATACTGTGACAGACCTTTAAGCGATCAGATCGTGGAGAAAAATAGCGAGCACGAAAGAGTATTTTATTCGAAAAATATCCAACGCGTTTATCACAGGGGATACGCGGAAATTATCTGACCACGCCAGTTGTACGCGACGATCCCGAAGGATGCGGCTGGAATATTAGCACGTAGACGCATACTCTTACACGCTTTACCCTCTACGTCATATCCGCTCGATAAATTCACGGGGCCGTTAGACGACCAATAAAACTGTAAAACCTTTTAACTAATGGCCCCGCTGGCTTTACGGCGGCGAACTTTAATGCCTCTTTTCGTTTTACACAGACCGTGGAACGCACCATGCATGTTCGGTCATTAAACCAAACTAATGTTTACAACGGCTCTATCATTTACCAAAATAGTCGAATTTCCTCGTTAATTGTGGCGGTTATTAGAACGAGACGTTCAGCATAGTTACGGTTCAAAACGATTATCGAGACAGAACCGATATATGGACGATACGTTCGCGTATTGGGATTCATTTTTTAGGTCGTTTATTTGCTGTTTTTCTTTCTTTATTTCTTTTTTTTTTTATCGTTTCTACCATTGATTCGTCGAGAGTCTTTCGTGTAATTGAAAATGTTTTCATTTTATCGGCGTACGAAAAATTTTCGCTCGTAACATATAGCGTTGGAACACGCGCAGAAAAATAAAAAATCGACTTGAAGCTTCGATTGTACGAAACGGCGTGGTTTTGATACGCAGTCTTTCTATTGCCATTTAAAAAAAGATGGACAAGCGAAAATGCGGATTTTTTTCGAACGTAATGAAAGTATTAAGTTGGCAACTAAGTGATTGCGGATTCTGTCATTAGGTGGTAATGGCAAAATCCGCAATCACTTAGTTTCCAACCCGATAGATGAATACGTTTGTAGCGATTTTGCAATGTATAGAGCATTTTGTTGGTAACAATTGGAATTACAGAGTTGTTGATTCGTGAAGAATTACGAAGCAAAACACCTGTAACATTTACAATTTGCTGCGCTAATTAACGCAATTATTGTTAGAGCATACAGCTATTCTACTTTTTGAAATTACACTTTTCTTTCGAAGAAAAAAAATGTTTTTGTTTCAAGTAATGATATTTGCTGTAATACATTGTCTATCGTTTTCCATATTCCTGTGTCATCTTGTTTGAAACGTACGAAGATCGCAACAGTTGTGCTAGTGGCACTATTTGTATACAGTGTCGTGAATAATTACAAACGCAATCCATTTTTAGATTTTTCGTGATATTAAAAGAAAAATTGACGAAATCTTTTATACAATTTCGATTTTCAATTATACACTTAAAATTTATATTGTGATATAATACAAAACTGAAGATATAACAAACGAAAGATTTGTTCCATGAAAGTCTGGAAAAAATTGGATCTTTTCTCTTAAAATTGTGTTTTTGGCTGTGATAATCTTTTAAACATAATATAATTGATTTAATAAATTTCATACAATTTTAATTTTTACTTTTATTAAAGTAGTAGAAAAATCTCCTTTATTAATTTTTATTAATCCGTCAGGTATACTATCCTTCTAACTTATTTAAAGTTTCGATCTGAAAATCCATCCACACTGATTTTATTATTTTTTTACGTTTCACGATATTTTCTGCAGGTAGCTTCTCCTGATCGTAAACTTTTCTTACTAGAATTCCCCATAGGCTTCCGATCGGTTCGGTTCAAGACTCGATGCTAGCAACCGTGATAATTCTATTCCGAAATCTTGAAATCATTTCTTTTTTTTTTTTATGTAGAAGCTACTGAATGAATCTCGTTGGAAAATTATCTTACTGTCAATTTATCCTTTCATTAACGATACAACAATAATTTCACTTAACATACCCAGCCACAGTGATCAGTGGTGTCTTGAAGATATCAAAAATACCAAAAATATAATAATTATTCACAGTAATTGTAATCGTTAAACTTGTATTTGTTTGTACCGTAAACAAAACAATTGTAAAATTCTAATTGTCACATTGTAATCGTTAAAAATCGAAAGTACGAATCTGCTATTATTCTCAACAGCATGAATTTACATAAAAATCCGCAGTCTATTGAAAAGCAGCAACAGCAGAATATCGATGTACGATCAATATGATGCCTCTGTTTCAGTTCCTCGACGCCTGTGAAAAGTTCGGCATCGTGAACGTTGAAAGAAGACTGAACTCGTACATGGGCGCCTTGGTGTTACGCCAGCCACTCGACTACAGGGAGAGGCCCTTTTACCAATTGCTACTCAGGGCGAGCGTGAGTACAACTCGAAAATTGATTTTAATTATGCTATTGCTGAGCGAGTACCGAGCGCCACTTTGCTGCTCATCGACGTCCCGAATAAATCTATTTATAACAACAAGCGTTGAAAATGTTGGTCACGTTGCTGCATACATAACTCTGCTCGTCTAATGAAATCACCGTCAACACGAGTGAAAAAGAAGTCGGCTGCCTGGAAACTTACAATTAGCATATGAGCACTTGATATCGAAATGTATTTTTCTCGGAAACAAAGCCTCAAACGGAAAAATGTTATTCTTCCTTTTCGACTTATTTCTGCATGTAGAATCACCACTCCACCGCTTATACTATGATTTCGAGGTTTTTCCTCGCATCCTGTGTGATATTGTGTCTCAATTCGACTTTAGTTTGCTTATTTTTATCACAAAAAACAGCTGGTTCTTCCATGCAATCCGATAAATAAGCCAAAAGATTTTCGTTTGTCACAAGATTGCTATATCTTTGACTTACTTTTACACGATAAGCGTCCCAACTTTCCGATACACTCTGTATTTTAACTATCACGTCACCAATGCAGACAGAATACCTGCAACGTTTCCGAGAACTTGGCTGTCATATCGTTCTTCGTCGTCTCTATGGCATTTGTCTTTCTGACACGTTGTCTTATGTGTTTCAAATTCAATAGCAGATCTTCCAATATGCCCGTGTCGCGTGCTTCAGTTTTCTATCGATTCTTCTAAAACAAACTCGATGTTAAAATCGGTTGCTACAATTGTATTTGCTAAAGCAAATTGGATGAGACGGTCTGCGATGGTCCGATGTAAGAAAGGAATATTTCAAAGCCATCGTTATCATCCACAAATTCGGAGCTTCGATGCTTGATAGAAATAGTAGATGACAGAAATAGCGATAAAAAGAATATTAACACGTTGAATGCCAGTTTTACAAGGTTTAGCCGTGATGAATTTTTTATATAATGTTGAAATATTATCTACAACAGATATGTTACGATGTATAATCATCATTAATGATTTTATCTCACTGAGGTTACCGATGACTCCCATGGCATTCAACGTGTTAATCGAATATATCGGGTTGGCAACTAAGTGATTGCGGATTTTATCATTAGGTGGTATTGCCAAAATTCGCAATCACTTAGTTGCCAACCCAATATATTTAAAAAAGAAAAAAACATGATTTGGTAACGTAAATTTGTCGAAAAAAAAGTTGCGGATGACTGGACTGACATTTTCTTCTTCTTTGACGGATTATGGTGAAAAATGTGAGCCTATGGTTTTCTGCTTCCCTCGTGGTATGATCTTGCGAAATTCCTGCGAAAGTCATTCATTCACAAATAGCAGGCGAAAATGAGACTAAAGCGGATTATTGAATCTAAAATGCCCTTTGATGCGAGCAGGCGCGAACATGGAATTCAGTTTTCGCTCATTTCCGTGGCCAAAGCAGTAGGTGAATTTTTTGAAGTCGCGTAAAGTCTCGGCGAAGAATCTCTAACGAACTGTGCGGCTGCAGACAGAAAAAGATCGTAATGTTATTAATGTTTAGCGAGGGTGAAAGATCGCGCTTACCAATTTTTACAAGGCCGATTAAAATACTTTTTATTGCTTTTCCTTTGATCCTTCTTAAATTTCTATCGTTGTTCGTCCAAGTATAATCTGCTTTCTCTCTCACGTTTTACATTTATGAAATAAGTTTCACGTAAACAAAAAAGATTGGCCGGATGATTATCGTATTCCCTGGAGGAGACGTGTTTCCGCTGGGCAAATAAATATGGAGAATTCATGAAGTCCTCTTGAAAACAGGTTAGCGAGCTGAGCTTGAAAATTGATTTTCATTACATAGTCTTGGAAATGACTTTGTGCCGCTCTAGAGACCAAGTTTGTTCATGTCTGAGAGTGCAATTATACGTAAATATAATTATACCGTTATAACTTAGATATAAACAAAAGTGCAGCATCTGTGAATTAATTAAAAAAAATTGTTCTTGAGGAGAGAGGATTCGTTTAGCCTTGTTGAATAAAAATATCCATATTAACAGGAATGTTTAATATTTCGCTTTAATTTCTACGAACATATAAATACGTGCAATGTATGAGATGGTTAGTGGAATTATAAATAACAAAATGAAGAGGGATTTATCTTATCCATATACTTTGAAACAAAAAGTATTAATTAGATTTGAATAATTATATAATATAATAATAATAAATAATAATAGATAATATAGTAAAATAATTCAAGCTATTATTATTAAATTATAATTATATAATTGAAAATCAGAAATATATAATTATGAATTATAATATTATTAATTATAGTAAAATAACTCCATAAGCATTTCCAATCCTTGGAATTTGATGCTTTCCATCTTTCAATAACATTTAATTACAACATTTTTCAATAACTGTTTTCATATACGATAAAAATATTGAAATAGAAGTACGCATAATGTGTTCAATTTATGACATTTTCGGCAAAAATACAAATGTAAAGAACACAGGGTAGCATTGATATTATATGAAAAGAAATCTAATCGAACATTTCTCTACGCTATTGTATTCTCTCTATGAAGAATGATACCTTCTACCTTATTACGTTTTCTTCTCCTTTGTCGTGTGCTAATCATTTCCAACGGCAGATATATCGCTAGACTTATCTTATATTACATCGCATTACGTGACTTGAAAGTTCCATATTTCCGAAAAAAACTTGAGCGCACGCGTCATTTCGAAAAACTATGGCAGAACGAAGAAAGTGATACCATTGGGTTGGCAACTAAGTGATTGCGGGTTTTGTCAATACCACCTTTTGACAAAATCCGTAATTACTTAATTGACAAGCCAATATAACTGATTCGACATGCAACACGACGATTATTAATTCTTCGTCAAGGTGAAAGCTTGAAAGCTTTGAAAGCTTCCACGAGAGATGTAATTTGCCTGATCTATTATAATAGACGGATCTGTGGCGAGATTTAGCTGACAGAAATACATAGTGAAGATTGAAATAGTTGACAGAAGGGCAGATTGCGGCGTTCGCCTCAAAACAGCGAGCAAGGTAACCCGAGATCACACGACGAATGACTTTTACATAGGTGAATTTTCCTCGTAGGATGGACTGAACAATGAGACTACGGGGGTGGAAATCAAGGTAGCGGACATTCAGAACAGTCCGCCGGAATTTCTGGACTCGCTAACGGGTGTAGTGCGCGAGGACGATCCCATTGGAACCTTAGTTATGACCGTTAAGGCTAGAGACGGCGACAGGGGAATGCCAAGAAAAATGATCTACGAATTGGTCACCAGTGAGTTCACGCCATATTTTTCCCCTTTTATCGTTTAAACCTCGCCACGTCAGACTGCGTCGATTTATTAGCTTGACAACTAAATGATTGCAGATTTTGTCATTAGGTGGTAATGATAAAATCCGCGATTAGTTACCAATCCAATATTAATTATATTAATTTCTTTCGTTTTATAAGGAAATAATGGATGCACAACATTTTCTGTTTTATATTATTTTATCGAGTTACGTATGGTCCATTTTGTTCTATCAAAATAAAGATCACAACGCTCGACAGATTAAAACGTAAAAGACGTATCTGTAAAAGAAAGACACTTTTTGGACAATCTAATACTACGTTATTGGTAATTGTTGGTAATTTGTCAATTAAATTATCGCGTACGAAAGTTTCATAGTTTCGAGGCAGAACATTCTTATCATATCGTACCACGCTTGATAGAAATGTTAATTTTGTCTCCTTAAATGGAATATATTTTTTATATATTCGATTCGATAGTTACATATTTTTAACAATATATTTCAGTAATTATATTCTTCACGTGATAATTAAGTTACTATGTTCACACGTTCCGAAGTTATACAATTCTTTCTGTTACAATCATACAATATTTTTAAGCGCATGGTACATTGAAGAATCACAGTAGCGTAAGTGAAAATATTGAGAATTTGAATTCAGCCACATGCTCAACTTCTAAAAGTATCGTCCTTTTAGCTTCACAATTAATTCAGGTGTAAGCTTATTCTCTGCCGCGATGTTTTCTCATGACTTGAAGAAGCGCAGTAAATTTCATACGTTTAACCCCTTGTCCTACAACAACGAGTGAGACTCGCGGTAAGAAATTTGCTCGAGAAACAATAAGCACGAGCTTGACTCGTGCTACTTCGTTCGGACCAAACGTAAACAACGCGAGTGAGACTCGTAGTTTGGTTTTTCTCGATGTTTTCTTACTTTAGTTGCGTGTAGCTCTTCGTTACGTTCACACGTTTAGATTATAATTACCTAAAAGAATTAAACCACCCTTATACCTGTCGTGTTAATACAAAGAGAATCTAATATTGATGATAGTAGTGATAAGTGTGTTATTATTACGGACAGTGTTTCGATAGATTCCTATTGTGTTTCCTATTGTGTTTCGAGAAATATCACACAGTTGAAGATTACTAATTTCCTACGAGTTTTCTCAAAATATTATTAATTTAAGCTAAGTGTTAATGTAGAAATTGTTACTGATACATTATCCATTTTCAAATAATAAATCATTCTTCTTCACTAATGAATCGATCATAATTACTTGCAAAACATCTTAAAAGTATTAGTTGTGTCTAAACGTGTTTATTATTTCGCAATTGCTTTCGTTGCGACGAAATAGACATGTCATAAGATGCATACATTTTGCGCAAGTTCTAGCACACGGCTAAACAGCTAAATGGGTTGACGCGTGACCTTGTTTATTGTGACCCGAGCAATTGGCAATTAGTCTACGTTAATTCACTAATTACTACGTAAGATTCAATGTTCGAGTGCTAGAAAGCTTGCAATGCGTTACAAACTCAATTAAATTGTTGGCATATTCTTCGATTAAATTATTGTATACAAGAGTTTGTTATTGTATATATTTATTATTGCGTACGATAGTTTTGAGGGACAATGTTCTTACAAAATGTAAGAAACGAGTTGACTCATCGCTCTTCCACGTGTTAAACAATAAACGATTTAATTTTAATCTCAACGTAACGTTTCCAATTTTTTCCAAATTTTCCTCTATTTTACTTACGCTCATCGGATTTCTCCTAAGTGCGAGTCGTGAAATAATTGAAATGACGCTAAAAATATTTACAAAAATTCAAGTATTTCTGCTAAACAAATTTCCTGTATTCTTTTATGCAGACCCATTCGACTATTTTCTACTGGACGACGAATCAGGCGAACTGAGAACCGCAAAGCCGCTGAACAGGGAAGCGTTGAAGGATTCAACTGGCGTACTGACACTGGAGGTAAGGGCGCGTGAATTGATCGACGGTATGCCAGGTAATGACAATCTGACAGTGTCAACGGCCGAAGCAACCGTAACCATCAAGGATGTGAACGACGAGCCGCCTACTTTTAATCGTCGCGAGTACAACATCGAGATACCGGAGAACGTGCCGAATGGTACGCCACTGCCACATTTGGACATGACTGTCAAGGATCCTGACGTCGTGAGTATCATACATTAAAACAACATCGTGAGTTACTTAAATACAGTCATTATCGATTAACTTCTGGAATTACGAAACAGAGAAGAGAAGAAACGAAGGTTACTTTCTTTTCATTTAGCTTGGAATTTAGCATTGCTTCCTCTCAGGAAAAATAAATTTACGCAATTAAATAGAATTTAATTTCTTAACACTTTGACTGCCACGCCAAAATCACATGTTTCACTGAGGACACCACGGGAGTATTTTTATTAATCAAAGCATATAATGGCAAACTAATAATAAATTGATGATGATGTAACTGTTGATAGCGACATATTATAACAAGGTTTTGTTTATTTTAACAAACCATTCGCATTTATTATTTCGTCGTAAGCGAAACGTCCAGAATATATTGTTGAAACGTGTAAAAGATATTAGTAAGCAGTATTATGATTATTTTTATGATTTCAACGAAACATTCGACTGAAACGGTACAGGTCCGTAAGAAAAATTATGTTTGTGATAAACCAATGCTGGTGGTAGATTACAACAGAGGAAAATGTGCTGCAGATTTATCAGATCAAACGATAGCATATTCTACACCACATAGAAGAACCCTCAAGTGATATATAAAATTAGCTTTAGTATTATTGTTATATACATCAATTTCAAACGCGATGATACTTTATAAACAAGCAACAAAAACAAAAATCAAGGTATCAGTTTTTAAAATGGCACTCGCAGTGCACCTTACACAGTGCCATTCACCAAAGCTGTCAAATATATTTATTCGACAAAGATTGCGACACGAAATGCAAAAGAAAGAAGGGCAAGCGTATCTGGCACGAAAATTTTGCAGTGCTATAAAAAAATGTTAAACAGTTAGGATCAAAAATTGCTAAGAATCAAACCTATTGTCCAGATTGTATCGATGAGTTACATTTACGTTTAAAGTGCTTTAACACAGTGCACCGTTAGATGCACGATTTTTCATTTTTTTTATTGATGTTCTAATAAAAATGTTTAACTGTTCAATGGGACACTTTTTATTTCAAAGTATCTTCTATTTATCGGTTATATTCAAAATGCCCTAACTGTCAATTTTCATTCAATTTTTACAATTGTAAGAAGTTCAAGCGCTCCGATCATCAATGACCACCGTGGCGTCACGGGAGAAACCATGGCCCGTCATATAGTATGACCAACATAGCAGCTCATTCAGGATCGAACGTTAGTCTTATATGCGAATAACGAACTACAAATTTCAGAGTTAAAATAAATTCTTCGCGAATTGAACAATTTTGATTTTTTTTATTGGAGTTAGCTCGGGGTTGGATTGCTGTGTTCTATGTAGCAATGAGAATACTGTAGTATAGAGTTTGAGTACAATTGCCCTTTGTAAATAGTTATTAACTATAACTAGATTATAATTAGAAGATAGTGTCAGTACGTCGCCTCTTCTACAAAGGAAAACGTAGGCGCCGATAAACGTCAGTTAATGGTTTCTTGGCTTTTGTCTATTTAAATGGCGTGTATCTAAATAAATGGAGCGTTGAGTTTTCTTTAGAACCAAGGGCTGGTACTTACAAGCTCTTCTTCTACGGATGCACCTTTTTCTTTCATAAATCTCGACTACATTATCGCGTAAGTTTTCTTTTCCTGCTGAAAAGTTTGCTCCTGGTACGTACAGTGTTTTCTACGAGCGCTCTGCAATTCCATGAAGAAATATTTCCTTTTAATTAGAAGTTGCACAGTAGCAACGTTACGTTATAAATCTTATAAAATTACATCTTTACAGGGCCTAAACTCGGTATTTTCCCTACGTCTGGACGACATCACCGATGGTGCTTTCACCATCGAGCCGACTATGGCGACTGGAAGTACATCCGTGAACATCCGCGTGGCAAATGGCTCGCTAGATTATGAAAATCCTAACCAGCGTAAATTCATCATTCTGGTAATCCGGCCACTTCTATGCTAGCAAATCCTATTGTTCTTGTTAATCAGTTAACACGATACGAAAGTGAAATCACGTCATTGTAAATGTTCAGGTCGTTGCGGAAGAGGTTCACACGAATCCAAAACTTTCCTCCACCGCAACCGTAACTGTCTCTATCACGGACGCGAACGATAATTCGCCTACTTTCAGCAACCCTACTTACACAGCCGTGGTGCTGGAAACCGCGCCTCCAGGCACAACAGTTATAACGATCACTGCTAAAGATCGCGATAGCGGACGGTGAGAAAAGTCGTAATTCTTCTTAGAATCATTTCTTCATTCGACGCAACAGAAATTTGATAAACAAATTATGCTGTAGATTCGGTACAGCTGGAATAGCTTATCAGTTGCTGGGTCAAGGCGCGCAGCATTTCTCTGTCGATCGGAAAACTGGAGTTATCACGGTGGCTCAGTGTCCAACTCCTGGAGTATCACCCTGTTTAGACTACGAAGAACAAACGGAGTATTTTCTAACGTACAAGGTACGCTGTGTCAAAATTAGTATATCCACTTGCCATTATACCACAGCCAGAAACGTGTGCTTATTTCATTTCTATCGTTTAATTTGACAAACATAAGAAGCCATATATCGAATGCAGCTCTGTTTATATAAAAGCAAATAACAATACGTTCAGTTTGACTGAGTCAATATTGTTAGATTAAATATATACGTTTGTCTATTCTATCTAATATTGACCAATCTTAACTGCAGACTCCTCGTCTTTAAACATTTTGCTAGTAGCGTATAGAACTTTGTGTGATTTAATGTACACGTTACGAGAAATCTCTATTTGCGGGAGATTCGTGATAACTTGCTTTTGTATAGATATAAATAAACTGTAATATTTCGTCGGCTTTCATCTTCGCTGTCTTTTAGGCCACCGATAACGATGGACAGGGACAGACAACCAGCGTTTCGTTGCGCATCAGTTTATCGGATGCCAATGACAGTCCACCACGATTTTTGCAAGACAAGTATCGTGCGGTTATAGACGAAGGAGCTGAGAAATTCGAGCCCGACTTGAAAGTGCAAGCCCGAGATAAGGACAAGACGTCGAAGATCACGTATGCGATCGTAGGCGGCGATGAGTTAGGACTCTTTGCCATAGATCCAGATACTGGTGAAATTACGATAAAAAATAAAGGGCCAGTGGATTTAACGAATTCAACACACGATTGGATTGCACTTGTTATACAAGCGAACGACGGGATTTATGTCGATTCCGCCACCGTTAACATTACTATTCGCGATGTCAATAACAACGCACCCGTCTTTACGCAAGAACTTTACACTGCCAGCATACCCGAAATATCGCCGATTGGTACGTTAGCCTCCTTTAACGATGGTTTATAAGAGACTATTATCGTATGCGATTGGATCTTCTAATTTCATACATTTCAGGAACCGTTGTGGAGGAAGTTACTGCGACCGATGCTGACACGGGAATAAATGCAGAACTCGTTTACAGAATACAAAAGGGAGCTTTCGATGACTTTACTATGAATGAAACGACAGGTGTTGTAACAGTGTTTAGGAAGCTGGATTACGACAATAAAAATACGTACCATGTAGAAGTAATAGCATTCGATAAAGGTACATGAAAATGGTCTTATTTAGATAAAAGCTGTCATCTATTTTATTTTCTTTAGTTTATACATTCTACTTATAACTAGACTGCAGATTCTTATGCATATCTGGGCATTTTAAAACGAAACGAATGAGTAAAATACACGTAATATGTAAAAGTGTATGTATAAAATATTCAAATACGATATCTGCTGTAATATTTGGCGGATGAAACAAATTTCTGCCAAGGTGCTGCTATAAAAATATGAATTTGCATAAATATCCGCAGGTCTAACGACCGCGTCATAACGTTTAGTATACGTTTCAACGTGATCTTTTTCTGATTAGGAACGCCTAGCTTAACCGGAACAACAACGTTGATGATAAATGTTGAAAATAGCAACGATAAAGCGCCCTATTTCACGCCAGAAACCCAAAGAGCCGAAGTTACGGAAGACACGCCCATTGGCACCGTCTTCACAACGTTAAAAGCTACAGATCCAGACAGTGCCAACTTGGAAGCATTGAACTTCGCCATTTCAGAGCCAATTACGGCAATCGATAGAAATGGTCAACAGGTCAATGACAGTAAATCGTTCAAGGTATAATCTGATGCTTTGTCTGATAATCATATATGATGATCATACAAAATTAGTCAATAAGATTGTAAAACAACTTGTGTATTAATCGGTATATCCGCAGGACTTTTTCGCTGTTGATCGGGCAACCGGTCAAGTTTCCGTCGTTAGACCATTGGACCGTGATATCGCAGCTACTGTGAGCATCACTGTCGTTGTCAGTGATACAACAGCACCCACATTACAACAAGGCAGAGGTATTGCATGTTTAGGGAATATAGTATCATAAAGTTCATAGGATAGTACTGTCCGGATATATGGCCACGAGTTATGACGAATGATAATTTACTACTGCTATTGGAACAAGAAAAATATAACTTTCTATGTTTTTTATTTTATTATTACAAGTCGCGTTACATTTTAGTCGCGTTGAGATTCTTACGGTCAAAATGATACTTGTTTGTAGTTATTTAATGGATCTTCTCGTTTGTAATTAGGCACCTTAGTAGTCACGATCATTGATGTGAATCACATGGCACCGGAATTCTTGAAACCATGGACGAGAGAAAATCCACGATATTTGATAGAAATGCAAGAAGAACAGCCAACTGGTGCTGTTGTAGGAGCATTTACAGCGGTAGACGCAGATAGTAATATAGCAGGATACGGAATTATACCACCAAGCCCCTATTTCAATATAGACAACGTCACAGGTTCGTTATAATCGTGTTACAACTGAGTGGAAAATATGGGAAGTACAATAAACGTTACGCGTATTGCAGGAATTGTGCGAACTAGCCAAGTTATTGATTACGAAGAAACGAAGCAACTGGAGTTCACAGTGGTTGCGTATGATTCTGGAGTGCCGCAGTTATCCACAGCAGCCAAAGTAATCGTTACTGTAATAAATGTTAACGATCAAGATCCTAAATTTGAGAAGGAATTGTATAATGCGTCTGTGAAAGAAAACTCGCCACCAGGCACACATGTTACTACCGTAAAAGCGACAGATGGAGATGAAGGTCCGTTTGGAGAAATTAGTTATAGTCTTATAGGTGATCACGCTGCTGACTTTAATATCGGTAAGTGTAATCTTTTTATTCAAAATTAATCGAACCAATATTTTATAGACAAACATCTATTTATATAAATTACAGGCCACGAAACGGGAGAAATTACTGTTGGTGGCGCAACCGTTCTCGATAGAGAAATGACACCAAATATCACCATAACAGTAATGGCCAGCGATGGTGCTCATATAAATTCACGTCGAAGTACCACCGTTCCAGTACTTGTAAAACTTATCGACGTTAATGACAATCGACCAATATTTACACAACATAGTTATAGAGCTTCGGTTGCTGAAAATCTGCCAGTAAATCCACCTGCACCTATTTTACAAGTAATTATACCTCGTCTATTTGAATTTGGAGAATTATAAAGCTAAAAAACTGACATATTATGTATTCATTGTAAGGTCATAGCTATGGATCATGATGAAGGCATCAACGGAGAAGTTTGGTATACCATAATTCATGGGAATGAAAACGAGTCATTTTCTTTAAATCGTGAAACGGGCATTCTATACCCCGGAGCAGCACTGCTTGGAAGAGCTGGCTCATACAGAATTGAAGTGGAGGCAAGAGATGGTGCGGGTAGTGGACCACATTCAGACAACTGTACCGTTGATATACGAGTAACATCAGTAAACCAACACAAACCTCAATTTGTTCTACCCGAATTAACGAACGCTACTGTTGAAGTACCCGAAGTTAGTGTAAAAATAGATTATCGATAAAACATTCGTCATTTAGAAGATTACACAAGTGTAATAACGAACAACATTTTTTAGAATACTGGTGTACTAAATTACTTAATATTGACGGTAAAAGCAATTGATAGAGATCCTGGAGAAAACGGACGCGTAAGTTATCACTTAAAGGTTGGGAATCGAAATACTCAAGAAACAGAAGAATTTTCAATAGATCAAGAAACAGGTGAACTAAGATCGAAGATTATTCTTGATCGAGAAGTAAAAAGCAAATTTGAGGTAAATTCCATTCACGTATCTAAAAGCTTTTTATAACAATTGACTTAAAAAATAATAACGTTAACTTTAATATTATTTCAGCTTGTTCTGGTAGCTGCCGATCACGGTACCCCTACGGCATATGAAACATTACGACTGCTTACTGTACAGTTAGTTGATACGAACGACAACACACCACAATTTTACGATGAATATCATTTTTATATATCAGAAAATCGCCCGAAAGATTATTTTGTGGGAAAAGTAACTGCGGAAGATAAAGACGAAGGCAGACACGCGAAGGTTTATTATTACATAGAGGCTGGTAAGTACTGTTCTACTAAGCAATTTGTAAAATTATACTATTACTAGACAGAGGTACAAATTTATGTAAATGGGAATATTTTTCAGGAAACGAAAATTATGCGTTTTACATGGACAAATCTGATGGTAGCATATACGCAAATAAATCATTCGATCGTGAAACTCGGGACAAATATATCTTATCGATACTGGCTTCCAATGATCCTGATATCTATATAAGCCCCGTAGATGCAGGACGTCCACTAATGCACAATACAGACCATGGACACGTAAATGTTACCATAACTATTTTAGACGAAAATGATAACTTACCGATATTCGAACGTAACGACTACTATGCGGGTGTTAATTCGATGGCAAATGTGAATGATTTTGTAACAAAAGTAACAGCGTCAGACTTAGATGTTGGAGATAACGGTACGCTGCATTACTACGTTGCCAGTGCAAACCTCTACAAATATGGATCAGAGAAACCTAGTGGTTCTATAGTTCCAAGTCCTTTCAATGTAACACAAGATGGTAAACTTGTCACAAGTGGTTATATGGCTGAGTACAACCAGGATAGGTTCATTGTTGAAGTTATAGCAAAAGAAACTGCTATTCCAGAGAGATATGCTATGACTAGAGTTCATGTAAGTTATTTTATACGTATTGAGTATTTGTACATTTTTAATTCCTTAATTACTTATCTTTTATGTTGACAAAGGTCTGGGTATTCGAAGCTTCACAATTAATTAGAGTCATTTTGTCAAAATCTCCTGAAGAAGTAAATCGTGAACGTGATGAAATTGTGTCAGAATTATCAAATGCAACTCAAAGCAGAGTTGTTGTTGATGAAATTCGATACCATGTAGATGCATCAGGTCATATTCGTAGAGAATGGTAAGAAAAGGACATTCGAAACTCTCCCTAAATTAATTTGTACTTTTTCAAGAACGTAACATTTGAATGCAACTTATAGGTGTGACATGTATTTACACGTGGTAGAACCAAAAACCCAAACTATTGCTCCCATTCCACAAGTACTGAAAGTTATTGATGCAAAATATGACTTCTTGAAAGATTATTATGCTGGTTTTGCTATTGAAAATGTTGTGGTAAGTATTTCTTGCATTTCAAACTATAAATAAGATATTAACATTGTATTAACTAATATAATTTTTCAGCCTGCTTATGCAGGAGTACAAGAAGAACCATTCGATCCTGCGTTAGCAGCTTTAATAGCCTTACTGGTAGTTTTATTAGTTGGCGCAGTTACTGTAACTGTAGTTTGTTGTTGTTTACGACACTGGTAAATGCCAAACAAATATTTAGTTCTTATTTTCTTATTTTAATATGAAAAACATCAAATTTATTATATTTACATGATATTTTAGGGTAATCACTGTGCCAAATGATATAAGGAAGAAGGATGGTTTAATAAAGAAACAAATTATTGACGAGTTAAATACTACAGAAAATCCATTGTGGATCGAGCAGTGAGTAAAGATATATCTTTTGTTAAACATACATTCATATAGCATATTTATATAATGATAATTTTTTAGAAAACTCAAATTATATGAGGAACAAGAATTAACAATGCAAGTATTTAGTGAACCTGAAGGTGGCTTAGGTACAGAGAGACGAGGAAGTGGTGTAAGTGTTGGGATGGGTGATACATCTCAAGACAACACTTATGCTACTATTCAGCGACCACTGCCTACGAACAGGCACCGTCCAACAACACCAGATTATACAACGCTTCCAGGAAACCATAATGTATATCAAGAAAGCCATTATATTCTTTAACATTAGATAAACTATTACATATTCAAAAAGAAAAAAATGTAATTATACATTTTATTTTAGCTTTACGAATCAGCCATGGGTTTTCAAGGATCAACATTTCAGCCATCCTCAAATGTAATGCCTCAATTTACACTTGATCGTGATGGTCAACCCCAGTTTGTTTCAGGGCTAGTATAAATTAAGTTTTACGCCAATCCCTTTTTTAATCAGTAATATAACTTTATCACCATACGTTGTACCTCTCTAACCACGGCTCTAACTGTTGCACGCGCCTTTCCGAAATTACACTCGCATGCACACACCTTTTCGACAATAATCGGATAATATCGTTAGGTTTGTCTGCGAGTAGACGCGTGTACAAGGAGAGCACAAAAATTATTCCGAATTACACAGGAAAATCTACTCTGACTGTGCACCTTTTGCTATTTCAGTTCGAACTCTTCAGCAGTGAAGAATTCAAGATGAAGAGTAACGACGAACGACAGTCAATATTACTGGAATAAATATTTCCCTGTAGCTGGTGTGTGCATGTATATATGTGTGCGTTGCCAACCTATGGTCCTAACTAACTAATTGTTAGGTTCACTGTTAGAAAAATCAAAATTGCTAGAAAATAGACATTGTGAAATAGTTTAATGACCGAAGCTTGGCACGACAGATATATGTATATAAATGAATGTGTAGACTCCGTCCAGCGCAGTTTTCTGATTAATTCCTCACTAGTTTAGTATTTATATAACTTATGTACGTTTTACACGTAAAAACAAAAGAAAGGAACGTACTTATAGTGTCATTATCTTCTATACGAACAAATGAGTCACTTAATGTCATATCCTGGCGTTAATACAACAAAATGTTCTAAATGTTAAAAAAGAAGGACAAGCTCATAATGTTAAAAATATTTGTAATTAGAAAAACAATTCAGTCGAAATATCAACATATGTCATAAGTTCATGTACAACTATTAATTTGCAATATATGTTATATTTATTTAAGTTAGGGTTAAATGACTGATTTTTATCCGATTAATCTGTGATTTGATTACGCCCGCGTATACACGTGACAGTTATCATTTGAGATTTTGTACAACTCATTGGCGATGGGCGGATATAGTCATATCATAGCTAGTTAAATAGAGACGTTCGCATCAAATTTCAATGTTATGTAAGAACATAATCATCTCGCGCTATCTGCGAAGACCACATCGCTTTTCATCGCCTAAACCGTCCTCAACGAAACATATGTGCATTGGGGTCTATGGAATTTATTGCGAACGACTCTAATCGTACAGTATATCATATACTCAAAAAACAGTAACTTAACTATGATCATGTTATGTCTATAAACATTTAATGTAAAACTAATATCAGTATCACAATATTACTAGATGGTTATGAATATTCCAGTTAGTAAAAGTATCTGTTTATTGATTACAAATTTATTGTAACATATTTTATGTATAAGTCATTGATAAAAAAAAATATTCGTATGTCAACATTCATCACATCTCACATCATGTGGAAATAAATATTCAAATCTGTGTACATTTAACTCTTTTCAGTATCCATATGTTTTCCTTTATCCAAATTCTTCTTTTTTACCTCAATATTAGTTTTGCTATCTAATGATTTTGGTGCATAATTGAAAATTTGAACTACCGAATTAGGTTGTTCAATCCATAATTTATATCCCTGTTTTGTGGGATATCTTTTAACACTTAAGCATGTTAAACATGTCCATTTCACACTTTTCACCGGTTTTGACACTAAGCGCACCCTTGCAGTTTCACCAGGTATAAGTGGTGATTGACAGCATTTACAAATTGTCCTTTTAATATCTGATTCTCTTAAAAAGAAAAATTTCATATATACATATATATATCTTACTTATATATTTTATAGAAACTTATTTATGATTATGACTAAATAGATATATTATAGTCACTTAAATTTTTTAAACTCACATTCTTAAAACTGACTTTTTTGCGCAACCAACCATTATATTTCCATAATACGAAGCTGCTACTCTATTTTTCAATGCCATTAGGTAACTTGCCTAAGAACAATTTCTTATTAATATTTCCACTTTAATTTACAGCAAAATATAAAAAGTTACTCAAGATTATTATTACCTGATACAAATAGTTCATCCTTTCAAAAATATCTTTACCTTGGCATAGTTTTGTATTTGTATCTAATAATTATGAAATACAAAATAAATAAGTATTTAAATATATATAACACTTAATATTACAAATATATTTGGAAGTATATATTACATTTTATACTAACCCATACTTCTTACAAAAATTAAAGTTACGTATCTTAAAACTTTGTTTGTAGAAGAAAATGGTTTGGTAAAGTAGGTTATGTTGTATTGTTTACGGTTAGTTATGACTTATATGATTTAAATTGTCAGACATGTAATATATTATTAGACCTATACATCGTTATTAAAGCAAAATTATATTTAAAAGTTTCAAATAAAACTTCCAAGTATTATAAAATTAGATAAAGTTATTCACACAACTATACTGTCCATTAAAATAGGCTATAAGTGAATTATGGTACTTTATTGCAAAGTTGATATATATATACATATATATATATATATATATATGTACAAATTGATACAAATAAAAATTTGATCTTTTGTTTAATTAAGTTTTATCTTTGTTTTATTTTTGTATCATAACATATGACAACAAAGTTAGGATATTTAATATAAAATCTAGTATAATTTTAATTATTGAATTACCTACAAAGTTAAAAGTTCTAAAAAAGATACTGTCAATGAATATTTCAATGTATAGTTGTACTTATACATTTTATTATTATCTTATATTTGAGATATAACATATAAAAACAATATTATCTTAAAATAATTTAATTTTGACTTTAAAGATTAATAATAATAATGTGAAACAAACAATATACAATCTCAGAAATTTCATTTGTTCAATATAATATACAATATAAAAATGTTTAGAAAGAGTTGGTACTTATGAACATTCTCTTTCAGGATACATAATCCTTGTGTATAGTCATCATTCCTTATCATTATCATAGTAATCCTTGTGAACTATGATCAGAAACTGATGTTGAAGTATTAGTTAAAGCTGTCATAAGCATATGTGACTTATAATTATCTTTACATGCTGATAATAATCCATTTTCCTTTACTTTACATTTCCAACTAAGATTAGGAGTAAATTCAACTTTTAAATTTTCTGTTTCTTCAACTGAGTTTTGATCGGGACTCCTTGTACCGTTAGCATTTGATCTACATAATTTAAATAAGATATTGAAATAATACTTATTATGAATTGATTAATGAATCTATGAAATTACTAAAAAATAATAATTTCTACTTAAAATATTATAAATTAAATACTTACTCTTCCAAGACATTATTTTCATCATAGCGATAACCATACTCTTCAAAAACAGTCTCCAAATTATCACACTGCTCTTTTAAGCTTTCATATTGTGCCTTAGTTTCTTGGAGAAATTCTTCCATATGAATTGAATCTTCTTTCATTTCCGACAAAGTTTGTTCTATTCCATTCTGATATTTTTTAGTGCATAAAAAAATATTAACATCAAACATCATCGAACATTAATTGAATGGCAGAAATAATTTAAAAAAATAAAATGATTTATATGATACAAACCTGTGTACTTTTTATAACATTCCACATAGCTTCGGTATAAAAATCTGATTCTGCAGTACATTCTGCAAAACGTCCGATTAGGACGTGTGGAAGTTTCCATGTTGTATTTAGTTTTTCAATACCATCATCAATTTGTCGAGCTTGAACTCTCAGTTTTCCAAAATTATTTGAACGCATAACAAAAATTGTATCAAATTTACCTGCTATTTCACAAGTTGATTATTTTGAATGACTGCGTACACAGCTACGTAAACGTTTTTAAAATATGTAACCGTATACACTGTTGCCAACATAAAATATAGAATTCTCTACGTAAATAACTATCCCTTTTTATATTAATATTATATTGTTTTTATTTACTATATGTTATAATTAAACAAATGGATGCAAAGACTATTAAATTAAAATATATTCCTATTCAATAAATTTCGAAAAATTTATATATGAACATGTTTTTCATAAAACATTGTTTTTAATATTTTTAATAATATATTATATTAAAATATACGTGTGTACGCTCGGAAGTAAAATTAGTATAAAGTTTAATTGCATATTTCCGTGTCATTAATAATAGCGCTTTTAGTACCATTTTATTGAATCGAATGCCATCGACATCCATTTATTAATATACCATATGTCATATAATACAATTATTAACTATTAACGAATTAAATATTATAATTCAAAATTTATGATACTTACAAAAAAAACCATCAAAATTTAATTTTCACAGAAAACAAACTATGGAAAGTTAGTGAGACAATATTAAATTGAATTCTTATCCTTACAAGAAAATAAATTATATATGTTAGGAAATAATAATACTACCACTATTACATAAAAGCTTAATACAATACTGTTGCATAAAATTTGAATAAAAATTATGGTTTATTGTTTTGATATACATATATATATAAATAATATATATATATTCGGTTTGACAAATCTGTCGAATTTTTTATACCATTTTTTTTTTTTTTTGGTTAATTTATTACGTTCGAGATTCCTCAATTATTAAAATTACATAATAGCTACTTGAAATCTTCTCTAAGTGACATTTAAAAAATCGGGTTTTAAAAATTGTAAGAAAAGGATAAATTCTTTATACTGTACATTATAAAAAAATACTTCTTAGTGTAGATGTAACTGATAATATTTGCTTATTTAATACACAAAAGATAAATAAGAAATAAAAAAGGAGACATATTGCGATAAAATTTAGTTACTGAAACAATTATATATAGGTAAAAAATAATAGATAAAATTATACAAAAGAAATAAATTTAAACCGTACGTGCTTAAAATTACACTAGTATTTAGTAACCATACTATAATAAAAAGATTTCGTTAAATATGTACATTAGATATATTAAAATTGTACAAAATTGAATAGTAAAATTGTCTGTGTTATATATCTAAAATAATCAATATTACTTTTTTATAATCATAATAAAAGAAAAAATATAATAATCAGTTACTAATATCGAAGTATATAACAACAAAGTATTTTTAAACTTATCCGCATTTTAACTAGCGAGAGACAACTTTTGACCTACTGAATATGCACTTATGTCATAATCGCACCAACGTCCATTTTCAGACGCAAACGCTCGTAACGGATTCTAGGGGAACATTAATGATGACAATGTGCATAGTATAGAAAAAGCTACATAAATGTGAAATTGTAACCGCACATGAACGCGGTTCATGAATATATGACATTAGGTACAACGCATAATGGCTACTGTAACATTGTAAAAAAGTGTTTCGCCTGACAGCAGTAGAAATGTAGTTCGTGTAATTCAAAAAACATTTTGTGGTTTAATTATTATACAGATTTTTTCGATTAACTAAGGTTAATAACAAACTCATTTGTTCCATGACTTCCTTACTAAATAATACGTAAGTACATAGGTTTTAAACTTTTTATTTATACGATATAAATTAAAGTAATTAGTACAAAGTAAAATGGAATTTAAATGACCTGTGTAAAAGCAAATTTATGATTTAAATGCAATTTATGTAAATGGACAACTATATAGTTGATTGATTAACAAAATTTCAGGTTAACAAAAAATGACAGTATTAGAAACAGAAGAAGATGCGGATAAACGTTCAGTTCCCCCTAGGAAGAAACTTTGCTTATCCCTTTCTGGTCGTGCACGTACAATTTCTAACAACATTTTTCAGGCTCCTCAGATCTCAGAGAGGGAGAGCCTTTTAAACAGAGATACCTATACACATAGTACGTAAACTTCATTATTATATAAACTTTCATATTATATTGAATATTCATTTTATATGATTATATCAATCATATGTTATTTAATGTTTATTCATAATGTTCATTAATTGTGAAGGTACAATCAAAATGTTGAATGGTTATCGCAATCAATTGAGCAATCACCAAGATGGAAGTTATGATGTATCGAATAGTGGTACAGAAGGATTAAGAATAGCTACTTTATGTAATTTAGGAAATACATGTTTTTTGAACAGTGTGATATATACGTTACGATTTGCACCATCCTTCCTACATAATTTGCATCATTTGGCCACCGATTTATCTAATTTAAACGATAAACAACTTCAAACAAAAGTAAGTTGTATTTTATTTAAAACAATAGATTTTGTACACATAGCAGTACATGTCATTAGCAACTGAGATGTTGATGTTAATTCTTTAATTAAAAGAAAGAATGCTTTGTTATATTTTTACATAAACATAAAATGGAAAAATATATTATATATTTTTTATATTAGATAAAGTCATCATCTTTGGGAAGAACTGGTGTGTCACTTACATCAAGTGGCAGCAGGAGTTGGAGCAGTAAAGACCTATTAGCGTTGGCTGGACCTACTGGAGATAGTAACAAACATAGAATACAAATAGCTACTGAGAAGTTACATGAATTGTTCATGGCATTACGTGCATCTGAAGCAAGAGAAAACAGCGAACCATACCAACCTGATGCATTTTTGCAAGCTCTTAGGTAAATATAATATTAACAATAAAATATTATAATTAAGAATTGAATATTACATTAAAAACAATAATGCATGTATATCTTTTTACAGAGATGTGAATCCTATCTTTGAAGGAAACCAACAGCAAGATGCTCATGAGCTTTTAGTGTGTTTACTAGATAATATCAGGGAAACATTCCAATTGTTGGTCAGGCATAGAGAAAGTCAGTTTGGACAAAATAATGATGGATTATCAGACTTCTCTACAGAACATTTAACAGATGTACAATCAGAAGGTAGTAATTCCAACAAAAGAAGCATTCGTAAATCTAGAAAAAAGAAAAAGATAACAACAAGAGGAAGTTCATCTTGTCTTGTACAATCGAATCTAAATGGTGTATCAGTATCTTCTAGACCATATGAACATATGAAATATTATATGAAGTACTGTATGAAATATGAAAATGGTCATGCTGAATTTCCGGAAACTAATGGAGAGATAAGTAGTCATAGACTGGAAAGCAAAAAGTGTTTTATTTCTGAAGATTTTGAAGGAGTTAGCCTTTTGCGGACTACATGTCTAGAGTGCGAGCATGTTACAGAACGAAAGGAAACATTTTGCGATATATGTGTGCCTATTGATATAGACAGATCAAGTGAAAAAGGTAGGTGACATTAATGATCATCCAATATTAAGTAACGAGTAACAATCAGAAATATACTGTAGATATATTTATTTGCAGATAAAGAAGTAAGACCAATGGATAGTAGTGAAGTATACAAACGTGCAGTAGTTACTAGTGAACTTCTTTGGGGTAGAGATAAATATTGGTGCGCTCGTTGTCTTCGTTATAATGAAGCTCGCAGAGCTGTGTGTTTTCCATCTTTACCAAGGCTACTTATATTGCAGTTAAAAAGATTTTCTACTGCAGCAGGGTAAGATTCAGTTTTCTAACTTTTATTTATTGCAATGAAGAAACAAGATTTCCATATTTCATATAAAAATATATATTGCATTAGGTCAATGGAAAAAATTAATAATCATATGCCAACACCATTAACATTACAATGTTTTTGCGAAGAATGCAACAATGATCAAACACGGGGAACTACAAGTGGCAGATCAGAGTCACGACATGTATATAAGTTATATTCTGTAATTATGCACCAGGGTGCGACAATGACAGCTGGTCATTATGTCGCTTATACTCGTTTACCTGATGAATCTGCATTCGCAGAATATTTTCAATGCGATCGAGGTAGTAAACGACAAACTTCTGGTCAGGGTAGTAGCAGCAGCACAAACACAAACTCGTCTTCATCAGACAAAACATCCGGTATATTAAAATACTTTAGAAGTAAACCAAGTGCTAGTGAAACTAAGGAACAATTAATTCGGTTTGGTTGTCGTAGTATGGATTGTTGTGGTATTCGACGTCATAAACATACTAGCACATGGCTGGAATGTGATGACGAAGCAGTACATGTAATCCCATTACGAGAGTTAGAAGATAAATTAGCGCCAAATCCACGAAATTCCGCCACTCCTTACCTACTGTTCTATGTAAGATCTATGACGTAAATATTTTTTTTCTTTAGAAACGTAAAAAACATACATATATCGAGTATTCAAACTAAGAGTGCAATGGGCCTGGTTCCTCCCTGTTAATGACTGTGCTGTCACACACATTCCACATCTGTTTACTCTGTACGTACTGTATCAGGTTTAGGTGAACGTGTATAATTTCGTAGAAAATAAATTATGTATTAAAATCATGTTAAGCGTTAGAATTTGATAGTTAAATGATATGCAATAAATTCTCCAATCTACGCGACAATGGTACTCAAATCTTGCTATTAATACCACAAAGTGTCAATTTGTATTTAGCTGATTAATGTTAACTGGGACGTGGAGCGTTTTATTTTTAAGTTGTTTCTGTAAAAATAAAAGTGTGTATTCTTGATTTAATTCCCTATTCTTTTCAGCTTTAGATACTTCCCGATGTAAGTGGAAGTACGAAAATAATATTTACAGTAATTAAATAAGCTTATATCCTAGATGCTATCATCATATATACTTTTATTAACCGTATTATTTTTTTCATGTACTATCAACAACACATATCTTATCTTATGTTTTATTTATGAGAATAGTGAAAAAAAGTATTTATGCTAGTAAATTAATAATATATTCCTTTTATATTTTTAAATTAAATTATAAATATATTTCTTTAAACGTATAATTTTTATACTTTTATTTTCCTAAACAAAAAAAAGATAATTCCAGATTTTTTGTTGAAATCGTTCTAAGTTCATTTATTATATACATAATCACTGTTAAATATGCGAAAATCAATCACTATGACACATAGTTTGTAATAAATACTTATATGTCCAGGAGTAATTTAAAGATGTCGGAGTTAAGCGATTGTTAAACAATAACAGAATGAAATAGAGCAAAGAACAGTGAATTATTAATTGCGTAAAATGTTCTGTTTACGTTGAAATACATATTTGTAAGACGTCAGGATGTCAGTTTAATCATACGTGGCTATATACATATATCGATTGTTTCGATAGGGGTCAGTAGTGAATAGTCGTGTTTCACCTGCCAGCCTGACGTATTGTCGTTTCTTCTACTTTCGACTCGCGTTACAAATACATTTAACTTTCCGCCTTTTTTTTTATATAAAAGGTTTTTCTACTTGGACATGATTGCATCGTTGTTTCTTTAAAGAAAAGGTAAGTCAGTCGTATATAGAGCTGTATACAAATTTTAACTTTTTTAAACGAAATCAAATTTACGCGCTACGAATAAGCAGAATTTAAACGAAAGTAGAACATTCATGTATACGTTATAGTATGAATATATATTTTTTATATTCGTGTTATATTCATTGTTAAATATGATAGATTGTAAAACATTAAAACTTGTAGGAAGACATTGTATTTGCGTAATATTGAAATCGGTAACGTTAATAAGTAATTACTATTTAAGCTAATTATTTGATTACGAAAACGTCCGTTTTTTTAATTAATCATTTATATAAATATTAGAATACGAAAGTGTTGTAAGAAAAATCAATTTTTATTGTTATTATCATCTTTTTAATAACTTCATATTCTTTTATTAGTTATATACATAGTTATTATTTGAAATAATGTTTTTCTTTATTTGCATAACGTGCGAGTAAACTGCGTACCTGCGTTTTATTCAACAGTAACAATTTAACGTCAATTTGTATAATAACATGGTGAGTGCAACATATAAGAATTTCATTGAATGTACGTATTTCGATGCACTATGGATAAAAAAATCATTCACTTGAACAAAAAAAAAGCAATCAGTTGGAATCAGGCAAAAGAGAGACGCAAAAGAACTTTGATTATTGGTAAAATTACCAGTGATAGTAAATGAAAAATGCTTAATAAACATTACAATAGTACAGAATATCTCCATATAACGCATAGTGCACATTTATCGCTCTAACAAACTAAGCAAGCATAATCAATACAGTTACAGTATATCGTCGACAAGTATAATAGATGGATGTCGTAATATCATTGACGTTTATTACATGCACTGCACATTATACATTAGTGTCATATCTTTCTTTCTTAAAGAGTTACGTTTGATACAAAATATGTATACTAAGCATTGTAAATTTATTAATTCACTGTTCACACGTGTACTTGATATACTTCACTTATTCATACTATATCACATTTTTAACATTGCTCAACGTTGTGATAAATATATCTAATACGATATTTATATAGTTATTGTATAAGTCAATATAATTCGTACAATTATTGATATCGACGTAAGAATTAAAAGTGATGCGATGAGATTATATCGTAAATATTTAAAATATTATTAGCATGTTGGTCATTAACTGTTGCAAGTTCGAACACTATAAATATATTTATGATAGTAGTTATTGTGTACGTTATTTATTTAATGCGGTTACTGCAAAAACCATACACTACAAATATAATACCACATATAATACAAATATATAATGTAATTATATATATTATGTAATATGTATATTATATAATATATTAATATAATGACATAAATAATATATAATATAATATATAATACAAATATATACCGCAACCAACAAATACTATACAATACAAATATATAATAAAATGATATATATTATGTAATATGTATATTATATAATATATTAATATAATGACATAAATAATATATAATATAATATATAATACAAATATATACTGCAATGCAACCAACAAATACTATATTATAAAAATAGTATCGCCTTTTAATATTACACGAGATAAAATTAAGTCAATAAGAATAGGTATACATATACGTACATATGTTATTCACCTATTTGTTTCAATCGAATTTTCGTACGTCGGGGATGATCTTATCTGTTTTTCTTTCATACGGTGATTACAGATTTTACTAAAACTAATAAATTATCGGTATGAAGTACCAGCAGATCTCGGTCGATTTTATAAGCATGGTGTACACCGCTTGTTCGTACTTGGCTCTCGCTGGAGTCGTTTGGATATTCTTACGACTCATTCAGGCGTGTTTTTGGTTACCACGCCATCTGAAAAGACAAAATAATGTCCAACGAATGCTGCAAGACAAGGTTCTATTTTTCTATTCTCTTTTAACAAGTAAAATATGTTAATGCATTAAGTCTGTTAGCAGATTAAGTGATTAAATGTTTTAGTATAATATTACAGTAGCTTTTGAATAAGCAACCACATCTTTCCTTGATTAAAGTTTCGTAAAATTACCTTCACGTTTTGTTTATGAACCAAAGCGAATAGCAGGGAGCATTGTTTCATTGTTCTCAGCCTCACATGTCTGACCGGTGATAAATGAACGTGTCGAAATCTGGACATTGATCGAGTGATTCATAAGTGAAATTTGAATTTTTATGTTGGAATTTCATAAAACGGAACTCATTGATGAATGGTTGATTTAAATGGATTATCTGTTATCTTTATTATTTTTTTCTTCCTTCTTTTAAAAATTGAAGTTAGTATCCAAATGTCTTCAAAAGTATGGAAAGTATCAAAATGGGAAATATATGGAAAATGTAAGAAGTGCTCGGATGAAAGTTGTAATATACCAAGCGTGCTGAGGTTATGTGATCTTTCAATTATTTTAAAAATCTCTAAATCAACATCGAGAGAGGAAAGAACAAAAAAATTCTTCTTAAAAAGAAGACTACATCTCTCATTGTATATGGAACGTTTTCAGAATACTTTTGCTTGTTTCTTTCACACGAGATATTCTTGAGACATTAACATAATAGATATTAGCATAATACCAAGACACATAGAAACTGCACGATCGAACCTCCATATACTTTACTTATGTGATAGCGTATACACATAATATATTATACGTTCATACGTATGTCACAGCATTGAGAAGGATTCCATTACTTAAAATCTTAGACTAATTTCACAATGTAGAAATTTTCAATGCGTATGTATGTGTATATTCGACTCTGTACTCTACTTTCTGCAATATTACTGCAGTTAAATCTCGACATATCTTAACAATTCTACGCTTTATAACTCCAGATATCCTAGAGTTTTAATTCAGTAAAGGATATTTTTTAAACAAGGTAATGTAATTATAGTTAATCCTAACATGTCCACTTCGAAAATTCATATCTCTAAGAATAATTCAAATAAAAGATGCAAAGTAGTTTTGTCGAAAATATCATTATATTAAATATCAATATATTGTCATCTATAAATTCGGAGTTGAAAATCATCACAAGGTCGAACAAATGTCAGTATAATCTGTTCCTCTCAATATTTTATAATTAGATTGAGGATTGTTCTGCATTTATGGAAAATTTCAATGTGGAAAAATTTATAAAATGCATGTAACATATAGAAATACATAGAACATTCAAAGTACAGTAATTGTTATGATATTTGGAGGATGAAACAAATCTCTATTCGACCTCTATTTCTTTAGTTATATTCGCAAAAAATCTGAATTTTCAGAAATATCTGCAGTCTATCACTTTCGATCGAGACATTTTCCTATATTTTTCATACCTTCCGAGATATTTACCTTTTTTATCTATTGTTATAAAAATCATCGGCTTTTAAAAAAATGTTTTAAAAAAATTATTCTGTAATTTACGAAATTAAAATTGCTTTAATATCTTCATTACACTTATTAATACGAAAAAATGAAAGAAAATTTTTCTGCGTGAATGGATAAATATTCTACTGCCTTTTAAGTGTTTACACGCTTATTTAAAAATACCTATAGTTACGTGAGCCATCAATTAATAATCATTTTTGTATAGATGGAGGGCTATGAGAAGTACATATTGGAATGCGAAAAAAGAGAAAAGATTGAACAAGAAATGCAAGGCGGGGATGCCAATTGTGATCCTGAGCAAGCGGAGAAATGGAAAGAACGAAGAGAATGTCTGGAAATGTTGAAGAGGGAATTAAGTAAGATTCGCGATGGCGGTGACGATTCGCAAGACTGGGACTATCTTCTGGAAGATGATGAAAAGAAGGAAACTAGTATCACGGAAATTCAAGATGACGAAATTACTAAAGATGAAATTTCTAATGATAAAATAAATGCAAGTACGAATGTGATCAAACAAGTAGCTGATTCGGAGGAGAAAAAGGACAAATAATTATATTCCGCATCATCTCTGTAAGAACGCAACGGCATCTATGATAACAGATTGAAGATGTTTTAAATCTTTTTAGTTCGCGAAAATCATAGATAAAATCGTAAGATGAAACATTTAAAGAATTCGATTCGAAGTATTTAAAAAATATGCAACGAGATAAATGTGTGTACATTTCAAAACAAACAGAAGAAATAGTAATTATTAATTCTGTGACAAAATTTTTAACAATTTTGTTTTTGAACATATCGTTGCTGCCGCGGTTATTCAATAATTAATATCATAAATATTTTTAACCTTAATACGTTTCGTCCACATATTCACCTACGAGGCACAAGAATATAGTAATTAATACGTATTGAGTGTTTGATTCTACCTACACTTAATTATATTTACAAAGATATACGAGTGAATGCATTTTATCGTACGTACCTAAATATACAATTTTTACGAAAAATTACCTGTTGACACAAAAATATAAAATAAGTGCATATACATTAGAAACACAATTCAAAATTAAAGTTCAATATATTACATACACGTGCCTCTTTAAAATTATAATGTAATCAAGGGATATATCGAGTTTTGTAATCATTAGCCTGCAATAATTTAAAGAATTCATTTAATTAGTTTATAATATGACAAAATTATTATATTATAATATAGAAGATGTATTACGATATTAATAATTTTAATATTTTTTATTATATTTATTATTATTATTATTATTTAGTACTGTATACGTATTGAGATTTTAAAGAAATGCTCTTATAAAAATAGAATAGATATATTCTTAAAGATGACTGAAACATACACGAAAAACAAATGAAATTAATATATTTAAAAAATTGAATTTATAATACTTAACAGAGTTAATTTATCGAAATATTATATATGAAAAGAACAATTATGATATTTTTATACTGGATTTTTATCAAACATAATGTAAAGTGTAAACTTTATAGTATTTATAACAAATATTTAAAGTTACCAATTTTAACAAGGAAAATGAATTGAACTGAATATAATAATATATAAACTAAGTGTGATTTCGTATGCAACTAATGCACCGTATTTTTTACATACATGTACATCAGCAAAGTCCTATTTATTCTTCAGACGTGTTATACATCTATGTACGTATCTTTGTATCGTTTGAATTATAAAAGTAAAAACACCAAATATACTTAATATTAATCTTGAAATTTTTATTAATTAGATCGTATCTAACTAAATTTAATTTACCATTTGGTATATCACAGTATTATTAAATAAACGTAAAATAAAAAAAACTTCTTAAGTTTCAATTCTACCATTATTATTAACATTTTTGTAACATTTGTAAACAGACTGTTACGCCTCAACTCGACATCTGTTTTCAATCGAGTCATTAATAATCTAAACTAACAATTGATACAACTGTAGAAACAATCAATTAAGAAAAGGATTAATTCATATGTGGGAAGAATTTCATGTTCTTATGATATGTTCTTATCTTTGAAAATTTTACGAATGTGCTGGTTGTGTTAGCGGTAATTATCGAAGTTTGTTATCTAAAGACAAAGTTTAACCGAAATTTATCGATTGATTTTCATGAGTATTTTTAGAAAATAGACATGCACGAATGCAATAATTGTATCTAGATGTTCCAATTACGAAACCTTGGGAAGCAGGTGCAAGATACCGGGTAGAGATATACACACGTTTTACGGCCTGAAAGTCAAGGCTACGCTCGAAGGGCAAACTTAAAAAGGAGCTACATTTGCTGGCGCACTTCCAACTGGAGCAACGATTATTTTCTTTGCCTGCGAGGCGATGGAGGTCGCTGCGCCATTCTAAACATGTATTGGGTCTAATTCAGCCGAGGCATGTGCACGAATCATTTTTCTTCAGCCGTCGGCCACGACTTTTTTCCTTCAGCATCAATTTTTCGTAATGAATCTCTGATTGCGATGTGGAAATGCTTTATGTAGCTATATCGTATCCTAATGATAAATTAATTCCGTCAAATGTAGCTACTTATGAATTTCAACAAGAAACAGAATTTGTTAGTTTAGGATGTAACTTTTATTTGATTATAGATTTATCAATAAGTAATGTAATTGCAAAGAAATGTATAGAAATTTTTAGGATCCGATTACTTTTGAGTCTCATTATTTTAGTGTCGTTTTATACGTCATTTTATGGTAAAATTTTGTACAGCTATTGTGTTTTGTTAAATTTGGAAAACATTAATTTTATTCATTTCTATCTTTACAGCATAATAGAATTATATTATAAAGTTAAATAGAATCTATGTTTAATACAGCAAACTTTTATAAAATACACGTTTATAATTGACGAAAACAATTAATACATGTTTATGTATACCGAGAACAAATTGAGAAACTTTGTCAGCGCATTCAGAATATATAGGTCAATTTGTCTTTGATTTTGAAATATGGAAAATATATTAAGATATAAATATATTGAGAATTAATTATACGGATTAAAACTACTTAATTTTTATTCATATTTAACATTGTGTTCGATTTTGACATAATGTATTAATCATTTTGTGTTTCTGTGCACATAAGATGACTTTCATATTAACCATGTCTATTTTAAATATCGATAAGATCATTGCAAATGCTAATAGTAGATTCATTGATATTTATTACCAAATGCTCATGTGTATACAAATTTGAAAAACATTTGAAGGGGATAGGTTAATCACTGTGCGATTTATGTTACACGTTCAGTATTAGTTTTTCTTTGATTTCGACAAACATTTTATAGATATTAAATAACAAGGAATTCCATGAGATTGATATTGCTATTCATATTTTTTTGCAACGGTATGTAATAAAACTTCATTTATTGGAATTCATCGGATGACGAATGATAACTGCAATTCACATGATGAGAAATTTAAGATTAGAGCTTATAAGCATATGTGCGATTGAATTTGATAAGATATTCAGTAACATATTACGTTTAGAAGTCAAATATACTTTTTACATTTTTAATACTTATACATATCTGTAAGAATCTAATCATATATTATAGCCCACTTAAGGTCAATGACGAAGCAAACACACTAATTGCATATGTTTCTATGTTGAATGATTTAAAAATGATTCATATTAATAATTTCAGTACATTATCGCTATAGCACTAATTATTGACGAATCAAGTTATTCTCTCACTATATTTCGCATAAAACCGTCTTTTTCGTAGGACCATGCAACTAGTGTACTTACATGAATCGATCACTAACTTCGTGAAAGTTTCGTTATTCGTGCGCAAGGTGGTGCCACCGGCGTTATTTGTACACAATCAGCCAGTTTGATGGCGGGAGGGCGCTACTTGCAATCGGGTGTATAAGGGTTCGTGGACGAAATTGGCCCTCTTCATGGACCTAGACGATTACGTTTCTGTCGTGTAACGCGAGGGACAACACGCGAAAAGTGGTTTGCACGTTGATCTGTGGGATTGACGATAATGTCGTCGAGAAGGCGACGTTCTACGTTTATTTAAAAATCGTCGATGTACACTCTCGTCGCTGACCTGGAGACCGGCGACAGGAGCCATGCCGCAGCACAACCCCTGCCTGAAGAGGCTGATGACAATGACAGCGACGAATCGTCATCGTCTTGTCAGCTAGGGAACGTCGACAGCAAGTAAGTAAGTAGTTGAACGTCATGTTCCTGCTGCCTACCGCCCTTCTGTCTTATTTCTTTCACCTGCACGATTTCATGGTCGATAACATTTCTCTACCTGAATATGCATACATCATCGCGCGAGTTTTCGATCATTCGAAAGAATCCACGATCGAACATCACTCAATAATTGAATTTGATATTTAACTTACGATAGTTACGTGTTGATTTGGCTGGTTAGTGTGTTTGTAGATGCAAGAAACTGGTTAGTTATGTTCTAATTGTGTAGTGTGATTGTCCAAAACAATATCGACGCGGCAATTTGAGCGATAAAGAGGGGAATGTTAGAATAATAGAGAGAGATTCGGTAGTTTGCCAGTCGATGCATGCACTTATATATATATATACATATATATGTATATATATATGTATATATGTATATATATGTATATATGGAAATGTGTATGTGTGTTTTTCGTATAAATGTGATGTTCACTAGGTGGATCAATTTGGTTTTCGCGTGCACTATCGCGTGGTTCTACCGTTGATCTATTCGGCGCGGCGTGTTTACGCTGCAGAAATATAGCCAACGAAGGATCGTACAGTTGAAATATTGTTTCGCGAGCAGTTGCGCCGAGTCTTTTGTTAGTGCTGCCAGGTGACTGGAACGAGCAGAGGTCACTGACCGGTGAACTCTGACCGAACATGACGTCATTGATTGTAGCCTCCATCCAGGGAGTTTATTTTTGTGTCACTGTATAGGTCGGTATAGGAGGTGCGACGCATCTGTAGAGAGTGGAGCATCTATGGCCTTTAATCCTTGTTGCATATTCCATCGTCAGACCTATTGCGTCAAACGTATATAACGTATATACGTTTGACTTACTTATAATCGTATACTTGCGTCTTTTTAACGAAGTATGAACGAATGAATGGATTCGCATTATGAACAATTTGTTTGTTGGTTCATATTGAACTATGCTATATAATCGCGAATATAATATAAGCAATAGACGTACGATTACTCATCGATTAAAGAGTCAACATTGACGATGCCGTAATATTTGAAGTGCGCAGGATTAACTAATCATAAGATGGAAATAACAGGTTCTAATAATTTATAAAATATGATTTTGCGTTTTATACTCATGAACGATTGTATGTTTTTAATGTTTACGTTGCAGATAATAACATCTTAGAAATAATTTAATATGCAGTAAATCAGATTTAATTAAATATAACTGAACTCAATGAAATATGATTGAAATATATACAGTACATGTGTCTCTGTATTTTGCAAAAACTTCCTATTTAATTAGTTGTTGCACACAATGAATACTTATGAAAACATAAATTAATATGCAAATTATACCTTTTTTTTGCAATGAATTACATTAGTTTCCAAATATCGAAATTTAATAGTGTGATATTGACAGTCTATATAAATTACGAGATAATACAATGAGTAACAAATGATAATCATTAGCAGAGAAATAATTTTTTAATAAAGTATTATGAATATAAAAGTAAAATCTTGAATAGTTATAGCATATTTAACTACAGGAAATTTAATTTTCAAAGTTCATGAGCCAAACATATTTTGTAGCTGTTTTTGTTATAAAACAACTTACAATTACCTGTTCTCACAAGAAAAAAGATTTGCTCGGATACGACCACGCTTTTTCACACATTCGCCATAAGAAAATATTTAACAAGAGCCTTGTGCAGATCTGTTAAATCTATCAGATTGCGTATAGACTTGTGTGAAAAAGCTATTGTGAAATTTTTGAAACATCAATAAATTTTTCATCAATATGTTCACATGTACAATAAGTCGTGTGAATCACCGTTTCCAAAATCCATACCGAATTTCAACTGTTTCTAAAATGAGAATAAAGTATATACATAAGTATGCAAAATTTCATTCTATGCATTACATAAAATAAACATGACAAATATAAACGTAAATCTGCTGTTACTTGTATTATGTTTAGTATTTGAACGTGAAGATCATAAAATTTATACATATATTTTAGTATATGATAAAAGTATACAAATGGCGATTAATATGAATTTTAAAAAGTTTCCTAACGTTTTTTAAATAAATTAAACGTCGAGGCAAATAAATATAACGTACTTAATTGATCAGTTAATTTACTATATATATATATATGTGATAGTAGATTGTAAATGATAAATTTAAAAAGAAGAATACTAAGATTAGATAAATATATTTAAATTCGATCAAAAGGCAAATAACTCGAAAAATTACTTTTTGTTGTTTCTTTTCAGAAAGTGGAAGATTATAAGTAATCTTAATAGCGCTTGAATAACAAGATTCATAAATTTATAGATAATAAAAGATTTAACTGATGGTAAAAACTATTTAAGCAGTAAATTCTACAAAGCAGAATTTTATATTTATTTCTATTCAATGTCTTTCAGCGGTAAATGTATCTCTGGTCGAGTATTAATAAGAAGAAAAATAAAGATCTCATGTTAAGTAAAATTCGTTATTTTTAATTAAAAAATTAAATCTTTTCTTGCGAGACGTGAAAGATGGACTTTGATTTACAAAGATTTGATTTGTACAAAGATATTATCTATAGTTCTTTAATTACATATCTGTCTTGAAACAGAGATGTATATATGTTACGTTCGTTTTGCAAAATCTTCTAATGTCTTCCAAACTTCTTGTAAGATCACTAAAAGCAGCCGACCATTCCTTCTACGTAAAATAATGTAAAGCAAAGCACATAAAATTCAAAAATTTTATAAGTTTATAAATTTTATAATTTTTTAAAAAGAACTAGAATATACATGTACATGTATAAACAAATCTATTACGTATATATTCTTAACACATATCCTTGATCTCTTTTCTTTCTGTATGTAAATAGTATGCAAAAAGGTGATATGTTGCTTTTGAAAGTCTCATTGAATCATTTGAAAGACATCGGAGGACTCGAAAACACGAGCAGCAAGTGTCCATCGACCCTAACAACTTCGGGAAAAAACATCTCGCGGTAATTTTCACGGGCCGCGCGGTGCATCTGTTTTTAGTTAGCGAAATTTGACGAGCGAGCCAATAAAACCGTGAAACGCGAAAGAAAGTGAAAATACGTAGCGGAAACAATGTGGTTGCATTTTAAAAATTATTGAAGTAAAAGTAATTACGCGACCAAACAAACAACAATCTCGTGTATGCACATGGTGACGTCAGAATTATTTGGATCATCAGCGGTGCAACAGTTTTCAGCGCGAGCTCGTCGGCGAACTACGTTTTCCACGCGGTAAATCTCATTTTACGTTGCCAACCGGCGAGAAACGTGGCACACGCTCTTTGTATTAACAACGCCGGCCTTCGTATACACTTACTTGTAATTTCCTCGAAGCGTGTTCATCACGTAACTCACGTATCTCATTCATGGCGTTCCATCGCGTCTATCGGTTTCCTGTGTGGAAAGCCGAGAGCATCACGCAGCTCCGTTCTATCGATCTGCAGCTGGCAGGAGTTCTCCCTCTTTGCTCCTCTGGCCCTCAGCCCGCTGCTCCTTCCTCATCTCGCTCTTCACCAACTTTAGGCATCTCTGTCCATTTTCCAGTGATCGTTCGCTCGCTCATTCATGTCCTCTCCCTCCTTTTCGTCGTTCTCCACCTTTCCTTCTCTCTTGCTCACCCCCTTTCCATTCTAGTTGTCCCTCTTTATCTAATTTCGTTTCTCATCCTCCATCTCCGTCCATCTCTTTCTTCTCGCGTTCTTCCATCCTCGTACGAGTACATTCCCTATCTTCTCGACCTTCTCTTTTCAGCTACCCTTCACCCTCTACCCTTAGCGCCCTATCTCTCTGCCTTCGAGCGGTAGATTTCCTATCCTCCCTTGTTCGTGTCTTTCCTGTCCTCTTCTACCTTTTGTGCTTTGTCCGTCATCCCTTCCACTCTCTATTTTTCTTTTTCTTTCTTCGACCTGTCCTCGAGCAGAATATCCTCGTGCAGCGAGCGAGGAACAGGTAGCGATAGGATGAAGTCCATATGTGTGGGAATTTGGCGTGTAACGCGGTAGATAGAAAGTAGATGGAAAAATGCTGTATGTTGCGAAAACGCGTTGCACGAGACGGAGAATTAATGCAAAAATAGGGATTAGGTGCTGACAGTTAGGAAAAGTACATATGTCATTTCTTATGATGTTAAGAGAAATACGTTTATTAAAATAATCAACGATTAATTTCAAGTATTACGTTTCCATATTCGAACAATGCCATCGACTTTTTATTCCAGAAGCTTGCAGTTGCTACTTTCCTAACAAAATGTCCGAATGCGAAGGATTAATATTCCGCTAAGTAAAAGCGGATAAAAAATTTCGATATTCAAAAATTCTCATTACTTTCCTTTGCTTCTACGGATTTCTCCAATTCCTCTAATTCTCGAAGCTGGTACAGCGAGTCCGTGTTGCAAGAAAATACCCTTTACGCGGGGGATATCAGTATTCATAAATTCGAATCAAATCGAATCCAATACTCAAGCTTTGCTCCATAGGATTTTCGAATGGTCCGAATAGTAAGATAGTTCACGTTAAATATGTCAAATATATCATAGATATTAACATCAATTTGGAATATACAATACACCCATCCATGTTGAAACACATAGATACACAGGAAACATGTACCGCTATGTTGGCGAAGAGAATAAACTTTTCGATACCCCAAAGTAACTTTTTCTTATTCACTTAAAATTGTTCACTTGCAAGTAGTTAATTTTTATATTTGTTAATCTCTCATCCGGCCTTTCTCCAAGTAATTCCGATCGTTACTCGGCAGTTTTGAGCGTCTCGCTAGTCAAAATTTATAATTTAAATCCGAAAGTATTCGAAAGAAAATGAGAAAGTGAAGAATACTATCGTCTGGTGTGCACGGAATCCAAACGAAAAATGTGTGCGATATACCGAGTGTAAGGATCGGGTACGTGAAACATGCACCGATTAAAATGTCCTTTATATTTGTCGCAATTGCGATTCCCAGTGATTGGTTACAAGTTTTACTCTTCTGCTTATTATCATAATTTAAATCGATACATATCTTAGTCTTGCAAAGTTAAACGTGTGTTATTATCGTGGCCATGCAGTGTCGACCCGGGGTCAAGAACGGTTGTAACACTTTGTCCGCTTCCTACTTTTTATCAGTAACCTGATTATTACTTGATACGGTGAAATTCCTGTGGCTCTGAAACGTGAGATAAGTAAGTAATACCTGCGTGCAAGAAGCTTTCTTGTAAACGTAATGAAACTATTCAATCAAAGTTTCAAAGTCAAAGTAGTTCGTTCCAAAGTATTACAGTGTTCGTAACATACTCTAACGGTTCACTCATTATGCTATTTCATTCTGAAGCCTCAGAATGAACAGTTGCAAGTTTCGGGAATCTGTTCACGAGATGTTCAAGTTGCTGGTAGAGAGTGTGGCATTGTAGGGAGCGGAGATCTGGGGATAGGGAAGAGAAGAATGGATAAGATACAGAGAAGGTAATTTGAAGCGAATCCTAGGTGTGAAAAGAACCACACCAAAGTATATAATAAGACAGGAAACGAAGTCAAAGGAATTGAGTACTGTAGCGAATAAAGGGGCAATGAAGTATCAGGAAGAAGCGAGGAGGATATGAGTAAGAAGCTGAAAGTGGAATGTGTAAAGGAAGTGGAAAAAGAAAAGGATAAAGCGAGAGAAACAAATGGAAAAGGAAAAGGGATGATCTGCTTGGATGAAAGCATAGTGATATAGGGAAAGAGATAGGTAGCAGAAATTGTACATATACTATATAGTGCTACTAGCAGAGAAAATGAAAATGAAAGGAGAGGGGGATGCAGGAGCCAAATTATAAGGAGTACTACAAATACATTAGATTGTACGTAAATTCACGATACATAAAAGGAAAAGGAGAGAAAATTAATAGCCAGATTCAGAAATAAACACTGGCGAACAAACACTTGACAGAGGAGGATAGCAGAAGATGCAAAACATGCAGAGTTGAAATATATAGCGAAACGATGCGAGGAAATTAAATGCAACAAATAAACAAGGAAGGTGTTACATGATACAAGCAAGGTAGCAAACATGAAAAGAATAGTGAAGCGGGTTATGAGTGTGAGAGGCCAAGAAACAGAGGGAAGTCTATTAGGAGTTGAGAGTATCATGAACGAGTAGTTATGTTAATTAATTAATTAATACTGTTAATTAAAGTTAAACAGTGTAGTAGTTAAGGATATGAATTGTACAAAGAATAATAGATTTGAGGAATAGATTTAAGAGGTAAGGAAAATGAGAGTAAATATGAATGGAAACCGCTATGAGCCGAGAGACAAAGATTATGAATAATAATAACAACAACAACAATAACAATATATTCTTATTTTTATTATACTTATATTAGTTATTATTAACTGTTAATTGTCATTATTATATAGTATGAGCGTTTTAAAAGTCTATACGTGATTTATTTCTGTAAATATCAGAAGTGCAAGAAAATATTTGAGATGAAAGTCGTTTGACTTCACGGGAGAAACTTAATAAGCTATTTCGATTCTTTTCATATTTTTATTTAGAGAGATCTCAATGCTAATGTGACTGAGTAATGTAATGTAATTTTAAATCAAACTATGTGTGTTTCTATACACTATTCGATGCATTTCCTAATTCCCTATAAGAAAGTATTAGGTACTTGTGTCTGAAAATGTCGAGTTCAAAAGGTATTTCAATGATAATTTCGTTAAATTAAGTGTACGAAGATCAAAGAAAACACGCACATAGAAGCACATTGCGTTATATTTCCTTTCCTAGTCTTTCGTACGATAAGTTTTATAAGATTGAAGTCGAAATATTTTTCGAACTAATTATTTTTCGACCCAAACACCTCGATGCTTCTTTGTAGAGAATTAAAAAATGCATCGAATAGTATGTAGAACTGAGGTGGATTATTACACATGTTGGTTTATTAAAGAGATCAGTGATAACATTGTAATAGGCAGTGTATATTAAAATCACTTTAAATACAAGTACAGAGTTAATGTATGTCAGTCGTAATCATCGCTCGCTCAATGCTATTGTTCAACTCTACGCTCGCTATTCGACTGTATGACTCGCTATAATCATTGTCCTAGAGAGCATGTTGACGATTGGTTGATGATTACAAATAACAGCGATAATGTTTTGTCCGGAGTTTGTTTACCTTTGAACCTACCAAACCAAAACAATGTTGGCACTCCAAGGCACAACAATACGAGTCTCCCTGATTCGAATCTTCCGTTGACTCATGTGCCGTTACAGAACAATGTGTAGAAATTTTTCATATGCCTTCACTTTCAGAGAAAACACATGTAACACGCGATGCAATACAGGAAAGCATAACAATTAATTTTTCCTAATGAAATTTTTTCCACCTTCTACCTACTACCTTCCACCCACTATGGCCTGTTCCAGTTGTTGGGGGACACCCTGTATGCGGTTTATATGCAATAGGATGTGCAAATAACAGAACGTTCACATAACGGAGGTTCTATTGTACTTATTTCGATATTACAATGATTCGATAGTCTTACAAACACTAAAACAAGTCACAAGAGTCAGAAAAGTATTTAATTATGAGCGTAGAATTAGATTACGAATGAAAATTCCTATGGGTTTCACGGATAACCAAGAAAAATGATTTTAAGGAACTGTTCGGCCAATGTTCGATTCTATTTGGGAAAAATTTGTTCGCTCCTCGAACTGTTCATAGTTCGTTCGAATGTGTCGCGTTAAAGTTTCCCTGTTTCTTCTATTTCTTTTCTTCCGATATCCGTAGAGATGCTTGAGTTTGTAAAATTCTTGGAAAGAAAATGCACCTTCATCTTCCCACACGTTGTATGATGTAACAACATCTTTGAGAAATATCAACTCAGAACTGTGAAAGTTCAGGTTTCATGTTCTGACCTCCACCCCCGTGTCAATTTCACCACTTTTCCACTGAAAGACTACGTTGCTCTACCATTCATACAGCTATTTTTCCGCAGCTTTTTGACTTTCACGTGCGGATGAAATGCGATACCTTTTTAGGCGAATTGGTACGAATGCTTGTGACAAAAAGCGAGATTATTTATTCATCTTTCCATTTTATTGGTCCTCAATCTCGTACACGAGTGGCGTATCGAATTACGAAAATGAAGGATGGGTGAGGATAAAAACGAGTCCAGGTGGATCGTTGTACGACATTTCTCCGCCAAGTTACAAGAGTTCGAACATCGGCAATTTTTCGCCAAAGATTTAGCGATTTAATTTTGTACGCCAGCGTACTTGCAGAAGCTTCCTATTGGCAATTTGAGGCCATCACTGAAAACAGATCCTCTATCTCCCTTCCTCGTCACCTCGTAAAGCTGCGGCGAATCGGATACGATTACTCGAAGGAAGGAAGTGCGCGGACGAGTAGGTGAAGTCAATCCTTTACAGTTCTCGCTCTTCGTCTTTCCTCGGTTGCTTCGCAAGTTTATCGTATGCATCGATTTCGGATCGTGCTTACTTTACTTGATCCCGTAAGTACGCTTTGCGATAGCAATTAATTGCAATATCGCAATGAAACGCTTCGATGGGTTCCGCTTGGTTTGTAAATGCTGCGTTTCCCGCGTTTCATGTTCATTAAGCGAATCGAGTAACCATTTAATTTTGCTGATAAGGATAAAGCCGAAATCCATTAGCAGAAACGAAATTCTGACATGCGAACGTTAGATACAGCATCGAGGTAGATTCTTCTTGCAGCGAAACATTAATCCTTTGCACTCGGAATTTTATTCCAATTTCGTTACCTGCAGCTACCAATGCTTCTAAGTGTTTTATTTGAAATTTACTTTAATTAAAAAATACGACAATTTAAATAAATAAAGGAAGAAAGAAATTCACTTAAATACCAGTTTTATTCACATTATTGTTGTATTTTGTAATTTTTAAGTGTATGATATATGTTGAAACAATTTCCAGGATGCAATCCTGGTTTTCTTTTGCACGTTTCACAAAAAAAGATGAGTGGGACTCGACAAAGGAGCTCCTGAGATAAAAAACTGATGTCGAGTCTCACTTGACATAGGAGTGCAAAGGGTTAATTTATTTCTCTATTCGCTGGTGTTGTTCGTTTATATTTTACAATTCCTCTCTCTTTTTATCTCTCTTATAGTCATTTGAGAAAAGGACAATTTCAAGAAGCGAATTTTAATTTCTAAAATTACTTGATTTAAGTATATTGCGTTAATTTAAGTAAACATCGGAATACGGTAATATATAAGTAATGATGTCGTAATGAGTTACGATATTCCAACCAACTGCCTAATAATGAAGCATTCAGTTTAGGAGATTGCAAGTTCACTTTTTAATTCGCGTATTGGTTGCTAAATGGAGTAAGACGATAAATGAGAAACGGGACTCACAGAATGTTTGCAAGGTGTAAAACTTAAGTACACAATACATGGTGTAATATTCATTTATTTATGACGTTGAAACAAAGAATACAATGCAGAGTTTAATATTTTGATAAAGTAATTTAATTCAGGAGTTTAATTTAATAGATTAGAATTTTGATAAATCAAATAATTCTTGTTTTCGTCGTCAAATTTTACTTGCAGAAAATAACAGGCCGGGTTTTTGTTTAATTATCTAATCCCTTTAATTATCTAAATAGTGCTTCATCAAGGTATAAGTAGCTGATATTTCGAAAAATTCATTTTCGCCGAAATTCTAGCTGTTACAAATTTACTCTGACTATCTACCATGCAATAATATCTTAATTCCTCCTTTAAGAACATAGACAAGCAGATGGAGAATTAGTTAGGAAGAGAGAGAGATTTAAGAATATAAATATGCAGAAATGTTCGCCAACAAATTAGTCTTTTAAAATATCCACATTTTCTCGATTACGATGCAGCACGAAAGAACAGAAACGATTATACAAGTATACAAGTAATAAAATTAATTTTTCATTTCAACGATACAACATTTAAATCCGAAAGAACGTTCAATGACTGGTGCGTTCGTGCTCGGTAAACTTATCCATCGCACCTGTCGTAACCTGTTGAACTTTCACGCAACGTCGTTATTTATCAATTAAATTTGATAAGCGTGACTAAAGATTCGATAAAGTCTCGATAACGAAAACCAGGATATGTACTGACTTGGAATCGTATCTCTTACGTGTGGCGAGTCAGGCCAGATATTTCTTCCCTGGATCATCCTTGACCTTGTCTGATGATATCATTTGATAACCTTGACGTAACAAATATTTCGTTCGCAGCCCTGAACCAGCGTTGTTGTATTTAGAGCGAGCCTTATTCACAGAGGCAACGACTAAGGGTTATGAACACATGCTACAGCCACCTCTTTGAAAGGCTTAAAACGTGCAATTCTCCCTACGTGGGAGTAATTTTAAAAGTTAAGGTCAAGGCCTGGACCCTGCAGATTGAACGCGGGAGTAAGAGGACAATTTACTGAAAAAAGATCGGATGCGAGCCAAAGATCGCTTTGACAAGCTTTAGAACCCAGTTCCCATCGAGAACATATGCTGAATATATTTGTTTGGTTGTGAAAGAGAAAACCGAGCTAGTAGTTCTCAGCCAAACTTTCTTTCCTGTTAATAGGTATTTAGGAATATTTAGCAGTCGTACTGTTTTAGTATAGTTGCTGGCAATTTTCCATGCTATAGTCGATTAAACTTTGGCAAAAATTGCGCACCAGAAGCATAGATTCGATTAAATAATGATATTTCTATTTAATTATTTCTAAATTGTGTGTAACAGAGTTATGGCTCAATTAAGACCAGCCTGCAAAGCACGAGACATGGGTCGATGTGGTGGTGCAAATACACTGAAATTAAATGACTGAGTTTCGTCGACTGTGTAATACGCAAAGAAATAGAGAGCTTTAAACTTTTAAGTGATTGCCCACGACCGAACCGTGTGGAGCGAAGGAAGAAGAATGAAATTTCTCAGAAATGGTGATCGTAGGGGACATTTAAGAAGGAAAATAGTTGGTGTACTTTATCCAGGCAGAAATGAAGGCGACAGAGTCGACATTGGAGCATTAGTCGCGTAACTAATGTCCTGTCGGTGTGAATAAGATCAAGGACTGATGTTATACTGATGTATATCTAAGGAAATTCGTTAATATAATGTGATTTAGACTCGGAGCATAAGTAGAAATAAGGAAAAGATATCAAGTTTTAGGTAAATAGCCATTGATGTAGGTCTGAATTTTTAAAACGTTATGTATGAAAAATAATCGTGTAACAGATAAATATTGTAGTATAATATTTTATATAATCGTCAGTTAACGGTAATTGCAAAATTAACAGAGAAATAATTAAAAATTGATCGTATTAAAAAATTATATTCAATATAAAATATTATATAATATCTTCTATTGTACTTATTTTATATTTTATAGAATTATTATATAATATTGAATATAATTATCATTTAACTATTTCTGTTCAATTTTGCAATCAGTGTTGGCTGACGATAAGGAAAAATATTCTCATTGCTGATACTCATCCTTCAAGTAGGGAAATAATACATAAAAGTAAAATACAAATGCAATATTATTGGAAAATATAAATAAGATAAATTACACACTGTTTTCTCAGAGTCGGTTTAAATATACAAATCACAGACATTAAAAAGATTTCTATTTTTGAAAAACGACGCTCTTTACGATTAAACATCCGTCTTATTCTCTCTTTCATAATTAATACTGTAATTAATATTACCTTTTATAATTAAAATTGTATACATTCGTCATAGTGGTACAAGTTTGATACTTAAATCTCTTCGAACTTTACAAAATTACAAGATTTAGATAAAAGAGATAAATGGAGAGAAAAAATGATCAAATTAATCCTCGAAATTCTCTTTTGTAATTACAGCGTTAAAAAACAGAATTTAATAATTTGAATTAAAAGAGATTGTAAATTAAACGTTACGATATCATCAACTGATTTTTATCAACAGGATCTAAATTATTAGACAAACGAATTTACATAATCTTCGTACGAGATTCTTTTCTGCAACTCGCAACGACGAGTCAAAAGACGTTCCATTTTATCCCGACGACATTCTCGCTATTTTAGGAACATTCGAGAGACTAGATGCGCCCTGTTGGCCCTTTTATTTATAGGAATGACCCGGTTCAATGACCTAAACGATTTATCCGTCAGTTTACATTTTATAATTACAGTAATTCGATTGAGTATTACAACACTTACAGAAACTTCTCATAAATATATTACGTACGTTCAGGTTGTATACTAATTTTGTCAGTAAGTTCTAACTTCTATATGTGCATAAACCAAATTTTACAACAAAATTTGATAAACTTTTTTCGCGTAATGCGGTCAGAAAAATCTTCTACGATAAATGCACAAACGCATACTTTCGTATGTCACAAGAATCATGTGGTTTATATCTTTGTAATTTCTTATTAAAAAATATTTTCTACAGCGCGATATCTTCGCGCCTTTATCGGTAAAATTCTATTAAAAGGTCTTTCCTACAGCACACAATATCCTCGTGCTTTCATTAATGCATGCTCGACAATGTTTTATTGTTTGATACGCAAACAAAAGTTGTACATGTGGTAGAAATTTTAATTAACCAAGCAGCTGTCTGCTCTCGTTCGTGCCATTTAACAATTTCCAAACGCTGTCGGAAAATTTGAGTTGGTGAGCGAAAGGTGGGCTCTTGTGCGAAAAAAAGGTGAAACACGGCTCGCGGCTAACGTAAAAGCTATTAAACGAATTACACTTGCAGTTAGGAAGAGTTCAGTACGATAAAAGCAATACGGAAATCCAGATTAATAAATTGATTTAAAAATCTAGTTTGAAAGTTTAATATCGTGCTAGCAATGTGATATTTATAGCAATCTGCGTTATATTGAAAGCTTTTGGAATTTTATTGAAATGTGAAAAACGTAATAAAAGCAGAAAATAAAAAGTTATAATTAATAACCCTATTAAAAACTCATAATTTCATGGCATGCGGTAATTTATTGAATTTCTTGACATTTTTTACAAATAAAAACCTTCCATGTAATTCACTTTTTAGTTTCGTTTGTTCTTTTATATGTTTCACATAGTATTTTGTGTTTCTTTGAAACTTTCTCTTAAAAAGATTTTATTTTTGGGGAGGCAGAACTAGCGTGATTAACCAAGTGGTTGAATTTTCAGAAGCGCACAGTCAGCACTTAAATTAAAATTTCTTCAAAGAGTGAATCACTACATATGTTCGTCTTTGTGTCAAGGAAAATAGAAGGAATCAAGTTTCAAGATGTTTCATCGCTTTGCCTAACCTAATGTTGATTTTTTATTAACATCCTTTGTTATGCCAGAGAAAAACGATTTTATGTCCTCTATCTTCCTTTTTCTCTTTTTTGTAAGAACCTCTTAATCGAGTGATTTAATCCTATTACCTACGTTTGCGTTTCATCGTGAAAGATAACAACGACTGATAAAACAGTACGAAGTTTTAAACAGAGAATTATGCAGAAATTTTCCCACGCAAGGTTTACTTTAATTTTCTCTATCCATGAAAATACTGCCGCCGATTTAAATGTCAGCATTCTTACATCTATCAAAGGCTAACCTTGTTATATTTCAGCATAATTTTCATTCCATCTTCACGTTGTATATGTGCATTCGACCACGGAACTTTCCAACGGCTTCGCGACACAAAGCGCTATACCTTGAAAGCGTAAGGCTAACATGTTTAATATACCATCGATATCCTTACCGTTCTTTTGCCGAATATTCGGAAGAAAAAGCCATTCTGCCCCGAGCTACGAAGTGCGAAAGGTTTAGCGTCATAGCGAAGCAAACGCAATTCGAGATACGTGATTATTAACTTTTGATTGTTAATCATTGATCGTTGATAGCTAATCGTTGATTGTTGACCGTAAATTGTTGACTGTTGATTGTTAATAGTTTAACAAATCTTTTTTGTTGAACATCAAGAGTATTCTTATGGGCACCTTCACCAACAACCACCTCATATATCTCGTTAACAATGCACAGATGCAAAGTTTCTTTGTCAATATTTTCCAAAGGTAACTAATTCATGCCATGTTCGATACTCAAGCGTTCGTATAAATTCACTGCAAAATATAGCATAGCGATGGAAAAGTATTATAAGAATAAGTTTCATTTCGCAACTACGAGGAAAACGATATTAAATTCACGTAAACTGGAATCGTGTCCGAATACACGAAGTAAAACAATTTAAACTTTAATTACTTGCTTAACATATCTGCGTTTTTTATTCTGCTAAAAATACTTTGCATTTGTGTGTATTATTTATGAGACACGCTATATTGGAAAAATATTAGAAAATGTTGGGTAGTAGCTCTTCTTATAAGTACATAATACCGCTTTTATAGATCTTTCGTTGGAGAAGCTCTTATCGACCTCAATTATAACGGCTATGCTCGAACCGAACTGATTTAAGACAGGTGAAAATGGGCCATCGGTTCGGTCTTGTCGTTACTTTGAAATAAGACCTCTATCGGGAAAGCTTTTCCTCGGCAAGTAAGAAAACGATTCTCTTAATGTTTTGAGAATAAGGTAGCTTTATCCTCTCTTTTATCGCATTATTTAAGGGTCTACGATGGTTCTTCATCTTCTATGTAGTATATATGAAGAGGAAATCTGGATGTATTAAAAGTAATTGTCTTAAAGTACTACATCTTTCGGAGAAAGATTTACGACAGGGGATTTTCATTCCAGTAATACAATCGTGGTTAAATTATCGAGTCGTCCGTGATAAAAATATTATTACGACGAGATTCTTCTGTAGCAGAAAAATAATATGTCATTCGTATAGTTATACAGTTTTCATGTGTTTGTTTTTATTAGAAAAGCATACTAATCTGGCAGGTATATTTTTAGACGCGACAAGATCTTCAGTGTTAAATGCTTCAAGGCATATGCCTCGTTATAAAGTACTTTTTATATGTAAATTCTTTTACAATTGATTATGGTATATGAAAACATAAAATTTAACATAAAAGCGATTAATTGTATCGTTAATATATATTAGACTTAATTAGAAGGCTGCATGGAAAAATCGTACGACACAAATGTAGAACATTATATGCAAGACCCGCGTTTGTCTAGAAAATTTTGTTATGAATTTCCACAATGTAACTTTATGACTACACACGATATCATTTTTCTTCCGAATACCTCGATCAGTATAATTAATTTTAATTATACCCATCTCTTATAAGCTCCTCTTACATACGTAAAATGAACAAATATAGTCAAGGATACTTACTCTTTATAAATGTCGAAATGGTTATTACTTGTAAAAAGAAAAAAAGGAAAAGCTCTACATGATCTGTTTAGTCTTTTCGTAGTTTTTTTTTTATTTTTAGTAGTAAATTTGAGTGGTGAAAGGCATTGACGAAATTAAGCTTCAAATATTTACGAAGAGATAATTGTATGTAGGGATGTAGAGTTTTAGGGAGGGTGTTGAAGTGGTCACCACTTCTAAGAAAACTCTAGTCAATCTTTTAGTTTTGTCAAGCACCGAATCCATCGACAGCGTATAGACAAAAGATTGGGTCGAAGGCAAACCGTAAACTGTAGACAGGCGACGATGACTTCAGGGTTTTCAGTCATAGGGTAACGTGTGAATCTGGACCAGCTCAATTGTATTGCGACTTGTATTTACACTTGAATATTTAAAATATATTTTCCACCTTATACTTTATCCACGCGTATTTGTATTCACCTACATCCAATAACCTCAACAATACCAACCATATCACGATACCGATGTATTAGAATATTGTTAAATGAAAATGAACGATAGTGAACGAATCAGTGTTCGTCGATCGGCGATCGTCATGCACACAAGGTTGTATCGGATGGAGTCCGCGGTTTCAACAAACAACGTAGTTGTTGGAAATAAACGGTGCAAATTAATGTCTATATAGTGGCGATTTACATCAATGACAGATGTCTCTGTCATTTCTGAAAAATATATTTGTCTGCGATTCGACCGGTCGCTTGTTCCTCTTGCGATACGCACGTGCAAACTGTTCAATGGAATTCGTTACGAGAAATCTTTCACAAATGTATTCATGACATCCATACGAAGTTTCCGTGTTTCTCTACGCGAGGTAAACACGCAGTTTACGTAGCTAATATATTCGATCCGCTCATCCATTCATCGATGCGTCTCTACGTTTTCTTTGCGAAAATATTGCGCTCAAATTTGAGACTTTTAAAATTCAGGAAAATTAACCTACGACGGAAGGTAGAGGTAGAGAATAGAAGTTCGATATTTCGACGTTAAACTCTCTCGCACAAATGCTACCTGTAGTCAATAATATATTCTTTCGTTATCAGCAAAACATTTTCTGTTGATTTTAGTGACATATTGGATTAATCGCTTCTTAAAGTTACTCATTGTTGAAATATATTTCACGCAATATATTTCAAACATCCAAACGATCGTATACTGTTTCATGCTAAAAAATCTATTAAATCCATTGACAGTGAAACGATATCACTTCTTACAAAAATTATTGTTATTTAAGGCTTAGGAAAACGTATCTACAGCAATCACGCACACTGTGCGTATCTTTGGCGCGCGTTTCCGTTCAGTGACGATACTAAGGCGGACTAGACTACCAAAACGAAAGGGTTAAATCACATCGATATCGCTTATTTATTACAGTCCCAATTTCATGTGAACTTACAGTAGCGGACAAAAGTTTAAGACGATGATTTGTAAACTGGATTTACAAATATCTTATACGCGTATTGTTCTTCTATTCGGTTTGTCTCTTTGGAATAACGTAGCTGTATGTTTGACCTTCGTAACCTCAGACCGTCAGTTGTTAAATACGAACAACGTAGGAGTTACAACAGTTAGTTATCGCTTAGCACTTGTAAACAGTGGACATTAGTTTAAGACGATCTGTGTAAAACGTGAGTATGAATACAATTTTTGAACATTTCGATTCTGGAATGTCAAAATCATCTGTTAGTGTACCTCTTATTGCTTAAAATTTATTTAAGCAGGAACAGATGGGTAAATCAAAGAATTTACTTGAAAACGAAAGGGAACGAATCGTGAGACTGCGAAAGCAAAGAAGAAGCTTCACCGAAATAGCAAATATAGTGAACAGATGAGAAACGGCTTGTAAGCAAGTTTGGTATAAATTTTTAAAGACAGGCACGTATTGAGATCAACCGAAAAACGGAAGATCACGGAAAACAACGCCGAAAATGGATCGCCGGATTCATCGATTGAGCGAGGATCGTTTTCGTAGTGCAAATAATATTGCTGCGGAGATAAACTATAAAAACGATACACAAATTAGTGCTAGAACTGTTAGGAGAAGATTAGAAGACTTTAACTTAAGAGGACGAAAACCCCAAAAGAAATCACTGCCGAATTCTAGGAATCGAAAAAGACGACTTGCATTTGCTAAAGCTCGGAAGCATTGGACGAGTGAAGATTGGCAAAAGGTGTTGTTTTCGGACGAATCGAAATTCAATCGCGTCTCTTCTGACGGGATACGGTATGTTAGACGTCGATTTGGTGAAAGTTTGAAAACACAGTGCGTTTTAAAAACTCTTAAACATGGTGGTGGAAACGTTATGGTGTGGGCGTATTTTTCTCGAGGCGGCCTTGATCAGATATGTCGTATCGATGGAATCATGGACCGCTCCCAATACATGGACATACTCAAGAACACAATGTTGCCTTTTGCACGCAACAATATGAGCGATGATCTTATTTTTCAAAATGATAATGATCCGAAGCACATGACACGGATTGTGAAACAGTTTTTTGAAGAAGAAAATATTACCGTGCTGCCGTGGCCGTCGCAATCATCAAACATTAATCCAATCGAGAATTTGTGCAGCATCATAAAAAAGACAGTAGAAGGTTATAAACCGAAAAATTGTAATGAACTTTACTCTACAGTTGAAACAACTTGGAGTAACATTGCGGTAGATCAATGTAAAAAATTAATAGATTGTATGTCAGGAAGATGTACCGAAGTAATAAGAAATAACGGATATTGGACAAAATATTGAATTTAAACAAAAATTGTGTATATTTCTTACCAAAACTTAATACTTTTTATGTAGTTTTAAACTTTTGACCGACGAAATATTATACACATTTCGTTGCTTTTTTATAACTTAGCTATTGAGCAAAATATCAAAATGAAATTTCTTTTGAAAGTATAAACAAATGTCTAATTAGTTAATACCAAAAGTAGAACGCTGTATTTATATTCTTTATGGAAAGTAAATCAATTATTTATTTTTTCCATCTCGTCTTAATCTTTTGTCTGCTAGTGTACATTCGATTACACATTAGACGTGTTATTAAAATTACATTAGATACATATGCGAACACTCATTAACACTTTGACTGCCACGTTGGTTATTGGTGACCGGAGCGTTTGAACATTTTACAATTGTAAAAACTGAATGAAAATTGACAGTTAGGGCATTTTGAATATAAATAAAAGATACTTTGAAATAAAAAGAGCCCCATTGAACAATTAAACATTTTTATTAGAACATCGCCAAAAAAAAAATGACAACAAATGTAGCATCTAACGGTGCACTGTGCTAAAACGCGATAAGAGAAGTTTTTAACGCGCGTCGAAGCCACCGATAGTCCGTGTTCTAAGGTACAAAATCGAATGTTTGTTGCAAATATCGTTGGCAATTCGAATCAGTGTCTTTACTACTACAGTGTCTAGCCTTGGGCACACGGATTCACGCATACTATCGGCGTGTTTTGGCTGTTGCAAAGCAGGCGATTGACTCTCCTCCAGTCTAGCACCGACTGCTGACGTCGTCGGAGCATCAACCTCGGCAGGTGATCAACCGCCCAAAGTAAATTCGTTAACGTCAAAATCTCAAAACAACAATGTTGGCGAATTACAGGGAGTGACGCGGTACGGCGCGGTGACTTGAAAAAACGCACGAAAAACGCGGTGTTGTTGTAGTAGACAGGTAAATAGGCAACGTGGAAGCTCGCTCGTGTGTCCGTACAGATGTAAAGATAGAATGCACGAGCGAGCTGAAGGATCGACGTAGAAATAGAAAAAGACCGCTGCATAGACATCTCTTGCGTTCTTGTTCAATAACACACAGCAATATATAAATAATGCTCATACGCATAATTACGCACGCATATTCGAATAGGAAATACGTTAGTGTAACAGCGATCAACGAGCGACGTTTCCCATATCTTATGAATCTACACGGTGACGTACACGCGTGACTCGCGTACTTTGTGCTTTTTATTTCCACGCGCGCACGCCTGGAAACATACGCCGAATTGGTGTAATACGACCTGTTGCTCAGCCGTATATTTTATTATTTTATTCCATGTACGTAAATCTATATATTGATTTATTTTCTGTCGCTCGAGAAATTAAATTCCACGTTCGCTTATGTGTACTTCTCTGTATATGTTTCGCTCGAAAGACATTGTATTAGGTCGTCCGAAAAGTGTCTTTCGTTTCATAAGGAAATAATCGATGCATAATATTTTCCGTTTTATATTATTTTATCGAATTACGTATGATCCACTTTGTTCTATCAAAATAAAGATCATAACGTTCGACAGATGAGGTTTCATGTTTGTATAAAGATACATCGTTGTAAAGGACGGGTCTGTAAAAGAAAGACACTTTTCAGACAACCTAATATCTTTGAAGTACTTGCAATCTTACTTACACAATATCTTATGCTGTTTCGACGTCCTAATAAACACCCTAAGCAGAGAGCACACGAACCATAATACCAGCCTACGTAACGGCAAAGGAAGGATAAAGTGGAAGCGCGGTGTATTAGCACAATCGTATTTAGGAGAATTAATCGAACCGATCGAACGCTCGCAGTTTCGATCCTCCATAAGCCTCGCCATTCAGTCGGATGAAAACAGACAGCCGCTTTGTAAGCAAACGTTCTAACGCTAATTGAACGTTGGAGCCATCGTATCGTGCACCGATGTATACAACCGATGTTTCGCAATATGCCAGGCACTTTTAACCGATGACGCTTCTAGAGCGGTTAGATAACCGAAAGTACATCAAAGTTGGCATTCGCACGAGGGATCGCTGCGCAGCGATGAACCACACGGATTCAGTTATTCGTCGGCTGTGCCGATGATAGCTTTTCGACGAATTATCGCTTCGTGATCGCGAATAATCATGGGCGAGGTGCATTCGATTTTCGAGACGGTCGACGGTTGGATACGGAAGCTGAAAAGCTGCCATAACGCGCCGATCCCCAGAACCCAGATTGCCGAAACGAAAATCACGATCGAAACGAACGATACGATTTTCGATCACGAGATATGGAGGCAAGCGTTGCTGATCGAGGCACCTGCTCTTCGCAACCTGCTGTTCGGTGTGCCCGAGAACAACATCTTCGAGATCATTTGTACGATCAATCGCTTGCTCTTCTTTTACGTAATCATCAAATGGATCAATTACGAAGCCTGGGTACTGGCTGGCGCCGAACCCTTCGTTTTGAACCGGTGAAAGCTTGGCTATCAGTAAACGACCATGTCGACGTGTTCCTTCGTTCGAGTTGATCCGTACGATTGTCAACCGATAGTGCAGTGCCTTTGAATGGCCTCGGAAAAAGATTTGGACAGGGAAGAGCGAAGAAAGTATTGATTCAAGAATTAATTGAAACCTATGGAGAAAAGACGCGAATGATTTTATAAAGAAAGTGAAAAGCTTTATGTAAGAAGAAAGAAATACTTGATAAAATATAATTTTTCCATCGTCTTTTATGTTTCCTGAAAGTCTTAGCGCTTTACATGTTCCTCCGGCGAGTTAGCGTTTCGAAAATTCTGCCACTTGTCTTTCCTCTTGGTTCGACTAAGTTTCGATTAGTTTTTACCTTTTTTTGATAATATTGAAATATTCTACAAAAGTTGTAATTTTTACTAGAAATTACAAAAAATATCTCGCATATTCAATCTTCCTTTTTAAGTTACAAAAAGTGTCCCATGTATGTTTTTCATGTTACTTCAATTTTTATTACAAATAACAAAAGATGTCTCGTATATGTTTCAAAAAAATTCTACGAAAGCTGTAGTTTTGCATCGAGAAAGATAGAAATTCGCAGAATTTTATATCGCACCAGAATTCCAGCTCTAAGAATCGAAGAGGCGAATCTACGTTTCCGATCAAAGTTAGCTATTCACACTAAGAGCAGTATAGTCGCAGCAAATTTATTAGTAACGAAAAATAGCCACGAACATACACGGCTGTATTCGCTGGAAACGGCGTAGACTGACAATTAGTTCGGAAAACTTCTGAATATCACGTTACACAAGCTCGCAAGTGTCGTTTGGTTCCTTCAACTAAATCCTCGTCTCTCCGTCTAACGTTTAGCTGGAAGATACGCGTTTCGAGGAAAAGAGAGAGAAAGAGAGAAAGAGAAACAAGGAGTGGGCGGCAATATTTTCAAGAATCAACATACCAGCGAACGCTAAAATTAAGTCACAGTTCTATACCGATTCACGGAATACGCGCCAATAATTATCGTTCGAGCTTATTCCCAACAACGCAGACAGCGTTTCAGGCAGTTGAATTTTTATATCCGCTGTTATCGTTAATTGCGCGAAATGCCGGGGACAGAAGGCGGAAATTGCGAAGGATCTGGTGTCGATGATACGAAATGAAATTTAGCCGCGATCGAACGCAATTTATTTCCATGTCCATGCTCTAAATCCGTGGCCGCTAGCGAAAATAGACTGCGGTTTCCGTCAAATGCACACGTCTGTCCGTTTCGTCTATCGAAACGTTCGGCTTTACACGCTTAACGCCAACTATACGTGTATGCGAACGTGTACTTTGCCGAGTATCGCGAAAAATGCTGCGCGGATAAAACGTTTGATCTTTACGCTTATAAAAAGAAAATGTTGGAAAAGAGATTTTAGCGAGAGGAAGAAAAAGAGAGAAAGAGAGAATAACGAGAAAGCTGAATCTCCGCTGGTATACTTAGCAATAATAATGTTTTAATATAATCTAATAATAATAATAACAATATATAATATAATATTATAATAATAATAAAACAATAATGATCTAAATATTCACCGATAGACACGTGGATATGAAAGAGCAAAGATAATCAGCTATTTGCAAAATTTTGTTGAAGGAGGTCGTCGAGGGGAAATTAATTTTCGTTTAAATTCTAAGTGGAGCAGTGGTCGCCAACTCTCAAAGAAACCCTCGATAGACGAAGCGATTAAAACTATTAAGATGAATAAACGATTGTTAATGAAATATTATATTCTTGCCGTTGGCTGGTTCATATGTAAGCGCAGAGGCGTGATTCATCGTGGAAAACGCGAGGTTTATACAGATTTCCAGGCGGCTTTTGTTGTAAAACTGTCCACACGAGGGAACACATGACGCGTGTCTCCTTTTTCTTTGGTAAACCATGTTCTGCTGCCAACATCCGTCCTTTCAATCGTCGAGTTTAACGTTCAACTGGTAGAAACGGAACACGTTGCGCTAAAATTTGAATCAACGCGATACACGGACGTGGTATAGTAAGATAGATAGTATACTTATTTATGTACGTACATTACAAACGCTGTTTTATTTTTAATACAATAGGATATGATTAAAAAATTGCAGATATAGCAATCTGGAATGATCTTATGGTTTATTATTATTATTATTATTATTATTATTATTATTATTATAGTTATATAACAACAGGAGAAGATTGATTTTTGAAAGATAATATATAATATTTAAATATAAAATTATCCCATTTGCATCATGGCCCTACTTAAAAGGACAGTTGAAGACATGAGCGGCGTTCAACTGACGACTGGTCCCTATGATCGCGTGCGGTCGGTCGTAGATGCAGTGAATGACATCGGAATTCTTCATGGAGTTTATCGAAAATTTATTGTTCGAAACGATTGGTAGACAATGTTACTTCGCAAACATCGCATCTTACATTTTTTATAACAGAGAAAAAAGTAAATATTATTTATTAAAAAAAAATTATTTAGATTAAAATGGAAATTAAATCATATTATTCCTCGTGGGATTCTTTAAAATGGTCAATACATAATGGTATATCGCAAATATGGCATTTAAAGACCGTTTCTCTTCGAGTACGTTTACATCCATTGGGCCAACTAAATTTTAGTTTACATTATAAAGTTAGAATATTTTTTAAATTTGAATTTGTTAAATTTAATTAAGATTGACAGTACTTACTTATAGTGGCAGTTAAAAAGATTTTCGCAACAAGAATAAGACTTGCTTAGAAAATAATAAATAAAGGCGAGATACCGACAAACGGGTCAAACGTGATCTCTCACATCTGAAAAATACTTAGCTACTGAAATAAAAAGCAAATGGGTTATGCAGAAAATCTCGATAGAATACAAAGGCAAAGACAAAAGAGTGAGGAGATAGAAAATTAGCATTTGTAATTGTTGAAACTCATTACATAAACTTTCTTATTTAGGAAGCAGTTTGTCCCTGCGGTTATATGAATTTCAAGCTATCAATCACAGATCTACGTATATTGTTAACTACAATTTTAACGGATAATTAAAATTTAGTGGCCGTTCCACTAATAGCAAGAGCCGCATCAATTATTAATTTGCCAATTTGCTAATTCGCCTAAACGCGATTGGCAGCGGTTAAATTCCCAGTTCGTCTGATCGGGTTGAGATTAGGAACAATCTTGCTTTTGTGTTTCACGGTTCATTAGATATTCTGCACCGTGCGTTTCTATTTTCAGCTGATGTTTGACCATCCATTCGAAAGTAGTCCAATCCTAATGACCAACTTTCAGTATGTCCATCGATATATTCCGAATCTTCACCGTTGTGTGTTGTATTTTTTTCACACCGTTCAACTCGACTACAGCTACTGTAACAGCAAGCATAGCATAAACATCTTCATAGTTGAAAATTTACAATTTTGTTTTCGAAACTAATTCTTTTGATAAGTGTAGCTTCTAGGAGAAAACAGAGTTCACAGATTCGCGTTTAACTCGTAAAAGTTTAAAAGAAACGTCTACTGAAAGTTGCAAGATAAGATTTGTTGAACAGTGTAATTAGAGATAACGATCGTGAAAGTACCGAGTTAATTGAGAAATTTTTCAAAATAAAGTACAGATTATTGCACTTTGACTGTTCGAAATTAATAGCAAGAAGCATACACTTTGTCTGCGCTTTGTTCAAACTGCTTCGAAATTCGAAAAAGAAGCATCGATTTGGAAAAAACCCGCATCTTCGAAGCGTTCAGGTTTAACGAAGTGTAAACAACATTTCTTTGTTTTCTTTTCAGGTTTCTCAGCTGTTATTCCAACTTCTAGATATAAAATAAAAGGAACATAAATGTATTAGCTGTCCGGCCGCGCCTTCGTCCTCACAACCCCCGAATTTATGTTTATTACTCTCTGTTTGAACGCTCCTTTAGGACTTGAATTTGGAAAAATGCTCCAACACAAGGCTATTTATTTCTAACGACCAGCTTATTTGCCGCATTCTAAATCACCAGCTTTAACGGATATAGAGATGCGGTTTTCCTTTGACGAAACAACTTGCCCCTTTTTTGTCCCCATTAAGGGTTGAATTTCGAAGAACGCTGAAACACGTGTTTGTTTATTTTTGGTGCTGATTTCTAGTGAATTTTTAATGAGTGCACAACTACAGCCACTCGTGCGATATGAGTTGTTTTAAAAAAAGTTTTTACTCCAGTTTTACCCCTTTAGGCAGCGTGTTATTTAAATCATTTAAATAATAATCTAATATTATTATATTATATTATATTGTTATATCATAATCATTTTAATAATAATTTAAATCATTTCTTATCCCACGTTTGCGTCGTAAAAGAAATATACCGTGCAAATTTCACGTTTTTAGCGATTTGGACACGTTGATGACTCAAAATTTAGCTGTTTGAATTTGTTTCATGAAAATATGTCGTAATTTCTCCACTTCTTTATTCCAGAAGCAAAAACATCTGTTTATATTGTTTGTGTAATTATGCTACTCACGTTTCTCGTTCCACTGCTAATTGCGTCCCAGTATTGTTCATTTCTTTCAACGTTCTTCAGAATATCGCGTTTTAGAATAGTCCGTTTTTAGGAAACGTCTTTTGGAAATGAAACTTACGTCTGCTCAGTTAGAAATCGTTTTAATCCGAGATAATAAGCGTCAGCTAAACGACTGCTATGATTATTGGTCCGTGATACTGTTCCACTTGTATCTCGTTGCCCATGCAAATGTTTTAAATACAATCGGAATAAAAATTCGACGGAAATTAGACGACTCTTGTAGAAGTATCTCTGCTATGGTAAGAGTATCAGAGGAAGAAAGAAATATTTACATTTCAAGATGTTGTTTTCTTCTTTAGACGTGACTTTACTATTTCATGGGGCACGTTATGGCGATCTATATGCGTAAATGTCTTTCTGGGAGGTCTACGATCTATTTCAGAAAACATCACATGCTGCGTTCGTGTCGTCGATTTCATTGGCATTTCGTGAAGAAAACCTGGCTAATTACAATTTCTTTAGTGAAAAATAATAGTGTTTGAATAACTACAGCTTCAGTTAATGTGGATATAAAAATACGATATCGGTGAGATCAATTCAGATCAAATCAGTAATTGCATATGAAATTCACTATTTTGATGAATGGAATGTTCCTCTTCTACTTTGTGGCATCTTCCTGTACCAACTATTACACTACTGCTAACAAGAAGAGAAAAGCAGAAGTTTCTTCGTTATTTGACACCTGTAGTTTTCCAAAATCTATTATTTGTACTCAATATTATACACCTGAAGATTGAATAATTTTGTATTTGTTTTATTCTATTTGTCTCTTCGTTCTATTTATTCTGTTGTATAAAATTAACGTGAAATTAAGGTAGAAATATGTTGTTTTGCGCGCTGAGAGAACTGCGACCTATGAAGTTTATAATATACAGAAAAATAAAATCGACTTTGTTTATTTATGGCACCGTCACTGCTAAGGAGTGATATATGATGTAGATAATAAATAAGTAAATGACTATGGAAATAAGATTGAGAGATAATTTGAAAGATATCAATTATTCTTCGTACGTAGAAATAAGCTTCGACTATTTAATCCGCGAAAGAAATTTCTCTGTCTCGCGATAACACGAGATAACGCAATTAATGTCCATATTTTGTCAATTTATAATACACCGACTTCGAACTGTGAGATTCTGAGAGATATAATTGTTATCGAGAAAACCATTTTGTTTCTTGATAAAAATAATTTGAAACGTTCAATAGGAACGAGTGAAGGTAAAAGTATCTACGTTGCTCGGCATTTTCCTGCGGACGATACAAGTAGACACGAAGTATCCAAGAGAATTCACGGTGCCTCGCGTGACTTTACATTTTGGTGTTTTAGCTGAAAATTGCTTATTTAATAACGAGGCAAAGGTTCAAGGATACTGCAGGAAAGTCGACTAGAACGTTTGCTTAAAAGAGAAAAGAAATTGGATTTTTGGACAAAGTATTCCGTTGCATAGTTTTGTTACGTTGCAACGCTATCTTATAGTCCTTTTTGCGGATCGATAGAATCTATTCATCGATCTTGAAATGTTCGATGATGGGTCAAAATGTGCGAATTAACGAGAATTATCGAATATGGACAATGAACTTTTCCAATCTTTTTCATCCAAATTGATAGGTCGATTTTTTAAGCATTTTACAAATGGACTAATTATTGTTTCATTTTAAACAATATTGAATATGGATCTTTTACAAAATTTACATTTACGTAGAACTTTGCCTACCTTCTTCTCAATTTATTGATCGATTCTTTTCAAATTTCGTAAATGGAACGACACTTTTCAACCATATGAAAATCTACTGGGGAATACCTTATGTAAATCGTCAAGTGCATTCATCTCGCTTTCTGCACTCGAAGTTGGTCCAGATGAATTCGATTTAATCGCTTATTTTTTATTAATACGTTATATTGTTTATTGAACATGAAACTGCTACAAAATTGACGCGGAGTTTTCCCATCTTCTCCTCAATCCATCGATCGATTGCTTTTAAATTTCGTAAATGGAACGACGCTTTTCAACGATATGAAAATCTACTGGGAAATACCTTATGTAAATCGTCAAGTGCATTTATCTCGCTTTCTGCACTCGAAGTTGGTCCAGATAAATTCGATTTAATCGTTTGTTTTTTTATTAATACGCTATATTAAATAATAAAATTTCCTGTCTTTTTCTCAATCCATTGATCGATTGCTTTCAAATTTCATAAATGGAATGACATTTCTCAGCAACGTAGAAACCTGCAGAAGATCTCATTAATTCGTTGTATTATTTCCAATTAAACAAAATTGGATACGAAGCTGCTGCTAAATTGACGCAGAACTTCTCCTACCTCTTTCTCAATCCATTTATCGATTGCTTTCAAATTTCAAAAATGAAGTGACAATTCTCAGCAACGTAGAAATCTACAGAAGATCTCATTAATTCGTTGTAATGCTGCTACAAAATTTACGCGGAACTTTTCCTACCTTCTTCTCAGCCAACTCTTTTTCTAATCGATTCTTTTCAAATTTCATAAATAAAATAACATTTCTCAATGACGTAAAAACCTACAAAGAGATACCTGCTGTAAATCATATGTTGGTAAATTCGTCTTGTTTGTATGTCGTGTCGCTAAAGAGATAAAAAAGAAAAAAAAAATAAGAACCCGGCAGGGAAGTAAGAAATATGGGAGACGCGGAGTGCTTTAAAGTTTTCCTGAAATATTACACGTCCGGATACCTCCAAAGAGGATTTTGTACGAATATCAATCCGTATTTCCCTCGGCATCTCATCATCCGGAGGCTAACACGCCCCTATCACAGGAACTCGACGTATGATGTAGAGGAACGACGTGATGCACACGGTGCTCACTGTGATGCATTCTGGCCGTGGTCGTTGGATCGAAATTGTATGCCGCGTTCCACGATTTTCTCGGCATGGAGCCAGCTCGTGACATGGGCCGAATTCTCTTTGTCCACGTTACCCTACCACGGTCACGATGCCCATCGAAGCTTCTTCGTACAGGCGGCGGAAAAAAGTAGGAAAAGGAGAAAGAGCGGAACAGTTGGTAATTCCGCGGAGAATTTCGACAGCGTTGTTACTCGTTCGACCCAGTTTGTCCAGCATGAACAAACATTTACAGCAATAGCGAAGCTACTAGGCCCCTGGACGACAATGACAAATGTACCAGTTGCGCGCCAGCTTTCAGAGAATTTTCCTTCTGCTTGTTCCTTCTGCTAATGGAATTTAGAACGAACGCAACTCCATCGTTGTACCATTTCTCGCTCGCAGACAACAATCCGTGTTATGGTGAGTTTAAAGCACCTCCGCTTGCTTTAGCAAAATCCAGTATAACGAAAGTATAGAGTACACGTTCGCCGTTTAACGATCGTTGCCATCAGAAATCGAACATCCGAATGCTCTGAAAGCATTCCGCAAATGTCGATTTGTGGTAGACGATGTGGCGTGTTGTTGGTTAAAGTAATAACGAGACGAATTAATTTAATTAACTATATTTACAGGTATTTTAAATTGTAGAATACAAAATTAATCGCAAGCATTGCTCGCTTGATGATATTCGTCATAATGATTGCACAATGCTGCGGTACTGATACTAATCGCTATGCTGATTCGTTACACTGATTCGTTATACTGACTTACCGACTCGATATTGATATTCATTCGCACTACTCACTGTGTCTGGAGGACATGGTCGTCTATTTATACTGGTCGAGGGACGTACCAAAAGGTTTGAACTTGTCGCCGGTTGTAGGTTGCACGTAGCAGCGAAATTACTTTGTCCAGAGTTTGTTTATTACAGTATCGTGCGTCGTACAGTGTTAATCCTCTGTGGCAAAACAAGTACGTAACGTGTCTTCGAATCGAAATGTCCTCAAACGCATGTGCCGCTACAGATTTTTTCAAATACTCAGAACGTGTCCTGGCGTTCGTCGCGAATATAGAAATAGTCACGGAAACCAGTTGACGAAGCAAGCTTGTGCCGAGACACGTGGCAAAGATGCTAACCTGTAACTGCAGAGATGATAGTTGATACAGAAAGACAAGGCCGACGCAGGGCAGGTTTAATGCGTTCGCCGGAATCAGGCCCCGCGGTCTACGAAAATTACCCAATTAAAAAACACCGATTTTGATTAACATTTTACAAAATAATGATACCATTAACAGATGCAAGACATTTTTTTAGTAGGGATGATTCAGTTTAGAGGAGTGAGAAAAATCATAAAAGTTCAGGGTAACTCCTCATATCTTGGAAACTACTTTAGATAAAAAAATTCAGGCGCTTTCAGAAAAATGTACTTTTTAGAGAAATTAAACTACATCAATAATTCTTTGCAAAAGTCATACGTGATTACAGATTTTCTACTTTCACTGAATTTTTTGCCCCTTGAAAGCAAATTGTGCGTGCGAAAAAATGAATTTGTTTAAAAAGCTGCTTATAAAAATATGTAACAGCTTTGTAAATAAATAATTCCTCGTTTTAAAATTTAACTGTAAGATTTCAATGTGCATTCAGGCTCCGCAAAATTTTGAACCCGACTCCGTAAAAGGTCACGCCGGACCTGCAGAAAGATCAATTTGAACCAACATCAATTGAACAATGTCAGTTTTTACATGGATAATTGTAAATACGATGCGTTGACTTGCTGAGAAAATAATATCGGTTTTTCATCGAACTATCGGAAAAACAGTTTCGAGTGACTGATATTTCAGAGTTTGCGATACGATCATTTTATTAAAATGATATTTTGTGTTGACGAAGAACTTGACTCCTCGAACTGGCAATTCAACGAAGTCGATAGAACGGGCAGCTTCGATAGTTGGACAAGGAGAAAGACAAAGCCTGTTTTCGATCTAAATTACTTTATTATTTGTTATACGAATGTGGCTTAGGTTTGGGTATAAATATTTAAAATTCCTTCGCAGCCTGCCTTTTAGTAATTTGAAAATTATTTCGGATTAATTGGATTATTATGGAATTATTAATTAAATTATTACCGGAGAAATATAAATATTTTTTATTTGTGTAAATGAGAATGATTTATATTCCTTTGTCAACAATTAAATTAAAGAAACAGAATAATGTATAGTGTCTGAAATTCGGCAACATCTTCAGGAAGATCCAAAGTACTGCAAAGGTGAATATGTATGTACAAGTTATTTGCGACTTATTTTCACTTGTACAAATTATTTCCTTGTTTGTAAATACGTGTAACTCATTTGTATAAATCGCGATTATAATTAGTCATAAAATAATAAAATTGAGAAAAGGTGGTCAATCGTTTAGAAAATTTGTGCGAATGGCGCAGAATTGGTCCGCAGTTTGTTGTTAAGAAATAGCGAAACCGGTTCCACGGAACACCAAAAATATTCGGAACGACTACGAAAATAAAACTCGTATCGTAACCATGATATTTTATGAACACTAAAGTGTAATACTCGAACAAGTGTCCCGTGATTGGTAGAAACGAATGAAGTTGATTATAATATGAAAGGCCTTTCAAACGATTCGCGATATGGGTTACAGATGAGCCTATAATCAAGAAACAAATCCTTTATTAACGCGACTAAAGAACAAGTATATCGATTTTGCTAGATAATGTACATTATGAAGAATAACAAATTTTGCAATACTGTCATGCACCAACTTCTGTATAAACATGGAGGAAACAGCGTTATAATTTGTGGCTGTGGGATATTTGAGAATCGATCAAATCAACAGATTAAAATGTTCATTTGCATATTGTGAAAGAAAATTTAGAAAGAGGAAGTTAAATTCTGTAAGAAATAATAAAGGGGATATTAGGAAATTGTTATTACACACCATGTCTCCAAACAACTTCAAACTTCCAACTAAGTAAATTTCCAAATAAATAAAAAATAAGTGAACTCGCCTGAATTCTTATTTGAAGGTTGAAGTAGAAGAACGACTAGAAAATGTTATGTTAAAAATAACCGAAGTTCAGAATCTGAAATATTATCCGAGTAAGACGATACTCAATCAACTGTCAGCAAGACATTAATTAATGTAATACGAAAAGGAGAAGGTATTGTGCGTAGGAGATTATTAAAATGAAAGGAGGAGGATGATTAATTGAAAAAGTATCGATAACAAATTTATGTTCCAATATCTCTTACATTATTCTTTCTACTAATTAATTGCTGACAGTAGAATGTATCAATAATTTTCTTTATAATAATAATAAATGTCATATAATAAATAAATATCGTTATTTATTTACTATTTTTTCTTTCAATATTATATGACGTCAAATAAATCATGATACATGGTACAGTTCTGTTTAATGTAGCTAAAAATGTCATTATTTAAATACATTAAATTTTTCTAATTTATGTACACATACGTACGTATACATACATACATACTTAATACATATTGATATTTTATTTCGAGCAAACAGTTTCGTTGTAAATGTTCGAATAGTTTCATAGACGGTGATGATTGAATTTTTTTACACTTGCTTAATCGATGAAAAAGTTTGAAGAAATTGCTTTTACGGGTTTTGTTCGTTTTACATGCTCGGAATAATAAGAATCCTAACAAGAATCCCGATATCGATTGATATTCTTAAGAGTATTTGCTTTAGATTCAGTGCTCGATAAAGAAGAATACCAGATAAAAACCCGATAATTGTAAAAATACTATAAAGTAGAAAATATTGTATTCTAATATCTCTTAATTCATTAGAACGATTTAGTATAATTGATCAATCGAAAATTAATTGAAAAATTAATCCTTTTACGTTCATTAACAAAGTTGAAGTATTCTGAAATACGAATTTTCATCGAGTTGAAATCAATATTCATCTTCAAATTGCCATTAAAAATATTACGTTGAACAGATTAAATTACAATTCAATTCCATAAATCATGCTTTACTAAACTGACGAATATATTCAATTTATTGAATTCTTTATACAGCGTGGTGCAGTTATATGGCATTGTCTAAATATCTATCTTCTTCATTGTCGTATAAAAAACGTTTTAAAGTTTTTACTGAAACATATAACGGTAGAAAAAACATTTCTTAAGATAATTTTTTTGCGACATCGTTTTAATACTTTTATACAAAGAATAAAAAGCGCATCGACTGGTAATAAATATAGGACCTTGAGAAACATTCTTTCCACAATGACATGCGTTTTTCGAAATAGCCTAACTTTGGCTTAAGAAGTTTTCACGTAACGATAAATAAAGACATAAAATCTGAAAATCTAGAATGATTAAACTTACGATTCCATTTAGCTGATCCATTCTGAAATTTCTTATTTATTGGCTTGGCAACTAAGTGATTGCGGATTTTGCCATTAGATAATATTGACAAAATCCGCAATCACTTAGTTGCCAACCCAATACAATCTGCTCAAAAACGCCATTATGAAATTCCTTACGTACGATGTGGTCAAAATTACTTCAACGAATCTTATTATCATTGTGAAACTTTTTATTTGAGAGATGCTGAAAATTACTATCACGATTATGAAATTTTTTGCTCACGACATGCTCGAAATTGCTTTAACGAATCCCGTTACCATTATTGGCATCCGAACAATTATCCATAACGTCGGCTCAAAAATATTCTCGATGATGAACAATGAACGTTTATTCGGCACAGCTATTTGGAATCTTGCTGCGTAAAAATTTATGGCTTAATTGGCCGAGAAACTTAATTAAAATAGCCGAAGGTGTGCACGAAGACAATCGGCTTTACAGCATTTTCCCAACGGCGCTGAATAATTATCTTAATGCACGCTCGCGCTACTTCCTTCCACGTTTGCATCTTTATATGCATGGCTAGTCTGCAGCTGCAGCTGCGGAACACCGTCCTTGTAACATCTCGGTCAGCAAGCTCGATCGAAGGTTTCAACACCCACGAGTTTCATTCGAATGATCTAACAAGTTTTCGTGTGATGGCACGTGCGCTCCCTTACCTTTTACAGGGCCATTTTATACGTCGCAAGGATTATATCGCGCTTAATTTTCTGTTTGTTTTCGGCTCGCAGATAGTATGCTTGCATTTGCAACTCATTGATCGTTCATTGATAACGCCATACGTATCAAGGGAAGTAGAACATGAAGTACGAGGATATTTCGCGATGCTTTTAAAAGCTCTGTTATTACGTACGACTGAGAAGATTGCGCTGTGTTTGCACGCAATGTTACACGAACTTTCGCGAAACAAAGGATACAATTTGTTTTCTTAACGCGATTGCCAGCGGGATCTATTTTCTAAATCTCGCGCCGCAATATGATTTACAGTGTGAAGAGCGAAGGTTATTTTCGACGTGACTGTTTCGAATTGTACGAAGATTAGCGAAACAAATAGTAGCTGTTTGTAGTATGCTGCGAGCCCTTATACAAAGTGACTGTTTGTTTACCGCCCTCTGCAATTTGTCATTCATTGAAACTGAAAACTTGAACCAGTTTACAATTTGATAAGATAGGCAACAGAGAAAATTGGAATTGCTTGGGATAAGTGTTCTCTTCTATATCTGATAAACATTTTGGATAAACTTTATTAAGTTCTCTCTTTGAAAGACTTAAATAAATATTCATTGTAACTATCAGTAAAATTAGAAATTGTACTGTTACACTGTATATTACTTTGTTATTGTAGAAGCATTTTCAAGTGATGATGCAAATTCAACTGGAGATGAATAACAATTACACAAAAGTAAATAAATAGGAATACAAGCAATAGAACGTAACGGATAAAAAAAATAAATGAATATTTAACGAATAAAGATGTACAGATGATATCAATTTTGAAATAATGTTTATTACACCAATAAAGCTATTGTGATTAATAAATCTTACGTGATATTTTATATATAAATGCTTTCATGTTCCATTCTTGTTGTTTCATTGCTTAGAATTAATCAAAATAAATCGTGCGCAGCAAATATAAAAACGTTATTATTTACATTGCAAATGAAATAACTTTCTCACATTCGCCTCGTTTAAACGATTACAATATTAATGTCAATAATCAAGATTTTGAATATTATACTGACAATATACACATATAAGATTGTCATTATTTTTTATGTAGAATATTATCGCGGATACAAATTTTTATACTCAATTTTTCAAACTTCGTATTATGAAGGATCCATAGGACGATTGTGAAGAAAATCCTACACGACAAAGTATACTGACGTTTTTCCTCCCCTTTCATGTTTTTGTTTCGGGAATACATTTTCTCACTTTTTTTCACACTTGGCAACCGTTGTTTTTTTTGTCTACGATTGGTCCCTTCTCCTTCCCTTTTTTTTTTCCTCCTTTCATCCCCAACTGAGCTTTGTTCAAGTAAGCAAGGGAGATCCTGAAAAATTGGAAACAGAATTGCAAACACAGGCGAGGATTCGAACCAGAGTCCTGAGCATTTTTGTAGCCAGCTACGCTAACCACATCGCCATCGCCTCCCATATCCTGACGTTTACTTTTAACGCTATTTCTTTCTACGAAAATCTAATGTTTTTATTTATGTTAGCAAGTTTTGACCATGATGTCTCCATTTCATCAGCCTTCGCCTTCGATGTATTTAACTCAAGACGAAGGTTCTGCAATTCGTTTCCAATTTCAGTCAAGTTTACCTTTTTATTTATTACCTAAACTGGGTAATTGATTATTATTGTCTTAGACGTGTTCTGAACTTATCAGGTAAGGTGCGTCCACAGATGACGCTGTCTCTGCGTCTGTTGGCTCCACCTGAATATTAAAATGAGTTATTAAAATTAATACGAGAATAAAAATAAACATGCCTTAAAGTGTTTGAATGAGCTTGGTTTAAACTCAGCTCATTGATCGGCTACGTACGACAATGTTGACATCCTTCAATATTGACAATAATATTGACAAGACCATAAGAACCGAACGTTTCAACACAAACCAGAAAAGATAAAGCTACCCTTATCCCGATTATCACGTTGTAGATTAAGCCATGAACATTTAATAACAAAACAATCACGTCCTAATTTCTTGTTGGATTTTAATGTTGTTTTGATTGGGTCGCCAACGTCGTCATTACCATGTAGCATATTTTAATGTCAAAACCGAAATGAGGTCTAACCTGAATGATTCTCAAAGAATTCTTGACGCGTTTGAGATTTTTAAACAGATAAATCTACCCGATTCTATGTAATTAAGTATTATTCAATGTTTCAAGCAAGTAATTATAAATTATGTTTCTCTTTTCTTTTCATTTTATTTGGTAGTCGTTAGTGACTTTATGGTCAATGGAAACACCTTGAACTAAACTCATAAATAAATACGTAAATAAATAATTGATATTGACGACAGTATTGATCGTTTGAATGTACCTTAGATGCAAAACACGTGTTCATGATTGATGCAAATTGAAGAAATGTCTAATAAAAATACTACGACTTTTAACTTACAATATACACAGTAATAATACAACTTTTACTTACGGCATAAAAGAATTTACGATACATACATATTTCCGTGAATTTACACGCTGTTTTACTTTCGATAACATGCCGCAGAGAAATACGGCCTGCCAATTCAACAGCAACCACTGTACACATATACATACATATTCTATACATATATTCAGAGAATATCAGAGGACTTTGATTTTGAACGAGACACTTTTATAATCCTTGGCTCTTATCTATTTTCGCGTTAAACCGGGAAAACAGGGAATGGAAAATTAATAAAATAGATAGAGGGTGGGTGGTCGGTGAAATCTCCAAGTAGGCGTGTTACGAACGATGAATTTCTGGTTTATTTTTAGGCATTCTACTTGAAATTCTACTATAGCCGTCGATTCATCGGTGTCTCGATTCTTTTTACATAATTCTCGAAATTTGTGTATAAATTTGCCTCTTCTCTTAATAGAAGAGAGTATTATGTTGAATCAGATATGAAAAAAGAGAAACTGATTCATTTGATCGTATACGATCGGTGGTATATTTAGCGTTACGTATCACAAAAGAAAATGAAATAGGATTCTGATCATCGATTTCGTGAATCCGATTAATCATGAATTATATATTACATGTTCTTGCGCGAAACAAATTTCAAATATCGTTGTTAAATGTAGTAATAATTTTCCATATCTTCCATATAGATCAATGTATTGTTTTTAAGCTTCGTAATATTCCAAGGAACATTTTTAATGCAATATCAACAATAAAAGATCTTTTAATACATAAATCCTACGATAATTAAACTCACAATTTTAAATACAGAAATACTATCGTTATAATCTTCGTTAAAAGAAACTGATACTTTTACTTCATCTTTAGTCCTCTATAACGTTATGTAACTTCAAAATTGCATTTTGAAAATGTTTTCTAACTGTTGCTATATCGTCCTATTTTATATGGACATATTCGTTGAATTTTTAACTCCTAATTTCAAATTAAAGTAAAAAGCTCGAATCGATTCTGATTCTTTATTCCGTAGAAATAAAAGAAATTCCGTAGCAATAGGACATTAAACGATGTAGCTTTTATTTTAACAACGTTTAAGAGTCACATTTCATCTTTCTTCATTAACAGTTCCTTACTTGTACCAACATTTACCAAACTTTAATTTATTCAATTAGTCTTCTTTGTATCCTACGAAGCTACATAGAACGAAAGTTGCAAGAATATATTATCAAATACCAAAAACTAACAAGAAAAAGACTACAAAGGAAATAGAGGCACCCATAACTTGTAACAACAAGCGTTGCTAATAGCGTCTCGTAGATTGGCTGACTTTAAATTTTAAAGCTGCTACATATATCGAATTTCGAATCGTTAGGTGCGGTTTATACATGTTCCATAGGTTTAATAAGAAAGGATGAGACCAGGCTTACCGCTTTAGCTTGATTTAACTTTCTTCCTTTAGCAATTTTCGGAATCACTGGATCTTTCAACCCGTCAGCCCACCTTATCGATCGTTCATTCATTGGTTTTAGAAATATCTGCCTATCTCGTGGTAGGTCAGGCTTAGCGGAATTACGTCGGACGTTGGGACTAACGATCTGACGTGGGATGTTTGATACGAGATGCGAACTGCGTCATCAATAAGTTTCTCAACGTCAATGACATTTTCTCATTTTTAACCATTCCATCTCTGACACACCATCGTGTACGTAATTTACGCGTTGAAAACTTTGCTCGATTTTAGAACTGTCGTCCTAACGCTTATCCCCTTTCCCTTTTTTAAATATAGCTTGTATTTTTCGAAAAGGTTAAGCAACTAAATCGTGTTTTCGATCAAAGCTGGCTCGACGCTCTTGTATCATGAATGTAGATATTTTCTTGTATTACACCGGGGAATTTAATAATGAAATAGAGCGGAGCAAATGCGTACGCCGACTTTGGCTTTAATACTCTAGAGATTTTATTTAAACTTAAGAAACGCGACGGAAGAGATCTACTTTTCTTTGCGTACAAAAGGTAACGTCTTATGCCGTAAATTGACGATGCCCTACTTTTTCGAAGAACCGTGCAGCCTGTAATTTTCTCTACAATTAACTATCGTCGTTAATATCAAGAATTTAAGATACACCCCTATGGTCTAATGTGTCTACAAGAATTATCTTATACGGTTGCAACAGTCCACGTAATCTCATTTACGTTCTAATTTTTCGTATTCTTATATAATCCTTACTGGATTATAATTTTGCTCTTAACTTATTTTAAGTTAATTTCAAGTAAACAATCTTCGTTATGCCTACATTCGTGTAACGCAAATTTTTTGCTGTATATACGTTTACGCAAAATAAATTGTATATAATAACAAATAATACTAAATATAAACTATATCTATATTTTCGGATTTTACCAATAGAATTACACATATTAATATTATGTTTTCATGGGCACAATTAAAGAAATGAAACAAATTGAAATTCGTTCGGTCTGTTGGAAACTGTAATGTGTATTATATTTCGTTTTATGGATTTTCATATATCATGTGCATTTTTGTCTTCAAAACATTCTGCATTACAACTACTGCTCGTTACAGTGTTAATGAAATTCAAAATGTTTCATATAACATTATATATTCATACAAATTTTCAACGTATTCCTAATACATCATTCATACAAATAAATTTCACCAACCGATGCACGTTCTTATTGACGTACAAAATTTAATAAAACGCATACCGAGTCCTTCAAAATTAACATTGTCGATGAAGGAGAAAAAATTACACGAGCGCGAGTTCGACTGCTCGGATGATTAGACAAAGGGCGCTAAGAGAACCATGTTCTTTCTATTATCATACTTAGAACCGTGCACAGACTTTGTAAGGTTGGTCAAATAAAGGCCAACGTCAGCTGCGTCGTATTAGAAATTTTTCTAGCCGGCTCTATCGCGTCTTTGTTTCGTTTTCACATAGATATCCCGCACCCATTCTATCGAAATCAATGCGCTCCTTTTATTGCCATTTCCTGAATAACGCACACCGTACCGTCTTTGAAAAAGTAACAAAAGCTACGAGACACGATAACAGGCGAGAAAAAAGGGCGCCGCAGGCGATACCTGCAGCTTAAAAGAACTCGCAATAAGCTCCAAGCGCTTTAAAATCTCTATATCTCACGCAGTACGTCCTATTTTTATTTCGCACCTCTAAATTACCTCATTCACGTGTCCGTTTGTCTTTGATGATATCTAAGTGGAAAAGTAGATTATTTTCCATGATTCCTCGCGGGAATGTCCATGTACAGTGATACTTGAAATTACCGTGCACCGTGACGATTTTGCGTGACTTTAAACCGATCTTGTTGCTACGTGTGTACGTAGATGTACACGTCTCCGTATAACGTGCAATTAATAACATTTGCCATGTTTAATTAGCTATCACCAGTATAATTATATAAGACACGGAAGACTGTGATGATTGAATAATTAAATATGTTACTATTTTTATAATACGATCTCATAAAATTTTATAATATTTTATGACTATATTATACGTATATATATATATAAATAGTGACATGTATATTGCATGAAAATAAACATATTTAATTATTCAATCATCACAGTCTATATATAGATATATATTAATGTACAATAGAACTGTTCTCCCTGTGTCATTTCTAAAATAAAAATACTAAGACAGTTGAAGTGATTCATTATGTCAAATTGTCACATCGCCTTTATTTGTAGTTGTCCAAGCCCGGTAAGGACATGAATTTAACTCGAGGAATTTCACTATTGTTAATTCAAATAGATGTAACAAATTTTTGTTTCCTGCGAGAAAATGGTATTTGGCTACCGTTTGACTATAAGGAAAGGCGATTTTATGTCAAACATATAGTTTGTTGAAAAAACGACATTGTTAAGAAAGGTACATTTTTAAAAACATCGATTTAGAATAGAAAGTTCGTTCAGCGTAATAAATACCTCGTTTTTGAAATTAATCTATATAAGTATTTCAAATTTGATAATTTCTTAAAATGTAGCTCTCTTGTAGGAAACCGACGCCAAATAATACGAAAATATAACATCGATACATGTAACGATATAATACAATCGATATAATATTTCCGGTAGAAATAAAAATAATAACAGCTGACGTCGTGTAGGTGACGCGAGGCAGCTGAAAAAGTGACGAAAATCATGATCGTATAATTTCCTGTGACGTGTGTCGTATTTACGCTCGACGAGACGAGAAAGGCGAAAGGGATTCGAGAGGACAGGAGAAATGCGAACAAACTGGAAAGGAGCTACTTGATGCGTCTTTGAAATACGTCCGATATCGATGGTGGCACGTTGTTGCAGAGGGTTGAGGACGAGGATAGTGACATGTCCTATGTAGTGCGATGGCGCGTCCCCTGGCGCCGCGGCAAGGGACGAAAGGGGGCGGTGATGTTCCCCACAATCCCCACGTCGCGACCAGCTTTCCTCCGAGCCAGTCGGATGCTAGATGTGGCAGGAGTCGGTTCGTTATATTCGGTTCGACTCGGCCCTAATCGGCTTTCGTCGGGTTACTCGTGTTTTTCACATACACTCGCACATTCGTTGCATTCGCGACCGATGCTCGGATACTGTTCGTTGCCACTGTGAATGTTTCGTGTAATTTAGCACGAAAAACATTTGAATAATCGGACACGCGACTAACGCGTTTCGAGCCGTGTGGATACGAGCGAAAAAGAGCAAAAGAGTAAGTGACAGGTCGTTGCACTTGCTCCATCCAATCAGTGTCGTCGCTTCGTTGAATTTCCGTGCGTGATTTGTGTTTACTGGCCGCGCCTGAATACCGTTACTTGTGACACTAGCAGACTGTTCGAAATTTCGTGACTTCTGTCTCTCGCGTTTTTCATCTCTGCGATCGATCTTCGCTTGTCGTACCCTGTCAACATCAAACGCTATAATTTCCTTCGAAATCTTCAAAGTACATCGTGGCGGAGACGCGTCCAAAGTATCAAACATATTTATAATAAGCCGAGGAACGGTACAGGCGTGATCGTGACAAGAACGGTGCACGAGAGCACGTAGAGCGAGCGACCTGTTGTGTCGGGATAGTCGACAGGAAGACACGTAAAATTTAGTGCCTGTCGGAACTCGTTGAACGACGCTAACCGCAACGGTGAACAAGTTACGACGCGTCTGGGAAAGTTGAACATCAAACTCTACACACTCTACAGACTACAGAGTTCCTAAAGTCATACAATTTAAACGTCGAATTCTTCGCGGCGTAACAGCCGAGAAGCAAGTAAAAGGGAGGACAGGTCGCAGAAAAATTCCAGCGATAATGCGTACAGTGAGCGAAGCGATGAAACATCGCGCGATCAGCTGACTAGCCGAACTATTTGGCGGTCGTGAGAACTCGACCGGTAACGAGAATCGGCAGAAGATCGGCAAGAACCCTAAAAATCGACAGCAACCTAGATTGCCTACTTGTGCGGTTATGACGTTTGGAACGCCGTTTCACACCGAGAAGTCGCAGTTCGTTGGCGATAACCCTGTTCGGTATGTTCTCTCAACTTTTTCTCATTATTTCAGTCGTTAGAAACCGGTTTCGACGAATATATATACGTATATCGTGAGATTCGAAGGTTTTACAAGATTGATACTCGATGTTTTGACTTTGTAACGAAACTTCAGACTGAAGTATATACAAGAACTCGTTTTCTCCTTTTTGAGATAAAAACGCAGGCCTTTTGTTTATTTCACCTTTTACAAGCTGCCTCATTGTGTAAATACGCCAACACTTAAAACGGAAGTGGAGCTTATTTGTTGAACAAAATATGAAGATATTATCTTCCAAAGATTAAACATTTTCCGTTCTTGAATTTTGAAATAGATATGTTACAAATGTATTGGTAAAAATGTTTAAGCTTGAAATATCAAATTTTTTTTATGAGAAAATTATATACGTAATTATAGGTATACGTACATATTAAATTTTATATTTATTCTTTATAAAGTGTATTTACATTACATGCTTAAGTGCTTAATCCATAATTTTGCAGTATTCAACGCATAATAACGTCTGTATATGTTGGAATTGATAAATCCAGCCATGTATGTGGCTTCTTATTTGTTAGGAATTTAAAGACATTTATCTTGTCTAGAGACATTTGTTTTTAAATTACAAATTTTAATACAAGCTTTTACACAGCTGCACAATATATTGAAGCATTAAACTTGATATTTAGTTTCATGTGATTGTACAAAAAATGTAATTATTTATAGTAGCTACATGTACTTCAGTCTAATTGTTTACATTGTCATCCTGTGTCATATTTACTTAATTGCATTATACAGGGTGTCCCAGAATTTGACAGTCAAACTCTGTTAGTGTATTACGTAGATATAATTAAGCAAAAAATATTACATAAACACGGGCCATTCAAAACTCCATTAAAATGTTCTCATAAAAATATGAAATATGATGGGAACTCTGTTATAAGATAAGAATATATTTTCAATCAACATGATAATATTCCATTGCAAAATGTTCACTGTTCTTCTCGATACGAAACTGATAAAAACAATGAATCGGTTATCCCATAAAGTTCATTTTGATTTAGTTTGTATTAGTTCATTACATATATTCTTTTCCTTTCTTTCTTTTTTCAAATTTTTCGTACATAAAAATTCAATAGAGAAAAATTACAGGCTAAAGCATTGTTCTCTTTGTTCTGTACTATTATTATTACTCGCTCGATTTAGTCCATAAAATGTACTGACAAAGTTTGATTATTAAATGCTGGGAAAACTGTATTTCTACCTAAATTGTATAAAATTTACTATAATAATTATAATAAATATGTAATAATATCGTAAGAGCTTACGAATTTCAATATGATCGCAGAAATCACAATGATACGGTATTATACATCAGGTTTATTAAATTCGATTAATCACAGTCCTTTATTTCGTGGAAATGTTGTTTATAATCGCAAACTAATACATACACGATATTATCTGTCTATTATGAAACAATAGTATGATAACGAGGTCCTATGTGTATTAATTGACATTCTTCTAGGAATATATCAATTTGATAATAACGCACATTTTATATTTCTTCGTATTTCTTCATTAGTTATTTAATGACTTAAGTTCTTGCACAAGATACCCGGTATTTTTATCGTTAACACAATTAGTTGATCGTTTTTGTTAATATCTTATAAATAAATTACATAATTCCATTTTTAAATATGATATGTCAATTGCAAAGAAATAAATTCATTTCTATTTTCTTATTTCCACATACACGAGTATCAATGGTCGATGAGAAGCAATGATCTGACTAACGATCGTAATTGCAGAAACGCGTACGTTGAAACCGCCGTAATAGCCGTGGAATTATTTCATTAAGATGGAGAAGCAAATGATTCTCTGAAGTCAATTCTACGCTAACGATTTCGATAATAATTATGTTTTACGCAAGTTCCTAGCAGATAAGAAGATTTCTGTTTTGCTTCGATCGTAATATACAAAGTTTATTGTTTTGAGAAACGGCCGATGACAAATCACACATTTGGCATCATACGTACTAAAAGCTTCGTTAATTGATTTACAATTAGATCCAGAATTATAAAAATGATTGAAAATCAATAATACGTCGAATGAAATTTGATAGAGGTATAGTTTTCCGTAGCTATAGCTACCTATTATAGCTATAGCTGTGGGAAACGAACATAAATTACTTAATCGAGATGTTATTGTATATTCCTTTTTGTCTTTGAACCGCATTGAATTTCTCAAAACTAATGATCAATGGTATTATGGGAACGCGTGTCTACGTTTACGTAAAAAAGAAAAACGTAATAACACGGAGACGAAGTATCGCTGTCTTCTTAATTTATTAGAGGCTTCGAGTGAGAAAATATGGTCATCTCTTTTCATCTAAAATGTGAAAGTAACTTGGAAAATAATTACCAGCTACAGATCTGTGACGTTAGTTTAGCGTATTTTCAGTCTCACGTGCATATTGGATGTGCATGCCTATGCGATTAATTTGGCATTGGTTCGTGGAGATACATTCGAACGTCATTCAATGCTGCACAATATACGATTAATGCATATTGATATCCACTCGCATACTCACACGATCGCATAAGAATCATTCTTCGAGGCGAAGCGTCTTGTATTTTTATAGTCTCGGAAGTAGAGAAAGCGTCAGTAAAAAGGTATGCAACTCTCGAGAAAATGACCAGAGAACGATACAGGATAGTTCTGATACAGTGCTGACGCTTCCTTTGTTCTGTTGCTACGCGTCAGGAATCTCAATGGCGTTGTAGACCATGGAAAAAATTCTGACGCATATAAATTCAGGTTGAAATCAGGATTAAAGGAGACATTATCTGTTGAAAGGAGACGTATCTAAGTGCTGATAAAGCGTGTTTTTTTTTTTTTTTTGTAATAATAACGATAAAATACAATCAAAATATAATTTCAAAGTACGTAGCAATATAATAATAACGTTATTTCATTGTATATAATTTTTGAACGAATCACGCCTTTTTTCATGTTCCTCTGTTAATATCGATAATAAATATTATTTTCATTTTCTACCATTTTATATCACTTTCAAACATTTTTAACTCGTTCCAATGAGACTAATACAGATTTTATTGTTGTATTAGAAAAGTGTAAAATCTGAAAGGAGCTACACTGATACATTTCTATGAAATTGAGAAAATTTATGCTTTTATGGACTTGGAGAAGTAAAAGTACGGATGTAGATATCCAAAGCAAAGTACATCTGACAGTGAGTAGGAGAAACGTTCTATTAGGCATTCTATTTATTAGTTGCCTGTTACACTTTATTTATTGTTATTATTTATTACCATATTATTATAACACTAATCTTACCAGGCCTGGCTAAACGACCAGTTTCAAAATTTAATTGAAAGTTCTACGTTCCTTGTTATTTCCTTTGTACGTCTAGCTTTATGTAAATTCTTATATTATCTGCTCAAACAATTTCTCAATTTTTCAGAATATTATTTGTTTAAACAATTTCTCGATTTTTCTTAATATAAGAATTTACATAAAGTTAGACGAACAAAAAAAAATAACAATGAATGTAGAATCTTAAATTAAATTTCGAAACCGGTCATTTGACTGGGCCTGGTAAGATTGTATTATAATAGTATGGCAATAAACAATAACAATAAATAAAATGTGTAATAAAACGTTGCACCTACTCACTGTCAGAAGATAATATATTATAATAATACCCACTAATACCGCAGTCTCGGTAGTTTAACGAATTTAGAAAGAAAGAACTAGCTTTTCACGAAAATTTGACAAGTTACGGGTAACAATTAAATTTGTTATTCTCGTTGCAGTTACAAAGTTATGTACAAGTGAAATTGAAAAAGTTTTGCACGCAGTTGAAACTTTGTATGCAGGTGACGAGATGAAAAGTTTCGTGTAAATTCTTCATTCATAATACGCGGTAATATGACCGATTTGAGTGGATAAGTTGGTCAGTGAACTAGAAAAATGTAACGTTATTGCGCTGATGGAAGCGCAGAGGCAAGGACGCGTTGGGGTAGATTGCTATGACCTTATTATCCTCGACATGTTGTTACTCGAACAACGACATCTAAACGAGAGAAGAGAGTATGAAACATTCATTCTGAGTGTTGCTCAGAACTCGTTCTTCGTTTTTGTAGTCGTTCGATCGGTTATACGCGTGAACATCTTTCCTTGCTTAACGCTTCCTCTTCTGTTTCACGAACACTTGGAATTTTTAGGTGTTTAATAAAATTAATTTTCCCAAATTATGTACTTTTAATAAATTATATAATTATTAAAATGTATATGTTTGAAGCTTCAGTTTTATTCTAATAAATATTAACTAGGATGAAGCAGTTGTATCGGTGCAGAAATTATGTTTCATGATATCTAGATCATCCCGTCTCTTATTTACGAAGAACAATGTAATAGTCTACTCTCTTCATTTTTTATGAAATTATTTTTACGAAAAGTTTGCAGCTTATTCATCGACGATATAAATGTAAAATCACCGCGATGAATTGGAATCTATGTTATATTGAATTCGTTTTATATATCGAAACTTTTCATTACATTGTACGACGATATTTCGAAGTTCTTAAAAAGAAAGTAAGAACTAAGCTTTCTTCGTTACATACGCCTGTTGTGAAAATCCTTGTTGCAATTAATAATTCGCGCTGTATTAACTTGAACGTTGATTGCGCATTATTTATCCGGAACAAACTCGTTCACAATGTTCCGTAAAATATCTCCGGATTATGCGGAACACATTTCCAAGTTTCAAATAAAAAAGTAAAAAAAATAAGAATCAAGCAACGGGGTACATGCACGATTTTCCAACGTTTAAAAACATCGAAATTTGTTCTGTGTAAATATTATTTCATTTCCATTCCGTTGCTATTTCTCGTGCACAAATATTTTTCATTTTTCAAATATATAATAATCCATTACGTATGTGTCTTTGTACTGTACATTTGAAACGGTAAATATCGTTTATCTTATTTCCATATTATAAAATATAGTTTTTCAGTAAGGTAAACGAAAGGGAAAGAAATATCCTGATAGAAAAATCAAGCTGTTTTGAAGCTTTATTTGCCCGATTTACTAACCCTACTCGTTATTAAAAGTACAAAGTATTTAAAAATAAAAGAAGCTAACGACCAAATAAGATGCATTTCTTATAACGCTATATCTGTATAATATATATCTATATAAATATATAGAGTTTGTATTTATATTATTTTAAATTGACCAACAAGACAAGTTCTAAATATGCATGGTACGTTAGCGATAAACATTTACTTTAAACTATATAAAGTTGTTAATATTTGTCTTTATTATCTAATAATTTATAATTAATCTTCGTGTTCTAAATATGCATGGTACGTTAGCGATAAACATTTACTTTAAACTATTTAAAGTTGTTAATATTTGTCTTTATAAACTAATAATTTATAATTAATCTCTGTGTTTATAACACTCGCTTCTTCTCAGGCCATGCAATATCCGTAGAAAAGCCATTAGTTTTGCGAATGTTTTACTCTATTTTAGAACAATCGACAATGAGCTTTACCTCAACTTTCGAATATTTAAACTACTTAAATCAATTATTTCCACCGTGTTTGCGTACTTTTTATATTGGATTGAAAGGGAAGTTCTTACATTTTACTGCAACATCCTACCAACTAGACAGTTCGTTAGTAGTTTTCCTTTTGTTTTTATAATCTTATCCAGTGTTTGGTTACTATGATCACGAACTTGTTTTGGAAAACCATCTGCATCTATATCGCTAATGAAGAAGAATTCATCCTCGTTTAAAACATCGCTAGAGCATACGTGAATTTTATTACTCATAATTAGAGAAATGTTTAAAGGATTAAATTGCGAACCTATGGAATGTGCCGCATATTCGCTTGATTTAACGGCATCTGGATTGTAGAGTCATTTAACTGGGAAAAGTTCAGAGGTCAAAGGTAAATGAAGATGTCAACAACGTTTGATCAAGATTATTTCACTTCTAAGTAAGAAAGCTTTTGTGACGAACGAATGTGAAACATCATAATTAGGCTTGAATTTGCAGAAAATTGAAATATGCCGAAATGCATATTAATGTGTAAAAATATATAAAATACTCGTCATAACGTTTAATTAATGAAATAAATCTCTGTCTTACATCTTCAACATATTTTTCATAAAAATTTGAATCCGCATAAACATTCACAGCCTAATTTTAATACATCAATTCCGTAAATATAATACAGCAATGTTCAATGCGATAAAATTGCAAAACTTTCCACCGAAGCCAATCGACTGCAATATAAGTAAAGCATACACTTTCATTCCTGCGTTCTTGGAAGTATATTTACATTCATTCTAATCCATTTACATTCAATTCATTCATTTCAAAAACATTAATCGTTCAGTCACTTACACTTTCCAGCGAATTCTCCGCTTTATTTTGTTCGGAAAAGAAACACGTATTTTTTATATTTACGCTCATTCCAATCCATTTACATTCAATTCATTCAGTTCGAGAATATTAATCGTGTTCAGCCAGTTACACTTACCAGCGAATTCTTCGGTTTGTTTTGTTTTGTTTTGTTTGCGACGAAGAGAAACGGCTATTGTAATCAGTGTTGAGCAAAATTTTATTCAAACGCCAGATAACGAATAAAAATAAAGAACGAAATTTTATTTCCCACTGACGAACGAATATCCAATCGAACAAGCATTTATTCGAGTAAACATTTTTTCGTATAAGGAATTATTCGTGCAGGAATTTATCCAAATAAAAATTTAATCGAACAATTTATTCCGATGAGAATCTATTGACATAGATTACATTTTTTTTTTTATTTAATTTGTACTTTACAATTTGTCCAGCTGGACATTCAGTAAATTTACATATTACATGTAGATATTTACGTGTCACGTCGAGAATGAGCATTGAACCTGATATATTTTCAAGCTACATTGTCAAGTTATTGTAACATTATAACAATATTCATAATTAACTTTTTTCAAATCCCAGATTAGAAAATTTTTCGATCTTTGTAAATTATTTCTAGGGTAAAATAATACTAAGAATTGTACCTGGTGTCTGTATATACTTGTACAAAATTAAGCGTGAACAAAGAATTATTCGTATTATTATTCAAAAAATTCTGCAATCGTTATTTGAGTAAATATAGAAAATTCGTTACGAAAAACAAATAATTATTCCACGAAATAAAATATTCTACCGATATGGATTCATTCAGGTAATTATTTCACGTAAATAAAAATAAATAAAAAATAATACCCAATTTTGATTGTAATTAGCCTGCGAACTTGTGACTTTTTGCACGTTTAAATGACGTTTCCTGAATTCTGCAATATCTTTCGTCACGCGTTTCACGCTTGTGTCATGGCTGGAATCGTTTGATGGGGGAAGGATAGCAATAGCAACAGCAACAGCAGTAAGTTCTGTCGTGTGCAACGAACCACTGTCATGTTTCGTTCCACTCCGTTCCATTCTTTTAAACGGCAAGGAAAAGGTCGCACATCTATTGCCGCATTAGACCCTGGTTATGGTCATTGCGCCAATTCAGTTCGACATCCGTCCACGTCATTCGTTCGCGTGTGGACAGGCACTTCGTTTCGTCGCTAAATAGCCAGGGCAGGATGACGTTTCGACGATACTGGCCGAATTTAAAAGGGTCGTTGACGTTGGACAGATCAATGGTTTTGCCTTGGATCGCAGGCTTCTTAATTCATTCTCAAACCGATCGTTAAACTCGAACACTGTAGGATATATAGAGGAATTATTGTTCTTAGATCACCGACGTATTTATGTTTATATAATACGTCGAGAATGACGAGAGACAAATTACCATGAATAAAAAAGTGTTCTTTCACGTAGTTAAAGTAGGTAAATAAATTTCGTTTTTGTAACACTTAAGTAAATTTCAAGTATCGTACCGTGTTACATTGTTTATATATTTGTTTGGAGATGGAATCGTCACTTGGCAATTAGGTTTTGCCTCTGATCGCAGTTCTTAATTCGCTTTCAAATCGATAATTAAATTCGAAGACTATAGCATACGTACAGAAGTTATTGTTCTTAGATCATCTACACAATTACAACGAATAAAAATTGTCTAATGATTTACTTAATTTTAAGATATTCTTCCGAGCAGTTAAAGTAGGTAAATGAATTTTGTTTTCGTAACTTTTAAAAACAGTATTACATTACATCACTTGTATATTTACTTAATGGTGGAAAGGACTATTGCTTGGTAATACGATATTTGAGCTCACTATAATATAGTAATCACTTAGGAATGTAGTGATTTGCTCGTGATTCGATGCAAATTTTCAGGTAATCAAGTCATCAGTCACAGTGATGTAACCGCACTCGTGTCTGTAACAAAAGCTACATTCCTTTTATTTCAAATTCTAATAGAATCTCAAACCTAATTATATAGCAGTTATGAGAGTGGAGAAAGACTTATCCCAGTCGATATTTTCGTCCACGGCGCATTTTTTTTTTTCATATTATTAATTAGTACGAATGTTTTCTATTTTTAACTTCGATACTTTCTCCTTTCTTTAAATATTTGTAAAGCCTCGGTGAAAGAGACGTACAAGTGGGTTTCATGATTCTTTTGTAAGCAAAGGAAAAAGGGTCGCCTGCGGTTATTTGGCGGTAATGCGTTTCGAGGTTATGGTACATCATTGTGCGTTTCACGGATCGCATGACGATAGTAATTTTTGACTGTTAGGCGACTGTTAGGTTCCATTCTTGAGTGCCTCGTCGAAAAAGTCGAGGAATGAGATAATAGCAGGAAACTCATCACACCGAATACTTATTTTCTCATTATCAGTTGTTATTTCATTTTCGGTGTTATCATTTTTTACTTTTCTGCTTAATCGCTGCTCTAATACCACGAATGATTTGTAAATATCGTACATTATAATTCGACCGCGGATTTTTATGCACCTGTAGGAAATTTTAAAGTGCAAAATTGCACAGGATACACGTGACACAAAAAAGTAGGTAAAATATTCAAAGTACAGCGCTGTGTGTAATAGCTGGTAGATAAAACAGTTTTCTACCGAGGTTGTAGTTCTTCGATTATATTCTCGTAAGAAAGGAACTCGCTTGAAAATCCGCAGTCTAATTATAATTCAAGATCGCAGGAAAAAGACAATTCTTGTTTATTTTGGTAGTCTAGATTGTCCGTAGCATTAGCTTCAATCTCCACGCGATTATACGGTATATAAATATTGAGATATGTGTAATTTTGTGTGCTACACTAGATTAGTCTGTAACATGTGCGTGCACAGCGTCTCGTAAAACAGAAGAATACAACTGTTCCGTTGGTAGTGTGGTAAAGAAGATGGCGAGACAAAGAGAGTGCTGAGACGCGTGCAAATGTGTATCGACGAATATCTTGCAAATCACATATTAAATAAATCTGAAACTATTTTGATATCAATTCTAAATGTAATCTAGGTGTTCCTATACGTTTATTTCGACAATTAAGATCCACAATTCTTAACAATAAAAATATCTTCGAATGATATATTTCACATATTATTGAACGAGTTTGGCAAGAGCCGGCCAATTCTTGGCAAGATGCGTCTATATTGAATTTCATGCAGGACACTCGCTCTTTGGTCACCTACGATATACATTTTTCCATTCAATCTGTTTGATTGTCGTAGCAAGAGATCATCCATTTAAAATAGGAGGTTCAAAGTAGTTCCTATGTTTTTATCGTTATCGATCATAATATCGTTATAAATCAAAGCATAAAAATCTGCGATCTATTCATCGTTATCGTAGCAAAATCGCTCGCGCCAATTATCGCTCGATTACTGTAAGTGAAACTCAATGCGATTACTTCAAAGCGTAAGGACCGTTGGGGAAAAAACAAAATAGGCGCGTGGATCCGTAGAAGAAATGCGCGTTTACTTGTCGAGTATATCAGCTGGCTGCTGAAGCGAGCAAAACTCATAGAAAGAAGACTAAAAAGAAAACATCCCACTGACCTCACTAAAGAAATAACATAGTCAAACTCGAAGATGGTAGCCATTCACATGTTATTTGGCAATTAAGTTAGAAAAATTTACCAAATGTCCAGCTAGACAAATTGTAAAGTACAAATTAAATAATAAGAAATAACTTGTCGAGTAAAGTAAAGTAAGTTCTATCGCAGACCGATGATAGAGAAAAGCAATTGAAATTAAACGAGTTGCTGGGGACGGACATTCGAATGTCCTCACTTGGCATTTTCTCGATATTCAGGGGGTGGAGAGGATAAGTAATCGGTGAATGCGTGTTTCCAGGATAGAGAAAGTCCAACATCTGTGCGTACCAGTCGCACCATGTAGCGACAGGTCGTGAGCGTGACGTTCGAGTGCCCGACTAACGGTTCGCTGGCAATAAAATAAAGCGCGGCGAGTTTAAGCGGAGGAAAAAAGCTAATTGCCTGCTAATTCCAAAACATTTCGCGTTGTTGCCTTTTACTTGATTATGAACGGTCGTCGACTGCTCCAACTATCACTAAACACTCCTTGGCTTTACGATGCTATCGCTGCGTCGCAGCGGTTATCTAAAAAAGTTGTTGCGGGACACGCAACGCAAGGTACAGGCGAAAAAATCGATGTAAATCAGTTGTTTATCAATCGCAGGCTAACGCACGCGGCAAACGTGCGGACGTGCACACTGCTCCATAGAAATTAGCAAAGGCTAAGTGTATTCGAGTCCGCTTCACGACGCTCCGATAAATCGCCGACGCTTGCTGCTTGATTATAAAAATATCTAACCCACGCAATAACGGCTGTTGCGCCGATACATGCGTGGACGATATCAGACGGCGACAGTGATACGTCATTCGACGCACGTCTACACGTGACGACGAAGCTGGCAGCAACGTAATGGAGGTTGCAGTCAAGGCTGTAGAAAGGCGTTCCTTATTGCATCTTGCGAGCCGTGCTAACCGGTCGTCGACCTGCCACGCTGCCGACTCTTTGTGCAAGGTCATTTTACTTATTGTTAGATTCGTTTTAGTCCGCTCGTATTCTTTCGACCTGTCGTTGCCTTTGTTTCGCGGCCACTCGCGTGACCGAGAGATGAATACGTTCGATGAATCGGGAATTTTGTAATCGGCTACCTAACGATCCGCCAGCGGATGCGGTTCTATCTCGAAAGCGGAATAATTTTATAATACGTTGATTCAGTCGCGTTGATCTACCGGCGTTGTGGTTTTCTTGTTTCTCTGTTTATCTTTTCAATGTTTTATCGTTTCATTGCTTTATTGGGTTCATCAGTGAAGTGTCTCTGCGGTGGTAAATGAGACTACAATTTATGCTGTATTTCTGCATTTATTAACTTTGCTATTTAAAGTGTAACATTTTTCTTATATTATGTTTTGCGAAGGTCTTTGGAAATTTCACGTTGCCCTTTTTGATATGAAAGTGATAATTTTGCTTCAGGCGATTATACTTGGAATTCTAATTAACCAAAAATTGAGTACGACAGCGATAATGTGACTTATAAAAGCAAATAAATGAGAATTAATTATTTTGCACGGTTAATGATTGAATATTCCAAGGATGAATCTTGAATATGCCGCTTTGAACTCGGTTAAGCCTTTCGCTTTAATAATTTCTATCAAATTGATGTTATGAGAACGTAAATAACGTCCTGATTTATTAACATGGATTATGATTTACAAGCAACAAATTGAAAAATTTGTACATTTTTCTACAGTACTTTCAAACGCATCGTGGAAGAAAGCTTCTAGCCAGCCAGAACGTAGAATTTTGTCTAAAAATTGCATTTAAAAAGTGCGACGCATAATGTCATGGAAATTCAAACTCTGTACAACAATCTCAATCATACTTCAATCAAACTTGGTTAATGCAGATTCTCCTATTGCAGCGCAGCTTAAGAAATTTCATTTTCTCGCTTAATTGTATTAGCGGGGCTCCGCTGCAGCTTTATCAAGAAACGTTTCCGATTCTAACGACGCTGTATCTTCTTAAAATATATCATATCGATTTTATCGTTTTGAAATATCGAATTTCTCCCGTGTCATACACACGAGAACGAAACTCGAACGCTGAAATATCCTGTTCGCTGCTTTACGATATCGCGAAATGAAAGGAAGGAAAGAAGTTGGGATAAATTTCATCCGAAGTTGCCGACAACGATAATAGTTGGAACTTTCCGCTATTCGTTGCTTTAATTCGAACCGTTCGAGAAGTTTACGAACACTGGGGAAATTATTCCGCTCGTTGTTCGAAGACCTCCGAGTAACCCTGTTCCGCCAAGTTCAACGAATTTTCTTAGTCGGCTACAAGTCTTGCGAAGAAGCTGCACTCAAGTTAATTAGTTTTCCGCCCTTTTGCGTAAGAAAACGTAATGAGGGTTGTCGCGCCGGTGATAACTCCCTTTCACGAAGTCATTAAAGTCATCTGTCTGTTCGAGGGCATGATACTTTCCTGCTCGTCGTTTCAACCCCACCAAAGTTGAGAAGCTTTGTGGAAGTCACAAGTGAACCAGTTTTTTGAGGCGAGAGACGCGATTAATAATCCTGGAAGCGTCGGAAGGTCGAAACAAATTGTCCCGGAGCCTTTGTAACGAAGTACGAGTCTTAAAAAATTGGAGGGTCGTCCTCCAAGTTTGGCAAACGATCTCGTTATAAAACCATGAGAGTGATCGAACGCTTCAATCCATTATAACGCCATACAAGTCGAAGGCTACACATTCACATGCAATCATGTTTTTAGGAAATATTTACACGCAGCGTTGCGTACATAGCAACGAACCTTCATGGTTGTTACCTGGCTCGAAGTAATAAAAAATAAAGAAAAATCCATTAAACACTGAATGAAAAGGTAATAAAATTTTATTTTCATCGTGTTTATATTCTTGCAGAGCCACAAACACAGTTTTAAGAGAAAATTTTGTAGAGGACTTGTGTAGAGAATTTTTGATCGTGAGATTTATTAGACGAGATTGATCGTTGTTGAAACCGTCGACTATATTTAAAATAATTAAATAATATACAGACAATATCTTACATCGCAAGATAAATACTCGATAAATGCTCGATAGATACTTGTAAATACTCGTAGATACTGATTCGCGCGACTAACTGATAGCTGGTTGATAACTAATTGGATACTCACTCGCTTGCGATCGCGTCCGTTTATTTATACTGGTCAGGGAAGAGTTGGAAAATTCAAATTCGTCTTTGTTCGACGGTTGCATTGTAACAGCGACATTGTTTTGCCCAGAGTTTATTCATTATTACATTATGTGTATTCTAACGATATTGATACTCCGAGGTAAAATAACATGACTTTGAATTGTTCCCTAGTTCATGTGCCGCTACAATTTCATTTCTTGGAAACTTCGAAAGAAGACCATTTTTGTTTGTAATTTTTTTCACTATTTTTCTAAGAATAAGAAATTAGATTTTGTTATATATAAATCGGTTTATGAGGAGCCACGACGAGAAAGAAGAAGTGAAAGTTATAAATGAACTGTTCGAAATGCTACAAAACACAGTGGCATTTTCGATTTCATGTATCGAATAACGTTAAAATGTGTCTGTTCTGTATACAAACTCGCATTGCTTGTAAATAGAGAAAGCTTGATGTGTTTTGATACTGGAGAATAGATTGCCATAATATGGATGCGAATTGGAGTAAATTGTTGGACGTTAAATATAAATTAATCTTTTACTTTATTATTATCTCATACAAAGAAGTCATTGTCTGTATAGTTTTGCGAATAGATGATCACCATTCGCTTGTAATTTTTTATATGAAAGAGTTCGCTGACGAAACTTCGCTCTTCATTCAAAGACAAAGAATCAAGCTAGAAAGTTACATTAGCCGTCTCTTGAACCGTCACGTGTCAGTTCAGCGTTTCGTTCTTTTCATGGACAAAGCGCTCGATTTCTTTTGATCTATTCTCTGGGAAAACACGTGTCAACGTTGACAAGAAAATAGTTACGTTATGAGAAACACCATCATTCGGTTAATAGGAAATGTGATTGCTTAAGGCAATTTTTATGAATCACGAGTTCAATCTAAGACGCAGTTTTTCTTTGTCAATAAAGTAAGTCGTATATTATTATCCTTATTAACCTTCAAGGAAATAAGTTCAGAGACATGGTATAGTAGCCAGAGTATATACAAGTATGTATGTGCATGATGCACTTACTTTTAAATTCAATTAACTGCGTTGTGAAAAATCTAATTTCTTTTCTTTTCTATCTGCTATTCGATCGCATATAATATATTAAATAGATTTAAATATACTTTGCTTGTACTTTGTAACATAAACGTTATAATTATAGACTGATTTTCAAACTTTTACTTATAGCAATAATCAACTTGCTAAATTACGTAAGCTGAATAACAAAGACTCTTTGTAGACAGCACTGTAAGTGCCAAAAGTTAAATTTTTTAACGGAGAAAGAAACCTTTCTGACTTAAAATTATTTCCGCAATTTCTGATTATTTCATCTAATTATTATGATCTTAAGCGTAAGATAATCATCAAACTCATCACAAAATTTTCTACTAAAATTTTGCTAATATAGACAAAGTTCATCAGAAAAAGTCACCGTTTAGTCGTAGAGAAAACTGAACGTGGCATTCATTTAAACTTGGAAGCACCGTAGGTACCAACCCTGTTTGTCCCTGATAATTTGTACGAAACCAGAAAATGTACTCTCTTTGAGATGTTCTTTTAATTTTTATTATAGAAGTATATTTTCTACTGTCGCGAATAAGATTTGTTATAAAATTATAGAAAAACTCACATCGTTTTATACAGAAGCGATGCTACCAGTGGTATCAGCTTTTAACATTGTTAATAATTATTTACAAATGGAAATTGCTCGTAACTTTTACGTCACAGTGTTTTCATTGGCATGTGACGTTACACGATAAGAAGCATTTTTTAATTTGCGCAGGACTTTTTTAATTGAGTAAGGACTTTCCCCATTTATATGATCATCAATGTATATATTTGTTTAATGACATTATTATAATCAAATGATTTCCGAGAGATACAATTAGCATGATATAAAGTTATTTAAAATATAATTACACGTCAAAGATGATTATCAACAGAAATTTCGAAATGTTACAGTAATGTACGTTTTCTTACTGTATATTATCTTTGCATATATTATCTACGACAGTGTCTCGTTCATTACGTAATCATATCAGGTGGAAGTTTGCTTAGTTGTATTATTAACGACGTGATTCGTACGCGATCAACGTATAACGTTATATTCTTTTTCCTTCCGTTCAGAAGTCGAATAGAATAACGAGGAAATTACACCTACGATTCGTATGATTTAAAGCAGCTCAAACACTGAAAATGGTATTGTAACACGTATGCCATAAATTTACAATCTTCGCATAATGTATAATGTATAGTGTATTTCCTCGACATTGAAATCCGTAGAGACATATCGGATAAATATTTTGAACAGATAAGTAAAATATAAAACAAATACTTAGGTCGATATTACATTTACATATACAAATAATCGTTATAAAAAGCTTTACGTATTTTTACGATTACGATTTTACTTATCTTATATCTTTCTTATTGGGTTATCCCAAAAGTTTCTTTCGTTTTATAAGGAAATAATAGATGCACAATATTTTTTTTTATATTATTATTATCGAATTATGTATGATCTATTTTGTAATAATAGAACAAAATGGATCATACATAATTCAGTAAAATAATATAAAACAGAAAATACACAACATTTTATTGAATTAATTTTTTTAGTGCACATTATTATTTTATTGAATTATGTATGATCTATTCATTTTACTCTATTATTACAAAATGATTCATACGTAATTAAAAAAAATAATAATGTGTAATAAAATTAAAATGCAGTAAAATGTGCATTTTTTCTTTTTGTTTTATATTGTATGATACATTCATTTTATTCTATTGCTACAAAATGGATTATATATAATTCAATAAAATAATATAAAACAAAACATGCACTACATTTTATTGAATTTATTTTTTTAATGCACATTATTATTTTATTGAATTATGTATGATCCATTCATTTTACTCTATTATTACGAAATGATTCATACGTAATTAAAAAAAATAATAATGTGTAATAAAATTAAAATGCAGTAAAATGTGCATTTTTTCTTTTTGTTTTATATTGTATGTTACATTCATTTTATTCTATTGCTACAAAATGGATCATACATAATTCAATAAAATAATGTGCAATAAAAGCAAAATTCAATAAAATCTTGTGCATCTATTGTTTCTTTACAAAACGAAAGAAACTTTCGGGACAGCCTAATGGAATCGATTGTTATATTCTTCTTTAATTATATAACTACCTCCTTTTCTTTTAATCTTAGTTATACTTTATCTACGTAGCAAAACAATTGCGTTACATTGTGGGAAAAGGTTTAATATTATTTCTATTTCAGTTCGACTTTAGATAGTATAATTAGCTTCCTTCGCGTAATTTAAACATGGCTGTAGAGTAACTCGCGCGTCGATATTCAAATTTATTTAAAATTCGCTTTCTTTATTTAATCTATATATACACTATTCTAGTAAGTGTGTTCGAATTAATCTTCAGAACCTTCATTTGAGTTTATCCAGCGTCGTGAGAAACTGGATGGATTTTAATGCCTTTTTCATCATTTCAAAGAGCGTTTCACGAGTAAGGTTTAGATGTTTGATTTTAAAGAAAGATTTTAAAATATGAATCACTCGCGACATGAGTGTTAGAGGGTCGAGCCAAAAGGAACCAAAAATACAAACAGTAGACAATTTGCGGATATTCGCACGAGCGACCTTCTTCGCTTCGATCGTATTTTGTTTATAATCGCTGTCACGATATAGCTAGATGATACGACCTTCTCTTCCAAGCAATGTCTTTCTCTTTTCGGCGTGCGTCATGTCACAAGCTTCACGACTTCGCTGCGTGATAGCCGGCGTCTCACAGGTCGCAGAACGTTTACCGAGCCAATAGAGGTTTACTAAACATTATCGACAGCCATATTATTAAAAATATAATTATATAAGATCCCGAGCAGATGTCAGTTACAACTAATAATAACTAACAATTATTTTTTTATAATTTTACATTTTATATATAACAACAGTTCTATTGCATTTTATATATATCAGTGGTATAAATATTCAAACTTCTCGAAAAGTAGTCGTCGAGAAGCATTCGTCGCTACTTTAGCGTGCAATAATTTGCCTTATGGTGAACCTTGACCTTACGAGATTATTCCTAACGCATTTAAACTCAGCATTCAATGGATACTTGCCTTTTCACTGAAGTACCAGATAATCTGGTTAGTTTACGAGGGCCCATTCGTTAAGTACGTTTCTGTAGCGTATATAAAACGTTTTATATCCCTTCATCCACTTCATGTATTTATAATATTTCGCGTAGGAACAGCGGCAATTCGACTAAACACAGCCATAATTTCGATAAATTAAGTCATCACTGTCGAATCTTATTTATAGCGTTGGTACCGAGAATGAATGATACTCGTTCTTGTTGCATCAATTGTTATCTTTGTCGTTTCTCTTCGTCCCTGATGACCTACACACCCGGTAAATAGGGTAAAGAGCGAGCCAAGAGTCGAGGGTACACGGGTTATCTCATCGAGATCTTTAGAATGAGGTCACGCCGATCGCAATTTATCTAACGGAGATCCTCGTTCATTGGTACGCGCGACGATTCGAACTTTTGTTTCTACTGTTCTTTCACTCGTGCGAGATTCCTTTGGAAACGAAAGCGTCGCTAATGCGGAGAAAATCATGTGCCTCCATTGATGATCTCTCAGCTGTATCGCAGTATTACGTAACGTATCCGAAATTCTCACGATCGTTCGTAGTTTTGTGAATGTTTCTGCGTTTCAAATTCTCCTGTGTTATCCCGCGTGAATAAAATTTTTAGATCGATTACTGATCTTTGAGAGTTTACGTAATTGAACGATGATGCAAGATACTTCTAACGAGTGAGAAATGTAGCTTCAAGTATAGAAATATATCGGTATCGTATCATATCGATATAGCAATATATCAATCGATCGAATATAAATCATATATTAATATTTGCGTGTTTTTTTATATAAATTTATTATTTCTGACACTAATACGATTTATCATTGTTTATCTCTGAAATATTACAAGTTAGAGAAGAATTGAAGTACAAAGATCGGTTTTTCGAAAAATCGTACTTGTTCAAGCTTTATGTATTTCTATACATTGCCGAGCGATCTATGTAAAAATCAGACAAGTTTAATACGTTCATAACAATTTTTCCACTTATGGAAAACAATTTTTCCACGATATGACCTTTGGCAAGAAGAACCGGTCATGTCCAGGATTTGTTCGACTTTTGTTCTAAGATATCGCAATAGTGACGTTAATGTAGCGTTAATCTGTCAGTCAACGTGCTTCGAATGTTTGGTAAACTGTTCTGTTAATTGCGTGTCTTTCTTCCCGTCGATTCGAAATGTTTCCGATAAACAATAATCGTATCGGTTATCGGGAAGTAAACATGTGCCAACGAGAGACAACCGGTGGTTTATCTAAAGAACTGTTTGTGGAACATGAAAGAAAGTGGGGCAAAAATAAAGATGTGAAAAAATGTTACATTTCAAATACTCGGCATTTTCGTGCAAGAACCAGACAAGTCGAAATATCGGAGGAAATAGGCATATTTTTCAAAAATGTAAGAGTATCATCTCTTCTTTCATTTGTCGTACTAATGGCTTTCTAAGTGCAAAATATTCATTGCTTAAACGAGTCGTATTTAATTCAGTCTTGTTCAATTTTTCGCAACTTTTTTAAAACCTGCTCTTGCCTGACTTTTACACCGAGATCCTTAATTTCATTAGGAAAAATGTAAATGGTTTGGAACAGTGCGTGACATATCATGCGTGTGCACTTGGGAAATAGCAAAAATAGTTTTTGAAGGTTTTAAGGATAGTTCTATATTTTTAAATGTAGCTGCAAATTTTTCCATAAGCCAACCGATGCATCCTCTTTTTCTCTAGAAAGAAGTATCGATAATTTGTCGTATGAAAGACGAAAGAAACGAACGTATAAGAATATCTTGTTACATATATCTTTCCTTACCTTTAGTTAAAATATCTTTTAAACCAATCAATTAATTTTGTATTATAGTCGGTAGTTTTCGTAGCTCGCGAACATTTCGTAAGTTCTGGTTCGAGGATCTCTCCTTGTTATCGAATAAGATAAAAGGCAGATATCATAACACGTAGATATATTGTGTATTGAATACAAGTTTTTGTGAAATGCTTGTAGCACAACCTGATTAATGAGATTTTCTTAAGATCCCATATCCATCTCAGTTTGCTACAAGAAATGGCGATTAACGCGTTGCCTTTGGATGAAATGTGTACGTTTGTAGAGATTAGTTTGGTATTTTTACGTGAAAGTGATTTATTTCTGTTCACTTTCGAAAGTTTCAACATCTGTTGTTGATCTTTCTGGATCATGAAACATAAATACTGGCAAGGGAAACATTAACAATGGATACCTGTTTTATTCTTTGCTTAATAACGCGGGAAACAATGCGATTCATTCAATTTAATTAATCTCTTAAAATTTATTCGTTCCATTTCTCCTCTTTCTTCTGAGGTCTGCTCTAGTTCATATTTGTTGCTTTGTATATTTCATATACAATAATTTCTATCCAATTGTGTTCTATGTATAATTCTATTTTTACCAAAGAATAGTTGTAAAATGCACAAGTAATGAAGGAACAAGTAATTGATAATAACAATAAATTTAAGAAACATGTGTTCGAAAATAAGTAATTAGTTTTAAACAGAGAGTATAGTTTCAACACTGTTATCATTATTGAAATATTATTTGAAGGAACCTTCTTCTTGAAAAGAATATTTAATCAGTATATTTTTGATAGCTTGTTAATTTAGAATAACTGAATGCATAATTATATAATTTAATGGTCCAGGAAATGGGTATGTTTTTTATACCGAAGTATATAAAGTATTTGTTATTTCACCTATGTAAACACTATAGGCAAGTTTTAATGTAATATCAGTAAAGAGAAGAGAATCTGAATGGATGATAAACGGCATTTGCAATAAATTTTTACAAGCGATGTAATAAAATTTCTTCTAAATGTATTCTTTTAAAATATATATTTCGCTCGTTAACTTTACTCCGAAGTTTTGCGAAAATTGAATTTGCTTAATAGTTCTAATTTTTAAAAATCCGATAAAATTCAGATAAATCTGTCGGGAAATATGTTTTACGTGTATGCCTTTTGAAAATAACATTGGTTATTTTGCATAAGATATTAACGTTACATGCTTGAGAACGTAATTACTGACCCGTTATCAATATTCATCGTAGAATTTTGATGATTTATTCGCTAAAACTTTGAATAATATTTTTGTACTTTTACAATTTTGTTTTATGAACGAACCATATTGTATATTATTTTGACCGCTGACAAATATATATATATATATATATTTATATTTTATAAAAGTATAAAAGTATTTTAATATAAAATATAATATAAAATATAAGTATTTTATAAAAGTATATATATATATATATTTATATATTGTTTACAATTTTGTTTTACGAACAAACCATATTGTATATTATTTTGACCATTGATAAATATATATATATATATATACACATATTTATATTTATATTATTATATTTTTCAGTGGTCGAAACAATATACAATATGGTTTGTTCATAAAATAAAATTATAAAAGCACAAAAATATTATTGAAGGTTTTAGCGAATGAATCATCAAAATTCTATCTATACATACATATATATATATATTCATCGATAAAAACTGCAAAATTTGCAAATTTTTGTAAAGGAGCTGCAAGCAATATGGTTCTAAATATTATTGTAACAGCTGCTGTAATGATAAACGAGTCTTTCTATTGCACTTAATTAGATCTACATTATATTATATTAGGTCGTACGAAAAGTTTCTTTCGTTTTATAAGGAAATAATGGATGCACAACATTTTCCATTTTATATTATTTTATCGAATTACATATGATCCATTTTGTTCTATGAAAATAAAGATCACAACGTTTGACGGATTAGGTTTCATGTTTGTATAAAAATGCGTCGTTGTAAAAGACGTGTCTGTAAAAGAAAGACACTTTTCGGACGATCTAATATCAATAAAATAAAGAAAATATATATATCAATCCTATTGCTTGCAGTTTTTATCAATGCGTTGCCGTCTACTTTCGAGTCTGTTCGATTCACCTCGATGATAACAGATTAACACGTAGAAAGTAGCAATCCTTAGCTAGATCGCGCGTTAACTGAAGAGAAATAGTTTGAAAGTCTCACAGTGTCACATCACGTTATGGATGTAAAGGGAAACGTCTACAACGCGTAATGGTATTTCCACAATGTCAGAACATGTGTGGTCGTGCGGACTCACGAGACAAATTTCGCTTCTTCACAACTTTAATATTCAATCTTAACACGTGCGTGCAGTAAAGTAAAGAGCAGCGGTCCATAAAATCATACGAATTTGTCTTGTCTACTACGACATAAATATTTTGCTATGTTTATTTAGGACAGACATATGCATTTATGTTCACTTGTATTTGTATTTCTTTTCTCCTAATTAGCATTTCTCGTGCAAATGTAAACATGAAATTTTTTATATATCGCAAACTGAAGAAATACATACACAATAAGTCGTATTATTTATCGATTATTAAATAACAGATCAAGAAACGATGAAATATCTACATATCGATTAATGAAAAATTTAAGCATAATTCCTTGCAATTAATATAATCAATGATTGGTAAACCAGAATTCGTATTACATTCAAAACTGTCTATAAAACGAATATTCGTAAAACAATTAAAACATCACTCACTCTCTCTCTCTCTCTCTCGCTCGTATGAAAATAAAATTGATCAATTATTCGAACAGCTTGTGTCGTGATTAGTTTGTACAATAGTTGTTACTGTTGTGATTAGTTAAATATATAATATATAAATAAAAACTAGCTATTTAATTAGTTGGTACTTTAACTTCTACAAAACTATTTGCTACTATCATCAAACCATGTTATTTTTGTATCTCCGAGCATACAGTCCAGATTCTGAATATTTTTCACCGTGTCACGTTTTACCATAAAATTACAAAATCTCTTGTAAGTGGATTTTTCCACGCGGAGCAAACGACGGAGGATTCCCGCGTGGTCTCTAAATGGAGGAAGAAAGAGTAGGATTATACAAACGGGAAATATTTCCACGCAAGCTACACAATTGTTGTCCGGCAAAAAACTATGGTATTTACTTAGCCTTAAGTGTACAAGCGTATCGACGAGAACTTTCATTTTTTTCTCCCCTGTCTTTTCTTCCGTTCGCTCTTTTTTCTCTATTTTCTTTCGTGCATCGACATGGATTTAACGAGGTACCCTTTTCATTATGCGACGCAAGAGGTCGGCTTGCTTAATGAAGAGCGGGTAGGTTGGTCGACGTTAATTGGGCGACGGGAGCTCAAAGCTCGAGAGCTTAACTCCGTCGCGCAAAACCAACGCCCCTGCTCTTTTCAAGCTCTTCGTAGCGAATGCCACATTGTTGATCGTCGTAGAACCGGTTCGCTCGAGCACGCTGTGGAAAACTTGGCGAAAGATGAATTTTTTCCGTGACACCCGCCATTCTTTACGCTTCTCCCGCCGTTTTTCACAGCGGGCTTCGGCTTCCTTGTAAAACACGACTGCCGCAAGCTTTAGTATGTAGAACTTGGTACGTTCGTCCACGCTTCTATAGATCAGGACTATTCTTTATGTCAGATCTCTTTTACCACGAAATCCTACGTAGAACGAGTGAAAAAGATGGACATTTTTTTGGGGATAAAGTGCTAAAGAATTTCACAATTTAGTTTTATAATTTATATTTTTGCACGTAATATTCGTTGAATATGGTAGTTTGTAATAATTTTAATAATTCAGTGAATTTTTATAAGATGTGTTTAATAACCTCATTATTAGAATTAATTGGGATTAGTTTATTACATTAGATTATTAATTAGGATTAGATTTAATACTCTGATTGATATCTGTGTTATTTTATGCAATATTATGGAGATGTGGCAGGGGTAAAGAACATATTTTCCGTGCTATTAAAGAGTGCTATTAGCAGTACGTAATATTGTACGTATACGTGCAAAAGAATGTTTTTTTTTTTTTTAGATTTTGGGTAACAAAACATCTGAATGAAATTAGAAACGAAAACTGTATCGTAATCTCTTAATCTCTGTCAGGTTACTTAACTTGGACTATTTATACCAGAGACTTTGATGGTGCATCTGAATAACGAAACTACATTTGAATATCTTCATTTGAATATCTACATTTGAATATCAAAGTTGTATAACGCCCAAATTCCTTAATCACGAAATACCTTAACCTGTGGTTCACCGATTAAATTAATCCACGAACTACCGAATTTACTACGTGTCGAGGATATTTCACGTTAAATATATTTTGATAATAGAAATCTCCGTTACGATTAGACGGTAAATATTCCTATCGTAAATTACGAAACATATTTCCAACTCACAGTCACAATGTTTCCATGTTTCACCACTAAACATCAGCTGAGAATAGTTTCACCTCGACGAAATTCCGCTTTGAGTATAGTCTTACGTTACATCTATCTGCAAAAATTTATCGAAATATTCTTGGAACCAGTTAATTGAAACGAATTAATTAAAAATCCGAAGGCCTTTTCAAGTGTATTATTCTATGGGTTAGGACTAGGTCTCTACGATGACGAACTACTGCAAATGTTTATGCAAATTCGTATTTTTATAGACCTGATTAAATGGAATCTATCCATTAAATAATATAGCAAGCGCTGTACCTTGGATATTTTATAAACATAGTATCGCATGTCGTGATATTTTCCCGGTCAATTATTATATTTGCTCTTAATTGGAAAAAATTATAGACGAATCATATTATAACTATAATTCATATTTTATATGATAAAGAAACAAGTAGAGCGTGACATATTAACAGTTTTAGTAAAGAACAGCGTATAATTTATAATTAATAATCTGCATCAAGTACCAAGACATTATTAAAAATCAGAGATACCTTAAAACTTTTAAGCAGATGTGTCCATCTACGAAATACGGTATTATATAAAACCAATGACGTAATTAATGTTATGATCATTAACATCTTTTTAAATGTTCGAGATTATTAGAATGAAAGTTTACTAAAATGTTCGACAGAGCGGCAAAAATACGTCTAATCCGAAAACCCAATGAAAATACAGTAATATAATGCTAGTAACAATAATAATAAATACAGTAATATAAAAGTACAAAAGCCACGATTATTTGACGTGATACGAAAATTCGGGTAATAAGGAAAGGTCAATTAACGTTTATAAATTGTATAATAAAATCATAGGAAAATGTTGATAATGTAACATCGTACACGTACTTAGGTTTAACATATTATTTAATCGGTTGGAAGTTTGATTACAATATCTCCGACTATTTGCTCTGTCCTACTCCTCGCATTAAAATTAGGGAAAAGAATGAAATTATAGTAAAGTTCAAATCTCCTCGGATAACACGGGACTCGAATAAGAGAGATTCCACTGTAAATCGTGTAAAATTAATTAATAATATATCGAATTTAAAAATTGCCCATATATAAATTATCTTGGAATTTTATCATATGCAACGCACAAGATATAATCTGTGCAGTTTTGCTATACGCAATTTTAAATTCCTTATGAATGTGCATAAACATTCGCGGTTTCGTGATGAAACGACTGTCCGAATTAGGAAGAACGATAGAACGCGCCGTTTAACGATGGTCTGTAAAGGGCATCTGTGCCAATTATCTTTCCTTCACGGAGATGCGTTTTAATCGCCTGCTCTGGCATCTCCATGGAATTAACAGACGTTGCACTGCACGCCAGGCCGATTCAATTATTCGACCTCGTAAACACTGCGCTCCTGTCCAATGAACGTTCAACTACTTTACAAGATTTGTCATTGTTACCTCGATGTCACGAACACACGCTCCTCTTCGCGTATTTGTGCGATAATTAACTGGAAATCTTTCTACCTGATTGATCACCCCTTTCCATCCACCAAGTGCGCAACTCTCTCAAAAGTCTGACAGTTACAAAAGTCGATAAACTTATAACGGGGCATAAGACGAATGCGTACTGCGAAAGAGAGATAAAGTTACGAAAATCAGAATTTGTTTCCTCTTACGGCCATCGTTAGTTATCGATATTGTGTTATTTTAATTTGTACATAATATTAAATACTAATAATACAAATAATAATAATGCTACGTAATAATAATATACATAAATAATTTGAGGAAGAAAATTAGAACGGATGCTCTTTAGTAGCATACAACTTTTCTAATTGTAGGAGAATGTAATAAGAATTGCAGTATGCGAACTACTTAATGTTAATTGTTAGAGCATCGAGAAATTAATGATCGTTGATATTCTAATATTATCGATCCGTACACTTTCATCTATATGAAATGTTCATTACTCAAAGTACCTGGAAATAAGATATCATAGATAGCAGACCATGGGCATCGCGTTAATTAGTTGCTAAACTTAGAAAACTGCTGCGAAATATTTCTAATTATAGATACGTCTTATCGAAATTAAGCTCTATAGTTAATGAGTGTGATAAATTTCCACGATTAATTCTTCTAATAGAATACGTAGTATAGTGTAGCCTATAAGTTAATCTAATGATAGATAAAGAAATTGATGTTACAATGTCATTGTGATGCATCGTTTCTAAATAAGTGAAGCGTCAGATTGAATTTTAAGCTTCAATTTTATGCTTTTAAGAAGCCTTAAAAATATTTTGTATATGTTCAAGGGAAGCAGTCTTCTTTCTAGAAGAAAATTTTCAAATTAATCGTTTCCCTGTAATTTCCTATTTCATAGAAAGTACGTATTACTTATATTCGTTAAAAGTAACAAACTCTTTGCTTGAAACTTACATGTGTACGAAACGTACGTATTTCGTAGAATATACGAAATATATATACGTAATAAACGTAAGATATTCTTATTGGAATAACAGCAGTGTAAAAGACTCTAACAAAGTACAGTTTTTGAAATGTCTCGTCTTTATTATTTGGCATATGATATCGTTTAATTTTGATAACGAATTAACAGAGAAAAGGGATTTTATAAAATAAAATTCTTTTCAGCCAGAATTTTGTATCCCGAAATCTGATCCGCCAAGGGGCTCAGTGGTCTAGGGGTATGATTCACGCTTTGGGTGCGAGAGGTCCCGGGTTCGAATCCCGGCTGAGCCCGTCTAATTTTTCGCAACTTTTTTGCAAAAATATATTTTTTACATATAACATTCTCTATAAACACAAGAATCGTCCTCATAATCTTTTCAGAAGTAAAGTTGAAAGAAGCGATCAAAATTATGTTGAGATGATGTTTTTCTTCTCTTATACGTACGTTTATATTTACATATAAATGTTTTTCTTGTAATTCGATCGTTTTGACGTAAGTGAGTAACACGTGTAAAGAATAATTTAGAAAATAATCGTATTTTTTTAGTACGAACTTTAACTTGTGGTGAAAGTATAGCAAAGAACAAACAGAGCGGCTCAGTGGTCTAGGGGTATGATTCTCGCTTTGGGTGCGAGAGGTCCCGGGTTCAAATCCCGGCTGAGCCCACTTTTTTTTTCCGCGAATCTTTTTTATCTTTGTTGTAGATCGTTCTTCTAATAGCTTTGTAATATTTTTATTTTTTTTCAGAATTCCGTATATTTAAAAAAAAAAAAAAAAAAACGAAATGAATTCGTAACATAGGCGTTTCTTAATGATCAATAACAATGATCAAGCAGCTCTTACACGTTTTGTGTTTTTCTAAAAATTTTAATCGTCAAAGAAATGGATATTTTTCAATTCTGATATAAATATCTACGATATTAAATTTGCATTTAGTTCTTGCTTTATTTTTCTACAAATATTTTCCAATTTCCAGAATATTTCCAAGACATACGACTTTCAGCGTTTTAACCTGATCATATGTAACAATAAGAGAATATTATAGAATAACGTAGTAATAAAAATAATAAAATAATAATAGAATACAATTTACACGCTAATGCGATTCCATGGCGATAATTGAACATAGAATGTACCCAATTGCCTGAAAATCACTAATCAATCTTCACCGAGTATATTTTCCTTCAGACGAAACAAATAGATCTAAAAATGTCAGAGAATCTGTTAAATTTCAAATGATCGTCGAACGTGGTGTTTCTTTTATCCGGCAACGCTTGGGTCGTCGTCGCAGACAAAGCGCGTCGTCCCCATTGTCACTCGTTAACATTATTATCAACTCATTGAGAATCAGTATCGTCCTGTTGTGCGGGTGCAATTGACTAAAAGCATTGTTGTTTATCTATTATTCCAGGCCCAGCACCATGGCGGCTGAGGAGGGTGCGCTGAGTGGCGGACTCGGAGCGAAATTAAAATGTCCAACCCCTATATCACGCTTGAGAGTGGAGAAGATCGAGGGTGGTCTGATGGTAGCTGGGGTTGTAATAGCTGCGAACTGCCAGATTGCTCTTCCGGCATTCGGCTTTCTCTTCATGCTCGTCGGCGCTGTGCTCACTGGTTTGTATCTTCCTCATTGTTTCCACCCACTCAACTACCTACATAATATCGATATTCTATATTTGCCAGCATTGTACTCTGCTTCCAATTGTCTGCTAATATCGGGACAAAGTGACGAACGACAGATCCTTGACCGTTGTTAACGATTTCGTGAAAATGTCCTCGTACCGAACGAAGCAGTTGCACGCCAATATGCGACAACTACTCGTTCGTATCGAGCATCGATTACAATTGTTTCGCTTGCCGAACAGCAAGAACCGGTTGAACGCTTTTAATCTAATAGATGTTTGCTCTTGAAGTTATAGAAACAGCGTGAGATTCTGTCCTACAATTCCGTCGAATATACCGGATGCGTTGTATGAAACTTTTTAAAAATTTCGTGATTACTGTAACGAGACGCGACTGTCTTGGTTGTAGTAGGAATATTTGAAAGCGAACAGAAAATGCATACTGAAGTTACAAGACATTTATTGTGAATATATATAGACTTATTGATATTGCTTATTGATATACAATTTGAATAGTATTCAAGTTCATTTATACAGTTCTTAAACATTTATTCATTAGCAACAATCAGCACCAGATGGTCTCCCTGCATATGGTGGCTTATTAATACACCGAATAATGAGCTGTTGAAACACTTTGGTGATCTTTGTGAAGTGTGTGCTTGCAATAAATATCTCGCAATTTTTGTATGCATTTTCAGATTCATTCAGATTTTAGCAACGTAATCTCTATGGACGTATGTCGTTACGGTGCTAATGAAATTTCAACATTCTACAGTACGTGTAATGTGTTGTACAAATTGTATAATACGAACATAAAATGTTTCTAGGAATGTTCGAATAGTTTCGTGAACCATTGCATACGACGTTAAAACATGAATTTGATGATTTACCTGGTATCGATAGTTTAATAAGTATTTTTGAGGAGGCAACGAGTTACATCGATCGAAGCATCAAAAAGTACATCGCTGAATATACACAATAACAACGAGATTGTTTCTTAGTAACAGAATATTCTTTCGATAACAAGCAGGAAAATAAGGATGCGTAACAACGAAACATTCTCTTTTCAAGAGGATATTAAACTGCTGTCGGGTTATCGATCGTGAAAACGTCGAGAACCTTAGACAAAGACTTTTCTTAAACTTATTCTGATAAGAGGAAACAGCGAAGTCTTGCGAACATTCACGAGCAAACGACCGTGTTGCAACGTCTTCTTCGCCGTGACTTCTCCAGTTCGTACTATAATATTCACGTTGTTAGCTTTTTCATACAGCGCGAAACCCAAGCGTTGCAAACGTCCCTTTGTTGTCTTCGCGTTGCTCTTACATTTCGTGCTTTCCATGTTCTTTCAATGGAAATTTTAACATTTGTTAAATTCTCGTCACGTAATCGCCTCTTTTGTTTGATTGCTTTTATACTCTGATCTAATTTTACTGGAATCAACGAGCGCTTATTAAACTCCACAGGAGATAAAAATATCGATGTTCAATAGGAATAAATGAAATTTCCTGCTCTGAATACATTATTTTAAATACATATCGATATTCGATTTTCTTTGACTGCTTGATTATTCTCTCGTGCATTATGTCGTATTCGTATCGTTTGAAAATGATGTTTCAAACGTGCTCTTATCTTTCAGAAAAAATATTCCAGTTTAAAATCCAAATTCATTCGTTTCGAACTTCTTTCCACAAGTTTTCTTACGTGAAAATGTATCGAGTGATTATTGCTTATGATTAGACGGATTTTCATTCATTTGTGGGAAATTTGAAGGCGCAAAATTGTGCAAAATCTACGTAATATAAAAAACGTATGAAATATGCAAAATATGGTGGTTTGTGTAATATTTCATAGGTAAAACAATTTTCCGTAGAGACTTTATTTTTCAAATTATTTCAGAAATCCGAGTTTGCATAAAAATCTGCTGTTTACTGGCGACATTAATATTCAGTGCAGTAAGCAGTCGATATAATGAAGACTAAACAAATGCAGAAGCGTAATAAACTTGCGTAAGCGATGGATCGGTATCTTGAACTCGTAATTCAATGCAAAATAATTGTTTCACCGTGGCGAAGAGTGGCTCGGTACTTTCCATTTTGGAGAAAGTGCACAGGATGCACATGATTCTCGAATTATACGAGAAAGTTGACGAATACATCGATATACGTATATCATTGTTAGTATAAGCAGTACATTCATACAAATACAACAAAAATATTTTTTCCATGCATCAGTCTCAGCATTAGCAAGAGGAATATATTTTTTAGCCGACTGTTCACAATCACGTCAATCGTTATAGTAGGTTATTAATGACTCAGTGGAAATTATAGATTGAAATAATTAGTTATAATTAATCGAAATGATAATTATGGCGTCATAATCTTTCGGCAAGATTAGTCTGTTTTGAAAATGTTAACAATCGTAACGTTTAATTAAAGCGTTTTAGTCTCGAATCTTTTACGAAGGTGTAATTACCATTAAATTATGATCTAACAGCAGCAAATTTGTTGCGGTCTAAGATGAGATATAATGCACAGTAGTTTTCGTGTTACATAACATTACATATTATAGAGCGCGTCTTCAGAGAACTATGGTTAGATTAACATTGTGTCTATCATGATTCTCGACATTCTGTTTTAAGAAATGATCAAAGATTAACTTGTTTTGAGAGAATTAAACGTGAGCACAAGCTATGGGTTAGAAGCCACGTGTTCAACCAAGCAACAATTTATATTTCATTCTCTTCAAAAAGCTACGTTTCCAATTTCTGAAATTTACTGAATCTCTGAAATCAGAAGTATAAAGTATTTTTTTTATATATTTAATTTAAGGTATAACGTTGGATTACTGCGAGCAGTATGTATGTGTATGTGGCAGTAAAAATTGAATTATATGTATTGTAAATTTTGCTTCGCGCATGGATTGTGGTTCGAGTGGGAGAGAGACACGACAACCATTTTATTTAAATGTGGATGGACAGGGATATTCTGCCCTTTTTTTTTTTGTTTGGTTAGTTACAGTCACTTTTTAAAGAGTAACTCACAGAGACATAGGCTTGTTTTCTTCAACAAGAAATAAATAAAATAATAATTATTAAAAGAATTATTACATCTAATAATTTTTCGTTATATTATATCTGTTTTATTAAGTTATATTTAACGTCTTCGAACAGTTGGTTCTTCTTAAATTTTAAAATCGTGGAAGGAGTTCAGGCTTGTACGAATGTTTGTTCTTACATTTCATATAAATGTACCATGTACGTGTGTACAGGTATGTGAAAGTTCTCTACGCAAATTTTTTTCCCAACCTTTGGTTTACTTTATAACTTGCTTGCCGAACTTCGTTTCTTTTTGTTTGAACGTTTGCAATAGTAGCGAAGTTTGTTTTCAAAAGGGAAAGAGAATGTAACATTTTCAGATAAAAGTGACATTTGTTTTTCTTGCTTTAACACACTGCACCCACTTCAAAAGAGTGTAATAAAGTTTTATCGTTACTGTGTATATTTTCGTACGTGTTATATTGGACGTAAATAGTCATTCATGCAAACTTTTCTCGTGGTTCGAGTTCGGAAAGCACAACTCGCAACGCGTACGACTGTGAAACAGATTGCAGCTCAAGACGTATCTGATTTTTACGCGGAAATGAACTTTTCCTTGAATCTTGAGACAAGAAAACCATCTCAGGAAATTGCACCAACTTCCGTCAGCATTTTTTATGCTGTACATCTCATAAACTGTTAAGCTGTTAGTTCTTAGCGTTTATTCGTAAATGGCAGATTTCTGAGAAAAATAGAAAAGATAAAGACACGATGTTCCGACTAGATATTTCAAGTTGTAAATGATATTTAAGCGTTTTTAAATTGATCTGTAATTCCTTGGACATAATAATTACAAAGAGATATCTATATATAAATGTTACATAATATAAATAAATAATATATTACAATGTATTATAATATATAATAAACTACGACAGGATAGTATTCAGTATCACTAAAATATAAAAACAAAAAGATTCCCTCAAGCTTTTTGCAAATTCAGAATCCAAAACTATAAAATTTTCCAAACAGTAAAAGTAATCATATCTTATAATAATGTTGCAAAGTGTTCGTGTAATTTTTCTATTATTTTGTATTTTATATACTTTGTGTGTTAATAATCATATTATAATACATTGTAGAACATTGAATTTGAATCGCTTTCATATAACGCAAAGAAAATTATACGAAGCTGATAGTCAAAAAATATTCATATTATTTTTCATTACGCAAAAACCACACGGAACATTAGAAAAATTGCTCGGTCTGCCGTGAAGCTTCTATCTTGTTTATAAATTTATTACTCGTGGAAAAGTGGTGGGAATAAAAGTAGCTGACGAACCCTATGTATATCGAAGCAGATAATGGCGCGATTTTCCCCCTCGATGAAGATAACGGCGCCAGAAAATTCTTTGCAAGATACCGGGGCGTGGAAAATTTAATTTTCGATATACCCCAGTCTGACGAGACCCTCGTAAATCAGTTACCAGCCAGCCTAATGTATGCAGTGAAAATTCAGAACGAGTAATTCCAACGTCTAGCAACTTTCGAATGAATGTCGGTTTCTAATACATTTCGGATTATAATTCTGTACGTACGTGCAAGCTTGATTACATGCTCTCTCGCGTAAACTGAGATTTATTATTCAACGTCTTCTTCATTTGGTGTTCTACAGCTTTCTATCGTAGATAGAGAAACGCGTATTGCACGAAATAGATGCTTCTTTCATGAAAACAGATACAGAGGAAAGCATCGCGTATTGATAACAGGAATATTTTTCTTTTTACGTGGAAACGTTTATTTTGAAGTATGTCAGACTATGTTCTTCTTTAATCTTGTGTAATGTGGCATAAAATTAATGAAAAAAATAACATTTATCTGCGGTCTAGAGATTCTTTGGAAGATTTAAAAGGACAGATAAGATCAGATACAGCTGTAAGCAGAAAATATTTTGCAATTGAAATCTCTTTAAATGTGATGATATGTGCTTGAAGTATTTCGCCAACTAATTATTTCTCGATCGCTTTACATCGATCATCGCTTACGTAAAACAATACGAGGAAAATATTGCAATTCTCAAATGCACAACACATGTGCATTGTGCTTCACCCGTAAAAAATTTGTAATCTTGCAGATATGGTATTCTTTGCAATCATTCATCTTTCTCTTCCAACGTGTTTCTTGATTATATTAAGGAAGAGGATATAATACGTTTACGCTTACATGGACTACTGTGCATAATACCAATAAGGATGATTTAAAAGAGCAGATAAGCAAGAAAACATTCTTTTTCGTTCTGTTGAATTATGTATTTTTACTTTTACATCCGCCCCTATTACATCCGCTTATTATTATTATTATTATTCTTTCCTCGATGGGAAATACGATTTTTGGAAGCTTTTTATATTTTCCTAATTTCTATAGGATTCTTTCGATAAAAATTCTTAATGGTATTATTAAAAAAGAATTTTTCAAATAAGCGATTGAATTAGTATTCATGAAATTTCACTTTCTACTCTTCTTACTGATCTATCTCATAAGTGTTTATTCATGAAATCACATCCCATTCAGTTCGATTATTATATTGATATCGGTAACGTATGCTTCAATATTTGGTAATTATGACTATTCAGATTTCGTAGGTAATTTTGATAAAAGAAGATACAGCTTAAAAATATGTTTCGTTGCACATTAGCAAACTGGAAACGTGTTTTTCTTATCTTTTGTTGAACTGTGTGTGTGTGTGTGTGTGTGTGTGTGTGTGTGTGTGTGTGTGTGTGTATAATAAATTATATACTACAAAAAAAAACAAAAAAAAATACAAATATATGTAAACTCCCTGGAGTTCAAGTGTGATAGGGACTCTCTCTATTTACAGACAACACGACTTTCTTTTGGTTTTACGGACAACCATTTTTTTTGAGAGACATTCATTTTCCCCAAACAGACGGAGCAACATCAGAGATAGACAAGATCACAGAAGAAAGAATAATTATTTAAAACATTGAAGATTGACGGAGAAAGATCGATAGCTCAGGTAGACACTGCACAGAATTTGTTATTTATTTACTCCTATAGATTGGTGTTCATTGTTGTTTACTCCTGTATTTCATTTAAATATTCGTTTCACAATAAACTCAATTTTCAGAATTTGGAATCGATCACCTGAATTATCTCAAGATTTACAACATTACATATATATGTAATAATGTAAATGCTTAGGGTAAATCAGACGATCGATTCTGGAAAATCGAGTTTATTTTGAGAATAATTAAATTAAATGCAATAACAGTTAATAACAAATCTGTTACAAATTTTACCTGTAACATCGAGAATCGATTTTCTAAGTCCTAAATTACCGTTCCTCTCTATTCAGCAAATGACTGCTGGTAAAACAAAAGAAAAGTAGAAAATGTCGGTTGGCGTTTTATATACATTACAATTTATATATATATATATAATGTTCTTCAGTTCCATTGTTACTATTCAAAAGTTAGCGTTTTATTCGTTCATTATATACATTCCTGAAAGATAAGCCTAATATCTTCAGATAACATTAATTACCTGTTCGCAATATTTGATCTGCTACATAATCGGTACATTAATCCGGTAAAGTTAGTTCGTAAACTCCAGATTAAGCTAAACTTGAGGTTAAGTAATAGCTGTGGGACACATAATGCGGAGAGCAGTCTTCCTCGAAGCCATATTATCATTACATCATGAAACGAACATAAGGAAGTATAATTCAACTCTTTCTCGGCGTGTCGTGTCAAGTTTGCTCGTTACGTAAACTGTGTATGTTAATGTATAATGTAACGTCTACACGTTTCATTCAATTCTCCTGCCTTTTTAACGAGCCCAAGGTAAAAAGTGGATGATTTCAGTTGTAAATATATTTTCTCCACTTTGTCAACAAATACAAAAAACGAACGCAACTTTGCTTTTTCTGAGACATCTGTCGATTGTCGGTGTTGCAAGATGAAGCATCTTGTGTAATGTCAATGTTTACCTTAGAACATTTCCATACTGTAACTCATAAAATTAAGCAGAAGCTCTACAACAAATTCTGTTTCTCAAACAGAATTCAATCTGATGACTTACGAGTGCATCGATGTATCTCTTGCAGGGAAATGTGATTATGAAAGAACAGGCTGTTAAAGTACAATGTGTACTTGCTTGTGTTCGTTACGCTTCGTATATTATTCGATTTAACTGCATATTAAAATTTCCTTTTTAGCCATGCAGTAACGTGAAAGGGACAAAAAGTGAATTTTCTATTATTTTCTCTATAACACACACCGAAACTAATGCATTGACAAAATTTATAAAATTGCGAATGCATTGGTGTACCTGTTGAAGAACAATGTGACTATTAAAGTACGATACTTCCCTGTGTTATACACAGGTGTTATTCCTCCGTGTGTTATACTTATATTACGTGTGCACTTTATTTACTTTATATTAAAATCTTTCTTTTAGCCATCGAGTGGCATGAAAGCTATAAAAATCTGCAAAAATGTACTTGCCATATTTTCTAAGATTCTGTACCAACGCTATGGTATTAGTAAATTTGCGAAATATTCCTATTTATTAAACCGACGTTTTATAAAAATTGATTTAATTAGAATAGAATAGAATTATTTACGCTACAAGATAGAACAATAACCTTGCAGCCTGCACGTAAACAACTAAAAAAATAGACATAAACTTACTCATAACCAAAGACACATACGAATAATCAAAGATTCAAACACGCTTACTGTGTTATTTTTTCGATATTTTCGAGGAACTACAGATCGTGACTGGATATGTTAAGCGAAGTTGTTCTTGTAAAAGATAAATTGAACGCCATAGAACTTTCGTATCGGAAATAGAAGATAAAAGGACAGTTTTTCAACGAGACGATGCTGCTATTCGTACAACAGCAACTACAGCAAAGTGGTTTTACAATTTCGGCATAGAATTATTACGATGACCAGCACTGAGTGTTGATCTGAACTTGATCGAGGACCTGTGGGCAATTCTAGCGAGAAAAGTTCACGATCGGAAGAAGCCGGCTATTAAAAAAAAGTATTGTGGAGCTTGGAAAAAGAATAAAATCCGCGTGGGCGGATATTCGAAAGGAAACTTTATAATAGGTTAGTGGATAGTGTACCTAACCGATTGGTAGAAGTAATCAAAAGTAGAGAAAAAATCCACTAAATATTGAACGAAAATGTAATAAAATTAACGTTGAGTTTATACTCCTTCACAGCCAAAGAGAACAATCTTCAGAGAAGATTTTATATCTTCCAGATGTCGGAAGAAGAGAATTTTTGTTTGTTGTATCTTCAGTTTTACTTTATGTTATAATATAAAGTTGTATAAACGATTTCCTCAAACTTGCTTTCGATATCACGAAAAATCTAAAGATAGGCTTCAGCTTATAATTATTCACGGTATTGTACATCTGTATCTTAAATTACTTTGTTTTCTCAATTCAATTCTCCTCCTCTTCCTCCTTCTCTGCTTCAATTTTTCGATATAACTATTTCATTTAATAATATATCGTTTTCGTTACAATCGAATAAAACAAGCTTAATTGAATATAATAATATAATAATAATTAAGCTTCGGAACTTCCAAATTTCCCCTCTACATTCAGACAATAAAATAAAAATTTCAGTTTCATCGAGAGACGATTACTCGCAGGTGAAGTTAATTTTAGCAGACGCCTAGACGTCAATATCGAGGGTTAATCAACGTCTCAATAGAGAGACGGCTTTTGCGAAATGGACAAACACGTAGGAACTAGGAAACACGCGTTATATAGCATAATGCAAACGTTTACCATTCCAAGCTCGGCATTCTCCGGTGATCTGACGGAAGCCTCTGTCGCATTCGCGGAATTCGATTAGTTATGTCGAATAAGAAGCCTTGTTTCTAGGCTGAGCTGGTAGTCGATGTTTGAACGGTCAAGTCATTGCGACTGATCGATTCGAAGGAAATTACTGCGTCGATCGAGTTACATGGACGACGAATAAATGGTAGGCTTCTTATGAAAGAACAATCGAAGATTGTTCGTACGATCGGCAAACATTAGCCGGTAGAAATTATACAGAAACGAGGAATCGTTTCTTTTTTAGCTACGAATCCTCGATCCTTATTACGCAATGCTGTTACAAGTCACAACGAAGCGACGCTGGCTACATGCTGCCAGCGTTTTTTCGTTTCAATGCAATCGATATGTCTTGAACGGATACGGTCACGTAATTCCTTTTTAATCCTTCATTCGTTTCCCGATCCACGCGAGCTTAACCTTCTGCCAGAAGCCCTCTTTTCTGCTAAAACCTGATAGTAAATTGATCCCACTATAGTTTACCTTGTTATCAAAGGTTAACATTTTAAACATTTGATGCAGATAAACCGTGAACGTTGACGAAAATTCATTTTTATTATCAGCGAAATCTGAACAGAGATTCGTGTGTTGAACGGTAGAAGTTGTGATTTTAATATTTTATATATTTTTGATTGTCGCGTGCACTCACATTTTCAAATTCTTTATAAATGTATAAATATCCGTAGTCTTATTTTATTTAATTACAAGTAATAGTTACAAGTAAAGAGCTGTTAATATTAAACAGACGTTATCGATATAGCAATAGCAATTGAAAATTATGAAAAGTATAAAAAATATCGAAATATAGAGAGACACAATAAAGGTTGTGAATGTTTAAATAAAACATAGAAATACATTTCTGTTTTATTTTACGTCGTACAATATCTGGATATTACATTTACAAAATTATTGTTTCTCGAACGATCAATGTTCCCTTTATTTTATTTTTACAATAGTCAATTTGAATGAACTTAATTTATGAATTTCACGTTCTAAATGAGTACAATTTATTTACAACATTTTCCGTAATTCTAATTTTTATCGTCGTACTGGTATTTTAACGCGAGCTTTCACGTCGATCAATGTTAAATACTGTGAACTATTAAAAATATAAAATTCTATTGGCTTTAATATTTTCTGTATTAGGTTAAGGATATTTCTCCTTAAAAGGACTCATCTTATGACAAATTACGTAGCCATAACACGACGATTAATAATAGTAATTAGTATGGCGCGTTTAACGAGTTTTAATTTTCTATTTAAATTCTATTACTTTGTCTTCGTCAATATACATAACTAATGGAAATACTTATTTGCATCGCAAATGATCAGTAGGTTTCAAGAGGATCGATTTGCCTATGCCAACCAGACATCTTATAAATAAAAATATATAGATGATTTATTAAGCGCGCGTATAATTCAGAATTAATTAGCCGTTAACAGCCGTGCATAACTGGCTTACTATTTCTTTTTCTGCTTCTTGTTGCTCTTTAAAATTTATTTCATTTTACCACACCGCACATTTCCATGTACGAATATTCCTCATCGAAAGCACATTAAGAAGCGCATATTGAAATCATAAGTCGAAAAATCGTCTGCGATGTAATTTATAACAAAGGAAGTGACTTTGCACGGTCTACCGAGTTTCGACATAAAATAGTAAGTTGTGCAATGAGCTTGTTCGACTTTGATACATTTAATGACTTCAATCCTACTTCAATCGTACTTCAATCATTTAATGATAGCAATGGAAAAAAACGAATATTACGACTATTTGATATAAAAGTATTACTTGTTATTCTGTGGATTAGATTACACACTTCCCTCGTGGCAGAACAGGAACACTGGATTTAGGATTTTGTATTTAACACTAGAACTACCGATAGTTAACACGAAGCTACTTCTATCAAAACCAGTCAAAATGACTGGTCTTTAAAAGATATGTAATAATAGAATATTTTTATATTTATTGCTTTCTTACAGAAGAAATTTTATGTTATGTAGTACATTTTTGGTATTATTAATTCATCTGGAACCATGATCCCTAAAAGAGGGTTGACACATTTCTAAAATTATAGAACCAGTCATTTTGACTACTGTGGTATTTCTAGTGTTAGCATCTAGCGATCTGGCCAGAATTTTCCTGATAACTGATATCGTCATATCGAACGATACGCAGTAAAAATTTTGAAAACGTGTGGGAAGTTGTAGAAAACGAGGAGACTGGTTAATTGGGATTCGATAAATAGATTGCAGAACCCTTTTACACTTCGACAAGTACCAGTCATTTTGACTGGTATTGGTATAAGTAGCCTCGATACAAAATTATTTTGAGTTTGAATACATAAAAAACAAAATAAAATTCATTATATTATTGTTTTAGTTATCGTTACGAAAGTCATTACATCATTGCGGAAAAAAATATAACATGAAGTAGGAATTTTAAAATAAAATTTTAAAACCAGCCAATTTGACTGTAATAGTTCTATATTAATTATGATTATCAGTGCGATGATTAAACGTAGTTGAATATTTATTTATAGCGAACATATCGGATTCAAAGATATTAGAATAAGTCGATGTAATTGGTATGTAGCTTAATTTTCAGCTTTTGAGATTGTACGTGAATAGGACAGTCACGTGAGCCGAGTACATGTTGTACGTACACGCACAATAAATAACAAATATTCTGCTTTTCTTTTTTGCAAAAATTTCTCCAATTCTTTTCAACTATTAATCCTTGGCAAAAACGCGTGTAAATTTTTTGATAAAATGAAATGAAGTAGATGAGCTACCTAATCCATTTACAAGTGTACGATGCCGATAAAAGACGCACCTAAAGTTTTTAATAAAACAACGAAATCTCCAAAGTTACTAATAAACGAGCTTCTTAATGCATTTGCAAAGATTAATTTGACAGAATAATGCACACGTGCATCGATTATCTACGTCTTGTATAGTGATTGCCGACGTTCCATTAAAGAAATATCGAACTCGCTACGCAACCTAGTGATACAAAGGAAAATTGTACAAGTATCGTGTAGTTTGAGAAAGTTTCTTTGTCTCACGAGCGACGTTTCCGATTAGATTCTTCGACGTTATCCAAAGAAATCGCCGTAATACGGATAATTCAAGAATCCGCTTCGACATCTCGCAGCACCACGGACGATCTATCAGCTGAATTACCATTTTAATGGAATTTTGAGGTAAAGCGCACTTTCAAGCTGCACGAAAGAACAACCGAGCAGACGCACGAATATTTGCTCAACTCTCTGAAACTGAGCAGCTTGGAAATTGAAATCTTGCTTCTTGATACACGGCTAAGAGGGCTGTTGAGATTCGCGTCACGCAGCCTTTATCTCTTCGCTTCAGAATCTATCGGCCATTTTGCTCGGCTCGTTACGGTACACCATTTGAGAACCACTATTCTTTGAGGTGATCGAACTCGGTGATGGCAATGCAGCGTTTATGTCACGAAGAAGGAGAGGGCGATGAAGAAGAAGAAGAAGGAGAAGGAGCAGAAGAAGAAGCAGAGGAAGAAAGACTCACTAACGGGCAACAGCTGGTCGTTTACTTGTTTGGCCACGGTTTCTCGGGTACGGGTCCGGACCGTTGTTACCAACCGATTTATCAAAACCGGTCAGTCCTTCCAACCTTTCGCCATTCTTTTTCTTGCCTCTGGCTCCGTCGATGAGACCGGTCCTGTAGCCCATTTCCCTTTCGTTCCCCGCCATTTGCTCCTTCTACGCTCGCCAAACGGCTACTTTACATGTTGAATCACGTATCGGGAAATTTCTTATTTTTCACCAGCTATCGAGGTCTAAGGTTGACAGGTTTCTTCGGAACAATGTGCAAGTAATTTTCAGCTAAATCTCACTGGTAAAAGTTGCATGTTTTCTCGTCTCAGTTGGATTTATATGGGGTTCGATGAGACTACGGCGCAGTTGATTCGCATAAAGTTTTCAGAAACGTTCTTAAGATGGTCAAAAGAGAAGCTAGGGGATTTTTTATTCACTTTACCTCGAACGAAGGTTTCGCGTTGACGAGTTGTTTTGCTGCAACGTGCAAGTAAATGCTTTGCTGTGAGATCAGAAAATGGTAAAACATTGCTTTCATCTTAATATTTGTATAAAATTTGGAGAACTGGTCTTCGTAAATTCTCGAAACACACAGTTTCATTCTCGAGATGATCAAGAAAAATGTTAAAATCTTTTACCTGATTCGATTTAAACTATTTTAGTTTCTTAGAAGTTGCACTATTCTTAGTCGCGCTTTTTGGTTTCTATTTTTTCTTATGCACCTTTTACTCTCATCTCTATATTTTATCATACAATTGCAGTTGAAAATTATCTCGACCAAGTTGTATTCTAGAACGAAAATTTTAAGGTTCGAGGAGAACAGCACGAGAGATCGTTGCTCTGTTACATGTGTATATACTCTAGCTAAAAATATAAGTTTTACGAGTTCTACTTTCTTATAGGATCTACCATTGATATTACTAATTTTAGTTTATAATCTATTTTGAATACACAGAGGCTCAATATTTTTGACAAGTAATATTTATTCCATTGTTATTTGCCTTGATATTTATTTTTGCTTTTCTTTCATAATCGAAACGAAGAGATATACTTTGTTATGCAGCAAATTGATGAATGAAATTCATAAAAGTGACATATTAATGTCCATAAGGCACATAATGATACGTTTGGAACAGGCAAGTGTCTGGCTACTTTCGAACGTTAATGCACGTAATAAGCGTTTTTAAACTTTAAACGATTCTTTCAATCGCTACAAGCAGTTCCTCGCCTGCCTACGCGTTCGAATCTGCATACAGATTTCGCGTATAATGAAATCGAAAACGAGTTAAGTTACGTATGCCTCGTTCGTTTCTTCTCTGTCTTCCGAGTTTCTTCCCTTATAAAGATCGCTGCATAAGAGAATGACTTTCTCCAATGGCTCGCAGGAAAGCTCGTTTAATACTCTCCCACGTGTTTCCATGAGTAATCACTATCTTCCGGTGGATCGAAAAAGATGATGAAAGTATAACGTGAATCAACCTTAAACGCAGGGGAATTTTCTGTATCCAATCTCTCGGTAAAAAGTAAGATTTCTTGTGTATTTTTCGCATTTTTAGCTCGATACGTATAGTTGCTTATAAATATCTGAGCGGACTAAACGATTTGTAATAGCTAATAGTACACGAATAAACAACTCTTTTTTTTACGTGATAAAGTTTAATTATTTGTTTAAAAGTCGATCGACGATTCCAGTTACATTACATATTTTGTATAACTCGTAACCATCTGAATAGTCTAACCGATTTGTAGTAGCTGATACTATATGAAAAAAAGACGATGAAAAGCGTCATCGTTTCATCACGTTTTTAGAAAATCAACAAACAAATTGTAATTATTTGTTTAATAGTTGATTGGCGATTTCAATCAGATACACTACATATTTTATATAGTTTGTAATATTTTTGATGTATACAATTGATCACTGTCATCATGATAAAACGAAATTTCTTGTCGATTTATTAGTATTGATTATCTCTATACTAATGATATTTGCAATCTTTTCAATTTCAGTAGATATATATATATATAAAATACGATATATTGTGATAGAAAAAATATAATAAGCGTTCTATAGTAATTTCAAATCTGTTAACACGAATATCTAAATTGGCTGAAGTAATGAATGCATTAACCTTATTACATATATGGTAATTAATGAGAATTATTAGCATATTCAACTTTATTAAGATTTCACACTTAATGAGATAATAATCCTTGATCGATCGAAGAATTAATTGAAGAATTTTCTAACAATTTATCAAGTTTATCTCCTTTTGCTATAAATATTTTAATTAAGTATTCTTGTACGAATATGTAGAACGATTGTTGTTCTCTGAAGTTGCGAGATATTTATGACAGACATGCAACTAGTAATTATTATATGACACGAATGCTATTTAATCTTAAATATATATATATATATATCAATGTTAAACATAGTGATACTAAATATCGTGAGTTATTAATGCAATGTTCAGATACTTTGGCGATATCTGCGAAGCGTATACTTGCAATAAATACCTTATGCATATGCATTTCCAGATTCGTTTCAAATTTTACCAATATGATACGCGTTTCATTACAGTGGCAATGAAATTTCAAAATGTCTGGCAGAACGCGTAGTATTCACAAAAATACGTAATATTGGAAATATATTGGTGTAATACGTAAGATTCGTAGGAAGAGAATAACTTTAATAATAAATAATAATATAACCATATTAATTACGTAATATTATTGCTGAGTGTTGCTTGAATATGACTCTATAAGATTAATCATATACAATAATAATAATAAATATATTAATAATATCACTATAATATAAATATTGTTTATATTAATACAAATAATAAAAAATGCAAATATTTCCGCGATCTACTCTATGTTTCACCAGAAGCGATTAAAAATTTCGATACTTTTGAACGCACGAGTCTCTCTAAACGAATCATGACATCGAGACAGCCATACGTTCCGGTTAAACAAGGAGAAGCTTTAACGGGAGCGTGAAGAAAATTATCGCATAATCATAAAATCTGCTATCCCTTCAGGATTGCGAATGTCTTCCTTGTGGATGCTTGGTTACTATTTACGACATTTACACCATCAGCCAAGTAATCGTTCTTTACAATACGACGGTGGCTTATCAGATTTTATCTAAGAAATACATTCTCCTTGCTGATGTGAGCAATTTGAAATTACGCGGAGATTGCAATGTTTGTCGTTAGCATCCCATTTTGGAGAAAATCCTATCAGAAGGAGGATGAACGTTTCTCAAGGATTATACACGTCTGCCACATTTTTCTGAGATCTCTTAGTGTTTGAATTTAAAAACGAAGGGATTGCGCTTACGGCTCTGCGTGCCACTTTAAAAATCTTTTCTACGATCGGATTTGTTGAAGCTTTGAGATGATAAAGCTTGATCAAGTTAGCGATCGTTGTATTAAGCTATGTTCTATTTTATTTGACAACCTCCAGCGACGTAATCTCAATGTTTATGCAATGAAATGGCTGCTTCTATGTTTGAACGTGTTTTTCAAAATGCATATTTAAATGGTTTCTTCTAGTTGGATTAGAAAAATATGTCTTCTTTATGCAACGAGAGATCTCGCAAATCACATTACTTTTGTAATGCTAATCCTTTCCGTGATCGTATAGTTCCCGTTAGAAGAAAATGTATCTCTTTTGGAATCAAATTAAAGGATTAATGTCAAAATAAATACGAAATAAGATCTGTCAGTCGAGTTTATCAGTTTTATATACGATCACTTGGCAAACATACGTGCGTACTGCTATCGTGCAAATTAACACGGTACGAGATAAGTGGTAGGTAAGTTTCTCAGGTCTTTGACATAAGCTACTACATTAGAACTTTTACATACAAATGAAACTTCAGCACTTGCAGTCGCTCATAAACACGTCGTTAGAGTACGAGATCTTAACTGACGCCACATCATTTCGCAATTTAATTCGTCATTTGTAACTGGTGTTGATCGTTAACATTTGCGAAATAGGACAGTGTTCTCGGTATGTAAAACTAACGCGAAGCAGCTCATCTTCATATACGTAAAGATAATAGCTACTTTAATAACAAAATTTAATTTGATCAACAATTTCGTAATTATTTAGGTAAAAAAAATTTGTTGTAAAGAAGAACACAGAGATCTGTATATAGGTGATAAAGATATCGATACCGAGGAAATTAATTAGAAGATAATTAGATAGATAAATAGATAATTAGAAATTTTATGTAATTTTAATTCCCAATTTCTATTCTAAAGAGAATTAAAGCAAGGGAGGAATTCTGGTGACTTTTGAGAAGAGAAGCAGAAATTGAATTAATTGGTTGGTTTAATCCTAAAAACGTGGTAGAGGAGAAGATAGCCCAAGGAGACTAAAAAGGGGCAGGAGTATTCTAAATTTGGAGCAAGTCGGCTGTAGCTAGAACCCTCGACGTCCCATTATACTGAAAATTTAGACGAAAACATTATAGTCAGGTTTTGACGCTCATGGGACAGGAGTTTTCCAATTAATTTACTTGCATCATTAGCGCATGGTTTACCTAATGATTATCAACAGAACGCATATTATATGTCCATACACGGACTAGTTTGCAATACGACGTTCACAGTTCGGTGAACAGCACGGTGACACGAACGCGTTAGTGTTGTTCGTACCGCGTTAAGTTAATTTTAACACGTAGCGTGAATTGCATCTGACCGTGTGTACGTTAGCCATCGTATGTTCATGTATGCTTTTATTATTCTAAAATCGGAGCATCTAATCGAAACTTGCCAGTAACCTGAAGAAAATTTCATCGTGTTTATTAATTACTTATAAACAACGGATTTATATTTCATGCGAATTTATATTTTTTACGAACACGACTAAGGAAATGGAAGTTTTAGTAGACTATTCTCGCTTGATAAATATTATGGCGAGCTCTATACTTTGAATATTTTATGTATTTCAGCGCGTTTTATGTGCAGTACGCGTCTTTAAATTTCCCATAAATGCATAAGCAACTGTAGACTATTTGCAAACGGTGAAAGTCTCTATTGCGGGTACAGCAAAAAAAATGGCAATAAGAACACAGGTTCGTGCGATAGAAGCACAACGAATGCTCAAGTTCACTTGTTGTCAGTAAGATATTTAAATTTTCCGTGATTTCTAACAAATTTCATTCGCAAATTTTAGATTTTACACAGAATTTGTAGTTCTCAGAGGCGAGAAATTCCATCTCCTGGAAGAAAAATTAATTAAATCATTTCGTTTACATCTATGGTTGTTTACACTATGCAAATTGAGATTAGGTTGAATTTTAATAACAATAGAGATTTAACTCTCGCACGACACGATAGTTAGATCGCACAAAAACGATACTCTTGATGCATCTAAGTCATTTTCCTGCCCTCACGTCGCTGGGAAATTGATCGTCACGTATGAAACAGGCTACATTTTCATCTTCTTCGCTTTCACTCGATGACTCTCTTTCCAATTTCTTTCCGAAACACACGTCCCTAATTTCGAAGGCATTTTTTAATATAATTGCCAACACTAATATATAGATAAGTGACAGAACGGGATCGCCACTTTGGAGTATAAAAATAGAAGCAATATGCCAAGCGTCGCCAAAAATAAATTCTAGAATCACGTACTTTAGATGTTGAAATACGATTTTGAATATTAAGACGTAATCTAGTGACGAAATCCTTCATTTTTGCTGTCACTGAACTAGCGGCATTTCTATTTTAAATTCCAATCGCCACTTACAGACAGGAGGACTTAACGAGAAAGATTCATCAGCGAACGAAATTTGGATCCTTTAAACACATCACTTTTTATGGGAATAAATGTAGTTAATTTATTATAATAAATGAAATAGTATTAACGTGATACTCATTATTGCATGGTTTCATTCGTGTGTGAGTATGACAGAGAGGGTTTAGACAGGAAAGTCGTGGAGACTTGTGTTGTAGGAATTTATTAATATTTTATATTTATTATACAAATAAACATCTGATTCTTTATCGTCAATATTTCTACATTATATGTTTAAACAGAAAAATGTAGTTTTTAAAAATAATGTCAATATCATTGTATTATTGCTTATATTCTAAGATTACATGTTACTTAATATCATTAATTGTCATTTTATTAATTGAAATTTGTGAAATCTAATATGATGCGTCATTTCAGGAGCTAAATTCCAATATAGAAATTAAAGATTGTATATTAAGAAAGAAGGTGGTGCACTGGCGAAAAAACAGAGCACTCTGGAAACAGCCAATTCCTTTGTTTTTGCTCTCACTTAATCAACGGCGTTTCTATTTCAAACTGTAATTGTCGTTTACCAGCTGCAGCACTTAGCAACAAAAATTGATCAGGCCGAAATTTGGGTCACTTGGTCTGCATCTATCTCCAGAAGTGAAACTGCAGCGTGTAGTAAAACACTGCTAGAAAGCTTGTTTCTGTAACTTGTCCTTGCAACAAACGTCTATCGCAATTTGGAGGAGCTTAATTAACCACGACGGCGGGATATTACCGTCGATCATAATTTTCACGCGGCAAGTACCAATTTCCCCGTAATGCGTTCAAAACGGTACTAGCCGTCCCACCGTCGTCTTTCTTTGCTTATTTAATTGAAAATCACCTGCCCCGAAAAATCACCTTTCTCTCTCTTTCGCCTCTTTCTCCCTTCCCCTCTCTCTTTCTCTGTTTGTTCCCTTTTGGACCGTTTCTTCGCAGCGAGTATTGCCCGGCAGTTTGATATGGCGCGCACGTTCGTGGAAGCGTGAACTTAGCCGCGAGCACTCGGCAAGATTAAATTTGAAACATTAATAACGCGGCCGAAAATCCCGAAAGAAACTAGAGGGAAGCTGGTTCGAGGTCCGGGCTTTGAATTACGAAACCTCATTACGCGTCCCTTTATCCGCCGCGCCTTAAAAATTCCATGGTCGTTCACGAGTTCTCGTTTAATACGAGCAAAAGAAATTGAAAGTGATAGAAAGGAAAAAGAAAACAGAGAGAAAAAAGAGAACGGTCGGAAGGAACAGAAAAGAGGCGATCGTTTTGAAAGGGACGCGAAGGAGAGTCGAAGAAAAGAGAGGAGAAAAATTACCGCCACAAAGGTGCCGATGAATCGTTAAACCAGAGGGCGGGAAAATGGCCGATATTACTTGACTCGGTGCTCACGCGTGCTTCGTTTGTCTGTTTCAGCTGCGTCGTATCGCGGTCCCGGCCAGGATGAAGACAAGGACTCGTACGCGGCTAGAATTGCGTTCACGGGCAACTCGCGGATTCTGGGACCGATCTGCATAGTCGTGGGCGCCCTTATGCTCGCCCTCGGTGTGCTGCTTTGCATGCTGACTAGAAGAGCGCGAAGAAGGGAGCGCAGGGTTGGTTTCCATTGCCCTCTCCACGGCGATTTTTACCCTCTGAGTCCTGTTCAGGGCGTCAAGATGCTTGGTGAGTCGGCATTCTGTCTGTGCATAACGATACTTTCCCTTTTCAGATGCCAAGCCATCAAGCGTTCAACGATACGTTTTTCCACGATTTTAGCAATATTTGCTGTTTAGTAAACACACGTTCGATGGTGAGACGTTGTTAATCATTCAAATATATAGAGGCTTTTTAGTCTTCTGCAATTTGCACGTATTCTCGTCTTCCAGTGGCGCGTTTTTCACTCAGGTTCTACACGTTTCGTCTCTACTTTTCAACGATAAGAAATTTAATACATAGTGCCTCGAAATCACGGTATAAGCGGTTGCCTGATGATTCTGCACGCAAAAATAGGTGGAAAAAGAAGGATAACATTTTTTCCTTTAACCTCTTGATTTTTGTACGGGATTGTTTCTCTATACGGCAGAGTTTGACGCGAAAACGATACAGCACTGCAATGTGTGACGGATAATGCTGTTCTCTATGTAAGCACATTGGAAGGAAGCTTTTGATAATTAAATTATAATTTTTTTTAAAGGTATGATGCATATACTTTAATAATTTACTTTAATAATTAATAATACAATTGAGTGTGATGTATTTTAAAGCGCTGTGCGACATATAGATCCACGTCACAATTTTTACACTCATAGCGTGATAGTGTTTCTCCAATTGCTCTTCGTTTTCTATTTTGAAGCTACATTTTGAGATTGAAGATTCTAGAAAATTATAAGGATACGGATCGGCATGTTAAAAGGGGCATCTAGCAATGGTATATTTATTTTAACGGAAAGCAACAATTGATATCTGACACTGTATCAAAACCAAAGACTATATATTCTGCCTGTATATTGCTAACACTGTTATGAAATATACGTTAACTTTAATAATTTACTTTAATAATTAATAATACAATTGAGTGTGATGTATTTTAAAGTATATATTGCGAGGACAAAGAAGTGTGACAAATGAAATACATCATTTAGTTCAAACAGTGAGCGAATGAGTAAGTAGAGTGAGCCACTATAGTGGCGTGTCGTAATATAAGACATCCGCGAAAGCCACTATAGTGGCTCATCGTACCTAAGAGATTAAGGCTTCGTTTTCAAGAAAAATCGGTTTGAAGATCCGCCAGGTTACCCGTGTGCTAATTGTAGGTTTCCAGTTACCCGACTTCTCTTTCCGCTCGTGTCGATATTTATCAACGTGAACGGTGTCACGGTTTGCTTCCTATCGTTGCTGTTATCTTATTTCCGCACTATCCGCGTTTGGAATGCTTTCACAAATAAGGACAAGGGTATTACTTTTCGTAAATCATTTTATTTATGTAACAAGTAGACCGCGTTGCTGTACACATAGCTCTGTTTTTTATACATGCTCATTAAATTATATATAATTATATCATATGGAAACTTACAATTAGCATACGGCTACCTGACGGATCTTTCGAGCTAATTTCTCTGGAAAATGAAACTTCAAAGAGAAAAATGTTATTCTTCTTTTCCGACTATTTTTTATCTGTAAAATCACCAACCGACCGTTTGTAGCATAATTTCGCTGACACCCTGTATACTTGGAGTCGAGTAGTATATAAATGTTATAATAAATAGAGTGGTAGTCACAGTATAGCTATCATTTTGAATAAACACGTTTTAAACGAACGTTCATAGTATAATTATAATAAAACTTTACTCTCTGATAAAATTGAAACTTCGTACGGAGATTGAAGTTATGTAATACAGAAGACCCTGACGTTTTAGAAACATTTTGCGCATAAAATACAAATCTCGGAAATGCCTGATCTCGAGTTTTAAATTATCTTCAGTACTCGTGATTGCTACATTACGAAGCGGAAAATGTTGATGTCTAGAATTGCAGAAAATATTCGAGCGTAATTAGCTATATATGCTTGTGAAGGATTAACAGAGAAGATTATAAAAACCTGGTGGCCTGATTAAATTACATCACCTATCGAAAGTTCTGCCAGCATACGTCATTCACCGCCACTTACCTAACAAATTTTCCAACACGTGATAGTTTAACTAACAATGTATGATAACTGTTTACTTGGGCTACATGTAATAAGTTAAAATTAGAAGCAGAATCTCAGCAAGGACTGGAAGATTTCTATTTAATGCCAAAGCAAAGAACTTTCCATGTGCGTTAATTTTCAGTTGATCGAGCATTGTCATTGAATATTAATGGACTGTAACGAATGAAACGTAAAACGCGCAATGTAAAATACGTAAGGAATTTTTGCAGGAGACCGTAGAAAATTTCCAAGCATTTTCAAACAGTAGAATTTTCTTTCAATCATTTTTTGTTTTTACAATTACTAGGTTGTATAATAAAGTTGAAGAATATTATAAAGTATTATAAATATAACTGTGATAAATATACGAATAACATGGGTCAATATCGTTTATAATTGCATATTATTTAATGAGAGCAATGAAAAAAAAAATTATGAGCATTTCGTAAAAGAATCGTTTCTGAATCTAATGCTGCTGAGATTGTTACACTTTCGTTCAAAAATTTATCGGGATATCCTCTGCGCTATTAATAATGAAATATCAACTGTTTCAATGTTTGGAAATTTTCTTCGCGTGTGATTATGAAATAATTTAAAAAATGTAGAAACACGTGTATTCCACATTTCTTGATATAAAAACAGAAATTTTGAAACGACCGTGTCCATTAACAAAGAATATTAAAGCAAAGTAGTACATGCTTCGTTAATTAAATAAATCTTTTAGAAAAACGTGAGGAATTATTTTAATCTAATCACCCTAATACAGAAAAGTAAATAAATCTTTGTGAATGTACGTAATATAGACGTCTATTGGTTCTTAACGAGTTTAATTTCGAAAGTATCATATTCATTCGCCTACCTACAAGTAAAACAAAATGAAATTATCTTCGTTTATCTGACTTTCAAATCAACTCGTAAATTTACTAGACCTTAATATTTTCACGTAACTCGACTCTCATTTAGTAAGATAATTTTCGCAAATTAAATTGAATTTCCATTAAACTCGCAATATCGAGAATTCATTTTATAGAAAGATAAAAATAAATTGCACGCGTCATTATAAAATGATACTACGGCGATCCTGGTTTTCGTACGGTGTATCAGAAAAATGTTCTATTCCTCGCCTCGAAATATCTATGCTCCACCGTTCACTCATTGCCGAACAACGAGGCTGATCAAAGTTTAGCTCTACAGTTTACAGTATAAGACACACGTGTGGAACGTTTCTGCTTCGAGCAGAAACTTTAAACGTACATTCCCTTTATACTTTGCAGTTCCATTGTTATTCGATGAATGTCCGAAGGAAACAGAAAAATTTTCCGCCTGAGTCGTGGTCCCACGTACATATCTACCATTATTATTCAGCGCTATTCTGTATACTCTACGTTCGTCTTGAATTTGCGTAGCAAACATCAAATTCGAATAATCTTTTCTGCCAGTCGTAGAGCAAAGTTCAAAAGAAAATAACGGTAATATTATGTTATGTCTATTAGCCATCAACCAGTCCTCACTTTTCCAAGTTATATATCACTTGGTGTCAGATTGACATAGCAAAAAATCATTATAGATTAATATTTCAAGATTAGATGGCTATTCGCGTCATTGACGAATAACAAATGAACGTGCCGATCGTATTTATCGCAATGCATCGCTCCGCGTTGCTGAAAAGTAATAAAATATTGTTGATAATAATATAGTCACGCTACTATGTGTAAACTAACAGAAACTTTTGCTGTTCCGTAAAATAATACACATCGATATTCAGTTTGAAGATTAATATAAATAGTTTGAAAATTTGACTAAATTATCGTATGTTTAGACTATGTTCAAAATTGAATATCGACGTGCGTGTACAGAGTAGCGAAACTTTCTCTTAATTTCATTGAATCCCGCAAAACGTGAAAAAGAAATTTGAAATGTGAAAAATAACAGGTTTCTATATGTAGTAGCAAATAATCTAAATATTTGATTTACTATTTCATGTTTAGAAAATGTCTGAAATAAAATATCGACGTACATTTATAGAACAGCAACACTTTCTCTTAATGTAATTGTATCTTACTAAATGGGAATGTGAAAATAAACGCTTCCTATACATAGCGCATACGCATATTTATCAACGTTTAGACACAGTCTAAATAGTCCAAATATTTAGACACAGTATAGAATAATTTTTTATCATACGAATTGCAAGAATAAATTCTCACTATTGATATGATTTTCGTTATTGATGCGAGTTCCATATTTTCAAATGCTTTATTATTGATATTGTTTCTGTAAAAAGTATATTTGTAAAAATCACGATTTATATAATGGAGCTATCTGCAAATTCACAAACATTGTAAAATATTCTTTTAGAAAATATATTTGCCTGCGATACAATCTGTCTGTAATAAATTTTGTTAAAATCGTGCAATAATAATAATCGTGGTAAGTTGAAATTAAGCGGATTAGTTTACGACTGATCGCGTTACTACTAATACTTTATTATCATGATTCATAATTATTTTTCATAATAATAATTATTCTTCTAATAGATTATATAAATTTGCAAGAGGGAAAGGAATAGCAACAAATATTAATTTATAGAAAAATACTAAAGAAACACATCTTAACAATACAAATACCTGCGACATCAACCATAAATTATACTCGATCCATCATCAATAAAATACCAATCGCTAAAATCTACTCTTCAGTTTCTTAGAACACACGCCTCTGTAAGTATAAAATATAAAGTATAAAGTACAAAGTAAAAAATTTGTTCTTATTTCGCCATTTAATTTTCCATTCGCCAACATCTTATATATACTCGATATAAATCGATCGCGATTGAAGGCAAAGGACAGTTGATGAAATAACGAAATCTGAAAGTTGCAGCAATCGAACAAGTTCGAACGTTCCTCGAAGGCATTTTACAGTTTTCCGGCGTGGAGAACGCCGGTTCGACCTGTCTTAGGAAGCCTATCGGAAACGTTAGTTTATCACGGCGTGTTCCAGTTCGTGTCAATTGCTCTAAATTCAGGACGAGGCTGGATCAGGGCTAGGGTAGCTAACTGGATTGTAGGAATTCAGGCTAATACGAGTCTATCAAATTATTCCGTCGGCCAGTCGCACGCGTTGCGACTCCTGCAGCATCTTGTTGTCGGCTTTAACCCGACAATTTTCATCTGCGGATATCTGCTTTCTGTGTTCCTGCGGTGTTGACGTAGCGCGTTCGCTACTGTGTACAAATATTCTGGCGAAAGAGTCGGCTCTGGTTTTATAAAGTAGAATTTAAAAAATGTCAGATAAATCTTTCTTAGTGTTTAAACCAACTTTGATATAATTCGAGGTGGATGTTTTCCTAAACAGCGATTCCGGCGATTTATAGCGTGGATTTAAATATACACCGGGTTTGTACGAAGACATACAGTGACAAATAAAAGATTGCAGAAATGAAGATAATTAAATATACTATTGGTGATTAATTGCCTATAAATGCAGTGCTGTGAATAATTTTGTACTTGAACACGTTCCCTTTGCATCATTTTTTATTTTTTAAGAAACCATCGATCGTGTCTTGATATGTTTGTTAAAATAAAAGATAAAGGACAATTTTTCAACGAGACAATGCTCCTATTCATCTTGTCAGCGTTACAAAAAAGTGGTTTCAAGATTTTGGAACGGAATCATCACCGTCACCAGCTTTGTGTCCTGATCTGAACTCGATCGAGAACTTGTGAGAAACGAAAATTTAAATAAATAAATAATAATAACAAATAGCTAACAGACTAATAGAAATAATCAAAGACATTGTGTTTTCTCACAGTGAAAAGCACAATTTTAGGAGAAATTTGTATTGTTTCTAGACTTGAAGAAAAGAGAGTTTTCGTTTCTTGTATCTTCATTTTTGTTTTACGTTTTAATATGAAATAATATTAACGATTTGCTCAATTTTTCTTTTAATATTATGAAAAATCTAAATATACATTTGAATTTATAATTATTCACTACTGTACTATATATTAAATGTACAAGACGCAATTGAAGTTATATAAAGTTGCAAAATTCTGTACAATATGTATAAGATGCAATAATAATAACAAGACTGAGATAATAGTTAGAATAATAGGTTTCAAACAAAGATGTTACAATCTGCGATGGTATTATTTTATTGGAATCTTTCGCCTGGCGTGTTGAATACGTCAGAAACAGACAGTAATGTGAAATGTGAAATCTGAAAACGATTAGATCTTGCTAAATTATTTACTGTCGTCGCTATATTTAACCGGGTTCGTCGAACCTATACGCAGTACATACATCGGACATGCTTCAAATACAAAGAAGGTTTCAACGCATATCCTAAAGGCGTGTGTAATAGAAAATTAATTTTTGCAATAAAATCTTCCGATAAAAGCGTCAAACGAAAGAGCGCGAATCCATCGTAAAAAAGATATACAATTTTCGTATGTGGGTGTAATAAAAACGTAACTGAAGCGTAAACCTCACTTAGAGAAACGCTGCCATTCGATATTAATTCAAATATTTGTAACAGCAGCAAAAATCATTTACGACATTTTTCACCGAACTTCTTTGCATTTGGAAGATTTTGTAAAACGCTTAAAAAACGGAACGATGTTGAAGATTAAATTATTATCGACGAAAAAAGTGCAACACCGCCGAAGAAATGCTAAGGCCTCGACCCAGCGTGTGAATGTAGGTCAGCTGTAAAGTTGAAGTTGCGACTGTAAATTTCTTAAGCTCGCCGAATCGTAAAGAGAAGCGGCATTAAATATTCGTAGTCCAGACACAGTCGGTGCGGTTTAAAAATTTGAAAAGCTCGGAAAACGGGATATAAACGGCAGGTGAGAGAACGAATTTCTCGGGAATTTGCTATGTCGGCCGTCAATTTCGGCTGCAATACGCGTGTAACCGTCGTTGATGCTGCGAAGCATGGAAAATAAAAAGAAAAATGCTTTGGAAAACATCAATTTATCAAGACACGCAGCCGAAGTGCTGCTTTTGACGTGACCGCTCCCGTTGAATTTTCGACGTGCGATGAAACATGAAGTTTCCAGGCTGCACGTTGTTTAGGAAACTGAATATCATGCCTCGTTTTCGCGTTCAAGTGGCTAGTTTCTCGAAAGCCACGTGTGATTGACGTTTTGATATTTCGCTGAGATTGCACCTTTCATTTCGTATCGAAGACACATGACGTTTCTCAGTTTCACGCGAGATTCAATTGGTTTTCTTTGCGATACGCGGGATTACGTTTTTTTTAAAAAACATAGCAACAGCGGAGCTTTATCATCGATACGCGCCCTTGTTTCTTGTTAGTACGTTCGCAAGAATGTCGTAGAAACGTTGTTCTTACGACACGGACAGATATACAACGATGATATTGATATTATCGAATTATTTTTGCAATCAACTAGATGGACGATAAAAATAACGTACGTGAAAATTCTTGGCGAATGGCTACGAGACGATTCTGTTCTTCTATGCTTCCAGAATTTATTTTCGTTCTTCCAATACGATACGTCATTGATAAAGAAAGATGAAATATTTTTAGTGTTGAAGGTATTGAGTTAATTGATACAGAAATATGAGGAATTGTTGTTACTACCAAAGTTATCGAATTAATCAATAGGGAAACGCGAGACAAATGGGTATGAAACCCATTCTGTTCTTGTATGTTTGCAGAATATATTTTCGTTGCTCAAATATGATACATCATCGATTGGAAAAGATGAAATATTTTTACTGTTGAAGGTATTGAGTTAATTGATACAGAAATATGAGGAATTGTTGTTACTACCAAAGTTATCGAATTAATCAATAGGGAAACGCGAGACAAATGGGTATGAAACCCATTCTGTTCTTGTATGTTTGCAGAATATATTTTCGTTGCTCGAATATGANTACATCATCGATAGAAAAAGATGAAATATTTTTACTGTTGAAGGTATTGAGTTAATGGATACAGAAATATGAGGAATTATCGTTGTTCGCATCAAAGTTATTGAATTAATAAACAAAAAAATGTAAGATATTGTTACTAACACTGAATAGTTAATTGTTACAGAAATACGAGTAATTATTGCTATCATCAAGGTTATTGAATTAATTACTAGAGAAATATGAGACATTGCTGTTGACATTGAATGGTTAATTAATACAGAAATATGAGAAACTATTCCTATTAGCAAAGTTGAATTAATCAATAGAGAAATATGACACATTACTATTACCATTGAAATTATCAAATTACTTAAAAATTGTCGATCAAACTTAATTTCTCAATACAGTATATATACATGCAATAAAAAATCTAAAAAACAATCTAGCGATTAGGAGGAACATTAGACAAATCGTTGAAACTATTACGCAAAACTATCGGATAACTGAGAATTACGTAATAAAACCAAAGTAAGCTAGTTCTTTCATTCTTTCGCTCGCGATGTTGCAAGCTGGTCACGTTTTCGATAAATAGAACTTCGCAGTCTCGATGGATTTCTCATGATAGAACGCGGTTAAAAAAAAAAGAAAAGAAATTCTATATTCACAGGTTAGTGAAGTAGGTGCTTGTACGAAGCATGAGTTACAGCGGGCAGATTGCAATGCCAGTGTTAGAGGTCGCACGTGTTCTCCCCTATGCGCCCACCCAGACAATTTATCTAAATTGTACAGCTCCGGATTCGGTTTCTCACTGCGTGATCGTATCCTCTCGACGAGAATCCGCACGGTAAACGTTTAACTGTGATTTATTAGGATCGAAGGTCGAATGTTTCTTCCTCGAAATCGTTCAATCAAGAGTTACGCGTGATAGCAGGTCTATGAACTTTCTCACAGGAATCGCTGATGTATGTAGCTATTAATCTCTGATAACATGCGCACGTTGCACACGCGTAACATATTTCTTTGCATTTGAGATATTTCTGTGGAATATACGGCTCGACAAATTTAAGTAAAACGCTGCATTGATATATATATGTTGCTGAAATATTAGCAAAATAATGTATATTGCTCTTGTACACTGTTTTCAGCCATGTTCACAAAGATGGGATTATTAAACAAATCTATACGTTTAAATACAGCACTGTGAATAATCGTGGACTCAAACATATCTTTTTCGCATTATTTCTTCAACACTTTCAAGAAATCATCGATCGTGTCTGGGTACGTTAAATGAAATTATTTTTGTGAATAAATAAATTAAACTCTATGGGGTATCAGGAGATGTTACATGACGAATTATTGCCTTTCGTACCTGAAATAGAAGACAAAAGACAATTTTTCAAGAAGACTTCAGCGGCTATATGCACAGCCGCTGCTAGGAAAATCTAGTTTCAACGTTTCCGGGTAGAATTATTACGATGGCCAGCATTGAATCCTCTTCCGATCGAGAACTTGTGGGAAATTCTAGCGAGAAAAATTTGCGATCAGAGGTTACCTTAGAAAATATCGAGCAACTTAGAGAAAAAATAAAATACATAACGAATTAGTAGGATTAATCAAAAATAGATAAAAGTCTACTAAACGTTGAATGAAAATGGAATTAACGTTGAGTTTATATTTCTTCACAGGCGAAAAGACAATTTTAAGAGAAATTTTCATTGTTTCCAGGCTTCGGAAGAAGAAAGCTTTCGTTTGCTGTATTTTCAGTTTTGTTTTGTATTATAACGTGAAATTATATAAACGAATTTGTCAATTTTTTTATTAATATCTCATCGATATATGTTATTCATAAGAATATAATACGTTATAATATATTTAATATATTACGACAAATTTAAAAATGGACATTGTAGAACCTACCTTGTTTCAAGGAAAATATCCCATTGAAATTTTCTTTAGGATTTTAAATATATTTCTATCGAGCTAAACGTGAAAATGACATTTTTTCCAAAAATGAATTCACAAATTTGCAAAAATACATTGGTCCTTCGGCTAGTCAATAATCGTTCAACGTTATTTGTTAACCCTTTGCACTCCTATGTCGGTTTTTATCACTTTTTATCTCAGGAGCTCCTTTGTCGAGTCCCACTCAACATTCTTTCATGTCCACCTTTTTTTGTGAAACGTGCGGAAGAAAACCAAAATTGCATCCTGGAAATTGTTTCAAGATATATCATACGCTTAAAAATGATAAAATATAACAATAATGTGAATAAAACTGGTGTTTAAGTGAATTTCTTTTTTCCTTTATTTATTTAAATTGTCTTGTTTTTTAGCTAAAATAAATTTCAAATAAAACACTTAAAAACGTTGGAAGCTGCTGGCAATGAAATTGAAATAAAATTCCGAGCGCAAAGGGTTAACATTTAAAATCTCTTTTCGCTAACCGCCTAGAAATTGTTCTTTATCTTGCGTATTCGAGAGGACAACTTTGCCAATCAATATATTGGTTCGTTCTGACCCTGAATAGTTCCAACCCCTCGAAACTTGTTCCAGTAATTTATTGGCAGCCATCCGTAATCCACTTCGAAACAGACGATGTTTCATTTGCAACATTTTCCCGATAACGAATAGTTGAGGAAATAATTGCACGGAAGTATTAAAGTCCGATATTCTGTAGATACAGTGGCTGTAAAAAGCATCACTACGCCAGTGTATAGCATCACATACTAATCAATTAGGTCCAAGTACATTAAATTGTATAATATCTAGCAATATCCTTATACGGCTACAAAAATGTAATGCCATGCAGATGGAACATAAAACTCGATAGAAATGCGATATGCGTCGATATTTTACCCACTGTACTTGTGATTTTTTCTTCCTATATTAAACTTTAAAAATCGAAAGTGTTTATTGTATGAGTTTTGTATTTATCGCGGAGGAAACATATTATACATTTATTTTGTAAATATATTTTAGATAAATGGATTTACTATTACTTGACTGTTTAATAATTGGTTACTGCATCGCGTTATATGAAATTGTTGCAACATCTTTCATGAAGATATCAATTTATTCATCCATTACAATTGTGGGTTCTCTAAAGCTGAAAAAATATTTTCTAAAAGTCTAAGACAAAAAGTTTCGCATCTCTGGGCGTTTTTGTTGGATTTTACCAGGTTTTTGCGATGCAGTGCTATGAGATGCTGGGATAGTAATACGTTGCAAATGTTTCAAATAATTTTAAATGAGTTAGACGACAGAGAAGACGAAAAGAGTATAAAGTGACGTGGAAAATAGGAAGATCGTTTGCAAACATGAAAATATTCGGAATGCTATAATTAAAAAGCTCATCAGATATATGCAAAAATATGAATAAATGTTGCACCTTGAGTCTTCGAAATCTAACGATTTTTGGATGTAATCAAAACAGTTCTTGAATCTTGTTACACTAGAATGTAATGAAATAGCGAACAATTTTTCCGAGGATTATAATATTAGGTTGTCCGAAATGTTTCTTTCGTTTTATAAGGAAATAATAGACGCACAATGTTTTTTGTTTTGTATTAGTTTATTGAATTATGCACGAATATAATAATAGAAATACAACGAAATGGATCACACTTAATTCAATAAAGTAATATAAAACAGAAATTGTTCATCTATCATCACCTTATGAAACGAAAGAAACTTTTCCGACAACCTAATAAAAATACGATTACGAAAACGCGTTTACAGAATTGCTAGAATTCGATGAAATAATATGTAACGATTTTACGAAGATTGTAATGAAAAGATGATTGCACTGATATGTATAAAAATATGTTAGATTTTCATTGCACAAACATACAATATCATGCAGATAGCAAAAAAATAATATAACTAATAGAATAAAGTTAATAACACGATATGGTGATAAAGTAGCAGTGAAAAGTGACATTGAAATTCGCATTTGGAGGGAGAAACGCACCGTTTCCTGAACTTTAGCAAGAAGTCTCGTTCTTAAAGCAGAGTTAACAATCGTTGGAAGATTAATTTCTTCGCTAAATGCATCAATGTTCAAAATGAAAGTCTGCCAAGAATAGTAAGCGAAGCCTCTGGGTCGTGTTAGGAGAACAAGGGTAGTTGCTGAGTTTCTGCAGGTTTTGTTTCGCAGATCAGCAACGATCGTGCCAATTCGATATGGATATAGAACTATATGTCATAATTTTCCTGTTTAGGCAAACTGTCGGCTGATCGATGCATCTGGTCCACTTGATTATCGTATTATTCTCTAAGTAATTAATAGATTGCGGATGTTCTATGTAAATTTCTATCCTTGCAAACATAATTTGAATGGAATTGAATGTGAATAGAAATTTATTTCGTCTACTAAATATCACAGTAAATGTTCTATTTTAAATATTATATATATTTAAATATATTTTTACATATTATCTACACTCTGTAGATTTGTGGGATTTTTCATATCTCAAAAATGTATAAATGTCCGTGGTCTAGTGCACGAGATAGGTTCAACGTGATCTTTAAAGTCGAATTTGTCAACAAATTTTGTCCATAAATTAATGCTTACTATAAGTCAAATAAAAGTACAAATGAACGATATTCCATTGACTTAATTCTTATAAAATGGAAACGATCTTCGATGTGATCTTCGAATGATATTGTTAAGAAAGGAATTACGTACTTTGACATTCGATATTGAATAAAATAAAAAGTTCAAGTTGCAAATACACGCACCTTCTAAAATTCATTTTCAAGTCAACCATAATGTTATTATATAATATTAATGTAATGTAAACTGTACATTCTGCAGTATCTGATTTCCAATTCTCAAAGCGATTAATTACCAATTAATTAAGGTAATTCTAGTGGAATTTTCAAAAGCGAATTTGTAAATAATACGCTTTGTCTATAAACGAGAGAAGGTGGGCGTACAACGATCGTATCTTTTGAAATTGATTTTAATTTTAACGATACGATATTAATAATTCGACAGGGCGCTGTAGATTCCAATTAGTTGATACGCACGAGCAAAATGTGCGTGACTGATAACATTTGCACTGCACGGTTATTTACAATAGAAGCAAAGCGCGACAAAAAATTGCCGCTTGTTGTTCCGAGCTTACAACGTGGGTAAAAGTATCTCTTCGATCTTCGTTTTCGATGTAAAGTAGAAACGATTGGAGATAACTTGTTGAGTTTAATATCAAAGCGAACACTTGTGTTTTTAATTTCGCTTCGCGTGTCACAAATACAGCTCTCCTTTCTTATCACATCGTAGACCAGACATTTTATTTATAACTATGTTTGAAAGTATTGGGTTGGCAACTAAGTGGTTGCGGATTTTGTGATTAGGTGGTATTGACAAAATCCGCAACCACTTAGTTGCCAACATATAATAGAGACGAAAGAAGCCGCTGCAAAGAGAATCGTTGTGCCAAAAGCTAAACACTAGAGAGGATGTAGAGTTTTCCTAGAAGTGAGACTTTGACAAATATATCAGTCAATTGGGAAATACACATAAAAATTGCAGAAAGTATATTTATGTATATATTTTAATATTTTAACGTTTCTGCCTTGTTTCAAACTATAGTGATAAAATTATGATACTCGTGTCTTCAATACGATATTCACGTGGTTGTAAAGTGTTTTATAGAAATAAATTCAAATACTTACTCACTTAGTTGTCAATCCAATAAGATAAACGTTTAATAAAATACTCCATCAAATAAAACAGGATATCGTGCTCTTGGCAAACGTATTTAAACGATCTAGAAAATTAATTCACGTAAGGAATCACAAAAAAAAACTTCTGACTGTTACCACTTGCTGTTGAATTTGTAATTGCTCTTGACTGATAAACACAACGATAAATATAGCGGTGGATAGAAGAAAATTTAAAACTGATACTTGTCTATACGAGTGTAAGTGAAACTTGTATTAAATATTTCTTTGCCTGTTGTAGGACGTATAATTATATTATACAGTAGAGCGCCCCGTATCCGAATACCCTAATATCCGAACATCCATTATCCGAATAGCCTACTATCCGAACATACATTGTCCGAATACCTTAATATCCGAACGTTTCGAATATGTGCATATCTCATTAATTATATTGTATTATAAATTAATATATATTAATATTATATTACGCTAACTGTAATTATGTCAATTGTACTGTTCATATAAAATGTATTTTTTCGTTTATTCGATCAAGTATAGTAACAAGTATAGTGTTGTAACAATCGAAACAATTTCACGTATAATTGAAAAAATTGGAAGCGGTATAAATGCAACAGAATTGGCAAAAACACATGATGTTGGAGAAACCACATTCACAGGCATTAAAAGAACAAAAAGATAATATAGAAAATTATGCGGAACACGTAGATTTCTCCGATACTGGCAATGGAAGAAATCTTAAATATACTGACGTAATGAAACAATTTCATCGCGATAAGGATGAAAATAACGACGATTTTATACAAATGGAAAGAACAAACGAAAGTGGTAACGAAAATGTGCCTCTCATGGCCAAGCATTCGTTGCATTCGTAAAGGAGCTTCGATGGTTCGAAGCAGAAAAAGAATGTAACTGTATACTGATACAAGGTAATAAATTAAAAGCCATAATAATTATTTAATTTAACCTATCTTTCGTCTGATGTACTTTTGAAGAATTAAGATGTAACTAACCAAAGAAAAAAAAAAAAAAAAAATCAGGAAATCGCTCTCCGCTCATACTTAATAAATGGTAGTCGTATCTCCCTCTTATTAATAACACAATCCATGTACGAAGGAACATTTGCAAAATAACCCATATGTGACCCACAAATATTTAAAGAAACTGTCAATCGAGCTTGATCTATATTTGAACAAATGAAATTTTATATCGGGAAAGTGATTGCTCGGATAAGGGATGCTCGATTTCTCTTGTCAATTATATTTCAGCTTAACCATATTACGACAGTTTCCCCGTTTTACTCTTTGAACTCTCTTTTTGCTGTCTTTCTACGTATACAATAATTAATATCTACATAATATAACTTAAAAAAAAAAGGAATATCTTTGGCATCTCTGAAAATCCTCGACTTGCATCTACTTCTATCTACGAAAATATTATTGTAACATATTATTTATAAGTTTTACGTTTCTAAAAATAACTCACATGTTCAAGGTACTGGAAATTATGGAAACACGCTATATATTTCTTCCAGCGTTTACTGTACCATTTCGATAATCATGGACTTTCTTCAAGTAGTTTGCTCGAGAGTCAAATTCAGGGACCATCAAACCGAACGCTTGACGCACATTTTCGTCCGTGGCGAATACGCCAATTTACATAATTAGCAATCCTAAAATATGCACAGAGTTCAACTGTTATGTCAATTTTACGACGTGCAATGGCGAGGATCGCTGAATAGGTTCATAAACGTCAGAGATTACACGGAATTCTCCAGGATTTCGATCAGGTGGAACGAGATATCGCGGCGTGACTGTTTCAAACGATGTGCACAAAAGTGATCTTTCGGATTTCACTAGTTTATCGTGTCCAATTCAGGATTAAATTCGATCCATGATTCGAATATAATATAACGGCAGACAAAAACGCTGAGTGAAGTTGTCACCCTCAGATCTTTTTAAAAAATCCGAACAATATTCGTTTGTGCACATTTGTCCAACTAAAATTTCCATTTGTCCAGCCTCAAAAAAAGAAAAAAAAAAAAAGAAAAGCTATCAACAGATAAAAATTTAAAAAAATTTAACATGACATTTTGCCTGTTTTTTATGTAGAATATGATCGTCCACGATTCGTTCGCGTTTGTCCAGCTATAATTTTAATTCGTCTACCTTTGAAAAAACAATTATTAGCGAATAAAAATTAAAAACAAACTTGATATCATCGGCACATAAACTTTTTCGTTAACGTTCATGTAGATATGATCGTCCAGGATCTGCACAAGGTTGTCTACTCAAATCCATCTAAAGAAGTTATCAGGTACTTTTTTTTTTTAAATAGACGAAAATTTCAGCCGGCCAAGTCGTGGACAAACGAACACTGTTCGGTTTTCTGCGATCATCAACTTCATCCAACTGTCCAAGAGATAGCCAAATCTCTCTCGCTTCACGCTCAAGCCGAATCGCGCTCAACTTCCACTCTCTTAATTTCTATCCGATTGGATGGCGCTTCTGTCTGTGCATTTCCCGATCCAAACGAGTCGCACCCTCGCGTATACCAGTTGCATTCATCGCTGTGCGCGTATCTGCGCCCTATCTGAATCCTGAAAGGATGACACGTCTCAAGGACTAGAGTTCGCCTGCGAACCAATGTTCGCTAGTGCAGCTGGCTCTTGCCTTGTCTCCATCGCAACGCCAGCCTACGTTTGCTTTTCACTCCTTTCTCTTTACAGAAATCTCATTTTTCAGAGTGTTTCTTCGTTTTCCCTGGCGCATTCAGCGTTGACAAAACACGTCTATCCTGGAAGCGATGCTACCAGGATGCAGACAGACGCTCTTGTCTCCATGCTGGTTTCATTTCAGTGAGGCTTGACATGTGTATTTTTCTCCTCTTTGCTTTCCCCTCCCCTCTTTTTTCTAATTTTTTTCCCTCGCTAAAAGCGCAGGAAGACTAGTGGAGAAACGTGACAAGTCGAATCTTCTGTTTCTTCAGTAGAGTGGCGATGGTCAGACAGCAAAAAGCTGGCTTTACGACTAAACATTTATAGCATTGGTTATTCTGTCGGATTTATACAGAACTTCGTGGATTTATTATTATCTATTCTTGAAAGATAATGCATAGTCTGCTTTGGATTTTTGGGCAAATATATATTTTATAATTTAATATTATATAATTTATATAATTTATATTTTTGCACACAGTTAAGAAAACACTGTGTGATAAGTCACGTTCTTTACTGTTTACTGCTCGTTTCGTGTATCGTTTGTTATGACTCTTTAATGAAGCTTCCAACGACATATGTTTATATGACATTTTTTCACCTATGTACTAACACCGTTTGGTTGAAAAATATTGGAATACCCTGTATAGTTTTCATTCGTATATCGTCGTAACTTTGTGTCGTAATATTAACCCTCGTGCATACTGTACAACTTCTTGCACGAATATTCACTATATGTTAGAGTTTGAAAGCGTGGCTGTAATATTCGCATTTATATTCGTGCTCACACGGAACCGGGAATGGGATTTTTACTGGAGCCGGGAAGTAAATGTACACAGAAATATATGAATATTATATGAGTTTCTGTGATATAGAAAATAACAGATAAGGAATATGGCCGGGCGAAATTAAGTATAATACGCAGATAGTACGTTGGGCAGTTAAAGCAGAATTACTGCTAGTTTATACGAACCTAACGGAGGGCAAGCAATTCATGTAACTAGGCTTCATATGTGTAATAGGAGTTTAGACAAGTGGATTCAATCAGCAGGAAATCGTTTAATCGGATACCAACTAAAATTTTATTCAAATAAATGTACCTTGTGCGCATAAATGAAACTCTATCGAAATCCTTTTGGGAAGGTCCGCGAAAATCAGCAAACATTCATCGAGCCCTTGTGATGAATCTTGATATTTCATTGCAATTAATTCGTAGATATATAATAGCTGCGCTAAATTGCTTTAGAAACAGTCAATAATTTAATTAGATATTAAAGCAATTGGATACGCGATATGAACGTCGGTCGTTCGTTAATTAATTATTACTTGGAGGCTGACCACTGAAGCAATATTTATCGCGGTTGTATGACTGAATTATTAACTACGTTATTCGAAGTAGAAAAATGTGTTAGAACAAGAAATCTCGCTTTTTTAACGGATCGAAAATACAGCAATTTTTATCGTATAAAGAAATATAGCTCGTTTGTTATACCATGATCGATAGGTACTTCAGTTTTTTCAAATTTTATAAAATTGTAAAGTTAATGTAAAATAGTAAAATCTATGCGAAAGGGAAAATATTTAGTAGCAAAAAAGCATTCAGCGAATTTAATGATATAAATTGATTGAAAAACGTTGCAAATTAAATGTATTATATGGATCACATGGGTTTACTCTCAGATTTTGCAAACTATCGGACTACTTATTTCTTTCATATACAAGTATTATACAATAATATGTGTATATTAACACTTCGACTGTCACGTTGATCATGTATGACCACGATTTCTCCTGTGACGCCACGGTGGTCGTTGATGACTTGAACTTCTTACAATTATAAGAATTGAATGAAAATTGACAGTTAGGGCATTTTGAATATAACCGATAAATAGAAGATACTTTGAAATAAAAAGTGCCCCATTGAACAATTAAAAATTTTTATTAGAACGTTAATAAAAAAAAAAGAGAACAAATATTGCATCTAACGGTGCACTATGTTAAAGCACTTTAAACATAAATGTGGCTCATCGATACAATCTGGACAATAGGTGGTCATCTTTTTGGTCCGATTCTTAGCAATTTTTGATCCTAACTGTTTAACAATTTTTTTATAGCACTCTCTGCAAAATTTTCATGCCAGGTACGCTTGTCCTTCATTCTTCTGCATTTCGTGTCACAATCTTTGTCGAATAAGTATATTTGATGGCTCTGGTAAATGGCATTGTGCAAGGTGCATTGCGAGTGCCATTCTAAAATCTGATACCTTAATTTTTGTTTTTGTTGCTTGTTTATAAAGTATCATCGTGTTTGAAATCAATGTACTTAACAATAATTCTAAAGCTAATTTTGTATACCACTTGAGTATAGATTATGCTATTCGATTTGATAAATCTGCAGCACATTTTCCTCTGTTGTAATCTACCACTACCACTGGCTTATCACAAACATAATTTTTTTGCGAACTTACCATTTCAGCCGAATGTTTCGTCGAAATCATAAAAATAATCATAATACTGTTCACTAATATCTTCTACACGTTTCAACAATATATTAATTAATGTACTTAACAATAACTCTAAAGCTAATTTTATATACCACTTGAGTGTAGATTATGCTATTCGATTTGATAAATCTGCAGCACATTTTCCTCTGTTGTAATCTACCACTACCATTGGCTTATCACAAACATAATTTTTTTGCGGACCTACCATTTCAGCCGAATGTTTCGTCGAAATCATAAAAATTATCATAATACTGTTCACTAATATCTTCTACACGTTTCAACAATATATTAATTAATGTACTTAACAATAACTCTAAAGCTAATTTTATATACCACTTGAGTGTAGATTATGCTATTCGATTTGATAAATCTGCAGCACATTTTCCTCTGTTGTAATCTACCACTACCATTGGCTTATCACAAACATAATTTTTTTGCGAACCTACCATTTCAGCCGAATGTTTCGTCGAAATAATAAAATAAAAATACCCATGATATTGTTCGCTAATATCTTCTACACGTTTCAACTATATATTCTGGACGTTTAGCTTACGACGAAATAACGAATGCGAATGGTTTGTTGAAATAAACGAAGCCTTGTTATAATTTGTCGCTATCAACTGTTACCAAGGAGCCACGGTTGACACCCGTGACCACCAATGAGATAAACGGTCCATTGGAGAAGAATGTTGTCTTACATCATCAATTTATTATTATTTTGCCATTATATGAATAATAAAAATACTCCCGTCACGTCCTCAGCGAAACATGTGATTTCGGTGTGGCAGTCAAAGTATTTTAAACAGTATAGAATACGTGCATGATTATGAACACTGTTTACATATTTTCACAAGAATTCGAGAAAAGGTGAAAAGTGTCGGTGGAAATGCGTTTGTCATAATAGCTTGTATGCATGTGCATTCATAAATACATTTACTTCTGAATGGCATCTAGGTACAGCTCAGTATAGGTACAAATAAGGTGATAGATCCGTAGTATTTTATAGATGTACATTGTAATAGTAAAAAAAAGCTTCTCAAGAAGAGAACTAAATTTTATTTCGAATAACATAGTATTAAAAGTTGTAGGAATCAATGCAAATGGAATACGCCCTTCTCATACACAAAATTAGCTAGAATTCAAAATCAATTCAAAAGAAATATGAGAATTTATTTTCGTTATAAATTTATATTTGAAATTTCGAGTCTTTACGGTTCTGTCAACCAGATTTCGGGTGTTTGCGTATTTACGCAAAAGTAAACTGGCGAGTTGAAAATATACAAAGCGATGTACTCGTTATCACATAAAAATCTCATTTTTATTTCTTTAGTTGCATTCGTACAAACATAAATCTGTATGAACATGTGCAGTCTGTTAATATAACGTACTTTAAGCGTTCGAATATCCGAATACAGATTTCTGCGTTTGAATATAATTTTATCCGCAATTTTCTCGAATCAAACATTTCGTCGCTTTCACCCTTTCTCCCGCGAGCTCTTCAATTAAATGAACGTGAATTTGACATCACACGCTGTACGTAATTTTCCGTAGATTTCACCATCGAAATCCGCTCGGCGATCTTCTCGTACGATTCAACCTTCTCCATTAAAAGCGCAACATGGTTCGAATAGCGGTTGGACAGGTTGTCCAAATTACAGAATCGTCGATGGTCACGATTGTTTATTCGAGTTTTAGTGGGCTGGTATTTGGCCAATGTCAGAGGCATGCGCGGATGGCTGCAATCCACTGATATCGTTGAAACAACGTGGCGAAATGATTGCTTCCGTGGATCGTAAACGTTGAGACTCGCCGAACTCGATCGCAAATGCGGCTGCACAATTTCGCCACCTTCTTTTGATAAGTTTACTGTTGGCCTGATGTCTCTGACTGGTTGCGTAAAAGCGCCGGATTTTTCAACCACGTTGTGTATATACGTTCTGCGTAATCAAAAATAAAAAGAAAAAATGAATATAGCTGGAAGTTTTGAACGGAGAGCGTGAAAAATTAATGTACTATTAATTTCAATTAGATGTTGTAGATGTTCTTGTTCGATCATTTATTAAGTAATCACTGATTTGAAGATGCAAAGATGCACAGAATGCGGATAATACGCGAATGTATAAGTAGGGTGAGTCACGTGGGAGTTTAAGCTGAAATATTTTCGATATTGTTAGTTGTATGGGAAAATGTCTCGGATGAAAGTTGAATGGCTTCGAAAGAAGTATTTTTGGCATTTTTAGTTTTTCCGTAGGTGGACGCACAAAAGTGATATGGAGGTCAACTTTACTTTTCTAAATGGAAGCATATATTTTTTGATTGATTGATAACACATTGATTAATAAAAAATTAATTATTTATTTATTAAATTAATTATTACAAATTAATTAAGCTATATATGTGGAAAGAACTATTAGTTTAGTAAATATTTTAATTTTTAGCTCGCAAAATTGTATTTGTTTTCCTCGTCTTCCATACCATAAGTTTGTAAAACTGAAAGTTAAAATATCTACTAAATTAACCATATAAAAAAAAACAAATTGACCTCCATATGACCTTCACGCGCCCACCTACGGAATGAATAATAACAACAAAACACGCGCCCCTTGAGTCGAAACCGTTCAACTTTTATCTGGAACATTTTTCGATATAACTAATAACATGGAAAATATTTCAGCTTAAATTCTTCGGTGACTCACCCTGTATATAAAATATTCAAAGTGTTGTAAGTACTCGTTGCACTTTTTAGTAGAAAAACTAATTTTTTATTTGGCTTCTAGCTTTCAAGACGTTCGTAAAAATATTAATTTGCAACTTTATAATCTCGTGATAATCGAAAGATTAGCATTTTGTCAGACACGTTTGTAGAATGTTATTCGTTTTTTCTTATCAAAATTGCCCCTGTAATGTAATAAAATTTATTGCTACTATTTTTCCAAGTATATTGATAAAAATACGAATTTGCAGTTTTATAATAAAACGATTGTAAATTGAGATGATTTGTAATTTGTTACATTTATTTGTACAATTCCATTCGTTCTTGGTAAACTCTCTGCTGTCGTATAATAGAATTTATTGGCACTGTTAAATCATGACCTGTGGTTTGTAAAATGAATGATGTAAAATGAGAGCGTAGTGAGCAACATAGTCAAAGGACTAAAAATGGTAGCAATCTCGGAAATAAGAAGTTTCGAGCCATAGGGGAACGATCGTATATTTCTGGTGTTATAAATATACATGGAGTGGTGGGTTTCTTACGTATACAAGGGAGCTAACGAGCAGTATCTTTACCAGCAATATAGCCAGTGATATTTTAAATTAATTTCCTACCTTAGTATACGAACCGATAGCAAAGGAATTGTTGCTAGCCAGTTTCTCAAAGGCGAAAGGGACACTAACATTTACAGGAATTTTATGATATGTAATGAATTTGATTCATGCGTTAGCTCTCGTTTCTAATTTCTAATAGAATTATTCGTCAGTTATGAAGTAGTCTCGTCAAACTACTTACAATGTCGTATATCCAATAATCTGAAAAGGGAAAGGAAATGGATCAAAGAAACAATAATTATGTGAAAATAAACGACTTCTGATGTTAGTAAAATACAATATCAATTTTACACTTTATCGAATATTATATAGTAAAATACTACAACAGTGTGCAGAAATATCATCATCAAATTATAATTTCTAGTAGAATTATTCGTCAGTTACGAAGTACTTTCATCAAACTACTTACAGTGTCGTATATCGAATAATTTGAAAAGGGAAAAGAAATGGATGACAGAAAGAATAATTATGTGAAAATAAACAACTTCTGATGTTAGTAAAATATTATATCAATTGTATGTTATAGAATGTTATATAGTAAAATACAACAGTGTGCAGGAATATCGAAAATATCGGAAGTACTATACTTAGTATAGTATATAACTTACTGTACTTAGAGTTAACGCAATTGCATTTATGCAATTATTATTACCCTCCAGCTGGATAAACGTCTACGTACTACTGTTACAATATCGTTAAACCAATTTTGTTCAAGGATAAACGTCTAGACAAATTGTTATAAAAAGAAATATTTAAAAGACGAGACAAATTTCTACTTAGATCTCGCTTTTACCATTGTTTTTAGAAAGATATGAATTTGCATAAATATCGACCAATAACGTATATTTCATAATAATTATTTGTTATATTCTGACGTTGTATTTTCGATCGTAAGACGATGAGAAAAGTAGAGATCGTCGTTTTGAATTATCGGATCGACAGTAGCAAGATTTAAATATATTACGAATCGGACATTCAGCAACAGGTAAACAAACAACAAAATAGGCTTTTCAATATCGTAAAAGTTACACGTGTTCCAAGAATATTCCTTTAGCTGATACAGAAGGCAATTGAACGAGAATTTGCGCGAACGTAGACAACGAGGCAAATAAATTAAATCGTCCTCATTTATAGTGATCGAGTTATCTTGCTCGCAAACGAACCCTCGCGCGGACGTCCGTAGCGAACATCCGCGTATTATCCTACATTGGTAGCGATGTTGCTGATCAAGAGTAATTGAATTTTAAAGATCCAGCTGATCCACAAGCTGGTGTCAATTTACGCGCAGCACGTATAGTCGACGTGGAGTAAGCGCGATTATTAAATCCGATAATGGCTATTCGGCTGATAAGATCCGAGATTCTGCCCAGCCGAGGATTCTGCAACGAAATTTACCGCCGTTTACGCGGTCAGCATATTCTTGTCCGTGCAATTAAAGAGACGTATTCTATAAGGGGCGATAAGGAATCTTGTTAACGTCAGACTACGCAGAAATACGGAAACAGGGTGTAGCGTAACTGTTAATTAAACCCGTCCACAAAGCCGAGTAATAAGAGGTTGAATAGAAGATGAAGAGGTCCTATTGTGCGTCTAACGATACTGTTCTCACGTAAAATATTAAACAGTCGGCAATATGTAGAGAAGGAAGGTTGGTTCCACACTCGACAAGTCTCGTTATTAAATTTTTACGTAAATTCTAATTGAAGATAATTTCTGCTATTGCCTTTCCACTCTGTCGATTTTAATATCGCATAATATTCTTTATTGCTAATTATTAACGCAATAAAAAACCAGATGTAAAAATTACGGAAATTTAAGGTTATTAATAAATGTAAATTCTTAGGTAAATTGCAATTGGATACAGTTTCTGCTATTGCTTCCTCGCTCTGTCGATTTCAATATCAATTTTTATTCATTATTGCTAATTTATTAACGCATTAAAGTCCCAGACGTAGAAATTGCAGAAATTTAACATTTTTAATAAATGTAAATTCTTATGTAAATTAGTATTGAAAGCAGTTCCTGCTATTGCTTCTTCGTTCTGTCGATTTCAATATTGATTTTTATTCTATATTGTAAGATTATCAACATATTCCACAGCAAACAATATAGGAATATATCAAAATTGCATAAATGTAAATTGCAATTGGATACAGTTTCTGCTATTGCTTCTTCGCTCTGTCGATTTCAATATCAATTTTTATTCTGTAGACTACAACATATTCGACAGCAAACAGTATAGGAATATATCAAAATTGCATAAATGTAAATTGCAATTGGAGACAGCTTCTAGTATTGCTTTTTTACTTTGTCGATTTTAATATCGCTTTGTATTCTTTATTGCTAATTTATTAACGCATTAAAGATCAAGCAGCGAAAGAATATATAAAATTGCATAAACGTAACATTATTAACAGATGTAAATATATGTAACAAATGTAATTTGAAATTGAAGGCAATTTGTGACATTGCTTTTTCGTTCTGTCGATTTTAATATCGTTCTGTATTCTTTATTGCGAATTTATTAACGCATTAAAGATCCAAATATAATAATTACGAGAATTTAACATTATTAATAAATACTTATGTAAATTGATATATAAGATGGTTTCTGGTGTTGCTGCTTGGTTCTATCTATTTCGACATAGACATTTTGTATTTTGTATTGGGAGATTATTCTCACGTCAAAAATTGCATAAATGTAACATTATTAAATACATAAAGTAAATTATTGTTTTATCAAAGTACAAAAATATATGAAAACAATAAATTATAGAAACTCGTTGTATAAATTGAAGATATAAAACAATCTTCAAGTTGCATAATTGATAGCGTCTAGACGGAAACAGAAACGATAATGAAAATAATATTAAGCAAATTCTTAGAATTCCTTGTCTTTATCATAATAAATAATCTGTCCATAGACAGAGTTTGATGACAGAAATTGATTAAAAGAGAATCAGACGTCGTATCGCTTTAATGGGTTTAAAAAATATAAAAATAGCCATTACGAAACGAAAGTAACACAAGTTTGAATATAGTACAATTACTTGATGATGATTGCATTGTGTGTGTAATTAATAAATGAAATTCAGTCAATTGCTCCATACGAAATGTTCGAAACGTTGACATTAGCTGCAACTTAAAATTAAATAGGTAAAATTAACTACATATGTAAGCAAGTCGTAGCGCTTATATATTAATCATTTTAAAAAACTCTATTTTTATCCATTTTATGGTAAATGATACTGTACATAAAAGAATATATTTTGTAATAGAATGAACCACAAAATTATTTCTAACATTCTGGTACGTTGGAATGCCAGAGCAACACAAAATAAATTTCTTTCAACGTATATAAATTTTCCATTCTGCGGATGAAACAGCAGCATGACTAGTAACCATGAATTAGCAGAATTTTGGACATTTTCGTTCACACGCCTTCATATCAAATTTATTACTAATAACATCTATTAAAAAGAAATTATGCGAGTTACAAAAGATATTTTCGCGTTATCAAGATACATAGCTACCTCCGGCTATTGTAACGTTACTTAATTTTTCTTTTCTATCTTTCGAGGGTATTTTCCTAAGTTAACAAGCTCGTTAAGTGAATTGTTAATTAACATGAATTCCCACGACCAGAGATACGTTATCTGTCAGGCAGAAAAGTTACTGCCGGGGCGGAGACCGCGTTCTCAACTCTCCTGTTTTCTTCAAGCAAGCGAACAGAAAAGGAAAAATAAGCATCAGTATGATGATTATCCCGATACGGTTATCTCAACGTTTGTTCTTGCACGAAGGCGGACGTACCAACACAAAAGCAGCGCACTTCCGAAAACGCGAAAAGGCATTCAAACGGCTCTCACGTTAATTACAGCTTCTACATCGACAGAATCCTTCTTCGTAAGAGAACCTGAAATGCGTTGCACTAATTATGGAAGCGTAAAAAGTCTTCCGTCGAGAGACTTCTCCAGACAACGTTGTAAAACCGCCTCAAAAAAGAAAAAAAAAAGAAGAAAAAATTACCGAGGAGCGCCCTCCAGGGGATTAAATCCGACGTCGAGTTCTTTTCACAGACTTTTCGGAAACAATGGATCGTTCCTCTCGCGAAATACCAACGATACTCGGAATTTCAAGCGGAATTTTTCGAGCGAAATTTATTAGGCCCCTGATACGAATAGGAATATGGTAACTGTGGTAGAGTTATTTAATTCTGCCATTTTTTGTAGGCTATTTTTGATACTGTGTTTTCGTATCGTTAGGAAATTCTTAATTTTATTTGTATTTTCTACGAATATTACTTTTTCTTTCGAAAATTTCTATTTTATTTTACGTTCTTATTTCTATATTCAGAGGTAGGATCACAATAGCTATTATTTTATTCTTTGGATAAATCTATCCACCGTTCTGAGCCGAAAAACCTTTATTGCAGATTCTTACATAGACTAGGGATAAAAACAAAAGAACATGTTAAATCTATCGACAAATCTTCTAGTTACTGCTTATTGCAGCATCTAACGCATCTGCATATGGATGGCGAGCGAATTTTATTTTATCTTAATTTTTCATTTTAGAAGATTACGAGGAAATCATAGCGAATATAAGTTTCTTATCTCAATCATATGCCGGAGTTTCCCGTAAGACGTTGAAAGCCTTCTTGTTCGTTGAAAGAAGATTTTCCATATTAGATCGGGTAGTCTAATTAACAGAATCGTTATTATTCACGACGTTGCCGATAATTTGATTTGCAAGATAAACAGTTTAGTTTAAGCCGTGGTCGGTTTTAGTCAGCTCGAACCAGGTCCTGCGAAGAACTAAGTCGTAAATTGAATGGGTAAACGTCATTGTTTACTTGATCATTTCCATTGAGCTGTATGTATAGAATACGTCAACTGGAAAGAAAATAAAAAAGGAATTCTTTAACCTTTCCATTTTCAATCCTCATGTTTTAAAATTGATAATCTACATCGTTTCTTATCGTATCGAAACGAATTAAAAAAAGATATCTTTATATACATTTGAAATAATTACGTTTAGTTTATTTATACAACTAGTAAAGTCTATAAAGTTAATTTGTTTATCATGTTGGTGCATTCATTGGCAAAGTGGAAAACATGCGGAACATATGCATATGTATAGTATATCAAAATGTATAAAATATTCAGAGCACTCGTTATAATTTTTAATGGGTGAAACAAATCTACGTTTATTCCATCTTTTTGTTACGTTTGAAAAATATAAATTTGCATAAAAATCCACAGTCCAGTGATAGTCTGATGTTGCTGCTATATTAAGTACTTTCGTATATATATCTTGAGATAAAAATAACTTATGCAATTCATTTAAGTCTTAAATCTTCCCGCGTGTGTCCGAATTGTGAATCAAGCCAAGCATTGAGATTACTCTCGACTATTTCAGATTACAATTATTCACGGGCGCAGAGATATTCGTTGCTTTACCAAGACGTGTCTACTCGCGGTAATCGCTCACTTGGAACGTGAATGATGGAATAGAGCGTAATGCATAATATAATAAAAAGAGAAGTGGAAACTCGGGGAAAAATAACTTGAAAATGGGGAACTCTGGCACGAGAGAAACGTTGATCTCCGCTTTTCAAATAATTTGTTTCAAAAATAACTTCGTTCAGATCTCCTTACAATTTCATATTTACCTTAATCCTTTGCACTCCGAATTTTATTTCAATTTCCTTATTAGCAGCTCCCAACGCTTTTAAGTGTTTTATTTGAAATTTACTTTAATTACAAAATAAGACAATTTAAATAAATAAAGGAAGAAACAAATTCATTTAAATACCAGTTTCATTCACATTATTGTTGTATTTTGTAATTTTTAAGTGCATGGTATATCTTGAAACAATTTCCAGGATACAATCCTGGTCTTCTAGCACATCTATTGATTTGAATACGAAAGAATATCGAATGGGACTCGACAAAGGAGCTACTGAGATAAAAACTGATGTCGAGTCACACTCGACATAGGAGTGCAAAAGGTTAATAAACGTTCGCAATAAATGTCACAGTTTATGTCTACTAATATTATAGTTATAGATGAATTGTTTGTATAATTCATTCATCCTAAACGTTGTAACAAACTGGAGATTAATTGAGCAATAAAAGTATGCGCAAATTTAGCGTAAATAATACGAAGTTATTATCACATATTATATATACTTTATATTATAAAACTTACGAAGGGAATCTCATTGGTAACTTTCTTTAACAAAATTGACGCGTCTTTTTCTTTCAATGCGCTCTAATTCTAAAATACAGTGCATTCTACTGAAATAAAATTTTCCAAGAAAATTTTTTCTTGAAATTTGTAGCATTTACGTGTAATCATAAATAAGAATATGCGAACTTAGGTTCCCTAGAAATGTCAAATCACTTGCAATAGGATTAAGTTAACGAATAGGCGTACATGTAACTTCTACGTTTTAGCAATTCATCTATTTGGTACGAGACCTTGGTGAGCTTAAAACGAGAGCTTGATAAATCCGGACGAGATCGACTATAGCTTCGAAAAGCAGTTACACCGTAATTTCGTATATAGGTGAAGGGAAATGGCAATTTAGTTTCGCATGTACACGAAATGTTGTTAGATATATTCAACAGTAATGGCTGTTTTTGCGTCAAAAATTTGTATCCACGTCGAGTAATTGCAGGCATATTAAACAACTATCGTGAAATAGCTTTCGTTTCAAGTCACTGAATAGCGAAGAAAATAAAATATACGATTTTATCGTAGAATATAAAATTATTATTTCGATATTTTATGATTTTGCTCCTTCGCATTATTATTTTCAATTTTATGCAAATATCAAATACGTAGATTACGAATTTCAGTAATTTAACATTAGAACTATCGATAGTTAACACGAAGCTATTTCTACCAAAAACTAGTGAAAATGACTGGTCTTTAAAAAATACGTAATAATAGAATATTTCTAGATTTATTGCTTTTATTTATTACTTTCTTACAGAAGCAATTCCATCTTATATAGTACATTTTTGGTATTATTAATCCATCTGAAACCATGATCCCTAAAAGAAGGTTGACACATTTCTAAAATTGTAGAACCAGTCATTTTGACTACTGTGGTATTTCTAGTGTTAGCATCTGGCGATCTAACGATCGATCCGGAATTTTCCTGATAACTGATATCGTCATATCGAATTATACGCGGTAAAAATTTTGAAAACGTGTGGGAAGTTGTACAAAACGAGGAAACTGGTTAATTGGAGTTCGATAAACAGATCGCAGGATCCTTTTACACTTTGACAAATACCAGTCATTTTGACTGGTATTGGTATAAGTAGTCTTGATACAAAATTATTTTAAGTTTGAATATATAAGAAACAAAATAAAATTCATTATATTATTCTTTTAGTTATCGTTGCAAAAATCATTACATCATTGCGGAAAGAACATATAACATGAAGTAGAAAATTTAAAATAAAATTGTAAAACCAGTCAATTTGACTGGTGTGGTAGTTCTATTGTTAGATTGGTTGCAAGTATTACGAACAATATTGTACGCAGGTAAATAAATTTTAATACTTAAAAAACTCATTGGATAATCTATCGTTTATGTTTACTCGATGCGTTATATATATTTGTATGTTCTTTTTATCTTCCACTGGTGACGAGATACGGTTAACAATCGCCTTTGCAATTCGTTTGAGATAAAACCGTGAGAGACAGAGGAAAACTTTCGAGAGAAATTCACAATTAATAGAAATGAACATATTTATAAGAAAACAGCGCGATAAAATAAAATTTATAAATAAAATAATATAAAAGTTTATAAATAAAAGCTACAGCTAAAGGGGCGCGCGGTGTTAACGACGTGTCTTCACGCTATGGTAGTTTTGCTGACAAAACCAACAAACGAGCTCTATTTCAGAAAATTGCACTACCGATTCGATCACACACGCTTCGCGAATGTTCAAACTGAACGCCAAATTGCCAATTCGAAATTGGTAATGATCCAGTTGTGGTTTTTTGAGAGCATTGGCTCTTCCTCTAACAAGACGTTCGCTTCCTTCAGCAAATCAAAGCATTTGAAGAGCAGCGTAACCATGAATCGTCTTGCAATCTTCTTACGCTCTTTGTCCATGGGAAAGACCTAATATCTGCCGCAATTCTTTTGAGTTCACGGTAAAATTGGTACAGTTCTTGGTTTGTTGTAAAAGTTTTCAGTACGAATTTCGGTAACGCACACATTGCATCGCAAAATTGCTATTAAAATTTATCTTCACATTTAAAATTCCTTCTATTTCTTTAAAATTTCTTGCACTGGACGAGAAAACAGAAATGAAGAAGTGCACTATGAGCTTGATTGATTGATACGTTATTGATATATGTATAATACTGTGAAAGAGATTGATTTTAGAATAGCAATTAAAAAAGAATATACAAATACAAGGAATAGATACAAGAACCAATGTGACATGGAAAGTTATTCTCTGACTGCAGCTGCCTTAATCTATGCTGGCTGAATAATTATATCAATTGAGATTTAACATAGTTGCCTTATCTGTCGACATATTAATTGCATAGGATAGGTTATTGGTCTGGTTACAAATACATATGAGTTTCCTACGAACGCATAGTGATCATCTGAAGTCATCATGCGGGATCTTCAGTACGATGACTCAAGCTCGGAAGGGGATTCTGTTATTTTAGCGACTTTCCTAAAATAAAAGGACAACCACCCAAATAGGCGCCTCGGCTACATACAGGCTCCGATCGAATAACATGCAAAAGTGGCCACGACGTGACTTTTTGTGGAAAAGAAAGAAAAATATGTAGAACGCAATTTCTTCATTCTCGGCATAGTTTTTGAGAGAATCGAATTTAAAAATTTGTCAAGTATACTTGAACGTGGTTAATTCCAGACTGGAAGCAGGGCTAAATAATCGACAGAAGGTGATCCTACGCGCGAAAATAAGTGGAAAGTGTAGAATAAAATTTGTTCACAAGACGCTTTGTTTCCAAATGATAAAAATAAATTGGAAAATCTACCATACGCCTGTACCAGACCGACTTTTAACTAAACACGTTCAAATTCTATCTTCTTAAAAATGAAACCTCGGACGGATAAGTTTTATCCTTCATTTTCCACGAAGAGGCACGAAAAAGTGAATTTTTCGTCAGACACATTTTTCTGCAAATCGAACATTTAAAAATTATTCTGAATTATCGCACATTAATGCTTTACACATTGTTTCAAAGTGTTATTTCAATATTTACATTTAGTTTACGAAATAATTTTGAGGAACTATATCCGCAAGACAATGAACGTTTCTCTTTGAACAATAGTTTAGAGTTCCTAGAACAAGTATAGAGTTTTTAGAACACGTACTCACAGCTCTAGAACAATCCAGGGAAGTTTGAAGATTAGAACACGAATACAAGAATAACTTACCAAATAAAGAGAAATTTCCATCGTCTTATGTGTGCAGCTTTCCCAAATTATCTGCTAAATCAAATATGACATTGAAATGATAGTTTGGAACAATGTTTAAAACAACTGGAACAATCCAAGACAGTTTTTAAACGTTCGATTTGCAAAAAATGATTAGTCAGAAATTCACTTTTTCGCCGTTGCAAGCTTCCGAGACAAATCGTTATTTTTCCTTCCTTTTTTTTAACAATGTAGAAGAAACGCAGCAAAACTTGGAACGACAAAAAGATCGAGATTTAGAAAATTGAGGCTAACTTATGCAATGAAGTTCGAAAGATGATAAAGTACATACACGAAACCACCTTCGACAGTCATTTGCGCTCGTATCCTCGATTTGCGTAAATTATTGTACGCTATTTGGGACGCCGGAATATTACGCTTGGCTGCATTTGGTGTCAACATTTTTTGCATAAAATTACCGAGATTTTGAGACGGAGCAGGAATATACGACGCATGGTGGCATTTTTCTGAAAGAAGAAACGACCAGCCAAATTTTCATTGAGATCTGTGAGTGCATTTTCGGAGTTTCGTTACAGCAAGCGAATCAACGAATTATTCGCGTTCTGTCGTCGCGTTACAGAACCGTCGATCAATAAAGCAACCGCTCGAGCGTCGTTCCGCGTTCGCTCTCGTCTTCCACGCTGTGCGTTTCAGCCGTTTCAGGTCAAGATCGGATTAATCCGTGCTTTCGTTCTCTCGTTGACACACATATTCAATCCCGGCGAATGAAACTGTATAGAAGCATCTGCAAATGTGGACGTGTTTCGCGTGCAGTCTAAGGATACGCGCGAGGATAGTTGAACTGTTGTTCTTATTCTTATTTGAACGTATACATAGGAAATTGGTTATTCCGATGTAAATTCAACTGATTCTGTTACGAGAAGTTCTACTTCTATTTTCTTTCTATACTACAGGATTTTGAAATAAGTTTGTTGCACTCTGACTGCAGGTATGAAAATATGTGAAACAGTTTCCAAATTTGTTTGCTAATAATCGCGACAAAGAATGGATGTGTTCGAAGAAATCACGTCGATTTTTATGGAATTACGATTTATGGAAATCTTGAAGGTGTAGAAATGCGTATAATTCACGTGATATATGAGAAATACGTAAAATATATCAAGATAATGTAACAAGTTAAAGAGACAATTTAGAGTCTAAGAGTCCAAGAATCTAAACTCTTTTTAGATAATCTTCTAAGTTTCATTTTTTAGGTTCATAGCAATGAATTATGCAACTTTGCATTAACCATAGAATGTCTCATCCTGTACTATTAATGTTCTTTATATATTAGGTTGTCCGAAAAGTTTCTTTCGTTTCATAAGGTGACAATAGATGAACAACAATTTCTGTTTTATATTATTTTATTGAATTAGATATGATCTATTTCGTTCTATTTTTATTATTATGTTAGTGCATAATTCAATAAACTAATATAAAAAAAAACATTGTGCGTCTGTTATTTCCTTATAAAACGAAAGAAACTTTTTGGACAACCTAATATATATAATTCAAGAATATATCATTTGATATAAAAGTCAATCCTTCTTTTTAAAACGATGGAGAATTTCGAAAATAATTATTTCTTCATCTTTTTTTTATAGAAAAAATTTTTATTGATAATTGCGTTCTTATGATGACGTTTAAGACGTGAAGATGTAAAATTCGTAGTGTTGTATTTAACCCTTTTATGGCCCTGGAGTTTCCCACATTTTCGTATCTCAACCTAATTGATTTAGATTAGTTACAAAAAAACCTAATTCTTCTTTTCTTTTCTCTAGAAATACGTCAACACTGAATCGAAATTAGAAATCACAACGATTCGGTCGTGTCTCTCTTAAACTCAACAAATTTCTCGATGATAGAAAAATCCGATTGGATCGATAATGGTCGAGTTTTACCTCATTTTACGCTTTGAAAGAGTTAGAACGTGAAATGTCGAAAAAGTGTCGGAAATTGAGATGCAGGTTCGAACACAATCGCTGGAAAATAATAAATCGTTGAACGAGAATAGCACGAGGAAATGGAGTTGCCAGGGAAGGTAGAGCTTGGTGGCTGGTTGGGTTGGTAGGAGGCTGGTAAAGTAGGACGTGCACCGCCCTTTGGGTCCATGACATCTGTTGCCCTCGATCTTACGAGTATCCCCTTTGCGTTTGTTCCAATCTGTTCTTTTTCTTGCTGTCTAACCCTTTTATCGCAAAGCATACGGGAAACCTTTAGAATTAATTAAATCGTTTAGAATTATACTTGACACGACGATACATGAATCATTAATGCGTTCATTGTTTCAAAAGCTGCCATATGGGAACTTATTAAATCAATAAACAAATAATTGTGTACAATATGCACGCATGCTTCGCCTCGATCTTTAACCCTTTCATCGTGAAGCCCGTACGAGCTTGTGGAAAAATATAAATTAAAATTTATTCAAATGTATTAACACTAGAACTATCGATAGTTAACACGAAGCTATTTCTAGCAAAACCGGTCAAAATGACTGGTCTTTAAAAAATACGTAATAATAGAATATTTTTATATTTATCGATTTACTACTTTCTTACAGAGGAAATTCCATATTGTGTAGTATATTTTTGGTATTATTAATCCATTTAGGATCATGACCCCTAAACGAGGATTAACATATTTATAAAATTGTAGAACCAATCATTTTGACTGGTGTGATATTTCTAGTGTTAGCATTTAGCGATCTAACGATCGATCCGGAATTTTCCTAACTGATATCGTCATATCGAATTATACGCGGTAAAAATTTTGAAAACGTGTGGGAAGTTGTACAAAACGAGGAAACTGGTTAATTGGAGTTCGATAAACAGATCGCAGGATCCTTTTACACTTTGACAAATACCAGTCATTTTTATTGGTATTGGTATAAGTAGCCTTGATATAAAATTATTTTGAGTTTGAATATATAAAAAACAAAATAAAATTCATTATATTATTCTTTTAGTTATCGTTGCGAAAGTCATTACATCATTGCGGAAAAAATATAACACGAAGTAGGAATTTTAGAATAAAATTGTAAAACCAATCAATTTGACATAATGTGCTAGTTCTAGTGTTAAGATTTATAATCGTCACAAATATACATGAATCATTAATTTTCCTATTTTTAAATCTACCATATGGGAAGTTGAAGCGTTTGGGAAGTTATTAATCAATTGTGTAAATAACTGTATCCAAAATCCACATGTGGCCTCTCCTCGCTCTTTTTAACTTTTTCATCTCGTACGAGCTTGTGGAAATATATAAATGAAAATTGATTTAAAACTATTAAGATTTATAATTGTCACAATGATACGCGAATCGTTAATATCTTTGCTATTTCATTTTTCTATTTGCTATTTTTTTCGCTGTCATTAATCAATGGGTACATAATTATGTCGTAGATTTACACGCGATATACTTCTTGCTCTTTAACCTTTTTATTGGGAAGCCCATGGGAGCACACGGTAAACTATAAATGGTTTAGATTTATATCTGTCACGACAATATATGAATCATTAATGTGTTTGCTATTTCAAAATCCGTCATATGGGAAGTTAGGGAGTTTGGGAAGTTATTGATCAATAAGTAAATAATTATGTCTAAAATCCACGTGTGCTTCTCCTCGCTCTTTAACCTTTTCATCGTGAAGCTGGCACGAGCTTGTAGAAAACAACAAATTAAAATTTATTTAGATCCATTAAGATTTATAATCGTCACCACGGTATTCGAATGAATAAAACGTTTGTTATTTCAAAATCTACCGTATGGGCAGTTATTAATCAACAGGTAAATAATTATGTTTATAAAATTCATACGAAACAATATTTTTTAGAAATTTTCCAACCTAGTTTTATTACAGCACACGGTCGTTTTAATCCACAGTGAAAAAGGTTAACACGTTACCTGGCACTGTGGGTCGTCGGTGAGCCACGTTACTAAATTCTTTAGAATCGTTAAAGTAAGACAAATTTCACGTGCTAAGAAATTTCCTACGATATAAATCACTCAAACAACATTGTCAGAGACAAAGTGCATAAATGCATTATAATATTTTGCAAGAATGAAACGTTATGGCGTAGTATATTTCAATCCATCGTGGCTCTACGTATTCCAATATATTTCAATGTATTTATTCCATCTCATATTTCGATCTATTCAGGCAAAGTACGTGAAACTCGCGCGACAGTCAACGTGTTCAGTCCTCGTTGCTCTGTGCAACACCCTCTTCACTTGGCGGACAGCCTAGGGATTTGACCATGATGACTATGAGTCATTCTTCGTATGCACACCCTTGGCGACTAATTCTATTGTTTAGATTACGTTTTATGAGTTTCTTGGCGTCTTGTTTACGTGTAAGTGGTGCGCTACGACAATCAGATTCGACGCATCATACACTCATATCGACCAGAGCTGAAGTAACCGATGCGGCTTGGAAATAAACTGATATCGATTAAACAAGAAACAGCGGTTAATACGAAAACCGCATGAACTGCCTCGTGGATTATGTCATTAGGAATTCGAATATTATCTCCCGAGATTTCTCGAGGTAAATTTAATATAAATTTACTTAGTTATTATCTAAATTTAATTTATTATTTAATTGAAATCTAACTTAAATTTGAGATATTTTTTGACGCCAGAAAAATACAATTGGGTGAAAAATAATCGAAAGGACGTAGCAGAGCGGAAACCACATTTTTGTCGATATAACGCTAATGTATTTTTTGCTTCATTCTAACAATATATTATTTATTTGACTGGAAATGTTCTCTTTGCTTTAAATCGCTTGTGTAGAGGTAATTTAAAACCATTCCGCCACTTGTTATTTATTTAACCAAAGTATTTCTCAAGTTTCAAGCGCAGTTACGGTTCTTCCAGCTGTTTCTTGAGTTGGAAGGGCCAATAATTGCCGGATAACGTAACGCTATTTCTACTTTCATTCTTGCTCTGATATTGCTTCTTCAAACTAGATCCACTTCTTCGGAACTTTGAGTTTAATCATATCGAGCAAATCACCTAATTTTTCTACTAACATTTTCAGATTTTTTTTGTATCCTTTTCTATCTTGTACAAGTAATTTTTTCAACAGAACCTCAGGTGCTGAGACGACTACTTCCTGTACAATCTGATTCCTTACGAAAATTGATCGTTTCTTCTTGATATAATTTCGTGAAACTTTCATCAATTCATTCATATACACGTAATTTCTTTCATTATCACAAATATTCCAGTAAACAGTATTTCCTCGGTTAAAACGGTTTAAAAAATCAAATGATTAAAAACAAGCGGATCGTGGCTTTAGATCGTAAATTGCACGAGATTGTAAGACGTTAACGTTAATGAAAAACGTCGTAAGGAAAGATAGTTTATATCATGCGCGATACATCTTTGAGAATTTAAAAATATGATGTTAGAGAAAACGGACTGTGGAAAATTTATAATGTGGATGAAACGTTTGGTATGTTTGAGAACTCGTATATTTCAATCAGGCGTGTTATTTGTTAGTTTTACAATGGGCAGTTTAAAAACGTTGAAACTTGAATATTTTTAAATTTTTGGTATATCTCGTTGTATAACGATTGACGTCCATGAACAACAATCAGAATGTGTATTAACTTTATGCGTGACTAGCTTCGCGAAAATACGATAAAAATATTTTTTTAGTATCAACATGATAGTCAACTAGACTTTATGATCAAGTATTACAGTATCTTTTTATATTCTTTTTATGTCCTTTTCATTTGATTTTATTTCGTAAGCAACCCGCTGAATTATTGTATATTTTATTTCAAAAATAGTTAATTTCATTCAGCTAAATAAAAAATATTTCTCTGCATTTTCGTGTATTCGTATCGATATAGTATATTGAAATACAATGCTAAATGCATTATGTTTCCTTTCGCAGTAATGTTCTTTTGCGTGCGGTATCACTGTATAATATTGTTATATTATAACTACATACAGTGTGAAATATTTTTGAGATAATCATTAAGATACATCTGATCTGTGGAAAATTTTTGCAAACGACTTAACTAATCGATATTCCACTTTTGGTAAAAACTACCTTTTTCATTTTTCCCCGCGATACACGTTGCCTTTGACGTCTCACGCTTCGTTATCAAATAAAATCGTAACAGTATCAAACTACAAACTTGATTGCGGATATATAAAGATTGAATGTACTTTTCGCTGCATTTCATATTCTCTGTAATTTTATTTATTATAATATCATTGAAAGAAATATACAAATCATCTTATTCATTCTTGAAAGTGGGCAAATTGAGATACGTTCAATTTTAAATATAAGAAAACAGCGACTGTGTTTAATATAATTCTTCTGGTAAAATATAATTATATTTATATATCCGATAATTTCAGTTATAATTAGCGTTTATGATTCAGGTTTATAAATTGAAAATTTCATTGCAAATTCAGACTTAATTTAAAAATGTGTTCCAAGTATTCTAAGTGTTACTCAAGATCTACGCAATAAAAATTGCTGATACATAGCATTCATATAGAAAACTATTTCTCTTCTATATATTCGTAGAGAGTGTAAAAAAATGGGATGAAAACTTGTCTTTTTCTAGAACAGCGTCAGTACTTCGAGAAGCAATTTAGGATTAATTTAATTAGGTCACTAGTTCAGTCGCGTTTCGCAGTTTCGACTACGTAAAAATTTTTGTCTGCTTTAAAAATATATATTTTATCTGCAAATTTGCAAACACATTTCCTCTTTAATGTGCTATACTAATACTGAATTTATTTACAAAGCTACAAAAAGCTTTTTTTACAGCACATTACAATTCTTCGATATACATTTATTTTTATACAATATCGATATTACCATTGTTATAAACTTTTAGTGACAAAAATATTACCTAACACACATATACAGATAAAATATGTCGTTATTAGCGTATTTTTACTTTACGTCATTATTAATATATCTCTGCTTCAAATATTCGTAAATTACGATACAAGAGAGTGAAATATCCATAGTTTTATTCTAGAAAATTTAACGTTAGTGGTTTGATTTTACGTGTATTTTCATGAACGTAATAACCGAGGAAAGATATTTTCGCGTATTATTTATTTTATTCTATATATTCTATTATATTTCATATATTATTTATTATATTTTTATTATCCTTTTTTGGTATCCTAATTAAATATTCCTGGAATATGATACAACAGACGAGTAATCGATAAATCAATAATAGAAAAATAAATTAAAAACACGTTCTATTGCAGAAAATTTAGGCTGCCGCGTAACAATAATTTGATTGACGCGAAAATAAGAGAACCGAATTAAATGGCGCTTAATGAAAAGAATAACAAACATTCATTTTTTCTTCCTTTCTTTTTTTTTTCTTCAAATCAATTACACGCACAGTAATTTCGTTTGTGTGTAGGCAGACAATAAAATATATCAAAATTTATAAATAGTGTGGAATTATATAGTCGATTTTGTACGACCAAAACGTGTCTGTAAAATGTATCCAGCAATACACGTAGGTGTTGCAAGTGGGTAGTGCAGGAGAATTTTATTGAAAGGCACATACTGTACGCAAATTCGTTTTGCCTCTTTGTTAAATTGGTCATAGCGTAGTTTATTGTATTTTCTTCTGCCTACGACCTGTCATTTTTCGAGAAATTTTCTAATCCTTTTTCATTTAAACATTGTATTATCATTTTGCAATATTTAATATTTCGTTATATATCGCAGTATGATAATGAAAATGTAAACATGTCAACGTCATAGGTGAATAAATATAATAAATCATTTTTCAAGAGAATCTCTTTAAAATTGAATATACATATTGACAAGTAATTTTACAGCAAATAATTTTATTATCTTTTTACCATTAACTATGTATTTTTATATGCAATTATATACATATATATAAATTCTATAGAATTCAAACTGTCCGTTAACCGACCTTTTTACTTTTGTTTTGTTTTATCGGCAGTCACTTGCTGAATAGAATAGATCGCAAGAGAAGGATAGTAATTTAGGACATAGAAAATCGATTTTCGATTTTCCAGGTAAAATTTATAGAAGATTTGTTATTAACTGTTATTGTATTTAATTTAATTGTTCTCAAAATAAGAATCGATCGTCTAATTTATCCTAAGGATTTACGTTATTACATATATATATATAATAAATAGTGATTTTTGTTACTTTCTTGCACATTGAAAGAAGTCAATAGCGTTAGTTATTTGCAAATTACTGTTAATTACGTTGAGCTATTACGACAACTAAATTCCATTATACGTTTCTTTGTTAACGTCGGATTTATTACATATTTTCGAGTATATGAATTATGACTGTAAATATCAAAAGTCAGCAAACCTTAAAACAAAATAGTAACTGAATAGCAACAAAATAGTAACAACAGCATTTTATGTTATCAATATAAAAGGGAATAGAGTGAAGATCGACTCATCTTTTTATATACTTTGAAAAACTTGTTTAGGTTAATCTTAATTCAACTTCAATTTCGTTGAAAACAGACTTTTAGTATAATTTTTACACGGCACCCAAAACAAAGCTATTAAATTTCATTTAATAAACTTCTCCAAAATTACATTTGATATATGCGTGCGACAGAAAAAATCACCGTCGTTCGTTGAACGATCTAACTTCTCGAATGGTAGATAGTTCTTTCCGATAATTAAAACTAATTACGTCGTAGAAATGAAATTGCTGGTCGTAATTTGTAAAGTACTGTACGCGATTACCACCTGGGCGAGGTAAAGTTCGTAATAACAGGTGTTAGCTACAGCTGGCTCGAGAAATGACGACAATAAACCAGAAGCGCCACATCTAGCAGAGCCACTTGCATTCGAAAAGATAATTGTACCGATAGAGGAAGCTCGCTATAAGCTCGATATAAAGAGCTTAACTATCTCCCGTTCGATATTATCATTTCTTTTATGGATTAATCTCGTTGTGGTATTAGGATAATATCAACGAATTAAGATCGGTCGTGGACCATTAGCAATTTTATAATTACGCTCTACGCGTCCTATTTCAAATTAGCTCTTTAGAATTTAGAGTAAACTCCGTAATAAGATTCTGACAACTTTACTAACAGCGTGGAGTCTAAATAAACGAATTATTTATTTTGCATACTCGTGATTGTAAAAAATAGACAAAAACATGTACAGAAAATGGAGTAAAAAGTATATTACTGTAATATTTTAGGACAAGGTAACCAAATGTCGTTCCTCAAAAACCTCAGCATTATCCAAAACAAAATCAATTTTTTAATCTGAAAGGATTTATTTAATTAGCTTGAGTGCTCAGTAACAAAGATCTATAATCAATGTTTTATAAAAGTTCAAACAAACACAGTAAAAGATATACGTGTAAAAGGATGCGTCTTTCAGTTATTAAGAAAAACCGTTTCTAACTTGTTCTCCTTAGTTTTGGTGAGAAAATGTTTATATTAGTCGCTTTCCATGCGGTCGAAGTATGTTCGTATGAAATATGAAATAAGACAAATCTCACGATCTATATAAAAATCACATAGAAATTTGTTAGCTTGTAATATAGATGTGCGCAGCTCATAACATCGTCTGAAGCACGCGGGCATCTAATCCATTTTTCTTCCCTCGTATAGTTAGAAAATTGATTGCCACGTATAAAATAGGCCACATTTTCATCTTCTTCGCTTTTACTCGATGACTCTCTTCCGAATTCCTTTCCGAAACACACGTCCCTAATTTCGAAGGCATTTTTTAATATAATTGCCAACACTAATATATAGATAAGTGGCAGAACGAGATCGCCACTTTGGAATATAAAAACAGGAGCAATATGCCAAGCGTCGCGAGAAATAAATTCTAGAATCACGTACTTTACATCTTGAAATACGACTTTGAATATTAAGAGGTAACCTACTGACGAATTCCTTCGTTTTTGCTGTCACTGAACTAGCGGCATTTCTATTTTAAATTCCAATCGCCACACATGACAGGCAGGAGCACTTAACAAGAAAGATTCATCAGCGAACGAAATTTGGGCCCCTTAAACATATCGTATTTTGTAGGGATAAATGTAGTTAATTTATTATAATAAATGCAATACATGGTATTAACGTGATACTCATATTATTAAATGGTTACATTCGGGTTGTGTGAATACGGCAGAGAGAGTTTAGACAGGAAGGTCGTCGAGACTTGTGTTGTAGAAATTTATTAATATATTATATTTATTATACAAATAAACGTCTAATTATTTATCGTCAATATTTCTACATTATATGTTTAAACAGAAAAATGTAGTTTTTAAAAATAATGTCAGTAATATCATTGTATTATTGCTTATGTTCTAAGATGATACATCATTTCAGGAGCTAAATTTCAATATAGAAATTAAACATTATATACTTGTCCATACGTGTTATACTTATTAAGAGAATTTCTCCTGATTTGCCTTTCGAAAAATTTACATAATTTCTTCTATCAATAACATCTGTGCATGTCTTTATACAATTTACCACAAATGATGCATAAATTACTCCACGGCGTAAAAAGCTGTTGAGATCTGAATAATTACACGCTCAACTCGTAGATCTCGTAGTAGAAAATGATAAACAAGAAATATCGCCAAGCAAGAAACCTATTTCTTCCAAATAAGGATCTTATAAATATGAAAATTCTGAGAGGAAATTTGTTACTATTCATAACATTTCTTATGAAAATTGCCTTGTGTTTGTTCAAGCTTCTCCTTTATATATTAAGGAAAAATATTATAATAAGATACTTGAGCTAACAACCTCAAAATAGAGGCAACGTAACGTACACATACCAAGATTCTATTTAGGTAAGATTAACATAAATGCGTGCATATTTTACAAAAAGCTATTTTGTTCTGTCGTATGCGATAATTCAGTCGGTTGTTAATTTAATCTAGCATTAGTTTTCTGCTGTATTTCTTATCACTCGATTCCATGTATAAATTATTTTTTATTGAAAATAAAAAAAGGCGGTTCTACAAAATCGAATTCAATGTTTGCATAGACTTCTCGCAGTTTCCTATTTAATTCATCCTGGATATTTTTCAACAGAAAATAACATAACTATTACAGAAGAACATAACTATTATCTCATTACTTGTTAACTGTTGCAATCATTAAAAAAAAATTTTATTCCATCGATGGGTAAACTTTTTCTCATAAACTGGGCGAATTGTTGCTTCTAAACGTGGCTGTATGCACGCATTTACAAGCGTTGCTGACATTCTTTCGCGTACCAACAACTTTCTATGACAATTTAGCTACAGCGAAAGAAAAAACCTAATTTCATCACATGGATACACAAGTAATATTTGTATAATATAACAAATGATTTAGTTTTATAAATTAATTCATCTGACAAAAATGTGACAGTTAATGGTAAAATGTAAGGAAAATTTAAAAAGCAGTAGCGTTTGTAACATCGTCGCTTTTCGATCTATTGATCTGTTGATCAATGTGCAGCATCCTACAGCGTATTAAAAATGCAAGATAAGGGAAAATGGTGTATAATTGGATGTCCCTTTTTAAAATTTTTAAAACGTTCCTAAGATTACACTTTTTACCGTTTATTATTGTCTCATGAGCCCAGAAACTTGACATCAACAATACTTCGCTTTGATTTACAGCATAAAGTGTAAAGGATTTGCGATTTATAGCTAAAGACAAAACTGCCAAACTTTGAGTAACCTTTTTCCACGACAATTTGCTGTAAAACTTCAACCGTGTGCCATTAATCGTCACATTCTCGTGCATTTTAATTTTGTCATTTCCTCTTCTTCTTCTTCTTCATAATAATGGTTAATAACATTCTATAGTCATAACAATAATATCCTAATTATATTATAATGTATATAGTTATCGTACAGCGTGTAGTAGCTGTATTATCTTGTTATAGAAATATTAAGAAGATTATTCAATTTTGTTCTTCTTTGGTCTTGTACCAGAATTATCATCAAGACTATTATTCAATTTCGTTCTTCTTCACATTGATATAATTACGTCGAGTTTAATGTTATTATACAAGTTAACACGTTGACAGCTAAATCTCTTACCACGACCAAAATAAGATACTTTTCGTAGAAATAAATTTCAGAAATTTCTATCAAACTGTCAACAATGCGAATATGACATTGTCATATGGTGCAAAAATTTTGTTGCATTGTCAAGAAGCGCGCAAGCACAGTACAATGTTTTGCAGAAATTAAATTTTACCGTGCGATATAGCTCGCTGTATCGGGCTACGATATACAAAATTTACTTTAAACAAGCTGCTTAAAATTCATCGTAAGAAACAGCCATTTGTGTACAAACCGCAGGTTCATTTTCTTGCGAAGGAACGCGAGAGGAAAGGGACACGGACGAAAGGCGATTAATTCAACGGAAGAGCGACATCGCAAACATTTCTCGCAAGTAGGTCAGGTTTGCTTTTAACACATAAGTAAGTGGTTAAATGCCTGGTCGCTTTTTATTAAGATCGAGAGCTTTCCCGATCGCTCATCAATAGACTCACCGGCGATTATGTAACGTTCAATGTCGTTCTGTCATTGCGATAGTCTAATCGCTGAACATGGGCGAATTCCATTTGACATAACATTATTAGACTACGAAATTGCTATTAAAGAACGACGAACGATAGACGATAATTTATAAATACGATAAATGTAGATTGATAAAAGAATAATAGAAAAATATCGTCTGCATCGCATGAATCGTTGGACTATCAGAAAATTCAAACTACCAATAAGACGAATACAAAAGATACGTTATATTTTTGTACGTTAAATATTTCTTTGTTTCTTAATATTTTGATCATTTTCTTTCTTCATTTTTCTCACGTTTTAAACACGTTTCTTATCTCTGTTTTGTTACATTAGTTATTATGTCATATAGTGTATGAACTTGAATAATTCAGGCGAGCGATTTAATTTTTAATAACAAGAAATTGATCGGATTTTAGTAACGCTTTATAGTTTTTGGACCACTCGTTGTTCTCATTATCCCTTCAATCATTTCTCTACGTTATGCCATGTTGTCTTGTTGCGTATTGCCGGTTCTGAGGCTAAATAACACGAAAGTTATAAATAATTTATGGCGGAAATTTATTACGTCAAGATATAATCGTGTATCTGCATAATCGAAAAATATATGCAAACCACTTGTCGCTTAAGCGCAACCTCTGCTCTAAACGAATTTTGTTCTCTATTTTTTCTCAAAACTAGACAAATCTTTAGTTATCCCAAACAGAAAATATTTTCTTACTTGGAAATGCGATAATTCCCCAAAGATTATGCTGTTATACCTCTCGATATCGTTAAATAACGAGCCACTTAGCTGAGTTAAATCACTGATTTACCACAATCAGAAATCGTTTTTCATTGCTGTGTTCAAAAAGCATATTATTCAATTTTGTTGATCGTACGCTCTAAGTGTGGATTTTTATCTCATTAAAATTACAACTACCGATAATTAACACGAAGCTATTTCTACCAAAATCAGACAAAACGATTGGTCTTTAAAAAATACGTAACAATAGAATATTTTTATATTTATTGATTTATTACTTTCTTACAGAAGCAATTCCATGTTATGTAGTACATTTTTGGTATTATTAATCTGAGATCATGACCCCTAACGAGGGTTCACACATTTATAAAATTGTAGAACCAGTCGTTTTGACTGGTGTGGCACTTCTAGTATTAGCATCTAGCGATCGATTCGGAATTTTCCTGATAACTGATATCGTCATATCGAATGATACGCAGTAAAAATTTTGAAAACGTGTGGGAAGTTGTACAAAACGAGAAAACTGATTAATTGGGATTCGATAAACAGATTACAGAGCCCTTTTATACTTTGACAAATACCAGTCATTTTTATTGGTATTGGTATAAGTAGCCTTGATATAAAATTATTTTGAATTTGAATATATAAAAAACGAAATAAAATTCATTATATTATTCCTTTAGTTATCGTTGCGAAGATCATTACATCATCACGGAAAAAAATATAACACGAAGCAGGAATTTTAAAATAAAATTGTAAAACCAGTCGATTTGACTGATGTGCTAGTTCTCGTGTTAAATTATCGCTGAAAGGGTTAAGATCAACTTTCCCACTACTAATGTCACAGACAGTGGTTCACGAAAGTATTTGAATATTTACCGCAGAAAATTGTTATATTTGCCATTTATATTTTATATTTCTTATGTGCTATATAAAACATTTTGAAATTTCAGCACTGTAATAAGACACGACTGTGATGATTATAATGGCAAATTTGGAAACAATTTGAAAATGTATATAGAAATTACAAGATACTTATACGTACACTATGTATATACAGAAATAAAATTAAATAAAGAAATTAATACAACGCATTTGTGGCCATTTTAGAAATACAATCAGCGTAAAAAATGGTCTCATTGAATATTTAGCTTTGTTAAACCACCGCCGAAAATATGGGTCGTCCAAATGGGGTCCAGATGAAATTTTTGTTATTCAATTTCCGCGAAACGAAGTTGTCAGACCCCATGGTTTCCGCACGTAAAAAAGCTTACGCTTGCAAGTCTTCGATCGCCCAAATATCATTTACTTGGTTCAATTCAGTTCTGAATATCATGGAGGGTAAAGTGAGCACTGTATTAAAGTTAGCGACTCGTATTGCCGCCCACGTGAGTTTATTGCTAAGTGAATTTTTTTATATGCAAATTCTTTTTATGTCGATATATATACTTATCTTTCGTATGTATCAAGAGTGGCCAACAAGTAGATCGTGATCGATTGGTCGATCGCAAGACGATTTTTGGTCCATCATAACCGACACGAAACATTTTCAACACGCAAACGCAACTTAGTCGTCACTCATAGAAACAAACGGTAGTGACTCTATTAGTATAGTATATAATATATAATAATATATAATAGCATACATAGTAACTATAAATATTATTAATAAAATATCATATTGGTTTAATACCGCCTCCCCCATTGTCGCTTATTAGTACACAAGACACATGTTTGAATGTGTTAAATGTCGAGATTTTAGTAGGTAGATATATAGGGCGACATATTTTTAAGAAAAATACAGAATTAAGATCGTATATATATAATGAAAATGACCCTGGCATCTCATATGAATATTGTGTTTTTTATACGTTATTAAGTATGATATACGGAGCTTTTCTTTTTTGACGCGTGTCTCGGATAATTTCCCAATAATAAATAATTATCTGAAAAATCCCGCAAACTTAGACCTCGGCATAATTATACTTTTCTAAGAGTTGATAAATTTCTCTACGTCTCTTCGAAAGATCATAGTCTTGCGTGTAAAATCCTACAATAACTTTTCTAAATATTTGTTTAACACGTTCACGCCGGCGCGTACCACCGGTGGCTCACGCTCGAGTCTACCGTCAGACAGCGTGCACCACCGGTGGCTCACACTTGAATGTTCCATCAGACAGTGCGTATCATCAAAAATGTAGTTTGCTTGAATAAAAAATTGCCATGTAATTAAAAATTTAAACAATGCAAATTTAACATTTATTAATTGAAAAGTAGGATTTATTTAAAAACATAACAATTCAATATTATAGGCTTATTATAAATATGAATACGAGCGCCGTCCTACGGCGAGAAACACAAATAGCAGCGCCAGCGTGAACGTGTTAACACGAAACTGTGCATCTTCAAACAAATTTCCATCTTTCCGTAATTTTCCGCCAAATCTTCATTCTTATCGCAGTAAGATCTAAACATCTTGTTAAGGTATCGCTCGTATAATAAATTAAAGACTATGATAAATATCTCAGAATTTTTTCAAATATTTTTCAAAGCCCTAAACTGTATAAAATCATAATACCGACCGCGTCAGTGAAAAATCATATTGGCGGCGGAAAATTAATACATATATTGCATATGTATATCAGCGTCGATTTCTCTATGGAGGAGATTTACGTGTCGAGGTCGACGCGTCGTACGGTCGTTGATTTATTCCCAAGAGTATCGTATTACCGATAGCCCGAATCATAAATGTGCCATCAGGGTTTAGGCTGATAGCGGTGCATACTCTTCACGAGTATCGCGGTTCTAAGAGTCGCGAATGTTGTAGTTTCCGAGTAGCAACAGAGTGTTGTTCAATGCTCACCGTTGTCCACGTGCACGGAGCCAATGATTCAAAGACACTCGAAGTCACGGTGCCCCATGAAACGTGGAAAACGACAAAGATTTCCTTTATTATTTAATTTGTATTTTACAATTTATCCAGCTGGACATTTGGTAAATTTTTCTAACTTAATTGCTAAATAACATGTGGATAGTTACCCCTAGCGGGATACCATTTTCCAGTTTGACTATTTTATTTCTTGAAGTTAGTGGGCTGTCTTCTTTTTAGTCTTCTTTCTACGTGAGTTTTGCTCGCTTCAACAGCCAGCTGGTTTGGATGTGTTGCCGCTCTTTCCTTGTATTTTGTACCTGCCGATTTCTTCTTTCACCGTTGGTATTTTTAAGTTTTTGCGTATATTCTCGTTTCTGACATACCATGGGGCGTTGACTATTGTTCTTAGTATCTTCGATTGTAGCGACTCCAGTTTATTTATGTGGCTCATTGTTGCTGTCTCCCATAGCGGTATTCTGTACGTTCAGATTGATTTTATCGCTTTATAGATTTTTAGTTTATTTTCTATGCTGAATTTAGTGTATAAACAGAGATGATACGAACTTCTACTTGTGAATCACGCTCGTTTCCAACTACGATGATTTTTCACAGCAACCTGTGATCGCTGACGTGTGATTTTCTTGATCGCTTCTGACTGGCGGAGAGCATATCTGTTCTCTGTGCGCGTCACATAACCTGTATATTTTATATCAACGATATCGAGTGAATATTACGACTTTGAAATCGAGAGGAAGAATTAATATTTTACTCTTTCAAACACTGATGCGAGATAGAGAAAAGAATATTGAATTCTTTTTCGTCTTTTAACTCTCTGCACTCGGCATATTTTTTATTTCCTTACTTTTTTTCTTCTTTTTTTCTTTTGGTACAGTGTGAAGGCGAATCTTCAAGGAAACATATATTTTTAAAAAATTCCTAACTTGTGTAATTTTATGCTGTATCTATAATTGTCAGTGATCTCTTTGTGTCCCTTTAAAAGACAACCGGTTGCTTAATATTAAATAAATTTGTTTTGTATTCTTAAACTTACATTATACGCAGATATTTTTGTGCAAGTTATATCGAAGAGTTCTGTAAGAAATAATTCAATCAAAATGGAGAATTAAAATCACAGTGAGCAAATTCGATCAAGATAAATAAATCACGATCACGGTCGTCAATGAAATTATACAACGACCGTGATCGTGAATTTGCGGCTGCTGTGACAAATCGCTGTTAGCGATTTTGCATGCCATCTCTACTGATGACATCCACAGCATAAACAGCACTCGAAACTCAAATACCGAATTTACCGAATATCCAGTTGGACAAATTGTAAAATACAAATTAAATAATGATAAAAGAAAGTATACCGAAGTTTGGAAAAAATTGTCCGAAAATTTAACAACAGTTAAAAATCGATTCTGAAAAAAAGATTCTGAACAAGCAAATTTTAGTTGACAATTTAGATACAAGCAAAGAACTATGTAGCGATGGTAACATTCAATGTCGAAACCAACCAAATTCGAACAAAGAAGAGAGCGCATTTATCGTTTAATTACTTGTCTCAAAATACACTGTCGATCGTACACAATACCAAGCGTGAAAGGGTAAATATCCACAGTTTAATCTCCACTTTCATCATCACCTTTTAGTTTCATTTTTTACGACTGAGTAGTTGAATCATCGATAGGAGTAAAATAATTGTCTCGATGGGAAAGCTTCTTCCTTCGATTTCTACGAAATTGATTACACGACTATCGAATGGATCGAATTAAAAATCTTAACAAACCGAGATTGTATTGTATCGATATTCTCACAATCAGCCACGGTTGACCAACGATAGATTTTACCTCGAACCGAGGTATCTGATCTTGTAATGGAACGAACTTATTGAGATATAAGGACCTCGACGATAGTGGAAGAACGATACAGACTGTTATATACATCTCGGTTCTGTTTGTATCAAAGAAATTCTCATTCCGGGATTTTGCCCACCCTCCTCCGAGTGGTTTTCCAATACGCGGAACTTGAAGCGTATTTCTTCTACTCTTATTGCGCAGCCGATCCGCTCGATACGATGCTATCGACTTATTGGGCGAGCCATCGTTTGCTCTCCTTCATTTTCTCGTCGTTTTTTTGGCGAAAACTTTCTACGGTCGGGAACGCGAAGAATCGAAAGTCGTGTTGGGTCGGACAGATCGCGAGTACCATGAGAAAGTAATAGATCGCGTTTTTATTCTACTTTGGCAGCTTGAAAAATAATAATAGAGAAGACGTGTATTATTATGGTAATGTAAAACTATATCAGGTTGTCTGAAAAGTTTCTTTAGTCTTGTAAGGGAATAATAGATGTACATTTGTTCTGTTGGAACAAAATGGATTATAAAGTGGATTGAATATAATTATAAAAAATAATAAAAATCCTATCATCTATCATTTCGTTATAAAACGAAAGAAGCTTTTCGAACAACCTGATATTTCGTTCCTCGCGATTTTTTCAAAACTGATTAAAATTGAAACGGCTACGGCTGTCTTGTTCCAGTAGATCGATGATTCTCGTAAGCTGACACAGGGCAGCTCCAGCTCTTTCAATTTAGATTTAATTCGAATTTAATTGATTTATTAGTTTTGAAGAAGTCACGTGAAATAAAATACAACCGTCGAATGCTTTTTTATTGAAAACAACATATGCGAATGCTAACTGGTATGAAAAATGACACACCAGTTTCGAAATCTTGACCGGTTTCCTGAAATACATTTTTATTATGAATATTGTGAATGTAAATGATTGAATGAATCATGAATTATTAGGTTGTCGAAAAATATCTTTCTTTTACAGACACGTATTTTGCAACGATGCATCTTTATACGAACATGAAACCTAATCTGTCGAACGTTGTGATCTTTATTTTCATAGAACAAAATGGATCATACGTAATTCGACAAAATAATACAAAACATAAAATATTGTGCATATTTTCTTATAAAACGAAAGAAACTTTTCGGACGACCCAATACTATTTTACAACTGTCTGTAAAAGCGTTAAGAGCAAAGAAGTAATGTATAAAATAAACGCGATATCATCGAGAAACGTAGAGATAAAGTGACTTATTTAATAAGTGTTCAATAATATCAGACATTTTACGGTAGGAGGCTGTATGAATCATAGCGTTAGAAATGTTTCTACATCATCAATCTTCATGAAACTGTAGAATCTAGGTCCGAGATATATAGAGATGTTAGTTTGAATGATAATAAAAAGTTGTATAGTATAGCGATAGTAGAAAGGTGAGTAATAGTAAAAGAAAGTATGAAGCAAATCTTTTGGATTTCTCTTTGGACTGCACGTTATAAGGCAGAGCTCGGTAATGTAAATTGATTAAGAACAAATTGCAAGTGAAAATGTTGATAAAACGAAAACTAATGTGACATTACTTATCTTAATATTTCTAAACCAGAAAAACTTGTAACAGTACTTTACACAACGATGTCTAAAATTGATGTATGATGTGAATGTTTGGGGTTAGGTTAGGAATGTTTGAAAACGTGATAAATCATGCATCTAATTGTAACGTAATACTGGCAAACTTATTCGTGAACAATTTTAATTTTCACTCGGTCGACTTCGCAACAAGATAAATATTATGTATTTTCAATATATTTCAAATATTATTATCGTGAATGGAGTAAAATGTCTGGATAAACCGTATGCATAGTATAATTTAACACATTATGTTATAATAATGATAATAATAACAACAATGTTTATTTATAATAATGATATTATAATGTTTGCGTATTTTGGGGAAATTTAAGGTTCCAAGAATTTATAAAGCACGCGTAACACGTACTGTAAAAATTATAAATATAAAAAGTATAAATATAAATTCCATTTCTCTGATTACGTTGGTAAAATATATGAAATTCCATTAAACATTCCATTTTGCGGTGCAGTTGTAAGGCTTTAATTTATTCGCATAATTGGCCAGTCGTATATGTTTTGCACACATTTTAAAATTCTAAAAACCTATGCTTCAATTTTATAATAATATAGTTATTATAATTTAATTAATATAATAATGTAACAAGTTTTAATTGTTTCGCGTGTTTATTTTTTAAACGAGGAAAACTAAAATGATATTTTAAATAACTTGAAAATTAGTAGCAGCTGTGTATGTACGATACGATGAAAATTTTTTTAAATCTGCTGTGAGGGCACACTCTAGAATATTGTATACACGAGTGAACATCCACTCAGATATCCGACTTTCTATCACGCCTTCAGGAAGTCGTACTTTTGTTGATTGCCTGGGTGAAGCTTCACTGTGTGGTTCCTCGAGTGTCTTGAGAAAGAAATCTCAGCCACGCTCGTGTCACGTAAACTCACAAGTCATAACTGAGATTATAAAAAAAACAAGAAGATTGAGCCTTAACACAACTATTAACTTTCTTTTTTATTGCACTTTATTATGCACTTAATAGTCACAATTGAGTATACACTGAATTGACACGTATAAATTACACTTTAACAATTTTATATAAATTAAGTAGGCAATTGATCCAAGGATAGAAACCCGATAAAAAGATGTTGACTGTTCGAAAGTTGGAAAATCATTAAAGTTTAGTGACGATGTTGTGGCGGAGGAAAGCTAGTGGTGGGTGGGTCCAAGGACACGAAAAGAGCTAATTTGTTAAGAACGAGTTTTCATTAGGAGAGTGAGTGAGTTTCTTATAAATCACAATTTCTCGCAATCTCCAGCATTTTTAACAGAGTTATATTAATTTCGACAATACATGTTAGGATATAAATTAATTATGGTTTAAATATCTCCTCTGCTGATTGTTAAGATAATATTTACAAAATGTGTCGAAATTAAGAACTGTATTACCTGTTCCATTTCTACATTTTCCAAATAATTAAAAGACAAAACTTAACTGTCTCTATAATAAATATAAAATGAAAGTATGGATAATTATTTTCCTTGTACTGTTCGGTAGAAAACAAAAACAATGTAGAAAAGGAAAGAAATTGCGACTTGTCAAAGTACTACAAAGTATCTGCAAGCATGAATGAAAATTCTCAGAAAAATTAATTTTTGCCACGTTAAAATCGATATAGTATATTATCTTCGCATAATTGAATTTGTATTTCTACACGAAACAAGCGATGCAATTGTTGAACAATATTGACGCAGTACAAATTATGCGCGTGTGATATATTTAACGCGTGAAATAGTAACAAATGTAAACTGTATTTAATACACAGTATTTCGCAGCAGTGATTAATTTTGCTTTGGATTTTGAACGATAAAGAATTTAAGATAGGAAGTGGACAAACTGTTTCTATTTAAAAATATGACTAATAATTTGACGTTTTTAATAATTGAATACGATTTAATTTTTGTGTTGTAAATAAAACAAGTCGTTGGTAATATTGATGAAATATCAATAAACACCAATTTCACACTTTAAATCGCATAGTACTATTGGAAATAATTAAGTTAATTAGAAATCTTTTCAATTATAGAAATTCATATTTTCTGAATTATGTGAACTAAAAGAAATAAAAAATAGATATTAAAATTTCTACCACAAATAAGTTGAAATTTAATATCAATTCTCGTACATAGCATAAAAACAACGTGAAGTATTGTGCCATTTTTACCTTTAACCAAATGTTACTTCAATTATATACTTTTTCATATTTTAATATCCAGTTGTTCTCTTGTTAATGATATCCAAAATAATTCAATCCGGTGCGTTTCCCCTTGAAATTAAAAGAAGATTAAGTTAATTAGCAATTTATTGCCATAGTATTACTATTCTTACCATCCCCATATTATTAATAATATTTCTTTTGCATTTACAATAACCAAAAGCAACAAAGCCAAAAGATATTTCTTTGAAAAAAGATAACTCGTTATTTCCCGTGGTATATTAATAAAGGTATACGGTAGGTCAACTGGAAAATAATATTTCTCCAAAGACTATTTGAATTAATCCGACAAATATAACACGTGTGATCAAAATGTGAAGAAAATGGTAATTAATGGTAATGCCGTCTCACTGAAATAATTACGAAGCTTTTCGCGATTCTCCAGCTAAAAACGCAGGAAAGAAACAGGTCGCAAGCCATTAAAGCTCAAGCCCTCATCCGAGTTACACGGAAGGCTTGGCCTTTGTTAGCGATAAGTGGAGGTTTCGCGGTGAACGCCAACAACCACTCTTGCTACTGTTCACCACGACCACCAGCGGCGTTTCGCATTCTACGTTAGGCGAAAACCTTCGACCTTCTACGGTCAAGGTCGCTCGCACGCTCGCGCACCTCGTCTTCACTTCCTACGTTAGGGAAATTTTGCAACTTGCCGAGCAGACGTTTTATTAGCAAGCACTCCGCATAACGAGGAACACGATATCGTAAAATTAGCACGTTGCGATACTTTTTATGAATAATTTATGGCTGCGAATTATCCAGAGCGCGCAACTAGAACGCACACGGATAATACTTCGTATGCAGTTCGTAACACGAGTTGCTTACCAGCTTTTGCCTGTGATTTTTGGCCAGTTTTTGCCTGTGATTTTTGCCAGTTTTTGTCTCTAATTTTTATAATAACGTATTTCTATGCAGCTGCTGGTGATTTTTATTTTTTTTTTGTTTTTTAGAGTAAAATAAAGTAGTTTCTGACTTGAAAAAAAAAACCCATACGATATATCAACAGTGGGTTTTAGTTTCTTAAATGTGTATAGATAAAAACATGTTTGCTACTATGTCGTTTTACTGTTTGTACAGTTTTGCTAACTTCGTTTCAAAAGGATTCGCTTTTAGTTTATTTATTTTTTGTATGTAGGCAACTCCTTTTACATGTCTATTATCAGTTATTTTGGAAAAATTCAATTAATTATCGGATAATAAATTATATAACGTACTAAAGTTTTAATTAACAAGGGAATTTGATATCACGTTGAATACGCTTCTCTATTTTAGCCACTATATTGCTTTGAACACAAAATAATTATCGCGATTACTCTTAAAATTAACTGCACATTTTTCGCGTCACTTTATTGTAACTAAATAATTCATCAGTAATATATCCAATTTGCTTCATTAAAATGAAACTATTCTTAAAAAGACTAACATGTCTCCAACATTGTTAAATCCATATTTATGTGGTTTACACATTTAACGTAAAAAAAAGTATTTCAACATTCTCATTTTTATTATCTCAGTTTCATTCGGTTTTCAAATTTATTCAATTTATATTCATTATTTCTATGATAAAATATTCTTGCGAATGGACTTGGACATGCTTTTGTTAAAATTTTGTCGCATGGAAAAATATTCCTGTCGAATCTACAATTTTTTTTTGGGGGGGGGGGCGTTTTTACCAGAGTCGTTGACGCCTTGCACAGATGTCTTCCGTCGAAAACAGACACACCATGTGTCCATATGCCAATCAACGGTAATTAAAAAGTCCGTTAGTTCAAATATCATATATATGTTCATTGTACACTGAATCTACGACCCGAAAAATAAATGTATGATAAATTTTATTACGTCATCAAGCATATAAAATACTGTTGACATTTCCAACGGTTCTCCTGACTCTAAAACTAATGACTTGCTTAATTAAAATATCGGATTTCTCGAACATCGCACATGTTTTATCCGTTTCGTAAACGTGACGCAAACCGTAATGACCAAATGATTACCACCTAATGACAAAATCCGCAATCACTTAGTTGCCAACCCAATAATAAGCAGAAAGGATCAACGTGACCATTCTCGGAACAAAGTTAGGCAAAGTCGAAATACAATATCTAAAAAGCAGTTAGTTTGACAATATGTCATTTTATTTGGTTTATTCTTACGGTTATAATTATATGACAATTATTTTATTATTTATTTGAATAAATGTTTCCTGAAATAATTTCTCATTTTGTCAACTGTATGAGAAACACAAGTGTCATTGTGAAGGTAATTGAGATGAAGAGAATTTTCACATCGAATGCTGTGATATTATAAAACACAATTCTGTGAATTCAAACTTGTTATACGTATTTTAATAATATCTATGTATATATCTGTTATATATTGATATTATGTTAACTTAATCCAACAAAGATTTACAAAAAGCTTCCTGGTGTAGAACGCGCAGTCTCGAGTCGAGTTTGGACTTCAGATCCCATAAAAAGGGATTTTATTTCAACTAGAAATTAAATTATTTATTATTTTACTTAAAATTGCCAATCAAAATGAACATTCGTGTTTAGGAATGATTTATTTCATCTTGCTATGAAAAATGAAAGTAACATATTAGTTTAAACAACTATTTATTCCAATTCCTTATTCTTCCTTCCCATTTTAACTCTAAAACTTCCAAACCAGTCAAAACGATTGGCATCAGATTTTCGGTTTTTGCGATTGTATTCTGCGATTGAAACGTGTAAATGCCTTTGGCAACGTTATTTTTCGCTCTTATTCACCATAAACAGATGACCGCGTATAAATGTACTTATTTTCATCGTATTCCATATTAATTAAGTGCATGAAATGCTTCGGAGGTAGATGCTCGCCAACACAATTTTATCAATATGTATCTTACAGATTAATTGATCAAGTGTCCCTAAATAAACGCTCGAAGCGTACATGCCAAAGCGCTACACTAAATAGAGCAGCTGCCCAGACGCTCTAAATCCTGTGCAATGCTAATGCATACAATGAAATTGCTATCACCTGCATAGTACGATCGATCAACGTATTTGTTCACAGGCTTGTCGGGCAACGATGTTAGCGGTTGGTCGAAAATCCCCTGCTTGAGAGGACGTTCCTCCAGCAAAGGTGGAAACGCATCTTCCGGTGCACATGGCGGTCCGCCACAATGTCCACATTCTGTGTTAAGCAGCACTCGTAGTTCAGTCAGCAGTTCGCCATTGAGCCCATGCCCAACACCTATGCCATTTTTGGTCACCTCAGGCTCGGTTAGGTGAGTTTCAATCTGTCCTATTTATTCACCAAATTTATTTGCTTATTTAATCCTTGTAAAAGATTATATTATTCCACCACTTACAGAACAATTTTTATGAAATTTTTTGACTTTGACGTGCGATACCTCTGAAGGAGGATTAGTAAAAAAGCGTTACCATTTGATTTGACACACAAGGAACACGTTACGTTGCAAAGATCAGCGTCATATTCACTTCATCTTATTAATGGACCTTGCTTTACTTTTATTATTTGTTAATACACTGTAGATTTTTAATAAATTTGAGGATGCAAAAATCCACAAATTGCCTATAACGTACAAGAACATGTAAAATATTCAAATTAGGGTATACTTTATAGGTTTCAGCGGACGAAACAAATTCTTATGTAGGTTCTGTTACTTTAGTTCCGTTCATAAAAATAGAAAATTGTATAAAAGTCCGTAGTCTAGTTATCAGTGACTAGATTATGCACAATCAGATTAACAATAAATTATAACACAACAACAATAATAATACACAGGTAAAATAGAGAAGCATAATATACATCTCGCTTGCTTTATGTTAATTTCAGATGAAGTAAAAGATTCTAATACTCTGTGTTCGAATATCTAACACTACACCAGGTTTCTTCTGCAACTAATTATATTATCTACTGAATTATTCGTTAGCTTGAACTTATAAATTCGATTACGTGCATTAAAATGTTTGCTGCAAGTGGAATAAAGATATCAGTGATTTCTTTTAATCATCCATTAATTTTGATCATAATGTCAGTAATGTAATGCGCAACAGGCGCGTCATTCTTTTGTTCGGCTCGAGTCATGCTTCAGGGCTTGGAGTAACGAATTCCAACCGAATTATTAGCGTACCGTGTCTAATGATTCCCTCGGGCTTTGGATAAACATATTACGAGACGTTTGAATTATTTCATGTGTAGCTGGAAACTAAACGTTTTTGAAAGTTCAGAGAAGCCGTGAAGATCTTTCGGTTTTTTTCATGAGTCTTATTTTCTTCTTCATTTTTACGATACCGCAGTAAATTATTTCCTGCTTACAAATTAGCGTTCAATTATTGTACTAACGTGAGAATTTTGTTGTTAAAAATAATCCACCTGAGAGATATTTTGTTAGCAGAACAGAGTTGTAAGACTTGAAGCTTTGTACTTTGTTTAATAAAATGTGGACTCCATCGCGACACTCCATTCTTGGCAATGAAATGTTTTTTCTATCACAGTATTCACTTGATTTTATTGATTTTATTGTAAATTAGTCATGAGAATCTTGACGAATTTTTATCGATATCAGCTTTGCAATAATATTTCTGTTATATATGTTATCTAACATTAATTATAATCCATCTGAAAATGTTACTAAAAATACCTTTTTAGCAAAAGATTAAGCAGACTGTACATTTTGTTTTGTTGGCGATGGAATATCTTTTCTATAATAATATTCACATATATCTCGTAAAGGATTTTTCTATTATAACTTAATTTTGCGGTAAATTAGTCACGAAAATTTTAAAGAATTTTTGCCAATATCTCCTTATTAACTTTGAAATAATATTTCTGTTATACATATTGTTTAACATTAGTTAAATAGGATAAAATTATTTCTCAAGTATAGCAATTTCTTTTAATAACTGTTCGTAAATTAAAAAAATTGATTATTGCTTTAATTTTAATTTTTCAAACTTAACACGTAATTAGAATCCTTATATATTTCTGATTTGTATAATCAACTTTGTGCCACTTGTTTTCTTTCTATCTTATTTTTCAACTATTATTCTGATCATTCACAATTCAATCGCGTTTCTTAACTTCAAATTTCATAACTGTTTCCCGCTAAATCATCCCATAAACATCATCAACAACAACGATTGTATTCTTACACTGTATTCATATTACAAAATACATCAAATGTTACATTCATCATTGTTAATATTTAAAACAACTGCCGCTGGTATCGTCATATACATAATAAAATCTTTTCGTAATAAAACGCAGATTCAGATCTTGTTGTTTATATCAAAGTGTGTCTTAGAATTGTAATTGCGATGTATATTATGCATGGACATATACAATGAAGCATACGAACTCCATTACAGTTCAGAAATAATTAATGTTCCAACGTCGAAACAAAGGATGTTCTGTAGAATGAAAACTTGATAAATAAGTAGGTTTGCAGAAGGAATATAAATACGAGAACATGATAAAATTCGTATCGGTAAAAGCATGATTAATTTCTGATTCAATAATCATATTCAAGTTGTTTAACTGTATACAATATAAAACGACTTGCATTTTTCATAAATGTCACAATTCTTAAATCATTATTTTCATAAGCAGAAATCTCATAATTAAATACAAATTTATAATTTTATATTAATCGTAACATTTAATTCTACTTTCTTATAGTGTTTAATACTTAACTTTGCGATTTAATATCGATGAAAGAAATACTTAGGTTTACTTAATTATCGAATAAGGCGAGACTTAGAAAATATTAAATAGTAAATGAAAGGGAAATTAATTATAGCATTTAATTAAAAGAATTAATCGTAACATTTAATTGTACTTTCTTATAGTGTTTAATACTTAACTTTGCAATTTAATATCGATGAAATAAATACTTACGTGTACTTCATTATTGAGTGCAAGGTAAGGTGAAACTAAGAAGATATTAAACAGTAAATGGAAGTGAAATTAATTGTAGCATTTAATTAAAAGAATTTAATTGAAAAAATTAATCCTAACATTTAATTTTACTTTCATTTCCTGTTCATTATTTATCTTTGTGATTTAATATCGATAAAAGAAATGCGTATGTTTACTTTATTATCGAATCCAAGGTAAGGCGAGACTAAGAAGATATTAAACAGTAAATGAAAGTGAAATTAATTCTAGCATTTAATTAAAAGAATTAATCGTAACATTTAATTGAAAAAATTAATCCTAAAATTTAATTTCGCTTTCATTTACTGTTTAATATTTATCTTTTTGACTTAATATCGATAAAAGAAATGCGTACGTTTGCTTCATTATTGAATGCAAAGTAAGAAAATGTTTATTTTCGTACAAGGAAAACAGTAAAACGCAAGCTGTTATAACCTTAACCGCTTCTGATCGAGGATTACATTCACACAATAATCATTTCCCTATCTGGCGCATATCGCTGCCAGACTGCATAAACACGCACGAATTGTTTTCTTTTTCACGATGAACCTCATTAAACGTATTTCACATGATGCTTAAATCTATTTTAATGGCATTTCTCGCACACAGTGTTATTTATGACAACGTATTCAACAATTTGAGTCTCCAAGTGTTTGATTGTCATATTTTCGCCTTCGAAGAGCTTGTAATATATTTAATATACCGTTTAGTAAGCAAATGGATAATCTTACTCATTATCGTATATTTTTCTAAATAAAGTATAAATAAAATAGAAATTGTTTCATATTTTTTGGCGCATTCCGAAGTCGATAATTTTTCTTTAGGTAAGAAATGTTCCATTGATGTTTCACGTTCCTCATTTTGTTCTTGAATTTTTTTGGGTCGGATTGACCAGCTTGGTTTCGAATTTACATTTGGAAAGAAAACACGCACGTATAACGGTGATCGAAACGGATATTCCAAATTTTCAACTTTCACCGACCGAGATAAAGTGTTAAGCAAATTTCTCCTGTAAACTCGTATTAATTTTTTAATTTATTAAGAAAGATGCTGTTCGTATTTAGAACGAGCTTCTACACGCCTTAAAAATTTCTGAAAATTGAATATGAAGAAATTATGAAACCAAAGACTTGTAATTTATTTTTACATATTTACTTCGTTATTTTAAAGAAACGTATTAGACTTTTGCATTTACAATTATTTGCAATTAATAATACAATTATTTTGTACAATTTGTTACTTCCTTTCCTCTCTCTCAAAGTGAATATTATCGAGTTAGTTTTCTTATCTTCTTCAAAGAAAAGAAAGTACAAGGAAATGTTCATTGAACGTGTTTACCGGGTCAAAGTATAAATGTATCAAAATTTTAACTTCGTAAATAAATACTCTGACTTGCTTCCTAACAAAATTGTTAGTTTCCACAATCTAAAAATGCAGTTGTAGCGGAAGAACTGTTACAGATATCGTTAAAGTAATAAACAGTTTTCTATTTTACATGTCTTAGACATGTAAATGATTGGAATATAATTTGAAAGGTACAAGTAGAAATGCAACACTTCAATCCTGGTTTCCGTTTCTCTTTCCATTTTACTGAATATTGTTGCAGACGTGTAATTAGATTAATGTCTTAGACATGTAAATGATTGGAATATAATTAGACATGTACATGATTGGAATACAATTTGAAAACTACAAGTAGAAATGCAACACTTCAATCCTGGTTTCCATTTCCCTTTCCATTTCATCGACTATTATTGCAGACGTGCAACTCGACACATATACAAATTGAAAGTAACTTTTCTGTGCATCTACAAAGGTGTTTTTTAAATAAAAAATTTTTATTTTCTATACAATATCGTAGGAAAATTTTAGTCGAAGTTCGATAACTTGAAAGTCTGTAGAAGTGGAAATAAAACTCGCTTTAACTCGAATTAGTTTCCACGTGTCCAGACGCGTTATTTTACCTGTGCGATTTGAATTTAGAATAGCCAGACCTTTAAAAGTCGAACTACCATCGGGTCTCCGCAACTGTAAATGTGCCTGTAACTATATCGTGTGTCGCAAGATGTGAGAAATCAATCATTCGATATCGTCACCTTTCTTCCAACTGTTAGTATTAGGTTGTCCGAAAAGTTTCTTTCGTACGATCCATTTCGTTCTATTTCTATTATTATGTTCGTGCATAATTCAATAAACTAATATGAAACAAAAAACATTGTACATCTATTATTTCCTTATAAAACGAAAGAAACTTTTCGGACAACCTAATATTATCTGAAATGACGTAAAACAACACAAACTGTGTCCTACTTCTTCGCCCTTCGATCACGTGCATACTCACGCAAGTTATGAGTTTTTATCAATCGACAGCGTAATTGCACGTGTAACTTTATGCACATCGAATAAAACAAGTTCCAAAAGAAAGCTTAAAATACTAAACGCTTGCCTATTACTGAAAAGGTGAACGTAATTGTGCTTTCAAACGAAGCTTCTTCATGTCGAACTTTCGTTCGTTAAACCTCTTGTATTCGAAAATTTCTGTAACTAGCTGTTTCCTTGAGATTCCAGTTACCGAGAGTCGACTTTACATGTATCGCTTATTATATTCATAAATCGCGAGACGCATAGAATAAATATAAATGGATGTTAGTTAATTGCAAAATGAAGTTGATATTTCGTACTCGCACGTACCGTAGGAATATCTGAGTTACACCTGATTTAAAATATATAATAAACAATGTAGAGGATGGTTGGTCGTAAGGTTTAAATGACGAGATATCTTTATATTGAAAACCGTCAAATGTATTTCAAATAATTTATAGATACAGAAAATGTTCGCTACGACGCTCGGTATTAACGGATTCGTTGAAGATTGTTTATAGCTCGCTAATAAGATCGCTCAAGACTGAGACTGATAAACTGGTATTGACTTTTGGAGAACATGGTATTTATACTGGTCGAGGGAGTACCGGAAAAATTGTTTTTGCCCGGAGTTTATTTATTATTACATTATGTATGTCCTAACGATGTTGATACTTCGAGGTAAAACAACAACATGATTTGAATTGTCCTTTATCTCATGTGCAAAATTAATTTCATCGAAGCTTATGTTTAAAACTAGCGAATGTCTGCAACTTACGAATAACAACGTAGGTTTAACCCTTTCGCTTCGAGCGCCGTATATAGGCTGCGACCATGCGACGATTCCATGCTGAGATATCCCATATATATGTATATGATGTATATACAAGTGCTACCTGTAATCAATAATATATTGTATCGTTATCGGCAGAACATTTTCTGTTAATTTTACTGACATATTAAATTAATCATTTCTTAAGGTTATTCATTGTTGAAACAACATCGAAATGTTTTACGCAATATATTTCAAACATCTAAACGATCGTATACTGTTTCATGCTAAAAAATCTATTAAATCCATTGACAGTGAAACGATATTTCATATCAGTTCTTAGAAGAATTATTGTTATTTAAGACTTAGGAAAACGTATATACAGCAACTGCGCACACTGTGCGTATTTTTAGCGTATTTTTGGTAGATACCGCAATGAGATTGTAAATGTTCTTTTCTTAACCTTTGCGGGCAGCATGATTTTGCAATGGGATTACGAGCGAACTTGTATCAATTAAATTTGAATTTTGATGTTTTCTTTTAAAGCACAGTGCCTGTTAGCGTTTCGTCTATATTTGATAGAAATGCGAATCGGAATAGCCTCTTCTAAAGGTCGTGTCTGCTAAAAATAAGCCTCCTTTCTCATTTATACTTCATACGGGGTTATATTCAGCAATCGAACAGAGACATAGCAGCCGTAGAAAGTATACTGACACGTTACGATATCGCGTGTTTCAATTTGAACTCAGGCAGAAACAATGTACTGACTTCGTTCAAACGTTTTCATTTATTTATTTTCATTGTTTATTTTATTATTTAACGTCACATCACTTGCCACAGTTACCAGCAACTATGTATTTTCTCTGTTTAAAATAACATATTTATGCCGGAGATTCTAGTACTCTAAAACTGTGATTATACGATTGTAAATTCCGGACACGTAATTAAAAATAAACGTTAGATTCTTAGTCTTGAAGTTTAAATTGTCAGCAAGTTTGTATATTTGTAAAAGTAACAAAAGCATGCATATATCGCAATTCAATAAAATATAGCTGCTTGTACGTATGAAAATATATCACACATGTGCATCTTAATGTAGCTTAATAAATAATTGAAACAGTTTCATTTTCAACTTCACGGCTTTATATTCTCCGTTTAAAATCTTATCTCTCATCACAGAGTTATTTGAGACAAGTAATATGCTTTCAATGATTGTCATTCCATTATGTAAGTTGCAGTATGAGAGTCGGAAAACAAAAGTTGGGCGAAAAATACCGCTTTATAGATTACTCAGTTGTATTGATCCGGAAATAATTCAATCTGATGATAATTCCGAAAACGATTCAACTAAAGATAATTGTATACCAATTATGAAATTGCATTGTATGCCTATCGTTAGAATGACAAGCTTACTCCTTTTTTTTTTCTTTTTTGTTTATTTTCACATTGGTCCAGAGGTCTAAATTAAACATTTACATTCGTGCCCTGTAACACGAAAGACCCTTGGCCATTTACACATTTTATTACACCTCTGGCGATTTTTATTTATAAAACGTTCATTTTTCTCTTTGCCTCGCTTTTCTTTTTGTACTAATAGCATAGGGTGACCTGACGTCAGGCCAATATCGTGTCCATAGCCCAACACAGCTTGACATTGCACATACACCGCTTGTGGATATATATAACGTGCATAGTTTCTGCATGGCCAAAGGCCATTCGCGTACAAAGCCAATTATTACCATTCGTAAATAATTGCTGAGAAATCAGCGGACTGACTGGGATTCGAAGCCAGGATATCTCCTAGTGGCAGATGGCTAGCCACTTCAACAACAATCTGTCTTTATATTGCAGAAACCTACTCGACGTAATTACCAAATAAATATTCATAGTATCTATGTATAATTGCATATAGATGGTTGTATTAGGTTGTCCGAAAAGTTTCTTTCGTTTTATAAGGAAATAATAAACGCATAATGTTTTTTGTTTTATATCAGTTTATTGAATTATGCACGAACATAATAATAGAAATATAACGAAATGGATCATACCTAATTCAATAAAATAATATAAAACAGAAATTGTTGTTCATCTATTATCACCTTATGAAACGAAAGAAACTTAATATTTAGAATGGTGCATACGAGGAAGATAGATATTTCGATATAATCATGTATTGATTCCAATAAAAGTCAATATAATTTTCTCGAAAGCTTTTCTCGAGTGAATCTACATTTTCAGCAATTTACGTTTACTTACAATCGACTTTACTAGGATTTGGTAGTTTAAGCGAAAGATGAAAATATGATTTTCACACGATGCCATTAATTTCCCAAGACGATTGTATCTAATAATAAAGTTGCCTTGTTTCTTTTTTCTTTCTTTTTTTCAATAGATTAAAATGCATCGAATAAACTTCATCAATCTGTTAGTCCGTGACGATTCTAACTTTACTCGCGCATAGATTCTTATCGATCTTCGATTCTACACTTGCTACGTCGTTCAAACGGTTGTTAAATTATTATGGGATGAAATATTTAGAGCTCGATAAAAAAAGAAAACGCGTCATTTATCATACCGTTCGTTATGTGATAAACCATATGCGCGGTTTATTATTCATAGTGTGTTGCTCTGTTTAACAGTAAGTATCGAAGATTGTTATCGTTGTAATTCATAAGTGAACAGTCCGCGGAACGGTAAAATTTCTTCGTTTGTTATTTTTGCACAATTGTTAAGTGTTTTCAAGGCTATTGATTTATAAAATGAGGGCAACGCGAGCAGTTATAATTTATATGTAAATATATAACATAAGAATAATATTACGCGTTAGTTATTTATAATACTCTGGGGAAAAAGTTATGGAAAATTGTAATAAAAAAAAAGTTTCCAATTTCATCCAGTTTTCTCGTATACCATATATATAATATATATATATATATATATATATATATATATATATATATATATATATATTAAGTAGAAAGTTTCAATTTTGTATTTGATTATAGCAGATCTAGATATTTATCTAAAATTATTCCTTTTTCCAGTTGAAATGTCGTATTTGAATTATTGCAACAATGAATAATGAATATTTTAAACGCAAATAGTGAGGAAAACTTCAAAGCCTAATAGAATTAATGACATGATTATGGATTAAATATTCGTATTATAATCAGTGAACTACAAATTACGCTTTCAATTAGATCTATTTTATGCAAATTAATATAAAAAGATGTTTGTGCTATTTGTAATTAAACGCAAGTAGTAACGAAAACTTCAAAGCCTAATAGAATTAATGACATGATTATGGGTTAAATATTCGTATTATAATCAGTGAATTACAAATTACGCTTTCAATTCGATTTATTTTATGCAAATTAATATAAAAAGATGTTTGTGCTATTTGTAATTAAACGTAAATAGTAGTAATGAAACTTAGAAACATAACAAAATTAATACTACGATTATGAATAAAATGTTTGTATTATAATTAATTAATTGAAAATTACACAATTATTTTTCAATTTTGTTTGTACAAACTAATTTAGAAATAAGCTTGTGATGCTAATAATTTTGACGCATATCTACGAATTATGAGAATACATATAATTATATATCACTAACAAAAATTTAAGGATTTAAATATACAGAGTTGTAGACGTACATATAGTGAGCTGAGAATGGTAATGTTGCGACTTAAACTTTCTGAGAATTTTAATGAATTCATTTGCATTTACATTAATTGTATATTTTAGCCTCTAAAAATATCATCCGTTTAATTCCACATTTAATTAAAGCATAGGTTTACTTTCTGACGATATACGTTTTTTGTAATTTCAAAAGGCATATATCCCACGTTTTCTACAATAATATACGCAAACATTATTTTACGAAAAATACCAATATCGTTATAATAATTAATGTAATAATAATCAGACATCTTATAGTTATAAATAAACGTATATATGAAGTTGAAGATCCCAACAATTCCTACAGTAAGATATGTAGGAAGCAGAAAAATGTTATAGAAAAGTCGAAAATAGAAATAGAACTTTCCATTTCCCATTATACACTTGCCATTATGTACAAAATGGCAAAACTTTGGCATTTTTTTCTTTTTCTCAAATCCTCCTAAAAGTATTAGAATATAATACACAGAAATACTTCGTCTCAAACAATACAATTGAGCCCCGCAAATGTCAACTTCCTCAGTCTCTCGCATATATGGTGGAAATTTTCCCCAATCAGGTTTCTAACGAGAAACGCTGGAGTTCTGCCATCGTCGCAAAGGACGTGATTCTTTCGCAATTAAAAGTTTCGTTAACGAACTGCCTAATCGATACATCATTACCAGGATGGAACACGTCGGCATAACAAGTCTGTGAAGGGTAGTTCTCCATGCGGAAACTTGGCCAATTCGCCGCGAGAAAATGTATTAGCAGGCGCGCGGTTTGTCGGCTACAATGCTATAACGTCGACATTCTGCCGTGCCACCTCGTTCTGAATAATTCATAACGCAGCATCTCGAAATGCCTGGTTTCCCTGTAATATATCGATAACCGTCCTCTTCAACCGACTACTTGCCCCTTCTCGTCGTCTCCTGCAGACGGTAATCGCTATGGGATTCTCCTACCTGTCGCGGGAAGCTTATCGATCCAGTCGCGATGCATTGTTTTTCCAGACTGTTCCGCTGCTTCGGTCATTTTTCACGTTTCGAGAAATATATCGAATTAAAAGGAAACTTTGAACGCAGATAGCTGTTTCGTGCGATAATTTAACACGAAACTTCCATTAGATTTTCGTAGATAACGACACGATCGACCCTCGAACACAGCGATGGCTTTCAACAACGCGGATTTTATTGTACGCGCACGTTTTTTTCGCTTAATATTGTAGGAATTTCCGCGAACAGATACACACTGTGTACTTACTTATGTAATCCGTGTAGTAAACCGCCACTTTGTAACTTTATGGACAGCTAACGAGAAGCGTTTGAGAAGAAAATGCGGATCGTTGTTGCTGAAAGACGATCAGGGACAGACTATGTTCATATTATTTGCAGTTTCTTTTTAGATCAATCGCGTGAAGATCGTGGCATCATCATGGTATAAATATAATATACGTATGAATAATGTGAGTGTATATTAGTTTATAGAGAGTGGTCTAAGAGTCGGACGAAAACACGTTTCGAACGCAAATTAATCAGCTTTCAATCGACTGCAAATTGCAATACGAAAATGTTTTGCTTGCATGAAATATCAAGGTTACTACTATTTTTTAAAACGAAATAATACCTTTTCTTATGCTCTATTCAATGCATTTTTTTAATCCTCTGCAGAAAGGTATTAAGGTACTTGGGTCGGGAAAATGGTTAGTTGAAAAGGCATTTTAACTTTAACGTTGCGAAACTTATCGTATGAAAGACGAGGAAAGATAGCGTAATATCTTTTGGTGTTTATATTTTACGCGATATTTTTTAGCTTTTATGCTTTCCTTGCCTTTCGTACGATAAGTTTCACAACATCAAAGATAAAACATCTTTTAAACTGATCTTTTTCCATCCAAGTACCTGAACACTAGAACTACCACATCAGTCAAATTAACTGGTTTTACAATTTTATTTTAAAATTCCTGCTTCGTGTTATATTTCTTCCGCAATGATGTAATGATTTTCGCAACGATAACTAAAAGAATAATATAATGAACTTTATCTTGTTTTTTATGTATTCAAATTCAAAATAATTTTATATCAAATCTACTTATACCAATACCAATCAAAATAACTGGTATTTGTCAAAGTGTAAAAGAATCCTGCTTATCGAACCCCAATTAATCAGTTTCCTCGTTTTCTACAACTTGCCACACGTTCTTAAAATTTTTACTGCGTATCATTCGATATGATGATATCAGTTATCAGGAAAATTCCGAACCGATCGCTAGATGCTAACACTAGAAATACCACACCAGTCAAAATGATTGGTTCTACAATTTTATAAATATGTTAATCCTCGTTTAGGGGTCATGATCCTAAATGGATTAATAATACCAAAAATATACTACACAATATGGAATTTCCTCTGTAAGAAAGTAGTAAATCGATAAATATAAAAATATTCTATTATTACGTATTTTTTAAAGACCAGTCATTTTCACTGGTTTTGGTAGAAATAGCTTCGTGTTAACTATCGGTAGTTCTAGTGTTAATATGTAGCTGTAGAGACTTAAAAAATGCATATAAAATATAACGATATATACAAAAACGTATCGTTGCATCGAAAAATATAGAGACGACATTAACTTTCGATAGAAATCGAAGTAACACTTTTTTGAAATTATTATTACATTGCGATTCATAGCCGATTGCAAGCTGATTAACTTTTGTTTGAAACGTTTTTTCCTCTGACTATCATAAGTGCTGAAAAATCGCGACCACTGATTTTTGGACCACACTATATATATGTACATGTATATGTGTACGTATTTCTTCTTCCTTATACGTGAATAATTTTCTTAAAATCATTTTCTTTTTTCTTTAACTTATTTTCTTAGAAGATTACAATAATAACACATGTATGTAGATATTATATACAAATACAGCTGTCACTCGACAACAGGACGTTACATACACACATTTACGTACATGGTTCAGTTTTTCGAGACTGAAAATATATACGCGGATTTTCCAATGTCGAAAATTTGTTCGAGGTGAATCGTAATTATCGGATTTTTCGCCACCACAGTACGTCCACTCGCGTGTTTATGTCTGCAATTTATCTTCGTTTGGTATGCACTCTCATATCAGTTACAAAGCACGGTTTAATTAAATATTTGCAATCTTAAACGGTAGAATCGTAGATTTAATTAAATTTCAATTAAACTGAAGAAAACCCATTCGATTGCGATGTGTTACAAAGTGCGTATGCATCATAAAGGTTTAAGCAAAGAATTCTGAGCGAGGAAAAGTCCAATACGAAAGAAAAATTATTCGCAACTGAACACATCCTATAAGCGGCATTGCAGTTGATAAATTTAGAAGTAAACCTAACGTGATGAAAATGCATCAACTTTTTCGAATGTCTCCAGACGATGGTCATAGAGATTTAATAATTGCAAATCTCCAATGATTTCAATAAAACAGTGATGGACGAGATAGATAGGATTAAGAACATGTTATAATACTTTTGTGATCATAATTTTCTGAAACTGTCAGTTAGAATACAAACGAATCTACAATTATTGCTATATGCTTATTATATATTAATGAAAGAAATGATAATAATACATATATATATATATATTTTATTATAATTATATATATATTATATATAATTATATATATATATGTGTGTGTAAATAGTAAAATCTTTGAAATATCTTCGCTGGAAAATTTTTTATTCGAAACAAACGCATCTTAAAGAAATAATAAATAGTAAAAGAATAATAAAAAATTAGAATATAAATATTTAATACGATTCTTAAAATATTCACTACTGAATGAAGATATTCAGTTACTGGATGTTCTAAGTGAAATTTTTTAAATATTCAATTACCCAATCGGCTAACCTTGAATCTCGTTATCAATTTATTCATGGTCGCATAAGTTTAGACGTACTGACGCTGCAAATTGCTGAACATTAATAATACATCGGCGCAAACGAACGTAATTAGGCGCTAATAAAATTGTCTCACGTGCCTTTGTCGTCATACAGGTGAAAGACGTGACAAGGAGAAGAGATTTTCACGATATGAAAATTATAATCGGATGTGTAAGGCTGACATGTGCCAGGAAAAATATATACGTGAAATGCCACCACTTTCTCTCACATAATTCCAGTGTTTCTTATTGCTAATGATGCACCGTGTGCCATGTTTCAGCGCGCATCAGGGAACCAATTACTTAAGAAAAATTGTTCGCGAAAGTGGCAACGAACAGCGGTAAAAATTGTTTCTAGAGCGCGAAATATATGTATGTACTTGCATATTGCGTGCACCTTATAACGGCTAGAAAAATTTATAAAAAGACTTCCGAGAAACGGTAAAAGAATGTATTAAATTGCGTTGCGTTACTTTTTATGTCGAATGGATTTCATTTGATTCCGTAGCAAATCGTATCTCAGACGTTGTGTGATATAATACTGTTTATGTAAAGAAGTGAAACGCTATTCTTCGAATAGAGTCAAGATCACATTCTACATCCTAATAATTACTCTCGGTTGATTTTCACATTGCAGATTCGTAACGACAACTGCACGCGATTCGTTTCCGCTTCCTGACGCGAAACTGTTGAAGTAATTACTTCAAGAAAAACTCTACACCTTTTCCTTTTGTATATCCTGGACATCGCTGTTACGGAAAGAATAAAATTTAATGAAAAAGATTCAAGATAAGGAGAGGTTCATATTATTGTGCGCCTGAATATAAATTTTGTTTTGGATTACATGGTCTAGAAACAAAAGAGCTATAAGTAGATTTCTATTGCTGTTTCTTGTAGCCTTCAGCTAGAGCTACGCGCCAGGTTAACTTTTTGCTAATGTCCTTTGCTATAAATATATGAACTCGCACCCTGTCATGGCTTCTTCCTATTGTATTGTAACAGTGTAAAAGTGAGAATCTGTGTCAGCGTACACTATACTTATACTTACTTCAATATATTTTTCTATTACAAATTCATCCACTCGTTTCTCTATCAGTCAACCTCGGCAGAAACGATGGAACATTCGAACGCAATAAGTACGAACGATTAGTCACAAAAGTATTCGTGCGAGAATATAACAAATTTTTTATTATATGGGACAATTTTATAATATACATTGCTCTATTTAAAGTAATCTAATTTACAAATTACAATTAAAACAATACGGTTTAAGAGTAATTTACAGGTTAATTATATATTGTACATATTTCAATATTGCGTCAAATTTATAATTAAAATAAAATTTAAAGAAGTTATTTTATCAATTTATAATTTATAAATTTTATTTAAAATAGATTAACTTCTTTAAACTTCGACCACACAAACTGAGGTTTTTTGAGAAGCTATTGGGTTGGCAACTAAGTGATTTCGGATTGTATCATTAGGTGGTAATAATAAAATCCGCAATCATTTAATTGCCAAACCAATAGAAGGATTAGTTGACTGGATGAAGTGCAACAGAAATTTGGAGAAAATGGAAATTGATGTGAATGGCGATGAAGATAGTAAAGGCCATCTTGTACAATTTTGTTATCTTTTACACGTCATCTAATGAACTAGTTCTTCTAGCTTCTCAAAAAGTGCTCAAGTCTTTTGGTCCAATTTTGAACAAGTTTTTCTATTGTAAATGCTTTTGTGACTATATTTTACATTTTACGGCTCAGATATCTACAGACTATGCCATTTTAATCTACGAATGCGAGATACTGATAAACTATCCGCAGTATTAAAAAAATGCTCAGACAGGAATTGGATGATATCGAGAGGATCATCTTGTGCAATTATATTTTCTATGAATGAACGCGTAAAGGTGATATGCAGATGATTTACGTTCTTTTAAATGGAACCATAGAAGTTTTTATTTACGAATCGATTCGTTTTGACACCCACTCTGACAAAATATCTATTTGTATAATAATCAATTCATATGGAAAAACTATTAATTTACCAAATACTTCCACTTTTATGTTGTAAAACCTATCATATGAAAATCAAGAGAACAAAAACGTTTTACCTTAAATTGATACTTTTCAGGAGCAAATTATGTGTCTAATTTTTTATCGCATATTGAACCTCGTCAGACGTATATGTAATACCACATTTTGCCATTGAAACTATGTATATGTATATGGAATATCGCTTGATATTTCTTTTGCAATTGGTATTATATGATTAATCTCTGAAAACGCAATAAAAGCGGCTTACATTATCATCCTTATTTGCATAAATACATTTACACGACAAAAGCTTGATTTACATAAATCCTTTACATCATTTTCCCCGTGGCAATTTCATCGTAAAATGCCAACCGAAGCGCATTCTCGTGAATGAACATAATAATTATTTCTTGTACAATTGAATTCAGTTAGTCTCGCTGCTTGGTTCATGCCGATCACGTAAAAGGGAATTGATACTATCGCAATTCCATCGAAACTCTATTCTTACGAGTCTTATAAATAAGATACACATTGATTCGTAGACTTTTCTCTTTGATTCTTCGTAACTTCATTAACTATATATACTATAAATGCTGTACTATGAATATTATTTACTATACTACTCTATAAATAAAAGATACATTGATCGACAGATCACAGACTTTTTCTTTGACTTTTCGTAGCTTCGTTAACTATATGTACCATGAATAAGATACACATTGACTTGTAGACTTTCTTCCTTGATTCTTCCTAATTTAATTAAATATATAGGCATATACAGATACTTTTCTGGACACGATGTGTCCAGAATTTGTAAAATAAAACTTTAATCGTAGTTTTGTTACTTTTTGCCTATTGCACGACATCAGCGGAATACAAGACTGCCAACATGATTGTGTTATAAAAGATCTTTTATTAACCAATACGACCAAGTAAGTTGAGAGGTTCTTATTACGTTACGGGTTTAATTGATGTCAGCGAATCGATCTGTTTCAGTAGCGGGATGGTGCAAAGTGTTGGTGCCAATTTATCTCCGGACCAAACATTCGGATCGATTCGATCGTTGTCGGTGACGAGGGAAGTCGCCAGTTTTCCTCTATCAAGAACGCCTACGCCGCCTCCGCAACGCAGGTAATTTTTCTTCATTTACTTCGTTCGCCGCCACGGCGCGTTCAATAAATATCGCTTTACTCGAGCGTAACGCTTCCATCACGAGGAATAGCTATGCCCGTAGGATGTGTGAGATAAGCCCAACTTTTAAAAGATATCCAACCAGATACTTAAACATTATAGCTGAGCAGGTATTTTATCAAATCTGGCATTTTTCATCGAATCATCGTATTTTTCTACCATTTTTCTACTTATACTCGAGAAAAATATAGAAAATAATGGAAAAATTGCGCGTGAAGAATTATTGAAGTATCAAAAGTTTTGATATTACTGTTTTAATATTTTGGACATTCTTCAAATGTTAAAAACCTCTTTTCGGTTGAAACTAAAGCGAGGTTGGAATATATAAAATTCGAGAACCGCAGCGACCTGTCGCTATTATTACTATTATTATTATTTTATTTTGTAAAATTATTTCATTTATAGGATGTAACTAGAAGCAATGTAATCAAATGCGATTTCTTACGATCGATATTTAATTGTAAAATGTTTCTAAAAGTACTCTTATCGTAATTATGTGCAATTTATTAACTACGAATCAGATTTTCTAATAAATAGAATGAATCTAATCAGTATAATATCAGCATAAAATATGTAACGTTACATTAATAGTTGGAGATCTATGGGTAAATATACCACGTAGATGCTGTTTATGCGTCGTTAAGACCTACATAAAAAGAAAGTTATTAACCTTCCTACGTTCTTTCGGTTACTTTCGAGCCAATTGTATTTTTCTAACATTATAAAATACCTTCAACTTGGACAAAATATGAACAATGTTTTACTTGTATGGATTTCTCGTTTCAGTCTTATGCTATCCCTTTTGAGCTTCTAATTCTTTTCTAATTTTCTTTTCAATAACTCTCTATCGTTTTAAGTGTTTTACTTAAAATGTACTTCATCAAACAGCTGGTTGGTAGGAAGCAATTTAAACAATTTTTTTTTGCTAATGACATTGAATATATAATATTGCTTATCTAAGTACAAAAAATATTGCCAAGTATAATACATATTTAACCTGATAATTTAAAAATATCGAGTACGACTCGGAGTACCTGTAAAAATTAATTTCGAGTTACTCGACAATGAAGTTCAAAGGGTTGAACATCTTCTTAGCTTCTTAGGTACGACGCGCCATTATAGTGGCTCACTTTACTGACTCATTCGCTCCGTTTCAACTGAATAATCTTTTTCATTTGTCTTGTCTCACACTCTTTTTGCCCTCACAATATTTTATAACAGTGCTAGTGATATACAGACAGAATATATGGTTTTTGTTTTCAATACGCTAATGTCAGGTACCAATTGTTGCTTCTCGTTAAAGTAATTATATATTTGTTAGATGCTCTTTTTAACACGCCGATCCGTATCTTTATGATTTTGCAGAATCTTCCACCTCAAAATGTAGCTTCAAAATAGAAAACGAAGAGCAATTTGAAAAACACTATCGTGCTCTGAGTGCAAAAATTGTGACATGGGTCTATGTGTCATACAGTACTTTAAAATATATCACACTCAATTGTAATATTAATTATTAAATTAAATTATTTAAGTTAAAGTATATGCATCGTATCTTTAAGAAAAATTATAATTTAATTACCAAAAACTTCGTTGCAATGTACTTGCGTAGAGATCATCATTATCCGTCACACATTACAGTGCTGTATCGTTTACACGCAATTCTCTTCGTACAGAGAAACAACCAGCAAGACAACAGCGAGAAACAACAGAGAAACAGCAAACAAAATTCAAAAGTACCTAAGAGTTTAACAATATTCCAAATTCTTTTCGTTCGATAAAATGAGAAAAAGATTAAAAATGTAAAAATTCGTAGGACGTGATAGGCTTAAAGTACTGACAACACGTTTTACCAGTGGACATGTTTCCCACTTAATGTTACAGTATCAGAGGACGTAGATTTATCGATAATTTGTTATATTGAAATCTACTTACATCGTACAAGCGGTCGTTAACGTTGATTGTACTTGGTTATTCGATAGCTTGGCCGCATTCCACGCACTAGAATATTAGCCACGTGCAAACTCGAAGCTCGACTCGTGGTTATTGAAGTGTACGTACTCTTAACGGTATATCAAGATTACCTACCTCCATGAATTAGACGTTCGTGCCATGTTCCTTCTACTTACATTGCAATCAACTTCATCTTAAGTGTTTATTTAATAATTATTACGGATCAAGAGCTTGTGCGTGTTAACGATCAAATGAAATTGTACATATAACGCAATTTGAAATTGCTCAGTGTCAAATTATGAAATTGAAATCAAAATGATTTAAAATTACGTAGATATTAATTATAATCAATTATAATCAATGTGAATTAATCGTAATCAACTTCGCCTTAAATGTTTATTTAATAATTAGCACGGATCAGAAGTTTCCGCGTTTTAACGATCAAATGAAATTGTACGTGTGACGCTATTTGAAATTGACCAATGTGAAATTGAAATTGAGATCAATTGACTTAAAATTGCACGGGTATTAATTAGTAATCAACTTTGTCTTAAGCATTTATCTAACAATTATTACGGATAAAGAGCTTTCATTAAATTTCAATTTCAAGATCAATTTGAAATTGGAAATCAATTAGCTTAAAATTACGCACATATTAATTCTAATTAATTGTAATCAACTTCACCTTAAATGTTCATCCAATAATTGCAACAGATAGAAAGCTTCTATGTTTTAACAATAAAATGAAATTATACATGCGACACAGTTTGAAATTGGAGATCTTAATTAAAAATCTGAAATTATGTGGTTATTAATTATAGCATTTCATTCGTATCACATCATTAAATGACATATTACTATTCTTTCAACAGTTGTTCGCCAATCTCATCGTACTTAATTTTCTACAGGAACGTTAAAAACATTGATACAATTGTTTGTTTCTTTTATACGAATTGCTCGACTATCGGAAGTGTTTGAGAAATCGTAGGGATTGATTTTTAGACGACCCTGTATAACTAAATGCAATTTATTCGCTAGAGATCCTAACACGGGAACCTGTCATTGCTGCGATCACTATGTTTTTCTGTATGCAATATGCATATGTGAGAAGTGAAAACAAGAGCGTGATTGATACAACGATATCAAAGGAATCATACGTGCATAATGAAGGCGGTATCACATTTTATGTCGCAACAATGTGTCAGATCAGCTGATTTTTCTTTTCTAATCAGAGAATCGTCCTGTGTTAGCTATATCAGATATAGTAATTTCTTGGCAAATTTTTTAGAAATTTCTCTGCAAGAAAGTTATCGAGCTATTCGAATTTCGACGCTTTTTGATATCATCAAGTATAACGTAAAGTTTTATGAAAAAATTATAGTAATTGTCCAAGTGATGAATTGAAAGGAAAAAACACCATAATAAATGAAAGTCGAATAACTAGTTTATCGAAAAAAATGAAACAATAAATGTTTATAGAGAAAATAGTGGACGATTTACTTTAGATGTAGGAAATTTATTTTTATTTCACCTCGCTTTTACGGGTAGAGTAAACGAGATTTTTATTTTATCGCGTTTATTTACTTTTTAAATAGTTCGAACTAGCAAGTGGCGTAGCAAAGAAAAATATTCGTGTCTTGTGAAAGAAACTTCTTATTTATACTTGATGGGCACTTTCTTATAAACGATATAAATCCTAGAAAAGCTTTCCCTTTGAGTAAAGTTAGGAGCTAGAAGTAAAAGTTCATCCGTTCCAACTTTACAGCGTAAGACGCAACGTGAAAGCTTTTCTGTACCCTCGCAGCATTGGTAAAACTATTTTTAAAACGAAGTTACACGATTCTAACTTTCCGAAAGAAGGTATTACATTTCGCTATGTATATTTCACACCGTAAAAATACCGGAAAATCTATATTTAGCAGACTTCTCAAGGCATTCAATCAATTTGCTACGAATAATTTTCTCACGTATCTCTGCTGTGATATATTCCCATCTATAACTTTTACATTCTGAAATGACAGACTTCTTTTTCGTTTATAATTTACCTGTGAAAGATAAATTCTAATTTTCTTTAATATATCGTGACTCGCGAAATTGTTTGGATACTTATTACACAAGACAATTTTTATGAATATATTATGTGTGTTATAGCGTTGCGTTAGTATTGCAGTGAGACACGAATCTCGAAATTACGTTAATATTGTTGAGGCTTTACATCTCAGAATGAGAGAGAGCAAACGCATGGATGAATGTATCATAGAAATTCTTTATTCAGAAACGTTAGGAATTAGGATTTCCAGTGGTTTCTATCCTCTACGATAATGTATTTATAGATGGATTTATTGCAGTAGATTAAATAGAAAATGATGGTTATTTAACTTGCACTTAATATAGTAGTATGATATCACAACTCTCGATTAACAACTCTTCACTCTTCACTCTCCGGTAGCTAACTGAACGATCAACGATTACGATAGTGAAATTATATTGATACCCGTTAGGCTTATTGAAGTTTTCCGATCCCTTCGGCTTGTCGACATTTGCGCTTTATCGTCCACATTTTCTGTATGCCAGCGATCTTTTCGCGGTACTATTGGGTCGGCAACTAAGTGATTGTGGATTTTGTCATTAGGTGGTATTGACAAAATCCGCAATCACTTAGTTACCAACATATAATAGAGACGAAAGAAGCCGCTGTAAAGAGAATCGTTGTGTCAAAAACTTTTTATTTTTTTTTTATTTGGAAGTAGTGTACAATAAATTCGCATTGAGAATTATAAATAAATTATTCTAGCGTGGTACTGTAACGTGAATAATAAATGATTGTCGTATGTTTGGTACTAGCTGAATCTAATGTTTAAATATAGAGGGTAATGTGCTTTTAGCCTGCGAATCTGATCCGTTGTGTCAAGTAATTGAGTAAAGTAGTGGGTTTTGGTGGTTGTTAATTCTTATATCTATTATTGAATTTGGATATTTCTTCTTTAACTGTGGGTATCTTAAGGTCGCGACGTATCGTTTCGTTGGTAACATACCAAGGTGCATCTATTAAAGATCTTAGAGTTTTTGATTGGAATCGTTGAAGAATTTTTATGTTGGAATTACTCGCTGTTCCCCATAGTTGGATCCATAGGCCCAAACAGGTTTTAATATGACTTTATATAGCATTATTTTACTCTGCACGCTTAAGTTGGAACGTCTGCCAATGAATAGTCAATGAATGGAACGAATGCCAGCAGAATTTTTTTAAATTTTAATTTAAGTTGCTTGGATTTATCTACGATGTGTTGTCCCCATGTCATTCTTCTGTCCAGAATCATGTTCAAATATCTGACTGAATCTTTCTTTGAAATTGGAATATTATTTATGGTCATCAAAAACTGGTGCGTCAAAAACTAGGGAAGATGTAGAGTTTTCCTAGAAGTGAGACTCACTTCGACAAATACCTCAATCAGTTGGGAAATACACATAAAAATTGCAGAATGTTCACTACAAGTAAATATATCTTGTGTACATTCATATTTATGTATATATTTCAATATTTTAACGGTTCTGCCTTGTTTCAAACTATAGTGATAAAATCATGATACACGTGTCTTCAATACGATGTTCACGTGGTTGTGAAGTGTTTTATACAAATAAATTCAAATACGTATATTCTCGTGGTACGAGGTATAAAGCAATTCATTGAAAAATTCAGTCACGTATTGATACTTCAACAAATACAAATTTGTATGTAGGTAGCTTTATATGCGCAACTCACTGTAGAATACGGATTGTTTCTTCAATGATATACACTAGTATACTTGTAATTTTTTATGTGACCGATACGGCTTGTGCTGCATGAGAATCTACGAGGCAATAAGAAGATAACATGTTATAGTTGTTTCTATTGCGTATTTGTGCACATAACAGGCATTTATTATTGACATATAGTACACCTATAGCGATACATCTGCAGGACTGTTACATTTCCATCGTGCTTCCTTCAATTTTCTCACTCCTATATAATCAACAAAGTCACACGATAAAAATATTATTTTTTTACATTTAAGATTGATGTGTGATCACTGGCAACTATATTATTATCTTATCGTATCTTTACCGTATTTTCCTTTATTTTTTCTCTTATATATAATCAACAAAGTCATGCGATAAAACTATCTTTTTCTTTGACAGATTCGGTTATTTCTTAATGATATTCGAAAATATACAGATATAAAAGTGTATTCACTGCTGAAGATTGATTAGTTCCCAGTATTTTTCTCGTAAATGATAACTGAAGTTAAGAGGAAAAATGAAAGAGGAAAAGGATGAATGGTTCAAGGTGAACTACATATTCGCGATAATATCTTTCTCGCGAGTACAAAAAAACGCGTGTGTCTTACGCAGTTACATTATTAATCTTTTTTTCTTTTTTAATAGAAACCTTCTTCTTTGATGGAAACCTTAAAAAAGATATTAGAGCAACGGAGTCGAAAACTGATCGGTTTAATTTTGATATTTTAACTTTGTAGAATTTTCTCTTTATCTTTTTTTTTTATATTTTTAATTTTCTAAAAATTATTGTATGTAAGACGAAGGAAACATAAATACAAAAGTATGCGACAAAATTGGAGTGAAAACATCTTCCAAACTAACCGATCGCCGACAACGTTTCCCTAATATATACAGTGTCGTGAATAATTATAAACTCAAGCCCATTTTTAGATTTTTTACGATAACGAGACTAAATCTTTGGCTGTGAAAAAGTGTAAACTCAGTGTTAATTTTTTTTACAAGTTTCTTCTATCAGTCTTGAAGCAACAACGCAGAAAATGTGTTTCAGTCTACAAATATCCACAGCACTGTAGCTTTTTTCATAAAATGACGAGAGGATTCGACGAATGCAAAACGCACACAGCCTTTACGCTTGCGAGGAAAATACCGTGAATATGTAGTTCGCTTTGAATCACTCACTCATTCCTCTTATCGTTTACGAGAAAAACGATCTAACAACGTGAACAATGAACACCCTGTATATAAATTAAAATTCTGTGTCGGTGAAACGAACGTCGACAAAAACGTTGTCGGTGATTTGTACATGTCGGTGAATAAACAATGTGGATGAAACTAATGTCAGTCAAACTGGTGTCGATGTAAATTTTGTCGGCGAAATAATTGTCGGTAATCACACACCAAGCCGTCCATCTACATGTGTTAGAAAGGAAGATGTCAATACTTTACATATGATATTTACTTACTAGCATGAACAATATAATTGCTTTACATTGAAATATATATTTTTACATTTCTATTTATTCATTTTGTCTGTTATTTTTATTTTATTTATGTTTATTATTATTTACGCACTGTATACCGTATTTGTTACGTGTTTGTATTAAGACTGATCTTAAAAATGTAACCAGTTTTACGATACGTACGAAACTGTGTACGTCGTAAAACTGTCTGCTTTCTGAACTTTAATTTCTAAGAATGATTATTAAAAAATGAGTTCTACTAGCAAAAGTAAATCGCGTAATTTTATACGTTTTTATCGTATTAGCTTCGATTTTATCGTGATGGTAAAACAAAATCGCTACTTCGTAGTCTAACTTTATTATAAATTATGTCTACCATAAAATATTAACGCAGATGTTTGAGAGATTACGCATATCGATAATAAGATCAAACAAATTACGTGCGATATCTCTGTTGGAGATGTGATGGAATCATTTAAATAAAAAAGTTCATTCTTGGATACACGTGTCAGTCCCACGCGAGCATATCTTTAACAATAACAAAACTCTCAATTTCTTCATGCTTCTTGTTACGATAAATCCAAATCTTACCAATCATTAGATATTTCGTACAATTTCTTCACACGGGTAGCAAATGAAATTCTTCTAAATTCTATCTGCATAAAATATTCCTTACGATTCGTGTACTTTTAACAAGCAGAATCCACATCAATTTACGAGGCAACCCAATGCATAAATACGTACATAGCATATTCATATTCGTGCGTAAACTATAGCCGTATGTACTCTTTGAAACGATCTGTACAATATTCCATTCCATGCATCGTGTTCTGCACCCGCGGTTTTATATTCCGCGTATTGTTCGCTACGAAATAAGACTTCGATTAGAGCGAGGTGGTCCGTAATAACAGAGGAAAATCACGAAAGCCATCGAAGCGAAGCGAGACGCACACTCGCTCCTATATATTCGCCTGATGTTCCTTTTTCCAGCATTATCGATGCACCGGTAGAGCCATGATATAAATCACTATACCGTAACGCAGCAAACGCAGTTCGCTGCAAGTTGATATTAGGTAACGGTATATAGAAAGGGTATACGATAAATGAAAAATCATTGACCTAAGATCGGGAATCTGATGCGCGCACGTTCGAAAAAAGAAAAAGATAGCAACAAATCGAAAGAAAGTACGAAGAAACGAGATCGATGTCTGGTATACCGACGAGTATGTATTTTGAAGTTGGATCAAAGCAAAGACTATTGTTGATGAAGGAAGGAAATTAGGATGTATCGAATGTTCATGGTTGTAGAATTAATTTGCATGCGTTAACCTTACAGCCATCTGCATTGACCTTTGATTGCAGTTGAAATGCCAAATATTTGGATCTCGAATATTGTCGGTCCGAATAAGAACAATTTCTCCGATTTGCAAGATTCGATTCGACGCTGAGTTTATTTTGCTAACAGTCCAGTAACAGTATTGATTTATTTATTTTGTTATTACTATTGATATTACTTCATGTAGAATTATTACTGTTTGTTATTTACTTGTAACAGTATTTTTCTCGGCAATGTAACAGCGCTTCAGTAAATCTTCTTAATGAAAGATAGGAAATGTTAAGGAAAGAAATAAAATTGTTAGAGAGAAATTAATGATACAAATGAGTGATACAAACGTTCCAAAGTAAAATTCAAAGTTTGTTAACAGAAATGTATCGCAAGTTATTCGACAAGGTATACGTTTGTCGTTGCTTTCTGTAACTTTAAGGCGCTTCGATCTGGATGATTTGGATCGTGGAAAAATATGTTTAACACTTTGAACGCTATGAACGCATATATGCGTTCTCACACAACCATTCAATTTAGGCTGAAAGTGGCATTAAAGTGGCATGATAAAAGAGACGTATGGATGTTATTCACTTGACATTCTGATAATTTAGTTGAAACAAAAAAAATTCATTATCAAACTGGCAAACCAAAGCGAAAACCAAACTGTGTAGCAAATATGATTTTGAGTTCACTTCACTGCTGTAAAAAAAAGCACAAAATGGTATAAAAGATATTTTTCCATTTCTTAGAATTGCTATATGTGATGCATATATTCTTTAGAAAAGTGCTAATAATAAAACTGGAACACTTGAAAATTTTCATCTGCTTCTCATAAAAGATATTTTGCAAAAATACACACCACGCAGAGGAAACGCTAAAAGAGTAAGAGTTAATTCGGACGACCTTCCATTTCGGTTAACGAAGAGGCATTTCCCTACATTCTGCATAAGTAAAGAAAATAATAAACATTTTTCACGGCGAAGGTGTGCTGTTTGTACTAAACATCGCAGGACTGATTCGCGTTACGAATACAAAAAATGTAACATCCAGCTTATGTATTGAACCCTGCTTTGAGATTTACCATAAAATACAAAATCATTAAATTTTCAATTTAAAAGGTATAATTTCAAACTTTTATATTGTTCGTGTTATTATTGCTTAATGAAACTTATTATTGGTTATTATGGTTTTTGAGATCACTACATAATTTATTTTAGTTACAATCAATATATTTTGCAATGAAAATTCAATCTGCTCAAGTTATGCTCTTTCGTAAAAAATACACAGTTCACGGTGTGCTTCTTCGTAAAGAATGGACAGTTCACGGCGCACGCTTAACATCGGACAAGGCAGCGCTCAAAAGGTTAAACAAGATTCAATCGACAGCATATTGACAAAGCAGAACGTTCTGTGAAATTGCTGCTTGACAACTTCTTTCGACTGCTTCTACCACAAAAGACATCACGACGAATCTTGGGTGGGAAACGTTGCAGCAGCCAGTTTGTTCGCTAGACATTTGACTCCTTTGGATTATTAGATTATTTCCGATCGATGCAACACGCGTTATCAGATATCCACTTTCAATTAATAGATAAAACACAAATATGACTTGACGATGATCGGCACTTGTCGTAGACGCGGTATTTCTCCACGATGCGTATCTTTTAATCGAAAAACTAGCTGTATTTCCCTTTTAATAAATTTTCAATTTCGCTGAAAGATTTGAATTATTCATTTTTGTATCTAGTAGATAATACTTCGCGTTTTTATTATGAAAAGTTCATCTTTTATGTATGACGATTCCTTATAAATTCCTGTAGATCTTTGGCAGGTTTGCTATGAACATTTTATTTATAATCTTGTGGATGAGGAACGTATTTATGTTCGATGTATTATAAATACGCGATTATGTACTGATTATAAACTCAGCAGTATAAATTCAGTTTGAAGTTTGTTGTAATATAAAAACAAGAATCGGCGAAATCGCTTATATAATTTTATATTACAATATGAAAGGAAACGGAAGATACAGCAAACAGTTAAATTTTCTCCTAAAATTGTGTTTCTCGCTCTGAACACATATAAACTCAATGTTAATTTCGTTATCTTCTCATTCGATATTTAGTGGATTTTCCTTTATCTTTGGTTACTTCTGTTAATCTGTTAAGCATGCTAACTTATTTAAAGTTCCATTTCGAATATCTGCCCACACGGAATTTTTCCAAGTCGCGCGATATTTTCCACAGGTAGCTTCCTCTGATCGTAAACTTTTGTATTCTATCCGGAAATTTTGAAAGTACGCTTCAGTCTCGCTGAAAAATTGTCTTTTGTCTTTTATTTTGCCTATGAAAAACAATAATTAGCTATATAACATCGCTTCGTATCCCATAGCATTCAATTTACCTTCTACAAACACAACTTCAGACATGAACAATGGTTTCTTGGAAATATCAAGGAAATAATGCGGAAAATACGTTTGAGTCTGCAATTATTCACAGCACTCTACGCGTAGTACATGTTCAGTGTACGAATCAATAAACTTCGCCAGCGTTCACAATCTTATTTCGAGCGTTCATTCCCCAGATATAATAATTTCCGTGTATATAACAAATACAAAAGTTGTATCGATGGTACAGTGAATGCAGCGTAGTACAAGTGCTCGTACTTCGTTATTTATTCAGAATTGTATTCCGCGCTGATATAGTACATATGGATACTGTTCAAAATCTACTAATATACCTCTCATGGTTTATCGTGCACGCAAGCAAAGCTGCATCCATTCATTGTATTCTTTGACTATCGACATGATCGTGGCTAATATTAACTGCGGCTTCGTTAACGTTTATTGCCAACTACTCGCGTGTGTTAAATTTTCTATTTGAATGTACTCTCGATCCTATGCAGCTTCGTAAAAAGAGTGGAAAGGGGATAGGTGAACGAGAGGAGCATGTTACCGACCACAGTACCAGTTTCTCTTCGACATTGTAAACGCGTAAAAATGTTGGGTGTTGTTATCCTGTTTTCCAGCTGCTATTTTTCTACAACAGTATGACCAATCTCCTTGCAAAAAGAATCTCGTAATTCGAGCACGTGTACGTTAACGAATGAAATTTTTGCAAATATTTTATGGAATAATCAATTATCTATGGCGCACATTTGGAAAACATCGAGATATAGACAGTATCAATATGACATGGCCGTGTGTGTTTCAGTGCTAATGTTTTACTGTTATTATTACTAAACGTAAATATCGTAGAGACGAATAATTCATCTCAATCGGGATATACACACCCGTCCTTCAATTTACGCGAATGAAAGTGAAAATGCGAATAAAATTTGTCAGTACAAAAGAAAGAATACGTACACATACGATGATTTGCTAGTAATGTCATTAAACGTAATGCGATTGAGTGTACCAGTTCAGGGATCAGTGTACAAATAGATTTATACTAGAAATATAGTATGTGTAATATATATAGAAATTTATATTAGAAATATATTACATATCGTATATTAAATATTATAACACAAATTCAAAGCATGCACGAATTATATAATATAAATTCGTAATTATTAATTTTATCCACCAAATCTCCTACGAATTTGATTTTTCAAAATACTTTATGCTGATTTCAAATATTTATCGCGGATGCTTTTGTATTTGCAAAAGGAAGAGGTAGACAGAATGTACGTAGCGACCTAATGATTTCCTATATGTATAACGCGATAATTATATGTTAGTGACGTCTTATCTATATTGATAAAGTTGATCAATCGCTGCTTCTTTTTTGAAAATATTTTTTTAGAATTGAGGGCTCGGAGGTCTCGGAACTGAGAACTAATCTTACATATTTCTTAGCATCTCATAATTTTGCTAGCGATGTATCAAATTTACAATATCAAATTTCAAGAGCAAAATTATTTCATGTTCAAAATATTACTATCAATAATATAAATCAATAATATAAAAAATATAAATCATAAGAAAACGAATAAGTAATAAGTATATATATTGAATAAATATATATCCTTTTTCCGCGAGAAAGGTTTCGTCAGCGAGAACAAATGTAATCTACCAAGGCAATTATCGCGTTTCCATGATATTCTCGTTCCACTATCTCTCAATTATCTCTGAAGCGCCAAAGAAATCGCAATGAAAGCAAACAACAAAGGACCGACGACTTTACGTTTCACGTTTCAACGATACTTCGATAGACCGCGATGAAATTTATTTTTCGTCCAGCCGACTATGATTATTTCGATGGGAAGGTGAAGACGACGGCCGAGTCATATCGTCGTTGAGGGCGAGGGATGAGAAATTGAAATCGATAGGCGAAATTGAATACTTAATTGGACTGGGGGAACTCGTCAAATGCATCTACGTAACCTAACGCGCTGTATTACACGCCCCTGACGATATTATACGTGAAAATCAACAGCGCCATCCTAAACGACGCAGCAACACGATATAAATGTGATAACAACATTATCGCGATTAATTTTATAGCTGCGTAAACGTTAACCGTCAAAGCTGCTCGATTTTCGACTGTCAAATTCGTTTCGAATAAAAAAAAATTCTCCAATATCCTGACAGCAAAATCATACGTGTAGCTCGACAGAAATTAATCACATTTTTACGGATGTTACTATACAGTGGCTACTATACGGAAAACTTAGAAAATCGCCACTTAGGAAACTTTTATACGCAGTATGTTCTTTTTAAGTACACACACGCGATTATTCCTCTAAGTATCGAAAATACGAGAAGATGTCACGAACAGAGGTTATATGGTATCGGAGCATAATCCGGTGTAATTAGCTTTTTTGTAGACAGCCAAGTTGAGGTCATACGAAGGTGACGCGCTTTTCTTTTTTTTTAATGGAACCGTATAGTTCATATAGGTATTTCCTATAAAAAAAGAAATTACTCATTTTTGTGGAAAAGTTATTTTAGTTTAGAAGATGTTTTAACTTGAATTTGTGAAATTTAACGTTTGAATATGTACAGGGTGTCCCGAAAATTGTGGACCTTTATGAACAGGAGATGCGTATGTTGTTCTTAACGAATATTCAAAGTCGGCTTTTTTTTAAATGGAGATAATCTTCGGAGCCTTCCTCCGCTTGTAATAAAATTTTACAAATAGCTTGTATATTTAGTAAAAAATTAGTGTACTGAAGAATTAGCATATTGAATAGGCGTTGAGAACTGTTCCACCAAATGTTGAGGCTTGTGAATATAATGGATAATTGAACTCTTTTGTGCAGAACCCTACCGACCTATAATGACCTAAAACCGTGAAAAGTTAGTTTAAACATTTTGATTTCCAACACAATTAAGCTTCACCTATACCGAGTGTATTTTATTTGTGCTCTTTGTTTCGCAATATTTTCTTTTTCCATGGCTTATTAAATAGCGTGTAACGTAGTTAATATTATTTTAAATATTGCTTACTTTTTGTGGATTGGTATTATTCAGAAAATTCGGTTATTATCCGTATCAAAATCAAGGTGATCTACGTTGAAGCCATTTGCGATTCTAACAATCCTACTGTAGCTAATTTAAATTATCGTAGAAATGTGCACAATCTGCTAGAACGAGATGCATGATTCCTCGTAAATTTTTAAACCTTTGTCCTTGAGAGGCGGTGTTCCATGCTGCAACTCCAGTGACGAGCGAGAGGCGACAGTCCCTGTTTATGCTAAATTGATGAGTACAATATTGGTTTGTAAATTGATTGCTTACCTCTTTATGTTCTTTATTAAGAAGTGTAAAGTGTAAGACTTTAAAAATGGAGATAAAATATCTAATCGCATATCCCCCCGAAACTATAGTTTTAACAACGTCTCCAACGTTAGTTCGAATTCGACGATCATGGCGAAAGTATTATAGTTTAGAAATCCTAAAAAAATGGTTTTCAGAAGTGAAATTAGCTTAAATGAAAATGAACTTGATTTTGAACTGTTGAAAAATGAGATGATTATATTCAAGAATGCATCTTGGTGAATGCTTTATAAATTATCGTACAAAATATAAAATACAGAAATTAATATTATAAAATCATATTCTCAAAGATGTAAATATAGATAAATTATTAGAATAAATATTCTTGTAAGTTAATATATATATAAAATAATTTTACGCTAGCTGTGAGACTCTCGTCACGTACACGCTAAATCATCCAAAGTAGCTGTTACAGCCGCCTGAAAAAGTCCTCGAGTGCGAAAGGTTAAGTTTCCCCTCTGACACGAATTTGCCATTCGGCCATAATATTTGTTGAGAATTGTGGATCTTAGTTGCTGAAATAAATGTATAGGAACACTCACATTACATGTAGAAATGATATTAAAATAGTTCCATATTTATATAATATATGATTTACAAGATACTCATAAATACACATTGCACGCGTCTCAACACTCTTTCTCTCTCGCCATCTTTTTTTCCACCATACGTACATTGCATTCTTCTGTTTTACGAAACGCTGCGCACGCACATAGTCCCACACATACTCATGCTCATATATGTGTGTCACTACTACGCGGCTAATCCAGTGTAGCACACAAAATTACACGTATCTCAATAATATCGCTAAATAGAAGCTTCCACAATGTTAGGACATTCGTCACGAGTAACTTTCTTTAGATTTGTTAGAAAATAGATGTGTATACATCTGTATTGTACGAGTGAATAAAAGTGAAGAAGACAAAAGAAAACGCCATGAGACGAGTGCATCGCCGCATATGTATTGAACGAAAGAATGTGCAATATAACAAATCCATTCCTATTTGAGATGTATAAGAGAATAGAGGGGTGTTCGTTAATGCTTCAAGTTATTATATTACATATAAAATAGTTATTCTGTTCTATATAAATTTTGTATTCAATGAGACGTTATATATTGTTACTTTAACAATATTTACCATTTCAAGAGCATTGGACGATTTATTATGCGCGACCACATGGTTTGCAAGCTTTCTGCAAAACAACTATACAACTAAAAAGATACTGAGGCTCGATAATTTCAATAATTTTACAATGCAAGGGTCGTTAAAGATAACAAGTGTGTTTAACTAATCTTTCGTAAGTTTCAAGATTGGTTCTACATAACAGAGTTCAACTGTCTGTTTAAACGCTTTCCCGAGGATGATGAAACATATGGAAATAATAGTTATTAATAATAGTTATCCAGCTTCAGAAACATATTCGCACGCGCCATTAACGCTAAACAATTGCAAACGATAAATCATCGATCTTTCTTATATCTATGAGATAGCTATCACAAGTATGCAACAAGGTTGTTATCCGATTTCTCGTTGCATGCGATAAATCATTGGGAAAAAATAGTAACCAGGTTGCCAGCATCGATATCCCGCGGTACGCGTCGCCGATGATTAATATTCATCGTTCTGCGGATGCTTAGAGCGCGATGCCATACGCTACAAGATAAACGATCAGCGAAAAGCGCGCCGCACAAAGCGCTTGCAAGAATATTGACCTATCTAGAATGCGAACTGCAAGGCGTCGCTGTTGCATATTCAACCGAGCTATCGAACTCGAATGCGTGCGATGGGCCACGTGCTTCCTGCATCGGCCTCTGTCACGTGAATCTCACAGTCGCGTCGCGATGTCCATCGTCGTGAGATCGATGACGCCTGCCTGGTCGAGCAAATCCGTGTTCATCCAAACCAGTTATTAGTATTAGGTTGTCCGAAAAATTTCTTTCGTTTTATAAGGAAATAATAGACGCACAATGTATTTTATTTTATATTAGTTTATTGAATTATGCACGAACATAATAATATAAATATAACGAAATAGATCATCCAATAAAATAATATAAAACGGAAATTGTTGTTCATCTATTATCACCTTATGAAACGAAAGAAACGAAACCTTTTGGACAACCTAATATCATAATCTGGAATACGTACGTGTAACAGCACAGTACAATATTTATAATATTATAAATGTATGTAATAAAATCGTACAATATAAATCATTCAAGGTATTAAAGTTCTATCACCTTATTTTGTAGTTTTAATAATACTTTTATCGATACAATCGCGTGATGTAATGTTCAACAAGTCACCTTTTCGTTACTTCGTCACCGAAATTGTTTCGTTTCTGCCTCTATCTTTTTCAGAAGTTATATATATCAAGACCTCTTCTAATTTCATTTAGAGTTTCCATAGGTCGATTTTATACGTCGATTTTATACTCTTGCCCTTCGCGATCTTTATACGGACATGCAATTACCGATCGAATCTATTTTCAAACTCCTACTTTTTTCATAATCTGGTGGAATATCTTTGTCTCGAAAGCACAATTGTTTGTGAACGACTTTCACATGTTAATGGTTTTCTTCTGCGGCCATTGTCGTCTCGCTTTTAAAGAAAACTGATTTTCATAGAGCGCCAGACCAGAGGAACTAAGGAAGACAGAGGACCGCGTTAAAGCGATGCAGTCATTTAGAAGCGAGCGAACAAAGCCTGGAAAATTGCTTGCAAATCTCGGAATAAAATGCGATACAGGCTCTACAAATTTGCAATTATCTAGAAGGTTTAAAGGTTTTGAGCAATTAAATTATCGAATTTAATGCTACTAGAATACAGAGTGTCTCTCGCGAAGCAATACGATGTTAAACTTACACACACAAAAAGAAAAGATTAAATTATATAATAAATTCTGTATTTCTGTATTTATAGAAGAATTATAGCTGTATATAGATCTCTCTCTCTCTCTCTCTCTCTCTCTCTATATATATATATATATATATATATATATATATATATATATATATATATATATATATATAGATTCTTTAACACATTTCACACTTCCTTTTCAATCTTAACATCATTTAAGATGGACATAATCTGCTCAGGTCTTTCACCTTATTTTATCTTTTGTTTACTTATTTTATCTATTTCTTACCATTTTTTAACTCTTCAAATAATAATACAAGTGTAAAGGAAATTAATTTTCACTTGTACGTACTGTAGATACTAATTGACTTTTTATTATTCTTTGTTATTTGCTAGTTATTCTTGTTATCTTGTAGTATCATGAAGCGTTATGGTAGTTTCCCAAAAATAATTGCAAGAAACGTTTAATTTAACACGTTATAAAATTAATAAATTATAATTATATAATTAATAGTGAATTATAGAAATATTCGTAAGGAGTTACAATTATTATTTGGAAATTTAATAAAATCTGTAAAACAATACACACATCTGTATTTAACAATTAATATATAAATTCAATGTATTACGTACAGAATCTACGTGTCAGCGGAAACACGGTTCAATTCCTCTTTTACGACGGCTGTTCATCTATCTCCGAATTGGAATCTTCGTAGGGTAGAATTCTTATCACCCACGATAAATAAAATGTTTCAATATTTCTCCGAATCTGATATTTCGTCCAAATATTGAAAGTTATACATATTTCGAACGACAAAATATGATTTTACTATTTGCAAAATATATGTCCCTGTAAATTCGTAAATTTCTTTTAACAACGTGAAAAAGTTTTATGTGCTAAAATATATTCGTGTCTGTAATATTTTAAATTATTCATGCTTACAGAAACATAACTAAAACTTAAAAAATAAAGAAATCGATATTTCGAAAACTAATTGCATTAACAAAAGGCGAAAATTATCTTCATATTGGGTCAAAAAATGTTTACCGATAACTTCGTTATTGATAGAATTATCATTAACAAAATAATTAGAAACATTGAGTTATCGATTCTTCTCCCATCTATTAGGCATTTTCATCGAGATGTTCGAAAAGCGGGAAAATGGGTTAAAGTTCGAGATACAGAATATATTTATATACAGTTAAAAGTTACCTTTCATCAACTATTAACAACATAATATATAATGTAATACATTAACTATTACCTGTATAATAATAAAACTGCATAAACTGATCGACTTGTACACTTTCATTTTTGATTCTTCAAACTTCATTATCTATACACATATTATACATGTTATGTATACTATAAATGAGACATCAATTCACCTGTAGACTTTTCTCTCTGCTTCTTCCTAATTTCGTTAATTACATATACTATAAATGTTATAAATGCTATTTACTATATATACTACAAATAAGATACACATTAACCTGGAGAATTTCTTCCTTGACTCTTCATAGCTTCCTTAACTGTATATGCTATAAACGACATATATATTGATTTGTACACTTTCTTCTTCGACTCTTCATGACTTCGTTAATCAAAACTATTATTTGTCGTAGAACGGCCACGCTGACGAGCGCAGAGGACCTAGCGAGTGTAGGAAGCCCGCTAAGGGAAGCTTCGCCGCGGCCGGAAGTGCGGGTGGTCGCGCCATCGCACCGACCGCCTCCCGCCCTCGCCACGGTCAACAACGCGAACAACGCCAGTAACGGATCTGCGAATCGCAAATCGGTCAGCATACTGCTGCCCGAGCAGTCGAGTGGATGACCCGAGCAGCAACACGGCTTTGTGCATCGTTGCGACAAGGAGCCGCCATCGATTTAGGAATCCAGCAAAAGAAAAGCGGCAACGAAGAGAAAGGCGGAAGCAACGATGACGAGGCTCGATCGCGCGACGAACACCCGGCATCCGAGATTTGTCGGACGATCGTGGTGCTCGAGTTTCGAAAGCGGCAAGCATCGGTCACGGCGCGATGCCTGCTTCCAGCCAGATCTGGCTGCCACGCCGTGACGATGATCGCGAGCAATTACCACGGCCATTCGTTCTTGGCAGTCAGATCTTTGTCGCGAGCAAGGGGTTCGGCGATATCAGACTCCGCGGCTGTGTGAATTAAAACGGAGTAGACGGCCGGACGAGCTAAGTTAATTCGCGTTATTGGCAAACGTTCGATCATCGGCATCGCCCCGCCAGCCCAAATTGCTGGATAATTCACGCTGCCGGCGTGATAGCCGAGACAACGACAATTTGTCCAACCGTAGTCGCTTTCAAACTGCTACTAGTTCGTTCGTTTTATGTCTCGTAAATCGGCCCGTCTTCCTTCTTTTTCTTTTTTCTCCTTTTCGTTTCTTTCGGTTCGAGCCAGCACAACGTTGCTATTTCTATCGCATCGTGAAGATCACGCGGGGAAACATGATGAGTCGATTCGAAGGGCGCTCGTAACTGGAAAAGATTAGAGAATCTTGATTTTTTAGTGGAATACGTTGCGCGTACTAATGAAAACACTGCAGTGTGCAGTTTAAGCGCAAATTGGTTCATTGTTTGTTGGTTATTCAATCGATGAAATTGTGTTTCCTTTACAATTGAGAGATAAAATTTCGATTAAATTAGTGCATAAAGTTTCTTTTCCTCTTTGAAAAATTTGTTTCTTGCCACTAGCAGTGTCTTCTATAAGCGTTCTTCAATTTTTCTTACTTTCCTGTTACGTCGCTTGACTATACGAAACAACTGAAAAAGAGACAGCCTGTGAGATTCGAAGATGCAAATCTTGCGAAGATAGAACATAAATCTTAGAGAATACTAGTTTAACTTGTTTGATGTCAATCTGCGTAATCGAGGTTATTTTTTAAATGCTCAGGAAGATAAGAAAAAGTCGTATTTAATTGTAAAATCGGATATGAAACTGATAGACAACGTATTGAATTAAAAAATTTCTCTTCTATAACAGACTTATCATGCTTCTCACCTGTGGCCTTTACGCGTATACGTGCTACGAAGGAGAAGCTGCGGAGAATCGAATTGCAAGGATTCTTATCAAAATCTCACCCACAAGATGCGTCTACCTTCTTTGAAAAAGCGTTAAATGCTACGTCATTCCCAACATCTCTGTAGCTGGAACGCTTTGTAGAGTCGTATATCTTGGCGAGACGTAATATGTTAAATCTCGCGTGATTGGACACCGTATAAATTTAAGAAACACGATCGTGTTATACGAGATACTAACGCGGGCCTCTTTGTATCTTGTTCCCTTGGAAAAGTAATTTTTCTTCGAGTTACGTCGCTGGCTCTTCGAAGATGGAAGGTAGACGAATAGATGGGACAAACAAGAAATTCCGACTACTCGACAGCGCGACACGCAAAAGTCAGATTCCCTGTATTTAGAGTAATCTGCGTTCATCGATCGTCCAAGTTTAATTCTTTCACACTGTAAGAAAACGACGAAGAGTCCCAAATTTTAAACCTAGACAGCCTTTTCATTAGACAATTAACGTTAAAAAAAAGCGCGTGTTCGGCTTCTAGCCGATGTTAATAACGCGTTCCGTGAATTTTTCATTTTTACGCTTTTACAGCGGAACTTTTCAAACTCAAGATTTTACCAACGAAAAAACCATTATACCTAAAGATTTGTAAATTTATTTATGTAGCGTTGCAACTGTATCGATGCAAACGAGAAGCAATTTTCACATTTCTGTCTCCGATATCGCCGTAACCGTCAAAGAGTTAAAATACGAAACTGTATCTCGTATGCTGAAAAATGTATCTGCCAGCTTGTCGACGTTTACATTGTGAAAGGGTTAAGCTGGCCCTATCGATCGAAAGAAACTCTTGCGATATTTCGAAAGATTCCTCTCTCGGAAGACTCTCGTTTCAAACCAAGCGAAAAATCGAGTCCGCCATTCTCTGCGCGAAAGTCCGCGCAAGCTTCGAAACGGCGGTCTTCAAGAACAGGAATTGAGATCGCGACCGAATGGATAGGATTTCGTCGAGATCGATCGCCTGTCGTTAGCCGAAACGAAATGCAAAAGATCGACGCGTTGATCCTTCGGCTGCGTCTTCGCTGAAGCAACGACGAGGACCTGTCGATCTATGTTTGTGGAAAATGTGGCGCTCGTTGTCCAATGTCTCTGTTTGTCAGTGACGAAAGTTTCTGCTTGTTGCGCACTTCCAATCGCGGTAGTAAAGATCAAATGAAAAATAAGAAACACGTAGCAACACGCAACGACGAAAGCGATCGTTTCTTCGACGCGCTCTTTTTCCTGGAAATTCGCAACTCGCGTTACTTCGGCGTGGACAACGCGATTCTACCAGTTGACGTTCGTTGGCGATTATTTGGAACACGCAGCAACAATAGGCAACGGAAGGTTCCTCGTTGTGTTGCTTCGGCGAAGATGTGGCTTTTAGCTTTGGATCTAAGCGTACAAACGTATAAACCTTGCCTTCGTTATGTTTGTAATTTTTAACGAACGATTCCACGATGTTTGCGCAACGCTGTACGTAGAATCGCTTCGGATATCCCTCGCTTTCCTCGTTGAATTTCACGGCGATGATTCGGATAATCGGCTGATCCGATCAGTGCGAAACCTTTCATTTGTAATCGCTTGTAACGTTTCTCGAAGACGATGGCGAATAAGAATTCAGCCGCGTAGTTTAAGTTTCTAAAACCAGTATTAATGGATCGTTGGTAAATTTCCGTGTCGCTACGAAGACGAAGAATCAAGCGGTTTAAATGTTCAAGCTCACTGACAATCTACCGGACGAGTATCTGAATCAGTTTGTTTTCGTGTTCGATTGCACGCCGAGACGAGAATACGGGAAACTGGGATATGCTTGCAGAAAGATCGCAAAATTGTCGAGAAGCCAGATACAATGTCAAAACGAATTACTTTTCTGTTCGAGTCGAACGATTTTAACACTAGAATTCCCAGAGTGGCGAAAATGACCAATTTACGATCTTTTAGAAATAATTCTGTAGATTCGCGAAGCAGTAGTTTTGGAATTTCGAGTAATTCTTTGTAAAATATACGGACAAAGTGGCCTTTTGCCTCCAATTATGTACAATTTTCTATATCTGTTACTTTCGCTCCTTTGGTACAGGTCTCATATTTGATCGTGGGTAGTTCTAGTGTTAAAGAATTCGAAGTACGATGGACGTGATACTGTCGAATGTACTCAACGTTTCACCATCAGAACTTTAGATACGACAATCAATGGACCCCGAGGAATCATTCGCAACGAATTAATCCGTTCTTCGTTGCGGCCACTAGATTGGCCATGTGCTTTGGAAAAAGAGCGGCGGGAAAGTCGCGCGAAATTAGAGAAAAAGAAAGATTTCGAGAAATCGAAGGAAATCCATGCTTATACATTCGCAAAAAAACATCGACTGCTATTCGACTGTATGTAAACTTACAAATGTCATTCCACTGTTGCTGCAGCAAGTTGAGTCGAAGATGAGAAATCGATTTTACACGGTGCATTCGTGATTTATTTAGAATAGTTGAACGTTTCACGACGATAGAAGAATATTGTCCCCCGTTTGTTTCAGCATCGGTACAATAAACGTTCTTACGTGTGTAAGAATAATAATCGAGTCGTTGCGCCGATATGACTCGCGCGTCATCGTCGAACATGCGTCTACGAAAAGGCATGACGCGAACGAAACGTGCTCAGAAATTAGATTAAAAGGCAGTTTTCTCTGATGAAAAAAAGATGAGGAGAGAAAAAGAAGAATGAACATCAGCAAACGTATAGACAAAGATAGTCGAACAATGGACAAAGAACGTCTCAAAATCTTTTGTTTGTCACATTTTAGATAAATTAACGAATTTTACCATCTTGATAAGATCTAGCGCTATCTCTGCCCACGATAATACATCACACATACACACATACACAAATAACGCTTAGGAGAAATTAATCGAGAAAAAGAGACTCCTTGGATTCGTTGAAAAATCTCTTCGATGGTGCTTCGTGGATTAGTGCTTTGATGAAAAATTAAATCGAGGACACATGGTTGAACGACTATTTCGAGTAGGAAATTATCGTGGGCTCTAATTACACGTATAGTCTCTAAGATTCTAGACTTAAGATAACGCATACGAGTCGCTCACGATTCGCCTGTCTGCTCGGTGGCTGCGATCAACTGGAAGCTGCTAAGAAATTAGCTCGACCGATCGCCTAAGTTTTAGCTTCGTTTGCATCGCCAGGCCAGCACCACGTTCTCTCGATTCGCCGAAACTTACGAACCATCGTTCGACTCGATATTCGGCTTTTGATCGTCAAAAGGCAATTGTAACCGCGACCGAGCAGGCACCAGCAGATTTTAAATAAGACTCTAGTCCTGTAAATACGTAGCTAGACGAAACGTGAAACGAGAAAACGATCGGCGGAACTGTTGGCCTGAGAACATAATCTTGAGACACGAAGTGTAAAATGTTTGTGGTTCGCATGGAGATTAAAGCCGTCACTTTGTATCTTGAATTTTGCAAAACAAACTATTCCATACTGAAGACTGATCGTAACCGTTTCGTCGAATGACGAGGTCCGTAAGCGAGGAAGGCAATTTCGAAGACCGAAATTTCGATCGATCAACCGAACAAAATATAAATATAAAATGGAAGAATCATAATTTGAGAATGACTTGCAGCGCTCGCTCAGAGAAGCGCGTAATACTTAAAATCCAAGATCGACTTTTTGCAGTAAAAACTATAACGATTACAAAAATCTATGACATATACGTCATTTATTGATTCTTCTAATTCAACTACATTGGTTACTACGAGCAAGTGAATTAAGTTTATCGATTCTGCAACCGCGGGCGATTTTCCGTATTTCTCTTACGGACGAACTTTTGTTCTATGCTGTGTTTTAGTCCATATCTTCTCTAGTTTGTCATATGAAAATTTTTCATAGTATACAAAAATAATGTCTTTTTCTTTGTTTTCTTCCATTCTACGTATCAAAGATCCCGCCACGAGATCTAAATACTCCGAACGAGAGTTTATCTCTTGCACCAGAAGCGTTATTCCATAAAATACACGCGTCTGTTGCGAGAAATCTAATTCTTAAAGACATAGTTGATAACGATTTCGTACGTTCAGATACGGAACACAATTGAACCCAGGAGAAGTTTAGCATTGCTCGGATGTTGCACAAACTCGAAGCAACACGAAGATCGCGCGAATGAACGAAACACGTGGAGCGCGATTTCCACGTCGCCCGCGGTTGCACGATCGAACAGATACATTTTCCATCGAAAATACATCTCCATGCTGTCGTACATATATCGTTGCTCAAGAACAAGAGAAAAAAAAAGAAAAAAAAACAAGTTGGTACATTCGAGTGGGCCGAGAAGATCAAAGTTGCTTTACCAACTGCGTTTAATCCCGCGCGATCGTGCAGAATCCGGCCGCTAGCCGCAAACATGTTACGGAAGAGGAAGAACACTGGTTTCTGATATATCCGACAATATATTTACATTAATCATAACGGTCTAGTACACGTTCTCGTATGTAGCTCGTTCTATGGCGATTGTCCATGCACCCGTAGGGAAGACTGGCGAATGAGAGGAAGAGACGATCGTGCGCAAAGTGGCGCAAAGCGGAGACGATTTGGCGCGAAGGAGCCGCCTACCAAACGGATGATATCGGTGATCGACCTAAAATTGTTTTGTGAGCGGATAGGAAGAGACGAACGAGAGAAAGGAGAAAGGAAAGAGGTCGAGGTTCATCGTGTTACATTCAGCGAGGCAAGTGCGCTTGTTCGTGCGAAATAGCGTGTGCCAAAAGATGCGTCGAATTCTTGTTTAGCGATACGCGAAGCTCGCGAGACGTTCTCGGTCTCCGGTGCGCTTTCAATCATCCAACGACACAAATTGCGACCGAAATGACGATGATCAATGATTCGAAAGAACGGAAGAGAACACCTTGTTGCTAATTATTTAAGAATTATTCCTCGTCGAAGACATGTCATACATACACATACACACACACACACATGTTTAGACGCGTGGCGTGTTTGGAAACGCGCGACACGGCCATCCTCGTTATCATCGAATCGAAGAAGCTTCGCTGATGAAACGTATGCTCAATACGCGAATCGAATCGATGCATTCCTTTCTTCCGGGGCCGAGACGAAGCATAGGGTACGCACTCGTGAAACGGAAGATCACGACGCGCCTTCACGCGTCTATCTAACGTAACTTAGGCGAATGGATTTCGTTCTTTGCGATTTTAAAAGAACTAAACGACGAGACGAGACGAGACGTTCTCATTGCCCCTACCCTTTTCTTGTTTCTGTTTCTAGAGAGAGAGCGAGAGAGAGAGAGAGAGAGAGAGAGAGAGAGAGAAAGAGCGAGAGAGAGAGAAAAGAAAAATGAAAAAAGAAAGAAAAAGAAATATTGTGATAGAAAAAAAAAGCGTAGCAACTTAAGGCGTTATTAGTTATGATTTTAAGCGATTAATTAAACTACCACTTAAGGACGCGAAGAGAGTGAAGCAACACAGGAAACATCGGCCAGAAACATCAGCGATCCGCATGAGGATCGCGATCGATAAGCTGGACGCTCTTATCGCGCCTCCAGATATCCGTGGCAGCGATCACCCAATCTGAACTCGTTAACGATCCTATATCAATCGCATGCACGCGATATTCGCGCGACGCTAATTATTAACTGCGATCTCTGTTCAAATATCGGTTTTATAGCTGTCGATGAAAGAGGCTGATTAAACGATACGATGGAATTACATATACAATGTACGTATTCATATATACGGTAGATGTACGATTATACTTTACATGTAACGCCGGTGGAAACTGTCCCTTTTAACCCGATCCCAAGCCCGGTTTTCCGCATGCGTCATTCCGATTTTCTTCGTGCAAGCCGTTTCTTCTGTTCTTTTTCTTTCGAAATTCAGCGCGACCGCGATGTTGCTTCAATTCCGATCGTCCAATGTTTCAAGCGACTGGTGGACAAAGCGATTTCAAAAGATCTGTCCGTCGTTCGGCGCCAGCTTCCCAAGCTCTGTGAAACAGCGAGGTGAAATCTCCTAACTTCGAGATCGAAGAGCGCTCGTAGAAAATACCGTACGTAGCAGAAGAGTTGAACAATTTTAATTTCTTATTCGAACATGTTCTACGTTTCAATGAAGACACTGCGGTATGACATTTGAATGCAATTTCGCGCTCTAAATGGTCATCGACAGTGCTGGAACGATGCAGAGGAAAATGTGAATGCTGATGGATTTTTTAGCTTCTGTCCGTGGCACTCGGCTTTCTTCGCATCTAAGAGGCTTTTTCACAAATTTTCCTTTTTCGTAAATTTGCATTACGTCAATGCATAGGTTCTGTTTGTTTTCCAAAATACTCGTTTCAGTCTCGCTGATGGTATTTTTTATAGGCACTCTTCGATCAATTGAAAGTGAAATCGCGTGACGTTCGTTACGATGGGAGGTTTTCAAACATTGTGAAGAACATTTTACAATTTCAACGCTGTTACGCCTTTTCAGAGTGGTTTTTTCACTCCACTTGATCATCCTATAGTTAACGTATCTCTTAGCTTTAAGGAAGATATTAGAAAATTATCGTTGACGTGTGCAATTTCCCGTTTCAGTGCTACGTGAAAGGTTTTCGTAAAACGTTCCAAGCGAACTTGCTACGCGACAGTTCGTTCAGAAACTTTTCACTTTTTTATTCGTCAACGTAGATCTGTTCGAAGTATTCAAGCTTCGTAACCGAGATCTTCGATGAATTTTAATTAGGATAAAAAGTAACTCGGGATACGAGCGGTAGCCTAATGAGACGAATAAGATTTCACGAGAACTATAATTGCAGAATATATTTATATGGACAGATGAATAAACTGTTCGTTAATAGTGTGGCAAAATGAAACTTCAACTTATTAATTGAAGGTTACAGATGGTAAAAAATGTTGTATCGCGCGTTCAAAGTGCCCCATTGTAAGTAATTACATCTTTCGACGATATTCTATTCTGTACTTGTTAGAAAATATCGTGAAGTTCTAGGAATCTCGATCGTCGTTGTAATTTAAAGATATTCGAAGTGAACGAGTTCGAGCAAAGAGATCGTGGTATTCGTAAAAGTAATTTCTTAATAGCCTTTCCTCGTAATTTATCGCGGGAGCATTGACCAATAATCAGTTCAGAGAAATTACGTCTCTAATGACTTCAATTATGGCCATTTGTCAGACATATGCAATCTTTCGCGTTCGTCACTTAAACAAGAATATCAAAGGAACGTTTGACTTGAGAATGCCAGGAAATTTATTTGATCTCGAATTCGCTAGCGATCATTTTCAATTAGAATCTTCGTTCTTCCGCGATGTTAACGGGCAAACGTTGTTTCCTGAATCGTTAACAACACTATGAAAATTTTACACGCGAATCGGTGTCGATAGATAATTGGCTGGAGTAACATTTCATTTAAACAAACTAACGGTTACACTACAAAAACAAGCGATTGTCTCAAATAATTGCAAAGATAATTTATCTTAATAGTTCCCTAAGAAGTATACAGATATCATACAAATTTTTACACATTCTATTCCAATAAGCGGATAAAAATAAAAAAGATCATCGAATATTTTAGAAGACCTAGACTAAGAACATCCAAGTACCAAAAAAAAAAAAAAATGAAAAATGAAACAAAACAAAATCGCCGTCAAAATGACCGTATCCGAGGACTTATCGTTGTATCAGTCTGCCCCTTCGCGGCACACGATACTAAGCAGAAAATTCGAAATTCCAAAAGAAAAGAAATAGTCTAAGATAAATATTGAACGGGTAACAAAACACAATGAATATAACCAAGCTAAATTATTAAATTAAAGAAGGTGCTGCCGAAAAATGCTTGCGTATCGAGTATATATGTATAGTTTGCGAATCGATCTTTTGAAATCTATTTGTATGAAAATCAGTAGTGGCGATTTTCGTGGCCAGAATCGATCGATCGTCGTCGAGGAACCGAGGACTTCCGTTTGGATCGAAGATACGACGAAACGATCCCCCGTTCTCCACAAATCCACCCCCGTTTCTAGTATACGTAAATAACGTTGCAACGGCCGTACGTAGACTTTCTCTCGACGATCACGCAATCAATAACCGATATAGAGAGCGCTATAACGATTTTTTATATCGACAGCGGTTACTACTATTTTCCACGGTTCTTTTTTATACCAAGTAGATGGAAGTAGCGGTGTAATACGATACGGCCTACTTTTCCACGAGCGTACAGTTGCTAACGTGAACTGAGCGAAGAAGGGATACCTTTCTGATTGTGAATTCGGTCGTAAACGGAGGCATCTCCAACCGGGGGCACCTCTATTTCCTCTTTCTTTTATCGATCGTCAACCCTTGACTACAAACAATCCACCTGCCATCCGAATCTGAATTTTCTCTTTCGTTATCGCGATTCGCAGTGCAGACTTTTAGAATTTCGTTTGATGATGGCTACGTTTGATCGTAAAAATATTGACAAATTTATATATAAAGCAATTACATATGTATTAGATTCGTTTTTATATTTAAATTTGATAATTAAATAAGTAACATTGCCGAATAATCTACGTTTTGTGCTTGAGGTTTTTTGGGGAAAAACGCGGTCGAGGTTTGTAGTCGATGGTTGATTGATCGATCCAGCGAACGTTTTGTAAATCCAAGACGCATGATCTTACGTTATAATTCTCCCTAAATGTATGCATCAGTTATGAAAGTCCACCTAGCCTAGTTTGTACGTCTGTTGCAATTATTATTATTATTATTATTATTATTACTATTATTATATGATTATCGTTAACGTTAATAATCAGTGTCGTTCTACTGCTATTATTCTTATCATTACGTTTAATTACTTCTATTGCTACGATTATTGTTACTCGTCGTTATTACCACTGTCATCGCCACGATCGAATTAAAAGGAAAAAATAAATAAATAAATAAATAAATAAAGATAAAAAATAGTATGTCCTATATTCGGTATCTGTGTCGAAAAGACCTATGCATATATTAATGGTTATCGCTATATATGACTAAAAGCTCCAGTACAGTAAGGAACATAAACAGTACACTCCTCCCTCGCCCCCACACTGATAATAAAGAAAATTGACGTCGTTCGATGAATCCATAGTAAAACGAGTAAAATAAGCGTCCACGGCAATTTGATCGTTCGAATATCGCGAAAAACATTTGAACAAAAAAGAAAAAAAAAAAGAAGAGAAAAGGGAAAACAGAAAGAAGGGAACATCCGACGAATTCTTTGACACTTTGGCTCGACGACGAATCGTCGTTTATCGAGTCTTTCGCGTAATACTATGGACGACGTCGTTCTCACAGAAATTTTGTACGTATATTATAGCCTCCACTTTCGTTTCCAACGAGAAATAAAGAAGAAATAAATGAACAAAACGAAACACCGATGCGAGTATGTAATGTACTTGGGAAAACTTGAGACAAAGAAAAAGAGTGAGAGAGTGTGAAAAAGCGAACGAGCGAAGGAAACAGACACGATAATCGATTCTTGCGAGACTCATTAAAGCATAGAGTACGTGTATACTGCACGTTCGGATGTGCGATGGTGAGGAAGATCGATGAAAAGCATTGTATTCATCCCCGACACACAACTATTTATTTGTACATTATTTTACCGAATAAACGTGCATCTTTTGCATCCTTAAACTAACAGCTGTGTCATTTCTCCTTGATTAACACTTCCCACTTTACATTTGAACATTTTCAGGCGCAGATTCTCCCTGGCGCCGGTTCTGTTTCGGTTTAGACTCTCCAATAACATTCTTTTTGTTCATCGCGAACGGTACGTTTTTCAAATTCGTATAAAACTGTGGGAGCTTACAAAGCAATGCAACTGACGCAACTGAGCAAGGTAACTTAGTACTAAATAACAAATTACTGCTCAAATAATGAGAAAGATTGTCACTGAAGCTACCGGCGTGGTCAAATTGTCCGCTCTCGGAACTTCTATACAAATTTAACCATATTTAAACTTTATCATATCGCTTGTATAATTTCTGACTTTTCCCCAGGACATGCATACTATATATTTAATTTTAGTTTGCTCTTTTATTTTCGGAGAAAAATTTGTACTCTGTCTTGCCCACCGTGAGCGACAAAATATATTAGTTATACTTAAAATAAATGCAATCAGTACAAAGAGAAGACTATCTCAAGATCAGATGACAAACAAAATCAGTAATAACAAATAATAACAGCTGTTACACCCGTAATCTTGTCATAAAACAATTCATCCCTCGATCAAGATAGTCAACAGCTGTCAAAACATATCAACTCAGGCCCATGATAATCCCAAGGAACTGCTACAAAATTTAGCATGTTTTACAGTCCATTGTTACAAATATTTTAAAAGCCGAGAAGTTTCTTAAAGTTATCGCTCATTGCTATAAAACACGGGAAAAGCTTTCCCAACTCCACCCTCGAGTAACCGTTGGTGGAGAACGGTCAATACTCATCGATATTTTCGTATAAATATCGCCGTCACAGATCATATTTTTACTTGCTATTGTCTTTTCGATTAGAATACATCTCGGTTTGTTAGACAATTAGTCGACATCTAAACTCGTTGTTTCTAAAATTCAGACAGAAAGTATCTCAGAGCGTTTTGTCTAAAATTGTTATAAAAGTAAAGCATATCGAATTTGATAATAATTTTGTATTTCGTACATGGTATTATTCTATCTAAATATTTATTCTAGAAATGTTAAGACTTAAAAAAAAAAAAGAACGGACATAGAAGAAGACTGTTCAGTGTGCGATGAACAAGAAACTTCAGCAACTGAAAACGACATGGAAACACAAGAAAAGCTATTTATAATCGAATCACTGTTTATTATAAATAAATATATATTATAAATAAGCGTTTACCTAAGAGCAAAAACGAAAGAAAGTATCGTTGAAAGTAGAGAGTGAAACTGGGCCCGATGGAACAGTTTGGAAAAAAATAGATGCAAGTCTTAAACCTGGCATTGTTTGATATCAGTTCATAATATTTTTAGGGATATGCTAAACGGCATATAATGAAAGAGCAAGTAAAGACAGCATTTTATCTTATTTTTAAATCATTTTTTGGAATTGGATGTGCATATCCTAAAGCGATACTAAGCTCTTCAGCGATTATCCATACAGTGATTAGCCGATTTGATAACACAAGCTTTCAAACCCATAGAATGTTCTCATCGGTTTGCAAGATAAAGGTCAATTCTCGCTCATCTTCCATTCGTTTTCTGTTCCTTCCTGAAACCTTTTCAGCCTATTGTAAACGATTGATGGCTTCATAGTATTTACTTCATATGCTTCTTTTAACATATCAGCCGCTTCAGTTACTTTTCTCACGCGTTTTAGGATAATTGTTGCAACTGAGCAAGGTACCTTACTACTGAATAACAAATTATTTCTCAAATAATAAGAAAGATTATCAACGACAAAAGGCCGATTAATAGACTATCGGTAGGTAAGCGTCGGCGACAAAAAAAAAACGATTAATCGGCTATTAATCGGTAAAGTGTTAATATACACGTAGCAGAATTGATCATTAGTTAGAGTAAGATCATTATTGGAATAAATTTCATAAGTTTATCCGTGGGATTATCGTCTGTTATTCGTAACGAATTATTTTAATTTAATCTTACAAATTTATTTTTATTACCTGCTTGAATAGCGATCGCAGAATCGTTCGAATAAGAACACGTTTATTTCCATTGAATTTTGCACAGGTATGCATATACCGATACAATTCTTACTATTAACCCTTTGCACTCCGAATTTTAATTTTGCTACAAGCAGCTGTCAACGCTTTTAAGTGTTTTATTTGAAATTTACTTTAACTAAGAAACAAGACAATTTAAATAAATAAAGGAAGAAGCAAATTCACTTAAATACCAGTTTTATTCACGGTATTGTTGTATTTTGTAATTTTTAAGTGTATGATATATCTTGAAACAATTTCCAGGATGCAATCCTGTATCCTGCACAAAAAAAGGTGGGACTGTGAATTAGTGGGACTTGACAAAGAGCTCCTGAGATAAAAACTGATGTCGAGTCACACTCGACACAGGAGTGCAAAGGGTTAATTTATCAAACGAGTAATTTACCAAAGAACGATAAACTTTTTAATGTGAAATTTGAAAAAAGTTAATTACAAAAGCTAATGTTACTACCTAGTACCACTATCCTCGATGTGATACATGAACATCTATATATAATATATAATTGTATTGGAATAAATTGCACGATTACGTTTTGTCTGTTCTCACACGAATAATTTCTTACTCGGATAAATACTTGTTCGATTTTCTGGTTAGTGGCAAATAAAATTTGACTGCTTATTTTTATTCGTTATCTGTTGTTCGCATAGAATCTTGCGCAACGCGCACGTAGCAAATTTGCATATAATTCTAATGAAATATTTAATTAGATATTTTCAAATACTTATACATTAATTTACATGAATGATCTCCTGCATACGTTTTTATTGCTTAACTATCAAATGAAATAATTTCGTACTTTATTCGATATTTTGTATTAGAATAAATGTTTCCTGACATAATATTTTTGTATTTCCGATTCTACATATTACTTCATTATCGACATCGTAACAATATCGTTAGGAATACGATGACGTATTATTTACGAGTAATTAAAATTGATAATATGATGAATCTCAAAACTTACGTCAATATCCTCAAAGAGCTGCTCGTTAACTGTCGTCCCTCGGATGTAAATGCTGCAATCTGGTTCTTGCTTCAGCGAGCAAAAGGTCTTAAATCTTCTAAGAAAGACTTTAACACAAAACTGAAACGAAAAATTACGCATATCAATAACGATCTTCACTGGTGTTTCCCTCGATCGTAAGAAACATTCCGATAAATAGACACGATCAGATGAAAAAATGATACAAAAGATGTAGCAGAATTAAAGAATCGATTTTACGTCATCAATGGATAAGCGTCTGTAAAACGGATATCGTTCAAAAAAAAAATATATATATATAAAACAACCATGGCTAAGTTCTTGTACTTTTCAAAAGACACGCTCCTTGATTTTGTTTATCCAATTAAAATGAAAATTGCGCTTACAGATATTTTTTAGATTTGAAATAATAACTTGAGAGTTAAGACTCTATAAAAGACACTGCATGGTATTAATTCCTTTTTTATTGTCCTTTTATAACATAGTGCACAATAAATAATGTTATATATATATATATATATATATATATATATATATATATATATATATAATCCATCTGTCAGAGTAATTGATCTCTAAAAAAAAAAGAAGAAGACAGATTAGTTATATGATAAATAGTGTTGCATATAAATAAATACGTTCACAGTGAAAGGACAGCGATAGCTGAATAATATTAATGAACTTACGCTAAACACCTTTCTCGTCGATGTTGCATCGATTAAGTAGTAATTTGATAATGTTAAAAGATACCGATATAACAGTGAAGAATTTCTCACGAAATAGTAGGATATTAATAAATAGACAATAAGTATCGACAATACGTCATAGGCATGTGTATACGACTGAGAAAAGTCATTTTTTAAGTTGAATACGTGTATGTATAATAACATTTGGTACTCCTCGTAATACTTCTCATTAATTTCTTAATACGCATCACAGATATGTCGTTGTTTATAGAAAACAAAAACATACAGGTAATAGTGTAAACTCAACTTATTCCCATTAATCTCTAATGTAGGCAACTCGAGATACCATAGTTTCGAAATATATTCAATCAATCCAATTTTAGATTTTAAGCTTTCACGATGGTTCACGATGCACGTCGTGCCTCTCGCTTTACAAAGTCAATCGCGTTATCCCTTGGAAAAGCGAACAATAATGTTCGCGAAACGTCAACGTGAAACTGCGACGGATAACGCGGTTAATCCCTGAAAAGCCAAAAGTCGACATCGATCGGATCTGTTCGTGTTACAGAACTGCATGTAATCGACTGGACATCGTTATAAAAAATGCTTACGTACGCGTGCACGCGTGAAACTAGGAAGAAAATGCGTGTCCACTTTTGTACAAGTCATTTGGTTCGCTACTATCGAATAAAAGGATAATTTCAACTCTGTAAGATCTATTTTCCTAAATTACGTATCTGTATATAGTTTAGGCTGTTGGCAGAACATTGAAATCGATTCAAGACACTTCATACGTCGATTGATAAATTTCGTCTACGTGGATTTCGATTTTTTTCTTGCAAATCACTAATCGCGCTAAGGTCAATCAGCGTCAACGCTGATCGGTTATTTCATTACGCGGGCGATCGAACAGGAATAAATCCGTTGAAACAAATTCGATTTCAAGTTCTGTCGCTTATTCTCCGCGAATTTAATATTACGGAGGTCATTTCTTACATTCGGCGCTCAACAACGTCAATGAAGTTATATCGTATAATTATATAACATTGCTAGCTACGATATAATAAACACGATACAACATGGGAATCGGTAATCACAAAAATATAATTAACATACCGAAGCACCGCCGTGTGCAACCTCCAGGCTGAACTATAATCGTAACACCAACAATTTTTATTTAACAATTACGACGAACTCTTATGCAAAGTTTTACAATAAACATTAAACGGGCAATTGTGCGTACCGTGTGATACAATGTTACAAGTGCTAATGCGTTAGTTTCTTTGCGTAATCAGCGAACGTTAACGTTCAATCGTTTGAACGATGTCAATCTAGTTCAAAAGTACTATAAAAAGAAAGTTTTAATCTTTCTAAGATTTTTATGACTTTAAAATATACGGTTTGCTGCAACAGTAATTAAATAAGAAACAAAATTAATTTTACTACAACCATACATATAATAATTTACAAAAGAACGAACATCACGAACAATACATTTATTAGTTGATATAATCTATTATTAGTTGACATGATTTACTTAAAATTCGGTACATTTAGCGCGTGGTAGTGTTTTTGTATAAAAAATTCATCCAAGTTTTCATGATGTTAAAAGTTTAGAAAAAGAGTCTAAAATAAACTTTCGTCAAACATTTACAGAAAATGTAAGGTTTGTCCGTTCCAGAACAAATGTTTTTCGTTGAACACATTTAGAGAATCCGGAGTTCATGAGAACGCAGACTAAAAATCTTTGAATATTTCCTATTCGTCATTCCATCACTTCAAAAAGCCGAAAATAATTGCCATTATGTTTTATTTCCATTAACAAAATATTATAGTACGTATGAAAGCAATGAAAAATTTTATGGTACTACTAAAGCCTAATACTAAACTCTTGTTTCCGAAAAATAAGTAAGATATTTTACGTTAATAACAAGCCTTTAAAAATCGTCGTTACAATAGTATATAATAATACAGTGATTGATTACTTTTAGATATTTTGTAAATATCTAGTTTAATTTACCGACTTCTTACTTTTATTCCAGAACAAGAGTCGACATATCCTTCAATCAACAAATTTATATTAATACAAAAACACATACACACCTTAAAAATATATATAACATGGAATTCTTGCGAATATAGCTACTAATTAAAAACATTAAATACATTTATTTTTCTATTTAAACTTCTTGCGGAATTTCCGTATCTGCCTTTTTCTTGCGTTGAGATAATTGTAACTGGTTTGTGACCAACTATTTTAATGTGTTTATTAGTATAGAACTTCAACTAGTTATAACGTTGAAACAGGATTAAGAATTTTATTAAAATAAATTATTCTTCAAATGTATTGTTTGGCACTAGGAAGCAAAGTTCCAAAGAATAAAACAAAAATAATACATTTTATTACTATACCTGTTTTTTTTATTTTTGAATTCTTAATCCAGTCTCGATTGAATCTTGAATGCCGAGGTTGTCTTTATATGTATGCCCATAATATTATGGTATACATATATGTAAAAGAACCTCAATCGCATCACAAATGTCAGCTGAACAGAAGCATGCTTTTATTTAACTATGTGGAATGTGCTGCTAAATTTCTAATCAACTACTAATACACAGAATCTTAACATTATCGAGTAAGATATTTCATACGTCCTTAAAACATAGCTAAAGGAATTTGCAGCTTCGTACTTAATCAATTTCATAATTAATAAAACTGCGAGCACCACAAGACTACAATAAACCATTCATAGATCCGTTGTAGAACTTCAGCACATCGTGTACAAAATTTTTCAAGATTTACATGATATTTTCGTAATTAAAACGTAAAGCTCTCTTGGTCGATAAATGTTAAACTTCTTCATATGTCTTCGCATATAATTATAGTCGCAGTCTGAAATAAAACTTTCAGAAAATACACGGACAATAGATATGTGGCCAAGTGTGGTCATTACGAACGTACATGGTGTACTTTGGTAATTATTTTTTTTTAATACCTTGCTGCTTTGTACTTGGATCACAGCACTATAATGTGCAGCGAAACTGATGAGGGTTGTGACTCTTTGAGCTTTTCCTTCGTAACTATCGTGAAACTTAAGTGCAACTTACAAATTTTACATTAAATACTACAACGACACATAGGTACGCAGTGTTGAAAATGACGTAATACCAAAGAAACACATTAAGAAACTTTCTACGACGCTGAAGTAACAGCGTAATATGTGAAACAACGGTTCGTTTTATATGACAAATTTCATTGATAACTCAACATTGATAATTAAATACATAAGATTTATAAAAGTATGTGGTAACGTATATGGTAAGGTTTTACTTTTCTATATAAACTCTTTCCAAGAAATACTTTGTATGTAAAACCTATACACAAAAAAAAAAAGAAATTAAATAATAGTTCAATTTATAAAAAATAAAAGGGAACATCTTTCTTTCGTTTTTTCCCTACTAACAATAATATTTGTGACTTGAATGTATATAAAGAAGTGGAACGACGTCCGATCAATAAGCTAATCGTTGGTAGAATCAACTAATGCGTGCTTTTTCATTATATTTTAACAGTACATTCATCTGTTAACAGGCTCCATGATAGATTTTCGTGGCAATTCCTTTAGTCTCGGGCCATCTCGTATTTAATCGTAGTTTTCAGATTCCTGTTGCACCAGTTTAAACCGGCGCGGGCTTTTCACACACATTGATCCGTGGCCATCTAAGGAGAGGCGGCCTTTTCGTTGAAGATATCTCGTTATATAGCGTGCGACTAATTGTTGCGGTCTTATTTGCCATTCATTCAGGACTTCTTTCGGTGCCAGCACCTACATAGACAATGGTCAATTTAGCACAAACGATCAATAACAGATCCTAACGCTGAAACTATCAGCATATGTATATTATGTCAACCAATTCATAATTTTTCAAGGAAATTTTGTAAATCTCCAGCTTGTAAATCTCCAGTTCTAAGTATAAAAATTATGAAAATCTACCTGGTCGCCTTTGAACCGGTCTAGCAATGTTACGCAGACGACAGCAGACTTAATGCCAGCTAGATGTGTGAGTGCTCCAAACGATAGACTCTCCATCTCTATATTCACTACGCCAGCTTTGTGCAGCTTGTTTAAGTAATCCATCTTATCGTTTTCCGTGAATTCACAGAATGCACCGTCCATACGGCCCTGTCCTTCGTAGAAGTCGTCGGTACACATCGTCTTACCGATTACGGTATCATAAGGGTCATCACGGTGTGCTAGAGCCTTTAGATCGCGAGCTAGTTGTCGGTCTAACTTAGCAGGCCTCCTCACCACTTTGCCGAGCACAGACTAAAAACAAAAGTAAAAAGGAACAGTCAGAGGTGGACACGACTTTAAATGCATGAAAACAAAGGAAGAAGCAGCTTATAGAAGTTTATAAAAAAATAGATTTCCTATTCGTTTGAACAATCTACGATCAAGGAACTTTTTAATGTAATCGTCAATGAAATTAGTTGCTGGTTTGTTATTAGTTGTTAATTAGTGGTTGATGGAATTATAGATTATGTTTTATAGCCATCTATTCTTTGGAAAAGATTGGAAGTTTGAACAACACGTTTCAATCAAGACACGACGAGACATTCACTTGATCGAAGCGTGAGGATTGCAAAGTTAAGAACAGGGAACTAGCAGGGAAAATGAAAGCAAGAACTGTCGGAATGGCTACATGCCGGATTCCACAAGAACTTCTTACCACTTCCAAGTACGACTTCAGCATTCCATCGACTGCTTCCTCGGAAATTACCACGGTACCGCCTTCAAGGCCGATCCCACCACAAGTACCAATCCTGAAGAATATCGGATCCTTCACCTTCGCGTGGTACATCAGCTTGATCATTTCGTGAAGCAAAATTCCAACCGACGGCATGCCCATTCCATGCTAAACAGAAAATTTCTTATATTCCTCCTATCGACGATATTCTTTTTTTCTCTTATATTTATGTTCATATTTTTAAGAATCGTCGATGCCACATAGCATCACTCAAAGTTGGAACAATTTATGACAGATATTTAGACCGCGTGTGTTCGATGAAAATGCGAACGAGGACGTGTAAATGTCCAAACAGGTGAGCCGACGAGGTGATATTCCATTGATTTTCGTTGATTTTTTAATTTTTACGACAAGAAGATTTTAATACGACGCGACTGAGGACGACTGTACGATATTTTGTAGCCTCTGATGGAGCAAATTTCTGACAGGCGTGTTCCCTAGATCCTCTTTTAGACGGTCTTCTAAATTTAAAACGCTGAAAAGAATGAAAAAGTTCTGAACTTTGCCGTCCAGTCATCGTAACGCGATAAAGTGGCGCAACTTCTTTTCGCACCACTTGCGAGGATGAACTTTTCTATGGCTACGCAACTTCTTTTATGTTTCTCGCGTCATTTGACGTGTTGTCGCGTCACACGGATGATTTGCACAAAGCGTCGATAAAAAATAGTTTACTCGACCAGCCGAGTAACTGGTGCATGGAGAAACCCATGGGAGAAGGGAAGCGTGTATGATTATCGTGGAAAGCTCGACTAGACGTTCTCCCTTCTACTGGAATCTCGATGTTGCTTTATGCTCGAACGTACCGACTTGTTGCTGACCAATGATTCCTATTACGGCTTATTATTACGGTTATTCGTCGAACGAGACGCACATGTCGTATATAGTTTGGAATTGTTAGCTTTGAAATTTCTAACCAGTCGCTTTTTATTCGTGTCAATAATCAAGAAGTTTTCCTGAGAAGAGCATTCTTAAGATAAAGCGGTGAACCGAGTAAACTACGTTGATGTTTTAGTTCCAGTTTTTTAATATTAGCTACGTTTGTATTGATAATTGTAATTAGTCTCAGAGAATTTTCTTCTTTTTCTTATTTACGAGATGGATAAAAATTTCATAACAGTTCAACCATTTGACTAGGAAGTATAATACTCACGCAACTATTATTTGCCAAAGGCTCTTTTTCAGAAAACTCCTTACAAACTTTCGACAGAGTGAGTTAATTAAGGAATTAATTAGCTCAGCTACGATTTCTGAATTATTACGCTCTGACGTTTACTTTGTTTTAACAAGTAAGAATACTTTTATGTTTTAAGGAAAACTTTAATATAAAGTCAGATATATTAATATCTTCTTTGTTTTGTTAAGAATAACAGAAAGTACAATTAGATTGAGAGTAACTGAAATAACGTAGCCAGATAAAGCTTATAAAGTTCACAAAGTATAGAATTTAATTATAAATTATTGCAGTGTTCTTCCTTAATTTGCGTTAAACAGGAAAGAGACTTGTTCTCTTCAAGCAATTTATTTCAAAGTTAAAACTATCCGATTTCGATTAATTCGCTTTTAAAGCATCGTTGAAACCAGAAACTGTTATCGTAATTATGCAAAGCTTGTGCCTCGTTTATAATTAGAATGTGATTTAAAGCTAAAGCTGTGCTCTTTTCTCTAATATAAAACCTGAAAAGAAATTGCTCCTTTAAAGAAAGTAATTGGATGGAGCAGATAAAACGAAGTAAAAAATATTGCATCGATTATTATCGAATTAATCAGAATTAAGCAGAAATACTGCTTATGAAGTTATTTAAACATACGCAATTGAGAATTCAGAGGAATTGTGGTATCCCACAAAAGTAAAAAGAGTAATATCGTAGATACGTTATAGTAACTGAGACCATTGGGATAATAAATTTAATTAATGAAATATTTCTTTATATTACCAAGATCATAGAATAGTTTTTGTTTTATCTCGCTCCTAACATGTCGATGAAGAAGACAATCTTTTCAACAATACATACATATATACATACACATCAATCGTGTAACATCTGAATATATTAATATCAGAAAATTAAATTAAAATAAAATATTATGCAACTATATTAATATCGTAAACTTAAGCAAAAGCACAGAATTCTGTACTATTTGGGGAATAGTTTTAAATACTTTTATGTACTTCATTTAATTTTGTTATGTCCCAAGTTATCTTTGAAAAGTGATTTAATTTGTATTTTCCACAAAGTGAGATATATTCCAGGTAATTTAAAATCAGGCGATTCTAGCATTTATCTCACGATAAATGTTGCTATTTACTGCAACAATTGGATAAATTTGTTCGAAAGTAGTTACCTTCCAGCCTGTAAAAAATAATTTTCAACATTCGTTGCTCAACGTTCTGCCATTATTACACAAACTCGTCGTATGTATATTCTATCCAATCTTGGAAATACAATTCTGATTAAATCGAATCCAAGTTAACCGCGAGCAAATATGGTAAAGGCATATTTCATTCAGTTTCAATAAGCTTTTCAATTTCACCTACGTCCTGTTCTGCCCTCGAGAGAGGTTGGAGCGTTCCAATTTAATTGAATACGAATCGCACGATTGTGTAAATACCCAATCTTAACATATCTTAAAAATTCTTGATTTACGTCATTTACTGTAACTCATGATGCAAAGACGATATTCAAATCTGAAAAAACGTGATTTAAACGTAAAAAGAAAAAATAACGTACGATAAAGTGTGACGTATTTCCAGCGATTTGCTATCTTCATTAATTATTCATAAATTACTTGTAAGCGAATAATTGCTTTGCCAGATAAATATTATAACAAATATTCTTATTTTATGTATCTGTCACTATGTATATGTATTATTTTACAATGTGTATTAATGCATATTTGCAGCTTAAAATTCCCCACAAATACATGAAAATCCGCAGTCTCGTGAATATGAAAAATTCCTAAAGGGATAATTTTCGAAGGATAAACGTAATGTCAAGTATACTCACGCTAATAGAAAGGACTGGTCCGACTTTATACATGGAGTAACGATATGAATACTGGCTAATATCAAGAAGTGTCGTCCCTGCCGGAAGCTTATGACCTATTTCCTTCATTATGAAGTGAGCAAAATCTTCCATACGCTTTGGTGTTCCTCCCATGCACACAAACTGTAAACAGAGTTATAGAATTAATTACATAATTGAACGCTTGTAGAAAACATTGCAAATGGCAGGAGACAAGCTTTTCAGAATGAAAAGAAATTTTCTTTCATGATCCAATTTCATGAAGAAGAAAAGTGTATCTGTAGAAAAGCCTGTATGCGCCACTTCTTAATTGTAATGGAAGCTCGATGTTCCGTTACAAAAGTAAAAAAGCCATTAATCAATGTCTATTAGCAGTTATATAATTTTCTATAGAGGTGAAGCTGTTACACTATCTTTCAGCGTTGTTAATAACTATTTAGAAAGGAAAAGTGCACAGAAATTATTTAAAAGATAAAATTTAAGTTAAATACTACGGCATTCTCATTGATACGTAGAATTTTCCAATAGAAAATCAAAATTTCTCAATTTTGCCACTTACAGTGCTTCCTACGAACATTCTTTAATCGCATCTATCTAGTTTAATATTTTAAGTACGTTATCCACAGATAAATCTCTTGTAGTGGTTCCAATTCTCTCCCTCCATTTATCTAAACTGTATTTATTGGAACATAATTAATGCTCGTTTAACTGAATCCACTAATCCAAATGAATCCACTAATTTGAATATTAATTCGTATTAGTCGAATGGGAAGCGATAAATAGAAAGAATCGATGAACTTTTATTATGTCTGCTATCAAATTTAAATAAATAGAATTCTATTGTACTGTATTGTGTTTTATAGCCGTCAGGTATGGAGAAATATTTCCTTCTTATAGTGTCCCATAATAATGCTCTTTCTCGTGTCATATTCAATTAAAAATATGTAATATTACTGATTATTTAACATACTCTGTGCCACGATGCTTTCATCTGACCTTCAGGCTATGTGTAGTCAGTTCTAGAGAGTTTTATTTTTAATGAAAGAAACTTCGGCGCTTCACATAGATCATTCAAATATCCTATACATACGTTCATTTTATACCATAAATTTTAACACATTAACGTATCAAGTAACAAAAATTAAACTTTTAATTAATTAACTTTGTTCAGCTTTGGAGCAAATTAACATTTATTAATTAACAATTAATTAACAATTAACAAGCACCGAAATACTTCTGTGAATCACTGCACGCCTGTATCGCGCAATTGTCACATTGTACAGGTGCAAGAATCGGAAAGGACAGGTATTTTAAGAAAGATGATGAAATATAATTTTTCTATGCGTAGCTAACAAGCTGCCATAGGTGTTATAGCGCAATAGCTGGTAGACGTAGCTCGCAAAAATCTAAAACAATTACATTTTATTATTATAGAGAAAAATACAAATTTTCAATCAAATATACAAATATAATTATAACGAATATAATCAAATATACAGGACAGAATGGAGCATCGAAGAGTTAAAAAATTACTTAAACAACGCTTTATTCCAACGTTGATTTACTTAAACAAGACCAACGGAGCACGTACCTCCGATGCTGTTTGTAATTTGCAACAGTGGAATTGCTCTTTTCTCTAAATGGAACATAGAATTCGACAGTGTACAACAGTTGCCGAGCAACGTACAAAATAATACCTCGAGGATTACCGCTGCTGTCTATGTAGCTGAAGCACGCGCGTGGAAGTTTCGCCTATTGTTCTATTTAGGTCACGAAACATTGTACTTCCTTTTAATGGCGTGCCCTTCATTGATACTTTCCCGTGAATACGTTGTGTAAACGCGGCTTCACTGATAACGTAAAAGAGATCGCGATAAAAAGAATGCGTACTTGTAGCTTGTACGAACTGCGAAACGTTAAATGGCGTAATAACATGCACGACGTAAATGTTGCGTCGATAGCTTGAACGTGATTCATTTGGAAGTTACGAGAGGAAAGCTCGAAAAGAAATTCGACGTTTATTTAAACGTTAACCGGCGATAAACGAGACAAATCTCTTTGGGTTCTGTCACAAATAACGAGTTATTTAGTGACCTGTTAACATATCACGAGTCACCTCTTAACCAGAAATATTTAGGATTGTGAAATAAGAGATTAGGAGAGATAAGTTAATTTCATCATTCACGTTCATTCTTCTGGCCATTAACATCACATGACTTATTTTTTCGATAGAAAATATCCGCAAATGAAGAAATTCTTACGTCCAGGAAATTGAGATCTGATGGACAAATTAATTTGCTTTTAATTTTAATAATAGTTAAAAAATCTTCTATCTCTTATGTTTTGCTTCATTTACGTTAAAAATTAACTACCAGAGAATCTGAATTATCAAAAAAATCGATTAACGAAACGATCGACAGAAAATTTGTACCTCTTGCAAGGAAATCTGGAAAAAAGAAGAATAGAAATCGAAGTTTGAAAGAAATGCTTACTTTCTTACTTAAAAATTACTCTTCTCGTTAACGCTAGGTTTATGGACATTTCGATTGCGTCAAATTAATGCATAACACGTAGAAAACTTGGAAGAAAATGAATTTCGATATATATTTATCCCATTAAATGGATAAAGGTCAGTGAAAATGGTAGAAGAAAGATGTAAACGGCTCGTCTATTTTCCTTATGAAATTCGAAATGCGTCAGGTTGACGCATATCCGTAGAGACAGGTACACCGCATAGAAAACTTGAACATTAGAACACTTTGAAGAAAATGAATTTCGATATATATTTATCCCATTAAATGGATAAAGGTCAGTGAAAATGGTAGAAGAAAAATGTAGAAGGCTCGTATAATTTTCCTTATGAAATTCGAAATGCGTCAAATTGATGCGTAAATCAATATTTATTAATATCAATATTTATAATGCAGCTCAAAGTAACAGATAATCTTTTTTTCTATGAAAAATTATTGTCTGATTTTCTAAGCAGCGAGTGCCATGATCAGTTCTGTACGAGTGTCATATTTAATTTCCATTCGTTAGAACTAAAACCAATCTAAAATTGACTTGTCTGTGGATTAATGTGATTTTAGATGCTCTTAGTGAAAAAAACGCTGCAGTAAATAGGTTGGACTAATAATTGTTAATTGCCCTGTATACGAAGTGTACACACATAAGTATGTTACAACTGCATGCTAAAAGTACGCTATTGCCATTTATTGCATCATTCTAATATTATACTGATCATTGTTTATGCTTGTCAATATTAGGGAAATATACCAGATACTTGAGATCAGAGAGATGCGAGTAAGATTTTCATCATTTCCAAGTTAAAACTCTAATCCTAGCAACGAGACGATTAAAAATGTGAACGTTTAACACGTTCTCAGATACAAATTTTCAAACTTATCCTTCCTCGTTTCTTTTATGTAAAATACAGTGACTACGAAAAGTATTGGCACATACCCATTTTCCAACGAAACGTTTTTCATTGGAATTTTTACAGAATTTCATTCTGATATTTTTGAATGTTTAGGGTCAGGCGAAAATAGTGGCACTAAATGATGTGAAATTTAGTACACCTAGTCTTAATTAGTTAGTATGTAAATACTAAAATAAATACGATAGTGTGCCAAAATATTTTGTAGCCAATGTAAACATATGGTAAGTATATCTATTACGAGCCACGACTCTTGGCTCTCTATATTGTTGCTAACAAGTTCGCCTGATAAGACAAGTATGATAAAAACCTGGTGTTCAGTTATATGATATAATTGTTTTTTGATCGTAACAGCAATGTGAAATAAAAATCAATAGATTTACTGCAACTGCGTAAGCTCGAACGATATACAATACGTAGCAGAAACAATAGATGACAAGATGACAAGTGTCTGCCGCAGAAGCATTTGCCATTTATGAAACTGAATTATTTCTGAAAATCCAAGCAAACAAAAAGAAGAGGAAATTGATCAAAATTAGATCAAATAAATTTTTAATGAACCTGTTTAAATTTGTTTCTGGAAAGAGACGAAAATAGTGATTCATAATAATTTATAATAATAATTTACAAATATTGCTTTATACATATTTATTGCTATCATAATTCTTTTGCTGCACTTGCACATTGTATGTACCTTGTTTCCCAATTTGATCGTAAATATATGTTTTGGTAAAATTTTACAATTACAAAGTTTTTCATTATCATTTTCAATATCTTGCGATAGATATAAATTTAGTTAGCTCTATTTGTTTCATCCTTAATATAACGAATATAATTAATATTTAACGTTAACATTCACTGAAAATTACAAAATTTATCGTGGATAAGATAGTCCGATAATTAACGATCGATGGAGCAGAAATATAAATTTATAAATAGATAATAGAGATAGTAATACATCGACAACACCGTGTACAAGACACATATTGTAGTTCCGAACGTTATGCTAAATTTATGCATGGAAATACACATTGCAGCACTTCTACATACATAGATAATTGTTATCGGTAGTATTCCATGTTAACTTACTATCAGAAATTAGTCATACTTCATCTCTGAAAACTCGACTGATACAGATTACTATATTGTACACAGAACCCAAACATAAACATTGCAATTAGCCAAGAAAGAGTTCGCACAAGTTCGTATAGAGAAAGAAATTGGTGAGATTAATTGATTTCATAAACATATTCGAAGCTGTATGCGGTACGAGAACCGAAATATGCTTTAAACAAAATAATAAAGAAGGTTTTTGAGGTCGTTATGACACTATAAAACTACTTCTTTGGGAGGGAAATAAGCCTCAATGTATTTATAGATAACTTCAATATGTTTTAGAAAGCACCGATGTTCTGGCATTGTTTCAACTATATGCGTCAGGAGTTTAAAGGTGCACTGACATTAAAGTACGATTCTGGGAATCGAGTGCGTAATACATAATTAGTATGTAACGATCTTTGAGACAATTAACAACGTAACATTTTTTAAGTTACGCGACAATATCCGAAAAACTACTTGTTCACATCTTTTATAGGAATTATAGAAACTTTTTCGTAGAAATCAAAATAGAGCAGGAATATGAAAACTTCACGTAACAAGTTTTAGAAAATTTCTCGCGTTTCTTTCTCATTAGAAAAATTGTTACCCAAGAGACATCCACTATTGCATGGTAAAGTACTTAATGGAAGAAAGAAAGAAAGAACACAGTTAATGGAGTGCTAACTAAAATTCTGTTTCTACAAATGTAGTTCATAAAAAATAAATGCTACTGTATATAAAAAAGCTTTCTTTCTAGAAAAAAAAGTTCTATTATACTAGATTACAGAGTCTTATAAAAAGAGAAGTCTCATTATACGTCAAAGAGTGCTTTCTATAGGAAAAGGAGTTCTACTATACATAGAACATAATTCTTTTTACAAAAAAAGAAGTACTACTAAAAAGCTTCTTTTATAAAAAAAAAAATGTTCTATTATACTAGATTATAGAGTCCTTCTTATAAAAAGAGAAGTCTCATTATACGTCAAAGAGTGCTTTCTATAGGAAAAGGAGTTCTACTATACATAGAACATAATTCTTTTTACAAAAAAAGAAGTACTACTAAAAAGCTTTTTTTATAAAAAAAAAACGTTCTATTATACTAGATTATAGAGTCCTTCTTATAAAAAGAGAAGTCTCATTATACGTCAAAGAGTGCTTTCTATAGGAAAAGGAGTTCTACTATACATAGAACATAATTCTTTTTGCAAAAAAAGAAGTACTACTAAAAAGCTTCTTTTATAAAAAAAAAAACGTTCTATTATACTAGATTATAGAGTCCTTCTTATAAAAAGAGAAGTCTCATTATACGTCAAAGAGTGCTTTCTACAGGAAAAGGAGTTCTACCATACATAAAACAAAGTTCTCTTTACAAAAGGAAAAAAGGAGTACCACTAAAAAACTTTTTTTCTAAAAGAAAAATGTTCTATTATATTACATTACAGAGTCCTTCTTATAAAAAGAGAAGTCTCACTATACGTCAAAGAGTGTTTTCTACAGGAAAAGGAGTTCTACCATACATAAAACAAAGTTCTCTTTATAAAAAGGAAAAAGGAATACCATTAAAGATAAAAGTTCTTTCCACGGAAAAAGGAGCTCTTTGGTTTACCTTAACGTCGCCAAACATTTCAACGAGATCGTGGGAGCCGCTACCCAGAGCAAGATGATACAGTATATCCTGATCCATGAGCTCGATGTTTGGATTTCGAAGTCGCACAGATCCATCTCTATATCTAAAAAAATGCGAAACACGAACAGCGTGTTAAAAACATATAGAACTTTTATGCGTTGCGTATCTAAATTTTTATTTATTTGAGTCTTGTAAATAGAAATGTATTTGTGTCGTGTGCAAAATATGTACCTTCGTTACTGTTTACCGAGTTAATCGATTGATTGTTTACGATTACACCAACATGTTCGATACAACCATACTGTCTTTTATTCATAAGAAAATTGCGTATTTGTTTATTTATAGTATAATAGAATAAGTTCTGTCCATTATAGTATGCATTAATTACGTATTATTATAATATGTAATAACTTGTAGTTTAATGCATGGTATGTTATAGCATATGTACGTGATACTACGTAGGTATACAATTTGGTTCTGCAATGTTACACAATATTATTATAAATGTATTATTTACTATATCTATTAATCTACTGGTGAAGGTATAATTTTATGATATTAACGTTAATTATTATACATCGTAAATAAAAACTTACCCATTGAAAAATAAATTATTGATATATAGAATTGTTATTGCTCTATCATTTTATACGATAGCATAATTAATTTAAAGTACTGGATCTATTATAGCTGGTAAAAGCAGAGAAAATAAAATTCCATCGATTTCTTTTTTTTTAAGTAAATTTAACAGAATGCTGCCAGCTTCTCTTTGCAAGCAGAATATTCACCCTCACATCCCCTGACGACGAGGACAAAGAGAAAACCGATGACTGCGTGTGGCAGAATTTTATTCAGTTCTCATATGAAACGCATAATGTCAGTCTGTGCATGAGCAATGCAAAAACGGATGCGTTGATTGCACGTTGCAAAGATGACAACGAATATTTCATTATCGTTAAATGAGTCAGTTCAACGAGTACCTATGTTATACGAGAACAATTGATATTTTGATAATTATATGACACGTACACTTTCTATGACTAACCTCGCATAAATGAATTTAATAATCATAATTCATAGATGAACTTTGAGTACTTATTTATATTGTCTTATCGACGTCATAAAGGAGAATAATTCATGCGTAGTCTTCTAAAAAGGAAGGAAATATCCACAAAAATATCCGCTACCATATTTATCTTCATAGACATTAAAATATGAAGAACATACATCAGTTACATCAGAACTTACAATATTTTTAACATAATGCAAAATTATGTACGTAGTGTATTGAAATAGGCCATAAGAGCTTTAAATCAAGTTCTCTGGAACTTTAAAAAACTCGAAAAACTGTTTGAAAAGATGAGTCGTATGCAAGCAAAATCCGATAAGTAACTTACATACTTTTTCTAGAGCAAAACTTCGCAAACTTCTATGGGGCGAAACCCAGTTCCGAGAGCGGTAATTTTTCGCGACCTACTCGAATATTAGCCAAAACGTAATTGTGTCGAGAGTTGATTGATAAGTAATTTAAAATTGACTTGATACGAATCTACGAGTTGAGAGAAATTAGACAGAAATAAGAATTCTCATCTTTCTCGTTATTCTGCTTTTTAATTGAATAGAATTTGAATTGTTTGTCTGGCGATTATCGATAAATACAACTCTCCTAACAAATCTGTAACGATAGAATATTTAACGCGCCCCACATTTCAAATCTATATTCTAGAGTACCATATAAAAATATATAAAACTAGAAATTTCTCACCATACACCAGATACACGACGATTTCATTTTTTATTTGAGAAGAAACAATCTCGAAGCAAGAATAAAAATCAGCTCCCAGCTCAGCATATATATATATTTATGTCCTGTACTACACCGAATGGAGTTTTAATTTATACATTCATTTCAATGTATAATTCTTATATGTTTATTTTAGACCTTTAACATTGTCATATGTTATACTGTGATGCGTATATTAAACCTTGTGTTACGAATATAAGATAACAATGCTGATTAATACAAGAACCTGCAAACCTCCTTAAAACAATTATAGCGTCATTCAGTGCGATTATCAACAGCATTGTTCTACGAGATACTGTCTATAAGCGATAATACACGAACCTTTGAGATATCTAACATTCTATTCTCCAAAGTAACTTGAGCTTTTTTTTCATTCTCAGATTGTTCGCCTAAGTGTGTGTGTGTTCATAATCTTTGTTGAAGATCAAAATTATAAATAACATATTATACACACACACACATACACTCTTCATGTATATTATTTAATCCTAAAAATTACAATGAAATTTAAATATTATCAAACATGCAGCTTTATTTTTTAGTATAATTTCTTAATTAATGTATATTAAGTTAAATTAAGCATATGTAAGAAAAATGTTTATTGTGAAAAATTTGCTAACATAAGGTGTGCTCATAGTTTTACATTAATGCTTGTTCAATGTTTTATTTCAATTAAACTAACATGCTGAAATATTCATACAACACAATAGAGATTACTTAAATATGCAAATTGTCCCATTTTAATGTTTAGAAACTGAAATATTAACTTTTAATCCTATTACAATGTTGTTAATATTTTATGTAATTTTATACTGAGGGTAGTTTTAATGAGTAGTTTCAATATTGTCTACAACATTGACCAAATCTAGTTGGTTCCTACTTATAGATCACCATTCAGTTGAACATACGTTTGATAACATCCATAAGTTAAAATGTTATATAGCAAACATTCGATACAATAGATACCATGGACAACAAAGTTTACTACGATGATATAAATATGTATGGCAAAACAATGTCATATTGCAACAAACATATTTGTATTTGTATATATATATATTTATATAACATATATGTAGTTGAAAAAATTTAAGTAAATACAAATTATACCATCCAAAATGGAACTTTTAAATTTTTAATTTCTACAATTTGTGTTGAAACATTAAGCATCTTGAGAAATAATAAATTTATTATGTAATTTTATATAATATATTTTCTCGGAGGGTTAGTAAAGAAATTGCAAGATATTATTCATTCCTATCAACATAACAATTCATTTTTCTAATAATATGTGACTTTTTGTGCATCTTTTTATTAAGCTACTTATGTGGATAGAAGCAACGAGTGAGTATGTTGTCAATCAATCATTGAAAAAATAACAAACAAATTGATCATCCAAAGAAATAAAAGCTTCTATTCTCATATTTACTTGTTGCTTTTCTTGCAAGACACCTCTTGACTGTTTGTTATTCTTCCTCTATCTCTTCATCATCTAATTCTGATTCTGTTTCATCTTCTGTATCATCAATTACTACTCCATCGTTGAGCTCCATCTCCCTCTCTTGTTCGGCTGAATTTGCCTTTGCATATTGCATGACTAAAAAATATATCTCCGTTTCTCTGTCATTATGATGTATGTTATATTTTGCTTCAATCATTAGCCTTACTTTTTTAAGAGTCATGGTACGATAATACGCATCCTTAAGGATATTAATAATTCCTTCATAAAGCGCTTGATGTAAAATACTAGGTATGTTGGTCTGTGTTGTGCGTTTTGTTGCAGTTCCTCAATATGTAGAGACTTCTATAGCTATATCCCAATTCGACTACCGCTATAATAGGTGTTGTTTTCATACTCCTAGTTCTGTCTTCTTTTAAACTCTTCTTTGAGTAGTTTTATTTTCAGTGCTTCAAAGGATGGAAATTTTTGCTCCGTTTCAATAGCAATCCTGAAACTTTCGCAGCTGTTTGGAATACTACATAATAGCAAAATTATTCTAATGTCATCTTGGATGTATACCTGTAATTCTTTCAATTTACCAATTAAGTCACAAAAGTTTCTTATATGACTATTCATATTCCCATCTTCTTGCATCTTATAGTTAATTAACCGTTTTATTAGCATTGTCTTGTAAGCGGGATAAGTTAAGCAATATATTTCATTTAATTTATCCCATACTTCTTTTGATGTATTGTAATCATTTATTTGCATTAATGCTTCAAGACTTATTGCTAATATAATATCTGATCTTGCTTTTCTATCTGCTACATCCCATTCTGTAGCATTCTCTGTAGTTTGGATTTTTTCACCAGAAACATATTCCCATGTGTTGTTTTTCATTAATAACGTTTGAATCTGAGCTCTCGACTTATGAAAATTTTTCTTAGTCAGCGGCTCTACATTTCCTGACGCGCGATTCATCGTTCTGTTGTCACTTTATGCTACATATACGTGGTTAAAGCGATTATTGATGTAAATATTTTCTAAATCTTATGTTTATATTTTTCTTATGTTTGTAGTATAGATAATTCTATAAAGTCGATTCTATAAACGATAATACTTTTTCAATAAGAAAATGTTGGCCAGAACCGGAAGGAAGAGGAATCGTTCAAATGAACATATCGATTAGAATCGAATCGAGCGTAAATCAAATTTGACCTCTTGACAGGATTAGAGCTTCCTTCTTAATCCTATACTATACAATTTATTCATTGTGTTAATATCTATGTTTTAGATTTATTTTATTTATATGATAATAAAATAATAATATATGATAAAATAACTACCTCGTTTGTAAAATATCTCTTGTTTCAAATATCTTTCATCTTTCAAAAGTATAATTCACCTAGGTAAAGCTACATATAAAAATAAAATATTATTTTAAAATTTTTAATAAACTTTAATTTTTCGTAATCCGGTTTTAAATTTTATTGTTCCCTCCTTCATCATATATTGTAACATCAACTTTTGAATATATATCGACCCGGTTATATATTTATTGATATTACTGAATAAAAGATAATCCAACAAATATATAAAAGAACTTATTCATCCTGTCAGTTGCAAGCTTATCGCTCATATTAACACGAAAATAAAAAAGATATAATTGCAGTATTTATCCTTACAGTTTAAATTAATTGCATTTCATTTATGATTAAAGAGATTTATTCATAATTTCTTTGGAAATACTATATTATTTAAATGAAAGTATCGAAAAATATTACATACTCCTTACGCAATTTCTTATCGTTATTAAAATACTTCAAACCATATAGGAAAGGATAAGAAACGCTCGAAACTAGCCTTCGCTTTCAAATAGAAGAATTTAATTAAAGACGTCACCGAAAATCAATATAATCCTTACAGAGCTATCGATTTTCAATTATTACTATGCAATGAACGAATACCGATCGGAATACGGATTTTCTACGTATTTCCATCTATGTGACTCGTAGAATTAAATTATACACGGTATAGATGAAATATAGATCTCATATAAATGAATGAAAGAACTGTTGAAAAATATTAAATCAATTTGAGTAAAATGTATAAATTTAATATATTTAACTGCAGAAATTCTTTTACGGATCAAAACTGAAACAAATTTTTTATTTAACATTTTATTCATATTGGGCAAATTGAAATATAATTAAATTCAAATAGATACAGGATTAACGAAAGATAAAACTACATATACAAGAATTTTACCTCGTATAATTCAACAAGTATTTAAAAGTAAAACCAACGCATAATAGAATTTAATTTTGTTGAGATTTTCAGGCTCCAATCCGATTATAGTGTATGAGGATGCATCTATTATTTATTAAAATATAAAGTGATACACTATCGAACACAGATAGGGTAGGTCTTTAATCAAGTCAATCAATATTGAATATGTAACATATTACAATATTGAATTGCACCAATTTCAATGTCTTTGACCTTAACGATTATATACTAGCTATTTACGCTGACTGATACATAAGTGATAGTGGCATAAGTTGTAATTATCTATCTATATTTTGCGACTCTATCCTGTTGATTCCCTTAACTAATAATTCTGCATAATTAGAATTCCGTTTGCGCGCTGAGATTATTAGCTTCGCGTTTAATTGCAATAAATGCATTAATGAAGTATAATTTTGAAGGATATAATTAATTTTGATGACTTTGCTTTCGTCGTAAATTTTCTAAAATTATATCATGACACATTTATTTGTGATATCGAATATTCTATTGTCAAGAGTAATTTGATAAGCTTCCTTTTGATTCTCACGTTGTATATAAAGCGCACTTGCATTCGTAATATTTTTTGAAATTTTAAATAATTTCCAATTTCATAAGAATTATTACAGATTCTACATTAGATCGCAAGTAATATGAAATCGCTATAACATATCATACAAATGCTGCATATGAAATTACGAAACATTAAATTTATGCCCGTGCGAATGTGAATTTTTTTCAACTGATTCCTGACATCTTTCACTAAACTTATTCTACTTATATCATATACTATGTTTTTAATTATTTATTAGCACGTAAAATCTGTTCTCAAATAGTAGCATTGACATTTGAGCGAACGTAAACATTTTGAGTTTGAATGGGATCTTATTGAATTGGATTGATCTTACTGAATGCAAGCTAAAAATAAGATCTGACCTTTTACGTAATTGATACCAGTTTCATGTTTATTTATTATGAATAAAATATCGTGAAATTGCCAGTCTCGTATTTAAGAAACATTTCTGATTACAATTTCGTAGTTCAACATACGTTGATGCGTGTAAAGTGTAATTACAAATCGCTGTATTTATAAACCTTGCAAATACATAAGCATCACGATAAGTAGTAGCATTTAAAATTTCGTAATTTCTAATTTTTTATGACAGTAACTTTGTAATGTACACATAACAAAGCGCGAAGACTAGATAATATTCATGTAAACATGCATATACAAGTATATAGTCGGTTATAAGTCGATTATAACCTACCACCGCGTAAATAAGCCTTGAAAATGACATATGTTGTTGATACTGTTAAATTTTGCAAAATATACAATACAAATCCTTTCAGAATAAATGTTTTGCATCTCAACATTATATAATTGGCTGTTGGAAATTGTTGGAAATCACGGTGCAAAATCACTGAAACAATTGAATTAAAATAGATATTACCTACCTTATAGTACAAAAATATAAAATTTAATTTTCATAATTCGTCAGGTTGCAATTTATATTTTTGCGATTTATATAATTTAGAAACTATTAATTTGCAAAGTTCGATGTCATTTCTGATATCTACGATTTATGAAGAGAAATGAAGTGAAAGATAATATAGTTCGCCATTTCTTGTCTTTAATAAATTCATTAGAGATCTTACGTTTGCTCGATCGCTCGTCTAATTCGCTCGAATTTTTGCTTTTACAAATTATGAGATTCCACGGATTAAAATTTTAACGCGTCATAGTACTACATCTCCGTATTAACTAATCTTCCAGAATATTCACACTTTCTCGCCATGTGAGATTAATTGATTATAACGTTATTACGTCAAGGAACGGTTGGAACGAACGTAACCTAATAACTTAACCTTTCCACTGTAATCCTACGTACTAATTTAAAACATATAAACACGTATCTATCTCATACTTTTTCGCCGAAAAGTCGAAGTTTCTTTCTCTATGAAATAACCTCAAATTTTCTCGAGTGAGCGCTAGTTCGGTGACATAAATTCCTCCGATCTATTCTTTCGACACGCTTTCGTAGAATATCCTACAAGTACACAACGAGGTAGAAAATAAAATACAAAGAGGAACCAAACGTACCTAACTGCGGGATCATACTCGATATTCCACTCGATATTCTCATGTTCGTCCAAAGGATTCATCTGACACACGTGGCTCTCGCCCAGAGCGCGATCTTTGCACGTACAAATTGGCATCTCGATCGCAAGATCAACACTCTTCGTCGCTCGCGTGGGACAATTTCGCGGGATGTAACACGACCGTGACGAACGTTCGATCGAACGAAACGGCGGGAGGTCGAAGAAATATCGACTAACCGATCACGAGTGTTTCGCGGCTGTGCTTCGGAATCTCCAAGGTCAGAGCAAGAGCCAGATTCCAGTGAACGATGTCGATCAAGTGCCGGTCTCCGAATAGAATCTTTGTGATGCTTCGAGGGAGCTTTATATTCCGATTCGAGTCTCCGCCATTTGCGTTCCCACCACTTCGTCGTTCGCTGCCAAATGACAGCTAAGGTGACGTATACTAACGCCGAGAGCATACGTGCGTACATACGTTTAGCTGTATAACTGGTCGCGGTTATTTGTGCACGTGTGCCTACTGCAAATGTATGTGGAGCGCGAGTGAATTGAGATATTAGAACAGTCATCGAATCATTAACGCGTGATTCTTCGAAAACTCATCGATAACCGACAATCTTAATCCGTTTCTGCGTTTTTCTTGGTTTCCTAGGTGCACGGTTGTGTACGATGCTTTACAACACGTGTGTGGTATCGACTTACAATGGCTGCGAGAAGTATTTGCACACTATTGGCTCTATCCTCATATTAATTATTTGACTGCGAGAGATATTATATTTTATATCATTTAGTAGCGTTCTCACACAACTGTAAAAATTTAATATCGCGGATGTCATGACGTAGAATATAGTAAAGAATGTTTCGTTGGAAAATAAATATGTGCCGATACGCTACTGTAAATGCTAAAACTTTTTACGGAAGGTCTACTATGATTTATACGTATCATCTACATAAAACTTTATTAACATTCGTAGACAAATGTTAATGAAAAGCTCTCCACAGTGTTAATGGGTACAATAATGAGTGTAAATTGTCTTCTACCATTCGGTTAATAATATTGTAGAATGATTATCGAATAATAATCGGTTGAAATTACAGGGGTAAGAGAAAGTAGAAAAGATTAATAAGAATCCAGAAGAAAATATGCAACTGGAATGTAAAAAAATACAAAATTTCTCTGTCCATTATAACAACAACTGCGCTTGCCACGTTTTTGCAATAAAACAGCAATTATAAGTCAACTATAAATGATTTATTTCATCGTCCAAGTGGAAATAACAGAAGACAAACTAGATTTAAAAGACAGCTAAGTTTCTTAATTTTTGTATTATAAGACATTACGATACAGAAATAATATAACAATTATTGTAGTTGCCAGCGTATGAAGATGAAGGGAATCCATTTTACTTCTCTTCAAATCCATATTACGGATTACAAATTTTGTACACTTGCAAAAATACATAGCGCTGAGTTTGAAGAAGATAAAATTAGATAATTTCTCCGATAAAATCAACTGATTTGTACTATCGATTCTAAGAACTGCGGATAATTCGTAAACAAACGAACTAAATTCTTTAGAATTCTGTATAAGAGTAAATAGATAGCTGAGTGAACTCACTTACATGCTTGAAAAAAATGGAAGTAAATGTTTTTTCTATTTTTCTGTATTGTTAAATCTCGTCCATTCACTGATATGCCAGTTTCAGTCGAGTTTTTTTATTCTATGATAACTGTATCTGTATTTTTATCAGTGATCTTTATTCTTCGACGTAAACTACTGGAATTGAGATTGAACAATGAACAAAATTAACTCAAACTCTATTCTAGTCGCTTTTAACTTAACAGTACCAGAGTAATTAACAGGATTAATATAGTATAAATATTTATCATAAAACGCTACACATTTTATTCTATATTATATCGTTCAAATAATCATTAATTTTGTTTGTGAAAATTTGTAAACACCATTCTAAATATTCTAAAGCAGTTAAATAATTCTGTAGTGTTATTATATACGCATCTATCCTAAACAAATTATATCATAATTTTATACTGTGCAAAAAGATCACGTTTTCAACTTCTCTTTTGATAATCTATTTTTTAACAAGCATAATAAATGCTTAAATGATATTTACCATTTTTTCATTTTTATATTTGAAAGTCAAAGAATTTCTGTTATATCTCCAAGCAATTTGTCTACAAATAAAAATTGTGACTATAAATTATAGTTATAAATTAGTCGGATGACTCCTCGCAGAAACTGATAAATAGATCGTTCCAGCAACAAGTGCATTTAAATACAAAGTAGAAGAAATCCTGGAACTTTTGATGACACAATTACTTGGACAAGAAAAACAATATTTTCATCTCATCTCGCGTACTAAATAATGGTTGGGTAAGTGTTGAAATCATTTTTTATTTATCCGCAGTAGATATTACACAGCGCGCAATAACATAAATCACATTTTATCGAATTTATCATATTATTATTATTCAACTTCATAATGTGTGTAAAAAAAGATAAAGAAGCGGAAACGACTCACTTTTAGATCACATCTTTATGTTTTTTATTTGCCAATGTTAATATCAAATATGTTATATTATAAATATATTATAAAATTAAAAATATTTGACAAAATATATGTAAAATCATATACAGTAAATAAATAAATTTTCTTTGTAACAATCTTAATCTGAATTAATCTTCCATCGATAATGAAGCAAATTCTGATAATATTGAGATAACTTAATTAATTTATATTTTATAATTTATATTTTTTTATTTATAATAATAATTTTTATAATAACTTTTAGTTTAATTAATTTATATTTTTCAAAATTCCCTGCTTTCGTCCGTGTTGCAATTTTCAATACAATTTGAAGGAAAAAAAACCAAACTCAAACGTGATATTAAGCATTCGTTTCGCGTCAGAATTTCATAGTTTGGAACAACACAAAAATGTTACGATATTCCAGCGCTGGCATATAAATTTAATTTTTGTGCTCTGTATTTTAAATAAATGTACAAAAAGCAAAAGTAACGTACTACGCCATGCAAAAGTATCGTTTCTAAATACAAAAGCTATGCAAGTCTTTTATTTATAGACGAAAGAATATCTAATTTCTGTATCATAGAAATATTCCCACATCTAACTAAAGAAACAATTTTCCAATTTCAGATTCATGCGTTTCCACATAATCATAAGGTTCAAAGTATAACGAGATCAAGCTGAAGTTCCTTGTCGAATCAATTGTTAACGCGACAGAATTTGCTAGTCGGTATAAATTCTGTTCGACCTGTATCTATAAATCCTGTAATTAATTTAGAGTTGTCTTAATTCCCACATTGCTAGCGCGTAAAAATCCATCCGTCTAAATACAAAACAATAATACGCATCATGCTCATTTATCCACGACACGTACACACTTCTAACAATTTTTTAATTACGATACATATACGAGTGTAAGTATTCAAATTTTATCATTTAAGCCAGCAATAGTTTACAACGTAATTAAACGAATCCACTCGATTCAGCGCCCGAATCGTATCGACTTTTTTGATCGATATTTCAAGACCCATATTAATATATATTGCGATCGTATTGCCTGAAATACACTCGCTTGTAACGGTGAAATTGAATAACAAATTTTAGCTTGCACTGTATTAATTTCTTTCAGCCTGATAGCCTAGAAATTGGATTTTCTCTTTACGCGATTTACAAATATAGAACAAAACTAAAACTAAACTTCTAAGTTTTAGTTAAGTACCCACGTCTGTAACAATCAGAATAACACTATTTCAATAACAAATTTTAGTTCGTATTGTATTAATTGTTTTCACTCTGTGTCTAAAGATTGGACTTGGTTTTACATGGTTTATAAACATAAAAAAACTATAACCAAGCCTGCAGATTTTTAGTTTAAAGACTAAAACTAACCTTCTAAGTTTTAGTTAAGTACCCTCGTTTGTAACAATCAGATTGAATAACGAAGTTTAGTTCGTATTGTATTAATTTATTTCACTCTGCTGGCCTTGGTTTTATATGATTTATAAATATAATAAACATAATAAAGATTGGACTTGGTTTTATATGGTTTATAAATATAAAAAAATTAGAACTAAGCCTACAGATTTTTAGTTTGAAAAATCACTTGCAAACCTCCGACAGTTACCTCCACCAAAGATCCTGCACCACAATTTGCGAATTGCTATTGTAAACAATTTTATAGAAATGTTTATAGATATATAGTATTTGATTCATTCTTCATGCACCTCAATCCCGCGTCATCTGTTTCGGTTCGTGGATAACTTGGAAAATAAGTTTCGAACTGTATCTTTATACATGAATCGTTTTCATTTTTGTTTTGATGTCTGTCTCGTCCTACGTCTTTACAAAAGTAAAAAAATATGTACCGAAGAAAGTAGACACGTGCTTTTATATTTATCAATACGTACACATATATGTTTATTCAGCCTCACTGCCAGAAACATATCTACATTACCTTTATTATTTACATACATACAGATACCTTTATTTACAAAAATGTCTTATTCACGCACTTCGAATTATTCTCTCTCTCTCTCTCTCTCTCTTTCTCTCTCTCTCTCTCTCTCTCTCTCTCTATCTATCTATCTATCTATCTATCTATCTATCTATCTATCTATCTATCTCTATCTATCTGTCTCTCCTATTCATACTTCGACATACTTTGACTAATAATCGAAGACCCTGGTGCAAAAATCAGGCGAGTCCACCTACAAAAATCGTACTTGTTCGAGTTTCATATATTTTTATACATCGTCGATCGATCGGTGCAAAGATCAAACAAGCTCAACGCGTTCATAAGAATTTTTGCACCTATGCATTGTGATCTTTTGGGAAAAAGAATCGGCTAGAATGTCCAGGATTTGCCCGGGCTTTTGTTCTAAAATATAGTATCAATGATGGCGTTGATGTAGCGTTGACTTGTCAGCCAAAATGTTTCGAATTCTATTAATCGCGTGTTTTTTTCTTGCAGATTCGAAATGTGTTTGGACGAACAAGAATCGTATCAGTCATGGAGAAGTAAATATGTGCGAACGCGAGACGACAGCCGGATGTCAATGGTTTATCTAAAGAACTGTTTGCGGATCACGGAAGAAAGTCAAGGAAAAATAAAAACGTGGAAGAAGAAAATATTTCATTTCAAATTCCCAGTATTTTCGAGCAAGAGATAGGCAAATCAAAATATCGAGGAAGATTTCTTAATCATATTCTTCAACAATATAAGAGGCATCATTTCTCATATCATTCGTCACACGAATGCCTTTCTAAGTCCAAAATATTAATCGCTTAAAGGAGTCGTAATTAATTCAGTTTTATTCAATTTCACACAACTTGTAAAATCTGCGCTTTTCGTACCAAGATTTGCAATTATGCTACTTATTCCACTGTTTTTGTTAAAACTCTTTTTAGCCTGCTTGCACCTTGCCTTCTTCCATTCTTTTCTTTTCCAGTTTCTCCACTCATTCCACAATCCTTTTATCCTGTCTTTTACCCACTACGTCTTCCGACCTGACACCTCTTTCGGTTTCCCTATAATTGTCTGTTGAGTGAATTAGATCCTCGAATTTATCCTGCCGCATACATCACATCCTCCTCCTCCTCCTCCTCCCAGTGCCTATTTCAATTTTCCAACTCTACACACTTTGCTCGTGCTATTATCTTTTGACCTTCTCCTTATTTGCTTAGATATTCTGGCAGCTATTCTATTGTTCACACGTATTTGTACCTATCGTTGCATTGCTCTGACATTTATAATACCTGAGTCTCATCGACTACTCAGACTTTAGTCGCCTTATTACGTATCGTAGGGTTTCCTTGACAATATAGAAGCGTAAGTGGCAACTGAAGAAGAAAAGAGGCGCATGAGGCACTTTACCATGAACACGATACGGGGTGTCTTAAGATAGTTGTCATGCTTAGACAAGAAGCTATTTATATACGTACGTATGCTACATAAAAAGAACACTTCTGTCGACTTAGACCTGAGGTTTGAGAAAATCGAGCTCGTGCAATTAGCAGAATAAGCGAAGTGTCGGCAATAGCTACCTCGAGCGCGACTTTCTCTAAAACGAAATGTCAAAGGGAGAAATTTATTTGACTTATTTTTGTATACACGTAGAGTGACACCCTATTTGTATTTCAAGACACCCTATATACAGCGCTCCTATGTTAAAACATTGAAGCCCTGAATACCGTCGCTTCAACCGCCCCTGCTTCCTTCTTTCTCATTTCAATCATTCATCAATTTATTCGACTTATTTTTGTATACACGTAGAGTGACACCCTGTTTGTACTCCAAGACACCCTATATATAGTGCTCCTATGTTAAAACATTGAATTAAAACAATGAATACGATCACTTTAACCGACCCTGCTTCCTTCTATTTAATTTCAATCATTCATCAATTTATTCGACTTATTTTTGTATACACGTAGAGTGACACCCTGTTTGTATTTCAAGACACCCTATATACAGTGCTCCTATGTTAAAACATTGAATTAAAACAATGAATACGGTCACTTTAATCGACCCTGCTTCCTTCTATCTAATTTCAATCATTCATTAATTTATTCGACTTATTTTTGTATACACGTAGAGTGACACCCTGTTTGTATTTCAAGACACCCTATATACAGTGCTCCTATGTTAAAACATTGAATTAAAACAATGAATACGGTCACTTTAGCCGACCCTGCTTCCTTCTATCTAATTTCAATCATTCATCAATTTATTCGACTTATTTTTGTATACACGTAGAGTGACACCCTGTTTGTATTTCAAGACACCCTATATACAGTGCTCCTATGTTAAAACATTGAATTAAAACAATGAATACGGTCACTTTAGCCGACCCTGCTTCCTTCTATTTAATTTCAATCATTCATCAATTTATTCGACTTATTTTTGTATACACGTAGAGTGACACCCTGTTTGTATTCCAAGACACCCTATATATAGTGCTCCTACGTTAAAACATTGAAGCCTTGAATACGGTCGCTTTAACCGCTCTTGCTTCTTTTTTCTCATTATTCCACACAGTAATACTTTATACATATTCTTGTTTTCCAAGCAGGTGTTTTCTTTTAATCAGGTTATACATTCCAGTTTCGTAGCATTCAATTTTTCCAGTCATTTACATTTGTCCTTTACTGTCGTCACTTCAATGATATTCAATGATTTCAAGCTCTAAAGTACGAAATAGCTATCTTCGATCATATTGTTGCACAGATTCAGATGCTGAAGATTCCACCGTATTTTCAATCTTTCTTGTGGGATGAAAAATTATTAATATTAAATGTATGCCAGAAGAAATATCGCGTTGAGCTTCTTAAAAATCTATATCTGTTATTTATCTGCTATTTAGCTCGTTTACGGACACTAACCTGAATTCGAGTTTGTTTAACATTTTTTCTTAATGTACAGTGATCCACATTTTGTTATTTCGAAAGACTCGAGATTATATAGGGTGGGACAGATAAAGCGTCACAAGCAGTTTTCTCAGAAAGCGTCGCAGATATTGACTGGAAGTTTTCAGTTGTTAAATGGTGCAGAGGGGCTAGCATTTTAGACTGCAAGATATTGCGAGGGTGAGTTTCTTAAGTATAAGAGTATTTTATACTAAAAGATATAATAAACAGTCACATATTTAACACAAACAATTCTTAACAATTCTAAACAAATTTTTAGTTTGATAACATACCGCATGTAGCATTTTTGGAAAAATACAATACAAAAGATTTCTTATGTCTTTAAATTAAGACATTGTTACGAAAATAATTAATACAAAATATTGTATATTTAATATTGCTGTTTTGAAAAATAAATTTTCACTTTTAAGAAACAAATTTGTGACAGTAGACTTCAACTACTTTACAAATTTAAACAAAGAACAGATTTGCCTTTAAGAAAATAATAATATCCATAATAAACAATAACACAATAGAGATAACACAACGTAATGGACTGTTCTCTCTGCGATAAATGCAAAATTAAAAATTATTACTGTAAGAAATAAGATTTCTGTACAATAAATTGGCAGAAGATAATGTTCTTGGTTTTAATTTCAATCGATAACTTATCATCCAGGGAAATATCATGTCTGGTCATAATCATATAATGATAATTCGTGATTGAAAAGTATTTTTTACTGATAATTAATGTCAATAAATATCAGCTTTCACTGACTGATTGATTTCTTCATATTTTAATAACGCAATAACTGCAATCGATTACTCAGAACTGTAGTTGCTTGTATTAATCAGCAATAGAATTATCTAACAAATCACGATTACTGATATTGTTAATTATTTATAAATGCAGTAACTTTCTATAAATCGAATCATGTTTACGAATGTTTATTTATCTAACTTTTTCAAAGCTGTCTGATAAACCTTTTCCTATGTACAAATGGCACTGCCAGAGAATCTGATTTACATCTTGAATTACGCTTTTACATTCACGTTTTCTTTCGTTAATAGCATATGCTTATTTTATATATCCTTAACTATAGAGATCATGATCATCAAATACACTGACTTCGTATTTACAGCTTCTTGAAAAATTAGTCTAAAAATTTAATTTTTAAATTTAAATATAAATGTCGAAAAAATTTATCTATAGAATTAGATGCTTCTATAACTGAAAAAATACGAGGTTTTGAACATTTAATAAAAAAGAGAAAAAATAAATAATCGTTGCGTTTTGTAAAATATACATCTTCATTTTTCAACAGTTTAATAAAAAGGAATAAGAAAATGTCTGTTTAAATTAATCAAATTTTTGTATTTTTCAAATATAAGATTAGACGTGCTGTCATTTTTATCTGAGCATGATCAGACTCCGATGAACAATTATAAAGTAACTAGCTCTGAAGTACACGTTGGTTCACGCCAACTTCTTCGTCATGCAACATGTAAATAATTGAGGGCATTAAAATCCGGTTCATATAATTTCAATGTAGGAAAAATAAAAAATCCCTCTACTGGAGAACCAAAAAATAAACTTTTTTACTTGATGAAACATACGATTCAAAGTTTGACTCAATGAAATCTTACAAAGAATGCAGAGCAGATGCAGTCGGATTATATTCATCTTTGGAGAAAGTATTTTTCAAATATAGATTTTTCTTACTTAAAATATTCAAACATTAAAACCATATTATATTATATTTTTTCCAATTTAATTCGTTTTATCTAACAGAAATACAAATAATTTGTATCAGTTACTTTACTATATATATTATTTGGTATATTACAATTTTATATCAATTCTGTACGTTGCCTATTTCCGTTTGAAAACGAATCAAAATTTCCAGATGATAAAAAAAGAAGGTAATATTGAATGTAAATATGTAATTACGTTTTCAAGGAGATCTCTTTCCGTTGCAAATATGCAAAACCCGGTCAACATTTCCAATTTAATTTCAGCGAATGTTGACGAGTTTTACACGTGGCAGTGCTTCCGCTATGTTTCACGCAGAAATACAGAATCGTGTGGAACTGGTCATCGAAATTTGCAACATGTTTGTACTTCATACGTCGTATTGGAAACGATATTTAAGCTTTATGCATTATCGTTTGATAGGAAGCATCGACTAGTCTCAGCTAAATTGACAATCGTTCGTTATACTTTGCACATGGTTACTTGTAAAACAAGGAGACCAAACAAATTACGTTGCGTATGCAATATAATTAACTGTGTAAAGAAACGACTAGGACTGTGAAGTCATGTTCGAATGTATTATAGTTTTTGAAACGTATCAGTACTTTTCGATTAGCTTAATTATATTAATAATACGAGAATATTTATTTCTTCGTTATTGATACGACCCAACCTGTAACCTTTTGTTTTTAATGTCACGTAAACGATGTGGTCGCTAATGAACCAGGTGGGTTGATGTAATTTAAACAAATAAGTAAAAATAAAACAAGAATATTTATTTTGTTAAAATTCAGCGAATACTTGTGAAAATAAAGAACGCGAAAATATATCTATTCCTTTAAATTCGAATTTGGAAGTTAATGAAAATATTATTACTAAAGATGAAGAAATAAATTATGCATATTGTAACAAATTACAAACACGATCAATGTGACTATAAACAGGATCAATATATATTCATATATATCATATTTATGCATATTTGATACTGCATAATAGTAAAACTAGAGAGTTTTTTCAATTACCTTCAATCACTATGTTACCTGAAGAACTATACTTTCTCTCTCACACAGACATGCACGTGCACACATATTTCGTTTTATGGTATAACTTCTGTTATTTTTTCATCATCCCAATCACCTTTTCGATACATATACAGGAAATAATAATATATAATATATAATAACAATAATATGCATACATGAAATAAATAATAGGGAAAAGTGTACAGTTATAGCGTAGTTTCCTCATATAGTTGAGAATTGTTGAAAATAGAATCTAAGTGAAACAAAGACTCTACAAGATAAACGTTAATAAATATTTTGTAACGGGAATTTGATTAACGTATCGTTTATAGCGCATTGTAACACTTATAACGGAAATACAATTTGAAAAGAGACTGTTAGCAGCTACTTTGTATGCTGAGTAGATGTGCAACGGTATTTCATGCTAAACTGCCTGGCAGTTGCACCATAATACGTTCAATTTCCTTCCCTTTCGTTTTTAAATGTATTCAGTGCTCCTGCTCTTAGCATAAAACGCACGTTTATCGTTCTTAGATACGTTGCAGTTTTAAACGCACCTCAGTAGATTAAAGAGACACGTGTGTTAAAAGATCTACTATTTTTGAATCTGATAGGTTGTTCCCTTTGCACTTATCTTCACAGCTTTATATTTTGTAGAATAAATAAATAAATATCACAAATACCATGATCTATTTATTATTGCGTGTAACTCAAATTGCTGACGAACTGTTATCAGATCCGTTTCTTAAAGCTAGAATTTCTCGAATGTTACACTATTACATATCTTTTTCTTACTCTTCCTATTCTTCGAGAGTGACAATACCTACGTCAAAATAGCTGCGATTTTATTTATATCATATTATGTAGATTCCTTTTTATTACTTAAGTATATAACTGTAGTACAGAGTGCTGAAGACTTAAGGTTGTCCTCAGTTTACCATAACACACCTGCTATTTTTTGGCAAGTTGGAATTTCTCACACGACACATTATAAAGTTTGCAGCTCGGACAAGTAAATAACAACGTCAACAAGTAAATTAGCACGTTAACTCTGAGCATGTTAGCGCTGAGAAACGAATTGCTCTCTGGGCAGCCAATGACAATGGGACATTACTGTGTGAAGTTCTCGTGGCATAATAATTGTTAGTTTCTCTCACAATATGATTAAACATATTTTCTGAAAAGAAAAGTTGAAAGGTTTCTAATAATGACAATTTATCATCAACATTTGCTTTAGTTCCTAGTAAATTTTCATCAAAATTAGAAACTTTCGGAACCAAATTTTGTGCGCTCCAAAGAAATTGCCGTGAATTAATTTCTGATAATTCCGGCGTGTTTTCGGAATTAGATTTCCAGCTACTTGACAGTAGACGTTTTTTGTAATGTGTATTTTTATTTGTATTCAATTTCTCTAACAATTTCAGAATGTTGAGAATCTGATGACAGTTCCATATCATCGCAGACCATATTCATCAACTTGTCCCTGATGGAGGCACAATTTATGAATATTATATTCGATTTTTGTGAAAAAAAGAAGCTCTGAACAAGGAACGTATGTTGCCAGTGCGTCGAAAGAAAACGGTCGAATGTGGATTATTGGGAAGCTGTTGATAACAAATGAGAACAAATGAACAAATGAAAAAATAACTATAATTACTACTTACGTTTCATACTCTTACATTTATATTAAACACTTCAAATAAATATAGAGACGCGAAGAATGTCTAGAAAGAAAGAAGAATCATCGATTTTGTTTTATTTCAAATGTTTTTTATTTGCTTGACATAGCTATTTATAATGCTTATGTCCTGTATCCTAAGTTGCCTAATTTAACCTAATTACTCTAATTACTCGACACACGGCAGGACGTGGCAAAGTGAGTGCCCAACTCGGCTACAGGCAAAACATTGGGCACATTTTCCTGAACATATAACTTCAACCAATAAAAAGGAACATCCTGCGAAAAGTGTTTTGAAATGTATCATACTTTATGGAATCATTCATTTATTATTTTATATTATTTACATTAGATTTTACATTATTTTATAATGTTAAATACTGTCCATTAACATTATATATCAACCTGATTAAATATTATACAGCAATGTAAATTTCGAAATAAAATGTTCTGTTTCTGAGCTTGCGTATAACTGTTCAGATGAGCCAGATTAAGTAGTATTCTTCAGGCGCATTAAATTCCATTTTATTTGTACGTCAAGAGGTTAATCTCCCTCCACCTTGAACGTTAATTTCACGGTAAAGGGTTAAGCGCTCGATGGATCCGCTCAACAGCAAACCACGCGTCATAAACTTCGACACCAGATGAGAACTCAACAATAGACCACCGGACGATGTCCCTGACGGCACTTATGCTACCCACCCTTCGACCAGGTAGGCGCAAGACGCACCATCTACGAGACGCCCACGACAGTTCGACAGTTACTGGATTAGATAGACATAGATTCCCATTCGATCTGTCCTATTTTGCGACCAAGTTTTCAGGTCAGAAGAAGAAAGAAAAGACAATATCGTATAAAAGTACCGCTTTTGAGCGACTTAAGTTCAATTATAAACTGTAATGTTAAAAATGTAAATCCGATAGAAAATGTCGTAAGGTTACGTTTTGCCAAAACCACTTTCAAACAGAAATTCCTTGTTTAATAAATAAATATTTTTTTGCCCAATAAACAATATATATGTCGGAGATGAAAGAACATCGGGACCTTTCCTTTGGAATTTTTTGGGAAAATCCCCAATGCTCTAATCTAGACTTTTTATTATAGCTGTACTTAAATAATAAAACTTAGAAGTAATTTTTTATAATTTAATCTGATTATGTTTGCCCGAGATTTATGACAGTAGGCTTGGGCTCGAAGTGACACATCTGGTGGCTAAACGTAGCCACGGTCACGGGATGGACGTTTTCACCTAAAAGAGGTATGACGTAGTTGTATAGCTCTCCTTAAAAATATAGTTGACCCAAGAAGTACAGAGAGGTACATAGAAAAGTACATAAGTTCAGTTCGACTTGAACTTTTGACAAGTAAGCGCATTTGCTATCTTGTTGACCGTGTATTCGTTAGTGAACCTAAGATTATTGTCATTAGCACCTCGAGTATTTAATCGTCACGGTTAATTATCAACTTCTATAATAGTCACATAATCACCTTGTGAATTTATTATTATATTCATTTAGTGACTAAGTAATCATTGTTATTATAAGTCTTTAGTGAGAATTTATTATTGTGTAGTGAAATTGTTTATTGCTAGTGAACTTTATTCTGTAATACTCATATTTGTACCATTAACTATCCTCTATCTTGTATACTAAAAAAATGGCTAATCCTAATGAAGGTTCGTTAAACGCCTCTACACCAATGCTAACTCGACATATATGTCGAGTCAATTGTGGAAGTTGGGGCGTGTAATGAATCTTCCTGTGAGTTGGACATTGTTGTTGTATATCAGGTGCTATATATTGAAGCGAATGTATTACAAAAATTAACAAGTGTTAACGATGATTGAATGTCGATGACGATGAAGTTAGGTTCGATAACGAATACACGGTCGATGGGATGACGATTGTGATTTGGAACTCAACGTATTTATGTACTGGACTAGTCGAACTTATCGAATTGAACCTCAGTCCAAGTGAAACTGCTTTTACATACTCCTTTCCGTATCTCTCTGTATCCCTCGGGTCAATCTTTGTTTTTAAGGAAAGCTATTTAATTGCTCCATACTTCTGTTAGGTACACGTCCCTCCCGTGACCGTGGCTACGTTCAGCGACCAGTTATGTCAGTTCGAGACCAGGCCCACTGTCATAAATCTCGGCCAAACGTAATTGGATTAAATGATAAACAGCTATTACACAGTTTTATAATTTAAGTTTATTATTTATTATTTAAAAATCTGGACTAAAGTATTAGGGACCTTCCCAAACATTCCAAAAGAAAGGCCCCGATGTCCTTTCATCTCCGATATATATATACACAGATTCCCATCTCACAGAAAACATCGACGAAGACACACGTGTTGGACTGATATCCGGAATATAAGCAGCAGATGCTTCGAGAGAAGCAGGATATTCAGCACACGTTCGCTTACATTTAAATTTTCTTATTTACGTTTGTTTACTTGTTTACTTATTTAATTCTTACGTTTATACTAAACATGTGAAATAAACATAGAAATCTTTAATTCCCCTCCACCTTGAGCGTTAATTTCGTTCAAGGTTCGCGAACCTAATCGAACAGTTGCAACGAGACTGATGGCCACCTAGTTGAGAGGTCGCAACTTAGAGCAATAAATGAGAGTACGATGAAAGTATATTAGGGTTGAACAACAGATATTAATTGTTTTGAGGAGCGAAAATCAGATGATTCGTGTCATAAATAGGATGCATAATTATGTGTAACTATTTTATGTAGTAATTACATTACGTATTTTCGTAATTATATTATGTAAATATTATATGTAAATAAAAAGGAATTAAGGTAAATTAGGATACATAAGGCGATATATAGATTCTTTTCAAATTTGCATTTTTTTAATAGATACCTATAGAATTTTGTATGTTCTGAGAAAAGGCCTTATTTTTAGATAATTGTAATTATATTTACGATCTTTCAATCTAAAATTTGCAAATGGAATTAAAATTTAGATTGCACCACTTCTTCATATTTCTTCATATTTAATCCCTTAGTATCTGATTCATGTGTAATTATTATTCCTAATATGAACGTCTTACGTGTCATAAAAGCATACAAGATGACGATACACGTGAACGAATAAAAATAGCTTTGAATAGAAATTCACTTATTTTCGTACTTGTCAATTCTATTCGTTTTTTAATTAAGGTTTGGAGAAATAAATATGATACGTTGCTAGAAATGTTTATTTCGTTTTTTTGCAAAAGTAAATGTCATTTATGTTATTCGCAGTTCTATTGATTTTTTTTATTTCTTTGATTTTTGTCTCTTTGATTTATGTTTTTTATCTCAACTTAATTTCTTCTACGTTCTGAGCATAAAACAAATTATTATTATCTGGCAAAAAGATCATTTTCTGTTATCAAAGGACTTAATACGATATCTTTCTCTGTCGTATATAAGTAGCAAATTTGACAATAAGCAATAAATCTTTATAATTCTTTTAATTTTATTATTATTGCCTCGAACAGTACAGCAGATACTAAGTACAATTGACAAGAAGAAAATAACTTCAAGAGCCGTATATAATATAAAGCTAACTACTAAACCTTACCACAATATTTCCACAATTATTACTAATTATTATTATACAAATTACACACTGATAAAAACTTCACTCTATACTTTATTCCCTGTGATTAACTTTAGCACAAAAGTTATCACAGACGTGAGAATATTAAGTAGCTGCAATGGCACGAAATGCGAGATAAAAATCAAAAAAAGAAAAAGAAGAAAAAGAAATCAATACAACTGCAAATAACATAGATGTTATTTACTTCTGCAAAAAATAAAGTAAAATTTCTAGTAACGTGTCATATTTATTTCTCCAAACTTTAATTAAAAAACGAATAGAATTGATAAGTACGAAAATAAGTGAATTTCTATTCAAAGCTACTTTTATTCGTTCACGCGTATCGTCACCTTGTACCTATTCAGTCTACGGAAACACGACAGAAGGTGGAAATCGATAAGGTTCGGTGAAACCGCCATGGAATATCTGAATCTCCATATATATATAAGGTGTCCTGATATACCTGACTCTGTCATCTTTAATTACTCTCTTATTTGTGATGATACGAAAAAGCATGACACGTCGATTCATATTCGATTCGTATTCGAACGAAAACATTGAATTACCAGCCAAAGACACATTTGCGTTTTATTGACGATTCCTAATGTATCGAAATTTCGTAAGTTCACGCATTTCGTTGAAAGATGCGCGTAATAAACTAAGCGTGCAATTTTCAATGCACGTAATAAACCTTTTATTATGTAAATTCTATTTTCAAGATTCTTGTATACTGTATGTGTACATACCGTGGGTGCGGAAAGTATTCGTACACTTTTTAAAACAGAATAAATATTCAAACGGCTTGATGTCTCTTTGGTGAGTTAGAAGAATTAATTTACTATGATGTTGTGTAAGAAAATTGTTGAAAATGTTACAGTTGGAAGAAAGTAAACGTCGCCTTTTACAACTTCCTCATTTGAAATGAAAATTTAATCAACGCATTTTGAAGACTTATGCCAGTTATATACGGGGTGTCTCCAAAATCATGGTACAAGCAAAAATAAGTCGAAAAAGAAGAATAAGATTTCGAGACTCGACTATGCTCGCTGTACGTATACGAAATTGAAACATATCAGATGTCACCAAATTTCTGAGGAAGATGAATCACAATAAGATCGCAAAAAAATAATTCTCGATTTTGTTTTCTCACAATGGTTTATACTTAAGTTATTATCTACCTAAGTTCTGTGCGCGCATTTTTTATCAAAACACGTTTCCTCCTTTCTCGAATTATTTAGCAAACAGCTAAATCTCTCTCTGTTTACATTGTTATCGCTAGTAACCAAATACGCGCATTTGATGCGGCGTTAAAACCCGTACGAAAGAGAAAAGCATTCAGCGCGTCACTCTGTCGATACTTCATAATCGATGAAATTTCAAACTCCCTTGAAACTCTTATATTTTGAATTTCGTTAATGCTAAACTTATTTCGCGATACACTGGTTCGCAGTTCGACTTGTTCTCCGACAACAGATGCCCGATGCGTCGGAAATTCGCAAACATTTTCCCACGGATTCTCGGTGATCTTGCAAATGTCTAGTTTTTTCATTCGGCTGCATCCAGGAGCATTACAGCTCCATATGAAGCGACATTTTTCAAATCGGATCGCTTCTCACCCTCTTGAAACACAACAGATGATCCCGACGTTCGACCCTCGTTGTCATAGAGACCGAAGAATCAGATACACGAGAGGGTGCGGTGACTGTGCTATACATTCATGGTAAACAGTGCGAAACAAAATTTTGAATAGAACCGGTGGCTTTCGAGGTTGCTGGGGAAACATCGAAGTTATCGTCCATTGCAATTATCTGTCCAAAGAGAGGATATGCTGTGGAATAGCATCTATACACAAATAATGTATCTAGCGCGACGATAATACGTAGATTATTTTAGCGGAAAATACACGTATGTATTTTGCAACGCAACAGATTAATTAATTACTTATTTACGTAACGAAACACGTTTTGTCGAACGTTTCGAATATCAGCAACAGGATGAGAGAAATATTTCATTGGAAATGCAAGAAACAATCTTCTGTGTGTTTTTTAATGTGTTGTCTCAGCGAATGGATTTTTTGGAAAATCTGTTTGTACCGTCGTATTATTCGTTAGAAAACAGAAAATTCATTACACCATTGCTTTGATATTTTGCCAGATATTTCAGAAAGTACGCGTCGAATATTTTTGCTTATATTATATATCTATATAATATCGTAAATATTAGTATGTCATTTGAGTGAAGTTCCTTTTAAATGGCACAGAAGTAGTAAAAACATTTTAAACATTTTTTAAGATCACAAGGATGTGATACTCTTTTATTCATTAAAATATTTACTCTACCTTATTTTGAATTATTTCAAAATGTTATAATACTAAATTACTAAATACATTAAAAGTTACACTAAATACTACATATACACAATTATAGAGTAGAATATATAGTTATTTTCTAAATAAATTGTATTTATATTTTATTCTATAATTATATATACGTAGTACTTGCCATATATGTAGCTTTTAATATATTTAATAATTTAATGTATTTGCATGTAAATATTATATGTAAATATTCTAAATACATTATGTGCGTGTATATATATATATATTCTATTTTATAATTACATATATGTATGTAATATCTACCATATATATTGTCTTTTTAAGATATTTAGTAATTTAGTGTGTTCAGCAATTACATGTTGCCCTTAATGTATCTACACGTTAATAAATAAAGAATTGTGTATATTTGTCTGTCAAAATTAATTTTATAAAAAAAATCAACGAAGATATAGCATTATATCATTATTTAAAATCTGCCTTATTTAATTCTCTTCGATATTTTATTCATACTCATACGTTATACTACCTGCAAATCTTTTAACGACTAGGCTAAGAAATCCTTCTACAATGCAAAACAGCGTTCGAAGTAAGAGATACATTTTTAAGGATAAAAAGGCTTGTGTTACCTCATCCTAATCTAATTCCTATCCAGTGAAAATATAAACGAATAGCACAACGAATATCGCAGGAATTATCGCAGTTTGCTGATAATTTATTCGGGAAACCTAGCAATAAATTCATTTGCTAAAAATTATTCTTAACTTTGTACGCGCGTAGAGAATTCAGCGATATTTTTCGCTTTCTAATTTGTAAAATTCTACGCGCTGGAAACATTTAGAGATTGTCACGCAATTGCATACGCCTTACATAAATAGCGGCAATTTTTAATGGTGCCACATCTCCCCTCTCCTTTCGTTAATATTCAGAGACATGAAAAGAAGGAACAACTCAACTGTTCAATAAGAACGCTACAGAACCAACAAAGGTAAAGGACAATCCATATTCGAATAACTTTTTACGGGCACAGCGATAAGGTCGCTTTACGTAACTTGAATTTCCAAATAAAACGGTATCACGTTGCACTGATACGAACTTGATACACGCGTTAGCTATATCACTGCCGTATTAAAACAGGTAACCTTCTTTTATTTTTAGCACAAGCTTTATGCACTCGGAGTATCTCGCAAAAAAAATTAAAATTCAATTTTTGCTTATATGGAAGCGTTGATGCTCTTAGCCAGAAGCTGCATTTAGAAAAATATCCTTCCTCCATTTTAAATGGAAAATTTTTAACTAGTCGATGAATTACGTTTGTAATTTTTAACTAGTCTATGAATTATATATACATACGAAGGAGATATTTCCACAACGAATCGTTTTTTAGCTTGAATAGGAAATTGTGCAATTTTTTTTTCGAAGCATCGGGTCCAGCAAAATTGCAATCCCAAAAGTTATAATTTCACATATCGATGCAATTTATTACTTCGCAAAAAAATGCTTTGCTTATGTCGCATAAGAAAACTTGTACATTTACTATATGAGAGGCACGACAGACGAATATTCGAGAAAACTTGTCTCGACATCTGCAAGACATTTAACAATCAAAGTTAAAACAAACTTTTAGAAGATTTCCGAGTATCTCGGCTCGTCAATTTCCTTATTCGTTCATACAAAAATCAAAAGCGAAGAACAGAATAAGAAACTGGAAAATTATGCAAGTTAGCAGAGGTCAGGAAAAATCTACGGAAGTTGATGATGTTTATGAACGGTGAAACGCTACTGTTAAGATTAAATATCGTACAAGTATCACGGATATTGCAAGCGAAAAATGTTTCGTGAATATTTCAGGAAAGAAAAGAAAACGTATATTATGTAGAAGAGTAAAAAAGAGATATAAAAGCACGATAAATTTACGAAAGAATAAAAACACAAGAAAGAAGTAATTTTCATAAGAGTATCAACATTTAATCTTCGTACATGCGATGATTAGTTTAAATAATTTAATTACGTAGATATCTTAAGGAATCTTAAATATAGAAAATTCTAATTTCAGCGAAAATTTAATCAACTGAACGTAATCGAAACTTTCTGCCAGTTCACCAATATCAACGAAATAATGCTGGAACGCGTCAGTATATTAAAGGATGGTTTATTGTTCTTTCGTGAAATAAATATCACGCAGTTGATTAGAAAAGTAATATTATACCCTTTTCGTGTTAGAATTAAGAAATACGACGACATATATCTTAAATAATCTTCGTGTTAATTTCACGTTAATATCGGATTTCATTTTAATCGTATACGTGGATCGAGGATGCGATAAATTAGTTAAAGTGCAAGAAGATCGAACATAGATGGAACAAAGATTATAATCTATTAAACTGTCACAATGTAAATGTTAATTTCGAGATAAAAGGCAATCAGTAAGCACGAATTGTTTTACAATGTCCACTGAAATTGTTACATTTTTTGCTGCAAGTTACAATTACAAGTTGGTTAATTTCAGTTTCACGAAAATCTAATATTTCCAGTGTTCCAAAGTTGCTATGTGCAAGTGTATAGATCTATTTTTTGCATTTTCATAGATAAAAATGGTTCGAAAGTCACGTTTCCATACGTTGGACTTAAAAAAAAAAATTAAAACATAAATAACATAAAAATTATTGTGAAATCAACAAACAGAAGAAGTATAGACTATAGCTATCGAAATAGAATGATATATAAGTAGAAAGAAGTGTCAGATATTTTATAATTGGAAAATGACTGAAACAGGAGCCTCGTCGAAAAGAGACATTTATTACGCAATAATCTAATATTAGAATAATTGATCGTATCGATACCATGCGATTCTAATTTAATAAAAGGTACGTTACAAACGAGTTAACTTTAAAATTATCACATAACTTTTGAATATATCAAGCAAAAACTCCTTACTGGAAGTAAATAGTGCACCGTTGTTAGTTACGTTAGTACCACTAACTTAGTAGTCTCATGTTACCATGCATACACAACTGATATTAATTAAAAGTTTCCAGAAGTTACTCTTTACAAAATTTGTCAAACTCTTCTCTATGTGAACTAAACCCCTCAAGTTAAATGATTTATTTATAATAACGTAGTAAATAAAGGTAGTTTTATTTACAAATTAGTTTTTCTGGTAATTTATCTATAATAGAAGAATATGTTTAAAAATTCTCTCTGTTCTGATAATGTTAGGTAATTGTCTACGCTTAAGATTTTGTTTAAAATTTTTGAAAAAGAAAGTGAGAGTCGACGTGCTTGTTTATATTTATATTATCAATGGGCAGATATAAACAACGTTATCTAAGAAATAAGTACTCTATTTGGTTAATTAAAATGCAAATAATAATTGCAAATAACGTATTTAACAAAATAACGTGCTAGAAATAAAAATGTCAATTTCCTACAATCTTTTATAGAGTACATATTTCTAAAATGTAGTTGTAAATAATTTTAAAATATTTGTAAGGTATGTATTTTACAGCTGTAATGCGAAAAATCAAAGATGAAATTCAACAGTTAAAGGGAGAGCAAGAAGAAGGAAGAAATGTAGAAATTTCCAAACTTTTCACAAACTTATTTTGCATTTAAAATTAAACCACGTTTAAGGATTTAATTTGTTCTATCGAGAACATTACGCGTTTTAATAATACGCGATTACCGTGCCATAAATTATTTAATTAAACTTCTCTGTAATTTAACAAAACGCAACAGAAGAAGAAAGAACAATTTTAATTAGAATTTACCATACTCGTAATTGACGATACAATACAACACATTTATACAATCTATAATACACGATTAAGGTGATACACACTTTTATCGATTAAAATATTAAATATCGATTAAATTGATTAAAATTATTTTTGAAATTATTTTTTAATTAAAATCCTGTCTCCTTATCAGCGATTAGCGACGCGCAGAATCTATCCGATAAATTCCAAAATTTACACCTACATAAAAATTACGTATATTCTATTAAAAAGCACCAATGATAAAAGTTACGCTTATCGTTAAAAGCATTAAAGCATTTGTGTTCAACTTAATCAGGGTTATGCACCAAATGCTCTCATTTAGTACTCCAATAATGGAAAGTATATGCCATGAAATTCAAGGTGAATCGATTGAGGCCTTAATACATCCGAATTATTTAATCACATTAATTTTGATCAAATTAATTAATTAGGGTGTCCTAAATAACTTTGACGTTCCCGTTTGAACGAGCACACGTTTGATTAGTTTGAGAACAAAAAAGAAATGATATACGCATGACACACAATACATGGTTAAGCCTATCACATCGATCGTCCACTTCGTTGCTGACCAGTGATAGCTAAAGTAAATGTCAAATCCAATTTACGTCTTTCAATTATTTCCATCTTAATTCGTTTTCGGGAATATTAAAATATATACAACTAATAACCAATACATATTTCGTTTTCTATGTACTTTACTTTTCGTATTTAAATTAAGTTGTTTATTAATGCGTCAGCTTCACGGTGCAATATTTCTTATAAAATCGTATTTATTTTATGTATTTCACATGAACTTTATCTATATTATATGCGTTTTAATATCTTCCAATTTGAATTTAATTCAATAATACTTCTCCAAGAAACTAACCTTTCTAACATTATTTAATATTACGAATTCATTTTTATTTCCTAATAAATATTAAGTCTATTATAAATATCATAAATGTCAGCAGGCTACTTGTGAAACCAAGAAAATTTATAAAAACATAATATTTCTACGCAATAGAAACACAAAAGATTTAACAAGTATCACGATAACGTTACTCCCATAATTCCATGTAATCAACTAACGGTTTTTAACTTTCCCTTCCTCTTATACCTTTTTATTATTGAGAAAATATATTTTATATTTCAAACGTTAAAGAAATGCAGACATCACGAGTAGAGACGCGATTAATTGTTAAGTAGGTTACATGTGATATGCATGTTCATAAATTAATGTACAAAAAAAATTGAATTTCCAAAATCACATGGACCCTCGTACACTTGTAGCTCATACAGCAATCTCACAAAGTTTCGAAAGAAATGTAATGAATACACAATCGCGCGAACTACTTAACTTTGGACAACCTGTCCTTAACAACTGTCAAGATATAAACATTTACGCGAAAAATTTATTTCTTATTTTATAAAATGAGTTGCAGACGCTGCCAAGCCCCTTATTACAAGCTAATCGAAAGGGAGGTAACTCTAGTCTCATGAAAGTCGAAACTTAAACGTAGAAAATATAATAGCAAGCCACAAAAACACTCACTCGTCAATTTCCTCCTCTTCTAGTAGAAGACTCATCTTTTCACTTGCGTGACTTTATTCACTGGAGTAGGAGTTGACTCGAGGAACAACTCTTAACTCAATCTACTGTAGGGGTGTAGTCCTTTCGATGATCCTCCGCAGGACTATACTTGCAGAAACGATAACGCTGTCGTACACGTTGCGCGCGCGCTCTTTCTTCTCACCGCATCAACATCCTTTTCACAGTGTGACATTTTCGCCTTAAGAGAATGACGTGATGTTTGAAAATGCGCCGCTAGGCGGCCCGCTTTCTCATTGGTGTACGTAGTATGGCTACATTTTTGTGCGCCAATTACAAATCCCTAATAACTCACGGCTAATATATAAACTGCCGATTTTCATGCACATGCGTACTTTTATAACGCTAATTAAATAAACGAAATCTAAGTAAAAATCTATTTCATCCACTGGATATTATAATAACCACTATACTTTAGATATTTTGCACTTATATTTTTATATTTTTGCATATTATGCGGATTTCAGCAATTTTGAATTTCCTATAGATCTGCAGTTTACTAATATATTATCATTCTGTTTATGTACAAAGATGATTTGATTATATCACGTACTTTACACAAAATTTATGTAACATATATAACATATATAGCATATAGTTAAAATGCTGCATAAAATATGCTTGTTAATCATTTTTTACACAGATATAAAGATTAGAACATTTTGTTATAATATTTTATCCCTTTTTCTCATGAAAATATCGTTACATTAATAAAATAGTAATTTTTGAACTTTCAAAATAAAGATGTTATTATACATTACTTATTATTTGATATGTAAAATGTTATCTACCTTTTAATTAGCAAAATTAACTATTCAAATCAGTGAATGATTAAAGTAATTATTATTAACCAGTTTGATAGATTCAAATAATTAGAAACGTGAATAACTACTACTTCTTTTCGTATAAATTTAATTCGTTGAAATAATTCCTTAAATAAGAAGCGGTATTGTAATTTATAATAAATAAAATAAATAAAATTTCCATTCGATTTGATTGTTATGTATTATAATAAGATTATGTAAAAAGCGGTAATAAGAATTTCACAGTACATTCTTGAACGAAAATATATTTTTTTTAATAAACGGTAACAGCTCTTACATAACGAAAACAAAATATAACTTAATAAACTTTAAATATAACTTCATTATTAGGATACATAATTAAACACTTTTTTCATATAAACAGGATCAGGGATTATTATTTTACTCAAGGATCACTATATTTTCAGGTAAATATACGAGGTAAATGCGGTATCATGCATCGATATTACTGTCACAAACTGCGTTTATTTTTATCATTAATGTATATTATTTATTATAAATAAGTTAGAAACATTGATTTCATTTTGGGCGTGGTAGGTGTTTACATTTTATACACACAGAAAGAATACCCAACATATTATGCTTTCAGAAAAATGTATACTTTTGACAAAAAATGATTTACAAATGAACTATAGCCACAAATTTGCGCGCCACTCGCACATTCTCGAATCAGGCGAAAGAAAGCCTGTTTGTCTCAATCAATTTTTATCTTTTGTTAAAATGTTTCATACATTCCGCATACATATCATACATCTAAGTTCATTCTCTCACTCCCATTCTTTCTCCCTTTTCTCTCTCTCTCTCTCTCTCTCTCTTTCTCTCTCGCTCTCTCTCTATCTCTCTTTCTTCCTTTCTCTCTCACTCACTCACTCACTCACTCATTCACTCACTCACTCGCCCACTCACTCTCTCTCTCCCTCTCTCTCTCTCTCTCTCTCTCACACACACCATTCTCTCCCTCACTGTCTTCCTTTTTCCGACTCTCATCCTCCTCTCCTCCCTCCATTTCTCTCTTTCTTTCTTTCATTTCTACTACCATTTTTCTCACTTTGAATACACATTTATTTCTTCTCCCTCACTCTCTTTAATCACACGCTCTCACTGAAAACCAAGCAGTATTATTAATATTATATTATTATTAATATTATTATTATTATTAATATTATTATATTAATATTATTATTACTAATATTATTATTATTATTCAATATTATTTGTTATTATCTCTTAATATTATATTTTATTCAATGTATTTATATATTTTTTCTTTCATATAAACTCAGTGTTTCAACCAAAGTGGGTATGACATACGCTGCCCAATGTGCGTGCAGTGTTAGCAGTATCAGGGTTAGACATTTAGGATATACGTGTCCAGACGTCACACCCTAATTCACTGATTTAACCAACACCATAAAGTTTATTGTGCAAGTACTCTCTAGGTTTGTGCAAAGCAGTTTCTATCACCTTTATACAAATATTCTTTCGGTAGAACATCAAAAGGTGGCACAAACAGCAGTTGATTGAACCATTAGAGAATACAAGCAGTGGGCAGCGCGCTAGCCAGCATGAGCGAGCGCAGGCAGTGAGCAGTTCATACATACATACACTGTAATCTGGATACAATGCGAACTAGGGCCATACGTTCTTAAACCATGTCCCTAGCTGCGCGATGCTGTGTCAATAAGCGAGGGCTGGATGAAAGGAAAACCAGTGTTGTGATTAAGACTTTTACGTCGTCCGTAAATTGCAGACTTATAACTGTATGGTATGAGATCGCAGCCCTCACATTTTTTACACAGCCTACGGAGAAAAAAGACAGCAGAAGAATCTGCAACCTTTCACCTCCTAAATTACCTAAAATCACATCAAACAGATGTTTTCTAATAATTTCTTAATATTGAAGGGTGGTAAAGTTTCCTTCTTGTTGGTTTTATGTTGCTTTCTTCAATGCTAACCTATGTTTCATTTTATATATTATATATAACAATATTTATACGATGAATTATGAATTTGAGTCACATGCAGAAAGAACTTTGACTTGCTTCTGGCACAGATAAAAAAACACTTTGGCTTTTTGCATCTAAGAAAGGACTGCAATAAAAACACCACACTAGTAAATGGCACTAAAATTGCTCTCACTTGTGTCACCGACTACTTGTGATTAAAAAGCATTTGTCCTTCTTCTCTTCAGTTTCTTGCTGAGATCTCTTGATTTGAGATGAACACTTGGACAGACATTTTATGGCATGGCTGCACTCTATCTTATACGTTTATTGATGTGTTGCTCGTGGTATTATTATATAAAAATTAGACGATTACGCAGTCAGCCAGGCATGATTGACTAAACTAATCTATAAAAAGGTAATAAATTCAACAAATAGAGTACGAAACTAAATCAATTTGTTGGTATTGACAGTGAGAAGGTTAGGAAAGAACGTATAACGCTCAGATTTAGGTCCATATTTGTTCATCGCTGTTACCTCCGTTATAAATTTTACTAATCAATAGTTGGTACACTTGTAATGGAGCAGCGACAGTACGCTGATGGCACCACAAATTACTGTTCATTTTCTGCCTTTTTCGTCTTTCCCATTTCTAACTTAACAGAGTTCACACTGATACCTTGGTCAGGGTATAAGAAAAATTCTTGAGTCCATCCTGAATTTTGTGTATTGCCATCTAAACCAAATTATATTCTTTTAAGTTTAACTGCAGAATGGTGTCTTTCACTGCTGCAAATACAAATCTGATGTTTTCTGTATCTGTAAGAGAAAATAAGTGTAAACATTTATAATTTATGAACTTGAATAATATAATAATGTAGTTAATTAATTAATTAAGCAAAAAGCATTAGTGACCATTAAAAATTGTTTAGAAACGTTGAAACTTTGAGTAATTAATATCTTTCACTGAATAGTAATACAACAATATATCACAAATCAACTTACCCTTAAGTGGAGAGTGAGAATAAGCTTGAAGTTCATACACATGCAACATGCAATTTTTATCTCTTATATATAAAAATTCACAGAAATACTGACACATATATGATATAATTTATATTATGGGAATCATTAAAGAAATTAATTATATTGCAGAATGATATATTTAAATTAAATAACTGAAGCACATAAATTTATAACAATTTCCATAATCCTCATCACTGACAATTGAACATAACAAATTAAAGAAGTTACAATTAATTGCGGAGATTTTATAAAAGTATATATAATAGAAAAGAAAGCTATATACGTAATGCAATAGTTATCACATGCCATTGAAGAACAAAGTATGTTCCACACTCCCACAAACGTGAAATATACACTGCTTGAAACAATTAGGGGACTGCTCCTACAAAGTATTCTGTTACATTAATCAAGCAAATAGAAGTAAAGAAATCCTCCAGGCTTGATTGATTGAAATGTTATTCGTATGATTCGGTGATAAGAATTGACTTTAAGATAATAATTAAACAAAAATGTACAAACACAAGAAGTAGGTATAAAGATCAAAATGAGAGGAATATCATCCTTTAATTATTTTCAGCAGTGCGTTATTGTTTTATACATTTAACTGTGTTTTGTTAAATGAATTACAGAAACCTGTTATTGAAAGAATGCATAAAATTCTTTAGTAGCATTTTTTAAAATAAAATAAACTTGTTTAACTAAATTTAGAAACTTAAGAAATTATTACATTATAATCAAACAGTATGTGCAAATAAATATGGTTTGTATAACCCATGCATTAAAACTTTGTGCAGAGCATAATATTCCTTCCAATGACCTTGTAAGTTTAGCACTTATCAATTAAAATTAAAACCAGTTATGAAATTGATCATACTAATCTAAGTTCTGTTATATGGTATTCTGCATGATTAAAATATATTATATCTTATGATAACTGCTCTGAATTTCGTTAATTAAATAAAAGTATTTTCTTTTACTACTGAAATAATATGGTATTACTGAAAAAAACTACTTTACTCAATCTGTAATATTAATAAACCAAATATTTTTTACTACGTTTCACTGCATTTCACTTCAGTAACAATTGATTATTATGTTGAAATGATTTATGCGTGAACAATATTATGCAGGGAACAGATTGGCAGTCTCAAAATTTTGCACACAGAATATGTTACCCTATTTTTACTTCTGATTTTCCAACACATGACTAAACATTAATAGCCATTTTGTAAAAAATCTGTATATATTCGCAATAAGAGAAACACATTAAAGATCATATGTGAATGCAAAAATTGTCCTTTAGGCAAGATTAAATTCTTTAAGTGCAGTTTGCATAATTGTATCTTTAACAGCACAAAATACAAGCTTAATGTTTTCCGTGTCTGATGAATAATCCCATAAGTGCAGCATGCAATAATGAAACACATTTTAATGTTAATATCAATTTGAAACATCAAATCAGACAGAAAATCAATCAATCAAAATCAAACATAATAATATGTTTAGATTATCAATGATGAATAATAAATATTCAAATATTCATATCATAATATATATAATAATAAATAAGGAATATAATAAACATTCAAAAAATAGGTAATTAAGAATTTTTTTAAGTTAAATTGCACAATAGTATTAGTTTTTGACACTATAAAATAGATTGATTTTCCTGAAGTAAATAACCATTAAGATAAGAATTACGCACCTGCTGTAGAATATAGGCAACATGCAAATTATCTTACACAACATACATAATGTTAAAAAGCAAAAACAAATGCACATTAGCATCAATTACTAACAGCCTACCTGTGGCACACGTAAAGTGTGAATATATAATCTTCTCAATATCTGGATTCAATTCGACAAACATCTGTAAAATGAATTCTCTAGCAGGTATGGCATCTCTTTGTGGGCCTGTGAAATATATAAGCAAGCATACGAATTGACAATTACTTCTATTCATATTTATTCAAGCGCATACTATCTTTTTTCTCTCAATTTAATTATGTAACATCAGTGGGACATTATTTTAAAATCTGATTTAAACCAACTCAAATATTAATTAATATTAATAACATAAAATTACAAGATTTATACTATCTATAATAAAATACTTTTAGAACACAAAAATATAAATAACAGAAAACTAAAATTAATTTCAATTATTTTACTACAATATATAAACTAATATACATTAAAATGATATGTAAAGATTAAAGAGAAAATTAGATACAGAAGGTAAAAATTATGTTTTCATGGAGAAAAAAAAATTTTTTTTGGATGTTGAAACTATTATTAAATCCACTTTATCTGATTTACTAAATCAATGAAGTTTATATCCAAATCCAATAAATACTGAAGGACAAATTATTCAATTAGTTCTATTAACTCTCAAGGAAACCCTTTAAAGCTATTATCAGTCAAACACAAATCTCTTATGTAAGCTTAATATATGTTTTCATTTTATCAGATTAAGAAAATATAACGTATTTTAATTAGATTATTTAGATTAGATCTAATTAGATACGTCTGGGAAATTCTAAGGAATGTTTATATCAGAATACTTTGAAAATCAATTGTAAAGTAAATAAATTTTCCTAAAGGAAAAACTAAAATCTCTATTTATGAATGTAAGTTGTTCTGGTATGGTTTTACGGAAAAGTTGTATCACTTATTATTGATAAAATGAATGAAAGGTAATGTCGAAATACGAAAAATAGCTGTTCTATAATACGAAAAGGGTTAAGCTTTAAGGATACAGTTACAACTTTATGGTGTATATAGTTACTGGCTCAATTTAGAAAATTCTCTACAAAACATCTACAATTTCTGTCAGGTTGTGTTATATTTAAACAGACCTGTCGCACACGTGAAGTGAGAGTAGCACATGCGGTCAGGATCAGGATTCGTATTGAGATACACCTTTAAGATGAATTCCCTTGCTGGTACATCTTGTTGTTTAGGGCCTATACCATACAACTTGTTCACTTACTAATAATAAATTGAATAGTACACTCCAGAGCAATGCAAAATAATTCTAAGCCTGATTCTCTGAACATATTGACAATTCATCCGAAGGTGTTTCATGTTTCATATTTTATGATATACTTAATAATATTATGATATTATAACTTCTATATTACTTTAAGAGATAAAGAGTCATTCTTATCAATTTTAATAAATATAAATAAAATTTTTAATAAAAACACAATATTGACTGAATAATTTATAAGAATGGAAAAGATATAAGTTTATCAAATATTTTAGGGGAAGTAAATATACAATATATACGAGGAGTATGAGCACGAGTAAAAATATTTTTTTCAATTGATTCGAAATGTTATTAAAGAATTTTCACCAAGTTCGAATCTATCTATATTCTACTGATCCAAAATAAATCTTTATTTCTAAATGAATTAATCGTTTAGAAATTATTTCCTTTTCTATTTTATTTGCGAAAGTTTAAGTTCTCTGCGATATTCTTCAAAATATGGTAATTCAATTTATTTTTCTATTTATTAAAGCTAAAGTACCGCATGAAATTATATTTCCAAATCACTAGTAGCGAATTATAAAGATTTAATAAAAATGGATTAAAAATCAAATATCTATGTGTAATATTGGAATAATTATATTAACTAGAAATATAAAAATTAAAAATCTATTTGCAATGTTCAATAATGGAATTGCCTGCTGTGTTTTGAAAAATTAATTCATCTTCCTGGATAGAATAAAGAAACATAATCATTTCTGAAGATAAAATTCATTCTAAATCGAGTATATTAAAATTAACAAAGATTATTAACCTTTGTTATTAATAAATTATTGAATTTTATTATGTGTTTGTATGAGAACTCTCTATATGAAATCACATCTCGAATCAACTGGTAGATTTTCGTTCACACATAGTGAACAATGGTAAAAAACATCCAGTATATTATATACGATGTTGTACGTATCAATCTAAAGATTCACAAACATTAATAAGTTTAATGTTGTGAATGTTATTATACAGTATAGTTTCCAAAAATAAATATTAATGTTATATACCAACCATTATATTCAGGGAAATAGTCAACAAGATGAGAGTACATAATCTTCTCCTCGAGCAGATCTTTCTTGTTTAGGAACAGAATAACAGAAGACTGTTGAAACCAAGGATATGTAATAATTGTTTTGAACAAAGCCTTACTTTCTTCCATTCGATTCTGAAAAATGGTAATAACAAGTTACAATGATATGATTTATATGGGTAAACTAGAAAATAAAAGAAAGAAATACTGTATGTAATAGTATTTACCTCATTTTCCGATTCAAACAAAATTTGATCATATTCACTTAAAGCTACTAAAAAGATGATAGAAGTGACATTCTCGAAACAGTGGATCCACTTCCTTCTTTCTGATCTCTGTCCACCAACGTCTACCATCCTGTAAAATATACTTATGTAATATCGTTCATCTTTTCGCTTATGACTTAAATATTTGTTACAATATTAATCAAACTAAAGCGCAAACTCTTATCCGATTATTTATCAATTTGTTAAGTGCGGTTTGTAAATAATTCCTAACTTCACATTCAGAATTTAAATTATTCATACGATTCATTAGTCAAATGTCGTAATATTTACAAAATGATATCTTCTGAACAGAAATTTCATGGAAAAACATGCAAACAATGAGCTATTTAAAGCAAACGAAGGATACAAGTCGAAGAAAATAAACAAAAAGAAAAAAAAAAAAAGAAAAAAGAACGAAACAGGAAGAATCAGCTATAAAATATGTAATAAATAACATAATCCTTTTTTTTTAAATAAGAAGTTATCTACTTGTTCACTCACCTTGTCAATTTTTAAGGTACAAATAGTAAATATTACTATTATTACATTACGTTACGTTACCAATGATAACTTATTAATTATCTGCTACTTCTATTTTACCTCTGTAACTTATAAAGTCTATTTCTATACGTGATAACTTACGTATAAGAGAATATTATTTACATTACAACAAATCGCGATAATACTTAAGAAACTATATATGATCGAGAGAAAAAGAAAATGATTAACATAAATAAATGGTATTACGATAATGTACAGACAAAAAATATATGACACGACAGGAATAAAATAAAAGTGTCTACCCGTATTTAAAAAAAATCACATAGGTATTTTGATACTAATCCATTACTCCAGGTTAGTACAATACTAAGTTAGTATAGTATACTTCTAAACGTATAGTCAAGTTCAAGTAATGTGTGTTAGTACCTAAATATGATGGAGTCCAGATCAAACGGATATTCTATAATGCCAGTAGTAGGAGCTCGAGCCCGAAGAATGTCTTGTTCGGTAGGAAGGAAGTCAGACTTTTCGATACGTTCTAGGTCACTAAGATAACTGCAAAACAAACGAAGCCACAGTCTGATAGTGCATGCCCATGCATGTATTAAAGGTGATTACGAGGAGAGGAATATCGCAAAACATTTGACACATGCTCGTTGTCCCCAGCCTGTAAGAATTCTCTCAAATGCAAGGTTCATTGATTTATTCTTACAGTTTTATGACACAGTAACTGACAGTGGGACAGTTTACATCGCTCACCGCAAAGCTATTATGTTCCTTGTAAATAAATACGATTGATCGAGAGAAGACCATCCTCCGCTAGAAGAGGAACACCTTGCGTTGTGTCTTCTCTCCGCATACAGAGCACGAAATTTTCTCGTCGTCGCGAGAGACGAAATTTCGTACAAGAGAACTTAGAACCACAGCAGGTCATAAAACCGGAGGTATCAATGGAACTCGCGAGACGCCAGTGAGAAAGGAGAAACGAAACGAATGATGGATTCCATGTACAATGAAATCGGTGAGTCACAATACATGCAGCCACGATGCAGAAAGAGTCCAATGTAAGTAGATCACAGGCACAGGCAGCGTCTTCCTTTCTTTGCATGGCGAGACATACCTAAATCGAATTTCTTCCAAGTCAAAAGGATATTCAATTATACCAGTAGTAGGCACTCTCACACGAAGAATGTCCTGTTCTGTTGGGAGGTAGCCCCTTGCTGCGACCCGATCTATCTCCAATAGGTAACTGAAACATCATGTTCTCAATACCTGATACACGGGACATCTGGCATTCCCAGATATTATAATCTCGTTCAACGAACAAATATCGAATCAATCAGATATCGAGTAAACCATTCACATGAGTAAATGGGTCGCTTATTAAATAGAAGCCTAGCAATCGGTGCAAACCTTCAACGTCCCATCAAATATTTCTCTACAACGGATTCTTCATATTTAGACGTTACACGCGTTTAACGTTTCACACAGGCCTGTACTTGGCGGGCGCGTGTTTGATTCGTTTAGGGGCCGACACTTTGGGACTGCTAACCGAACAATGACGTCGAGTGGAACGAGGTGAAAAAAAGATACGCTCTCCTCAGGGGCAAGTAGATGGCTAAGACACGGCCAGACGGTACTTACTACTTAGCGGAGTCTGTGAGCTGATATTCTCGCCTGCGGTCGTAACACTCTTGGATACCACTATCCGCCCATAAATCTTTGATTGCTTCTACGTATGGACTTTCAAAGGTTGTAACTGTCTCGAAGTCCACGCTTCGCACGAGTTCTGCTTTTTCCTAGGATCGCATGAAAACAACATACGTTGCACTCGGTTACCATAATTAACACGGGGAGAAGGGAGCCCAGGGTCACCGATAAAAATACTCACTATATTCGCAGATGAGGCGTACTGGATCTTGAGGAGGTCCATCGCCCGGATCATGGACTGCATGGCCATGAAAATGTTTTGGTACACGAGTTTAATGAACCCCCTCTTGTCATCGTCCGAGTAACCAGACCCGTGGATGATTCTCATCTGTTTAATGAAGGTGGATTTGCCGGATTCACCAGTACCTGTAACAAGTTTGTGAATCATTAACGAGCGAACGTTGCCGAGGTAATCGACTTTTTCTGGGTTACTCGTACTTTCACGATTCGGCTTAATCGACCGATGAATTTATAAATTTCATTCATACGTAACGAAGGTATTCTATCGCGTGCGTTACATTTGCCATTACGTATTATTAGGATAAATCGGCTAAAGGTGTGTATTTGCTGGATCAAATGTTACCAAATAGTACGTATTTGTGAAATCTGTCTGTGAAACGTGCGATGTACCAGTGCTGTTTTCTCGCGGTAATTGCAATCAACTTATTTATTAACAAAATAATCATTTTTCTAGAAATAAGCTTCGATAGAATGTAAATACACCGTTGGCCATTTGATAGAAATGGCTTTCCACTGTTTTTATTCTCTGGTTACTTTCTTACAAATTATCATGTCGTACGTAATACTAAAGACACTAAGCACGGTAAAATTTGCTATTTTTCAGCAAATGTACAGCAAATTAGGTGTCCTAATATTTACAGCCAACAATGTACTGCGATGTCTTTGTACTCAATTTGATGAATCAATTTAATAAATCAGTAAATAGATTCCGTTAGATAATTAGGAAGAAACGAACCACGGTGAAAAATTTCATTCACCTATTTCCACGGCTATTTATAGAAATATCATCTTATAATAATTACGAGTTCCAGAACGAATAGTTCGCTGTACGAACTGATAAATATAACGTAATCACAAGCTTTTAAGACATTTTGGTTTGAGACATTTGCAAAAAAGAAATCCATCTTTTCCCAAGATTACTCGATATTATTGCTTTCGTATAGCAATTTAATTGAAAGTGCAACTATTTCGTTGTATCAAAAATAGCAGCACCTATGTCAAGAATTTTCAAATTTTAGGGCATCGACTCTCGACTGGTGTCGTAATAAATAATCAGATCAGGTTTTACTATATTTGATCTACGTTTCTTTCAGAATATTTAACGTTACTTTGTATTCTATATTTAGATAGAAAAATCCTATATCACGTAGAGTACAGAATATAAATAAAAACGACACAAAAATTAAGTAACTTTAATTTTTAGATCCAATTCCATGGCTGGGTTTCGTCTCGTTCAAGTTATCTAAATTCAGCACACTTGAAACGTTTCTTCGGGTTTTAAGCGAAGTTAGAGTTCTCTTAGCCATTCTTTGTTATTTCTTCAACAAAAAAGAAAAATGGTTATTAGATAACGTTCTATTTTCAGCGCCGACCTTCTCTTAATTATTATACGAGTTCTCTAGCTAAGTCGACTTTTCCCAACTTTCGGTTTAATCGTAGCGAGCAAATCATCGACCGTTTTTGCAAATATTCTAAGACGATTTTTATATTCTTTTTTA